>OY992880.1:132832581-133328103 GCA_963921405.1 Cepaea hortensis | reverse complement strand
GACGGAGATTGCCTTTTATATATAAGATTCATTGCCTGTTCCATTTCTTCCATTGTTAGATTTGCCATCATATATTCTGCTGCTGTCTCTGTATTTCTATGATGTATCTGTTTGTCTTTGATTGCTTTCTTCTGTTCGGTTGCAATATCAATGTGGTTTGCATTTGCATAGTGTTCCATTAGTGCATTTGCAGCCTTTTTTCCTGTAAGCAAGGCATGTCCTTGTTTAATTGTTATTTGTTTGTTTCTAGGTCCTTCATTGTTCATGGCTTTCACTAGTTTCCATAGTTTGTTTCTATCCCTGTCAAAATTCAGGTTTTCTGTTTTTTCCCTCCAACAATCTCTTGTTGTTTGATTTACTGTTCTTTTATATTTTGCTGAGATGGCTTTGAGAGAGATGTTCGCTTCAATTGTTTGTTCTCTCTCTGCTGTCTTCCTGGCATCTTCAACTTTGTCCTCCAAACTTTGTAGTTCTTCAGTCCAGTATGGTTTGTAATTTTTCCTCGCTCCTCTTGGAATGGACTCAGTGGCTGCCCGTATTATCGCTCTGTTTAGACTTTCCACCATTTGCTTTATGTTGCCATATCGTGTATTTATGTTTTCACAATATGTGTCTGTTAGTATGGCAAATCTGTCCCAGTCTGCTCGTTTGTAATTCCAGCGGGGCAAGGGCTTTTGCTCCTGTGGAACATACTCTATATTCATTACAAGCTTGATTGGTCTGTGGTCACTACCTGCTAATTGGTCCAGCACATGACGATCGATTTTGTGGAGGATGTCTCCTGTGCAGAAAGCTAAGCCTGGAGTAGAAGTGGTAAGCCATCTTCTGGAGTAGAAGCTCGGTGTGTCATCCGCTTTGTTGAGTAGATGGAGATTTGAGTCTATTTCCCAGTCCTCCAATTCATCTCCTCTTTTGTCAGTATCTGGGTATCCCCATCTATCTGAACGGCTATTAAAGTCTCCGACAATAATGCAGTTTGTGTCAGTTATTTTCATGTTTGAGAGTGTAAGGTCCTTATCTGCTGGGCTATACAGATTGTAGATTCTTATTTTCACGTCCTTTATCATTATATCAACACCTATAATTTCCGTTTGGTTGTCAGAGATCACAGATACTTCGCTGCAAGGTATTGTATTTCGTGTAAGTATTAGAACTCCTCCTTTGTGTCCTTCGCGGTTGAAACGTGTGGCCTGATATCCTCTGACTGAGAATTTGCGATTGGCGTTGAGGTGTGTCTCTTGAATGCATGCCACATCTATTTTATCTTTATGAAGACGCTGTGTTAGGGACTCTTTGTTCTTGTAAACTCCTTCGGCATTCCACTGTAGTATGTTGAGTGTCCGGGGTATTTGGTCAATAGCTCTTAACCTACTCCTCTGTGCCTTGACTCCACAGCACAGGGGAAGGTGACCACCAGTAGTCATGGGTGGACCCCCTCGAGGCAGGGGGCCCGGCATTATCGCCGCCTTACATAACCTATGCAGCAAAAGTCCAACTCCTGGCCTTCACGTGGCGGACCTGTTTAAACTAACAGGAGAAGGGGCGACGGCGAGTCTCTGGCGCCGGAAAATAACCAGTATGCTCTAGATGTGTATGCACGTACATGCATGCGCAGACAGGTGTGTGCGCGCGTACACATCTACACTCGAGTGAGACCACAGTCTGCTCTAGCAAAGAAAGGTGCTGAAGACGGAGGCAACCAGCCAAGAGGCGCACCACAGAAATCAGGATGCCACGCAATCACGCAAAATGGAATATGTCGACTACTGCTAATCGTTATGGTGCTCGCCCTGCTTTGGACCCCCAGGCAGGTACAGTGCCGGGCCCTATGTCTCGAAAGGGTCCAACCCCAACTACTGGAGGTCCTTCTCAGATGTCCTGTGGAGCCAGGGGACATGAGAATAGGACGACTGGCCATACTAAACGAAGACTTAAAATAATGCACTGGAATGCGGAGGGAGTCAGCAACAAAAAAATAGAATTAGAAAAAATCTTGGACCAAGAAAAAGTAAGCATATGTTGCTTGCAAGAAACTCACCTCAATGAAAATATAGCCTTCAAAATCAGAGGCTACCAGTGTTACCGATCTGACCGAAAGAACAGGCGAAAAGGTGGGATACTGACCCTTGTAAGAAATAACATCATGGCTTCCCAAATCAAAGTCTACATGGAAGGGGCTGAGTATCAGACACTTAAACTTAAGACAGGTAATACAGATCTACATCTGATCAATTACTACTGTCCAAGTGACCGCCCACAGGCACTGGACACTCTACCACTAAAAGAAAAAATGATTGTGTGTGGCGATTTCAACAGCCACTCGCAGAGCTGGGGCTATGATCACATGGACCAGAGAGGAGAGAGACTGGAAGACTGGCAAGATGAGAATAGATTCATGTTGATTAACAAGCCGTCCGACCCACATACTTTCTACTCGAGATCATGGCACTCTACAACTACACCTGACCTGGCTTTTCATTCACCAGACCTGGAGTGGAACATTACACGAACTGTTGGGAAACAACTTGGTGGCAGTGACCATCGGCCAGTCTTTCTAACCGTAGAAAATGAGCTTGTAAGTGAAAGCAGCACCCTCTCGAGGTGGAACTACAAGAAAGCAGACTGGGCAATGTACAAGCATCGCACCAGCATACTGGTTAGAAACCTGAACACTGAGAAAGACATAAATAAAGCAGTTGAAGAGTTTGGGAAATGCATACTACAGGCAGCGCGAGAAACAGTACCAAGAGGAGCCCGTAAACAATATAAACCCTACTGGAGTAGTGAACTGGAACAGTTGCATAATGATGTTGAAGTGTGTAGAAAGCAAGCAGAGGCCACACCCAGCCAAGAGCACCACAATAAATTCCAGCATGCAAAAGCCAAATTTCAAAGGGCCAAGCTGCAGGCTAGACGGAAAAGCTGGCAGGAGAAAACGGAGTCTCTGAACTTTGAAAGAGACACAAGGAAATTGTGGAAGCTAATAAAACAGCTTAATGACGAGGGCACAGGGAGAAACTCAAAAATTGCACTACATAAAGATGTAAAAATCTTAACAAGAAAGCAAGCAGCTGACCATTTTGCGGACTCGTTCGCACAAGATAGCAATATCAAAATTAGTCCAGAGAAACAACAAGAGATTCGAGAGAAACGACAACATACAGGACAGAAGGAAATAGTACATGAGGTTCTGGAGGCACCCATCACAATCAGCGAACTGGAGCTAGCCATATCAAAACTGAAAATGAGAAAGTCACCAGGAGCTGATGGTATCTCCAATGAAATGATCAGGAACCTAGGAACAGAGGCCAAAACAAAGCTGTTGCAGATCTTCAATAACAGCTGGACCTTAGGCAGTGTTCCACAAGCCTGGAGAGAAGCAATCATGATACCCCTCCTAAAATCAGGGAAAGATGGTTCCATTGCCTCTAGCTACAGACCAATTAGCCTCACCAGCTGTCTCTGCAAAACACTGGAGCGCATCATCAATCACAGACTGCAGTGGTACATTGAAAGTAAAAACATCCTTGTGCCACAGCAGGCTGGCTTTAGGCAGTGCTACTCTACGGAAGATCAGACAACCTACCTCTCTCAAGAAATTGAGGATGCATTCCAAGAGAAGAAGCTGGTGCTTGCGGCATGGATAGATCTGAAGAAAGCCTTTGACAAAGTCTGGAAAGAAGGTCTGATGAAGAAACTGAGAAACTGCAAAGTCAATGGAAGAATGTACAAATGGGTGAAAGCATACTTGCACAACAGAAGAGCCCGAGTACAGATAGACGGACTCAAGAGCAAGAAAGTACTACTGCGTCACGGTGTCCCCCAGGGCGGAGTCTTGTCCCCCACACTTGTTCTAATCTTCATCAATGATCTTGTTGCTCACCTACCGCATGGAATTAAAGCGGCAATGTACGCCGATGACCTGGTTCTATGGAGCACAAATGAATATGCATCAGTGGCCACCAGATTGCTACAAAGAGCTGTAGATACATTTGCTGCATGGGCAAATAGATGGTGTGTCAGCATAAACACTGACAAATGCAGCACCACCCTATTTACCCTCTCTCCAAAACAAAAGGCAGGGATCATCCAGATAAATGGAACACCCCTAAGAGAAGATAAAGAACCAACATACCTTGGAGTAACATTTGATGGCAAGCTGACATGGAGAAAGCACATCAACAAAGCAGTAGCAAAAGCCAGAAGGAAAATAGCCATCCTGAGAAAGCTAAGTGGAACCACATGGGGAGCCAGTACGAAAATACTTAGCAAAGTTTACCAACAGAGCATACGACCACACCTGGAATATGGGTCAACTGCGTGGTGTTCAGCATCAAATACCACACTACAAGAGCTGGACAAGGTGCAAAATCAAGCACTTAGAGTCACCACAGGAGGGATGAGATCAACCCCTATAGTGGAAATGGAGAAGATGGGGAGGACACAGGCACTGAGTGAGCGCAGAGATACGAAAACGCTAATACAAGCAGAAAAGTTCCTCAGCTTGCCAGGCCACCCTATGAAGAACAGATTTGAAAACCTAGCTATGGGGCGGTTAAAAAGAAGTAGTTTTATCCACCAGGCCAAACGACTCTGCAGAGAAACCACTGATCTCCCCACAGTTGGTATCCCCCTAACAACTATTCCAGAGCGAACTCCATGGAAAGATGAGCATAGACTATCGTTACAAATCCAGACAAAAGTGAGAGGATTATTTGACAAGGAAGAACAGAACAGTGTGCAGCGCAGAACAGCCACTCTCAGCTTCCTTGATGAAGAATACCCACAGGACCTCTGGATCCGAGTCTACACAGATGGGTCAGCACAAAATGCTGTTCGAAATGGAGGAGCGGGAGTGTACATAGAATACCCAAATAATACTAGGGACACAGCCAGAGTACCGACAGGAAAGTACTGCCATAACTATGATGCCGAAATTGAGGCAATCAAGATAGCAACAGAGAAATTACTAAATAACAGCAATGGTACACAACCTGTGGTGCTACTAACAGATGCAAAATCAGTACTCGAGGCGCTCCTCTCTGGGAAATTGCCAGTACTAAGGACACTACTTTCTGAACTTAGCAGTCAGCATAAAGTCACCATACAGTGGATACCATCCCACTGTGGAGTACCCGGAAACGACAGAGCTGATCAATTGGCTAAGGAAGGAGCCAAAGAGGAACAGCCTGATGTGCCCGTTACATACCACCAAAAGAAAAGAATGATCAAATCAGTCAGAAAGCCACCAAAACCTGCTCAAGATGACTACCACATTATGGACAGACCAGAACAAGTCATTATTCTGCGCCTCAGAACAGGACACAATAGATTACGCAACCACATGTATACAAAATTCAAGATTGGTGAAACAGCCATGTGCACATGTGGATTGGCGTCGCAGACAGCAGAGCACATACTCCAAGACTGCCCAAAATATAACATATCTAGGCAAACCTTCTGGCCTAGAGAGACGACAGTGGAAGATAAACTCTATGGACCACTGTGTGAACTGAAAAAAAAACAGTTCAATTCATGCAAGAGACGACATTGCAGATATAGACATATTTCAAGCGAACGAAAGAAAAAGAACTATCGCCGCCTGATGAGACTTCGCGGGATTAGCACCATAACGATTAATTTGGATTTGTGACATCATGAATTAAGTTACGTTGCACTGCTTTGTCAAGCCTGTGGCTCAGTACATCCGATTTCGACAAGCATTTATTCGGGGTGCTTTCCCTAGTCTTTGACTGTCCCCAGTCTACCTACAAGGCAGCAGGTTTTACGTTGCACTGCTTTGTCAAGCCTGTGGCTCAGTACATCCGATTTCGACAAGCATGTATTCGGGGTGCTTTCCCTAGCCTTTGACTGTCCCCAGTCTACCTACAAGGCAGCAGGTTTGTGTGTCTCTTCGTCTGGTCCCTCTCCCTTGACCTGTCCGACATGGGTGGCCCTACCAGTAGCTGTGCTACCGTCGGCATAGATCTTGGGGTCATTGGGAGGCACAAGCCCCTCTACCTCGTCACGGTGGACACACAGCAGAGGGGGGTAGGGGGTTCAATTCCTACATGGTCAGTTGGACTAAAATGTTGATTTCTCGTCCTTAACTTGGAGACGTAAATTACTAGTGTCTCTGAAGTCGGAGTGGGTTCAAATGAAGGCGAAGAATACTGGTAAAAGGGAAAGCTAATACACAAGCAAAATCCAATCCAGCGCTACTAGAAGTAGTGTCTATGGACTACGATTGAGTTCAAAGCGAGCGAGAGCACAGAAAGAACCCCCCCCCCCCCACACACACACACACACACATACACACACATTATAAAATATATGACTCATTACGTAAGGGGTCGTTACTATTTTGTTTTGCTTACTTCCATCAAATTAGTGTTCTTGATTCTTTAAAATAAAGACACCATCAGAAAAGTTAGAGTAGTAAAACATGTCATAACCCACAATAGACAATTTCTCCCCAATTTCAGGTCAATTTTGCGCGTTTTTCACAGTACCGTTGTCATGCCTCTCCCTGCCTCAGAATCGTAGTATCCGCCATACTTGACCTGACATTTTGTTCTCCCTTGTTATACTTGTAGCTTCTGAGTTTAGCACCACATATTTCATTTCATTATGTTTGCTTATTGTTTATTTCACATAGTTTCATACTAACACTTTGGATACCCACAGCAGATTTCCGCTACGGGATTTGAGTTATTTCAGTCTTTGTGTGTCGCTGTGCTTTCTCTTTCCACTTCTTGTTTGCTAAACAATGTTTGCCGACGGAGAATTATCGCCACAACGTCCTCTCTCTTCTTTTTGTTTTAAAAGTAATTCCCCCCACCCCCCCCCCCCCCACCCCAGCTGGCTTACACATCGTAGCGGAGCGTGGTGCGTTGGTTACAAGGTTATGGGGACAACGGTATGGGTCGTGGTGCGTTGGTTACATGGTTATGGGGACAACGGCATGGGTCGTGGTGCGTTGGTTAGAACGTTATGGGGACAACGGCATGGGTCGTGGTGCATTGGTTAGAACGTTAGGGGGACAACGGCATGGGTCATGGTGCGTTGGTTAGAATGTTATGCGGACAACAGCATGAGTCCGGTGCGTTGGTTAGAACGTTACGCGGACAACTGCATGGGTGTGGTCGGACAGGGATTCGATGGCAACTCTCGTTCTTCTTCTTCTTCTTCTTCTTCTTCTTCTTCTTCTTCTTCTTCTTCTTCTTCTTCTTCTTCTTCCTCTTCTTCTTCGTTCATCCGGAGTTTTTTTTTTTCGGACGTGATTGCGTTGTGCCCAGGGGCGTCACTAGGGGGGTGCGGGGGTGTGGGCCGCACCAGGTGACACCATCAAGGGGTGACACCAAAATAAAAAAATTGCAAATTTGACAAAGCAGACATAGCTCTGTCTAGTCGGGTTTCATAACCGTTCATTGTTAATTTTATAAATTTTAATGTTAAATAACAAAAATTTAACTTTGTCCGAGTTTGTCGAAGTTCTTTATTTATGTTTTACCTGAAGTATTGAAGTTATATTGTTCAATTTGTTTTCTTTCTTATGTCCTTATTAACTTTTTGACTTATTTTACAAACATTACTATATGCGATTATATATGGTACAGGAACACTCGGAAGAAGACCATGGTGAAAGTCTAGAGGGGTGACACCAAGAGTTTACCGCACTGGGTGACACCAATCCCAGTGACGCCAGTGGTTGTGCCTGTTTACAGCAGAGCTGCGTTCTTGCGCCGTTAGGCCGACACATCCGACTTCTGCGGGCATTTGTTGACCGCGTTAACCTTCCCGGGCTCTCGTTGTTCTATACGCGAAAGAAAGACTGACCATCTATTCATTCGTGCACTGGGGCCAAACTGGGGCCAAACGGCAAACATTGTTTAGCAAACAAGAAGTAGACAGAGAAAGCACAGCGACACAACAAACTGACACTGTGATGATTTTAATCCTTCACATACCCAGCTGATTTCTGCCACAGGACTTATTGTTGACTTTTTTTTTTTTACCACATCGTGTTGTTTCCAACTATTTACTAGTTAGAGGATGTACTGATGAGGAAAGGTCAAAGGGGTATGGATAACTTTAAAGCTGATGTGAAGCATTTTTATTTTTATTTTGTTACACTGTATAAATAAAGATCTTGACAATATACAATACAATGACCAAAAACAAATGGTCAAGATCCCGCGGAGAAACAACAAGCACAATAATATGTCCACAGTCGCCTCCATGCATTTGTCACATGGTTAGATACATCAAAATGTCACTGGGCGGCGTGCCTCACATACAAGTACATTCTCCAGACACAGTCGGTTATTTGAATAACGAAGACACAAACAATAGATTGCATGATTTATTGCCTGGCATATTTCGCTGCATCTCGTCGGGTACATACTGCAGAAATCACACAACTTACGTGAATTAACTAGATAAATCCTTCAAACTGAAATATACACATGTTCGCACAGTAATGTCGATCGTCTTCCACGGTAATTTTAAACTGACTAACATGTCTTTCTGCTTACACAAGGGCGGCTTACGAAGGTTGATTATTATAGCTTCAGTAAACTTTAACAATCGACGGTACTTTTGCTTTTATTCACCCCAAACAAAAGGGAATCCCAGGGTATGACGTCACATCCAGGGCTTCCCTGTGTTGCGCCGAACATCCAGGGGGTTTCCGTGTGTTGCGCCTTAGCTCGGTGCGAAATTCTATGCGGCCGTGTGCGCTATTCTTTCACTTTCCGGTTAGGGTTAGGGTTAGGGTTAGGGTTAGGGGTAGAGTTAGGGTTAGGGGTAGGGTACACACAACCCTAACCCTAACCCTAACCCTAACCGGAAAGTGATTTGCAGGACCGATGCAAATGAGGATCGAGGGGAGACAGACACTCACACAGAAACGGGTTGCCACAGCCCCAAAGAAACAACACTGTGGTGTGAGGCAATTGAAACGCACTGACACGCACTTCAGCCGAACACAGGGAGATCACCGTCGGCGCTAAATATAGCTCGTGACGCTAAATATAACTCACGAAGTTTGTTTGGGGTGAATTAAAGCAAAAGTACCCAATCGACTACTTTGTGTGTTGAACAACACACGGAAGGCACTGTTTCTTTCAACCACGTGACCGCTCTCGAGCATATGTCTCCCGACCGATGAAGCTGGACTGTTCCGGTGTGTCGGCCTACCTAGGCTACCATCTTCTGTGTGTAGTATCTTGTTGAACCAATTCGGAATGTGTTCCGAAACCCTGCAATGTAACTGTCGCTCAGTTCTACCTATGTAGATGGCCTCGCATCTGCATGTAAATTGGTAAATACAATTTGATTTGGCGAACAAAGCTACAGGTTCTTTTACTGCTGGGATGGGGATCGGTGTGTTTCGGTACTAGAGTTGCAGCACAGAAAGTTCGCCCGACTGCTGTGGTGACCCGGTCCCGCAGACGTCATCTCCTCGGAAGGTTAGCTGGATGAATACCTTGAGTTTAGTTACTGTAGTTACTTCAGGTTTCGGTTTGGGCTGTTGGCAGTGGCGCTTTATAAATCCTGTGGAGTACCCATTCAGGTTTAAGGCATTCTTCAGAGTTTCAAATTCCTCTGTCAGTGTGTCCGGAGTGCGTATCTTTCTAGCACGGTCAAAGTGATAGAACGAGAGGAAAAGAAATCGCAGATGGAGGCCGAAGAAAAGAAAATGCAGATGCAGATGCAGGCAGAGGAAAAGAAAATGCAGATGCAGATGGAGGCAGAAGAAAAGAAAATGCAGATGCAAGCAGAGGAAAAGAAAATGCAGATGCAGATGCAGGCTCAGGAAAAACAGCTGGAGCTCGAGGCGGCGGCCAAACAGGCCCAATTGAATGCCGAAACACAAATAAAATTAAAACAGATGGAGCTTGAGTCTAACGCAGAAATATCTATAAATAAGCTAAGAAGCAAAGAGGAAGAACAAAAATATAATAAATATAAAGGTCTCGTCAAGGCTTTCTGTTCTGGAGATTCCATCTCCGCTTACTTAGAAAATTTTGAGTGTCTCATGTCTCATCATAAAATCAGTAAATCAGATTGGGCATTTATTCTAATGAGGAATTTGGCTCTTGAACCACTGAAAGTAATAGAAACAATACCACAGGAAATGCGAAAAGACTATGAGTACCTAAAACAACGCATTCTCCAACATTTTTCTTTAGACACTGCAGGTTACCAACAACAATTTGCCAAATTATCTCCACAACCAAACCAAACCTTCATAGATTATGTCAGTACAGTCCAAGACATATGCACAAAATGGATTAACTCGGCTAAAACCAACAATAGCCATGATAAACTTAAGGAACTAATTATAATAGATAAAATAGTTAGCACCATCCCCACACCTTTTGCCAAGTTCTTAAAACAAATGGATTGTAAGAGCATTCAGGAAATCGAGGCGAAAGGAAATGCATTTTTTACAGCAAATAGGGATATTTTTCAACATAATATAAGTCACAATGATACAGCAGCTGCAGTAGTGAACACCAAATACTCCAAACAATCACAGAGCAGATTTAAACCACGATCCAATGTCGGTAAAGTAGTAAGGTGCCAATATTGCAATGTTCATCACGACAGTTACGGTATGTGTGACAAATCACCCATCTACCCTGAACACCTCAAAAAGATGGTAGAGAAGCAAACAGCTAAACGCATGGCTTACCACAGAGCAATTAAATGTTATTTCTGCAATAGCTGGGGTCACTATAATAAAGATTGTCAAGGCCGAAAGTTATTGAAACAGGCCAATGCGGCATTAGTAGAAACGTCGACTGACGAAGAGCTTGAGTCACTAAATGAATGTGAAAATCAACACGACAATGAAAGCGAGCTTGGGAATGCTGTACACGTCATCAACACCATAACAGACAGTAATTGCAACACCTGTACAAAGTTCCAACTGGACACAACACTACATTGTGGTCACATTATCCCAATTGCAAATGAAATAGCTAACGCTGCCTTATCATCTACAGGCAAGCTAGTTTTTTATACAGGGTTTGTTAACAACAAAAAGGGCACGTTAATTCGTGATTCCGGCGCAACTCTCTGTGGGGTGAGGAGAACATTAATAGACGCTAAAGACTACACAGACAAACATGTGACGTGTCGCACATTTTCAGGTACAATAGAGAAATACCCCCTTGCTTTGGTCGAAATTCAAACACCATTCATATCGGGGCGAGTATTGTGTGCTATCCTTGAAAATCCCGTCGCGGATATTATACTTGGTAATTTACCCAACATACATCCTTGCTCTAAAAGAGAAATAAAAAGGTGGGAGCAAAAACACGGTATCCAACACAGAAATAGCAACACAAAAGAGAAACACCATTCTTGCTTGTCTCAAACTGCCAAAATACCAAGGGAGACAACCACTGAGGTAATTCAGGAAGAATTTACCGAGGTGTACAATGCAGGGGCGGTCGAATCAAGAAACGATACGACCGAATTAAAACCTCGAATTGAGGATGCGACCAAACTACCAAATACCGAACCTGTAAATGTGCAACAAAACACACAACACACAAACGCAATAACACGACAGACAACCCACAAAACCAACACCGACCAACTACAGGAATCATTAGAAATAGTAGCGCCAAACTCAACTAACATCAATTTTGGAAATGAACAGAAAAATGACCCTACACTAGCACCATACTTTAAGTTAGTAGGCCTTAAGCCAAAATTAACAAAGAACGCATCGTGGACATTTAGGCTACAGAATAACATCTTAACGAGATTTTACACAACAAACCAGACCACGACACAGCAAATAGTGTTACCACAAGCACACCGAGACAAAGTGCTAAAATTAGCCCATGACTCCCCTTTTGGAGGTCACATGGGGTATGAAAAGACCAGGGCTAGAGTCCTCACCCAATTTTATTGGCCAAAGTTTTGGCAACATATAAAAACTTTCTGTAGAGCTTGTGATGTATGTCAAAGACTGGGGAAAAAGGGAAAAAACCCTACAGCAGAAGTCCAATCAACGACAACTGCCTCGAGGCCTTTCCAAATCGTGGCAGTTGACCTAGTAGGTCCGTTGAATCACATATCGAATAAGGGGAATAGGTACATTTTTACTCTCGTGGATTTATGTACAAGGTGGCCCGAAATGTTGCCATTAAGATCTATCTCCTCTAAGGATGTGATGGACATATTACTAAATATTTTCTCCCGTTTTGGCTTCCCGGAGAAAATCATTTCAGATAGAGGTACCCAGTTCATATCTAATGCCACCCAATCAGTAACTAAGTTACTAGGCATCAAGCAATGTTTCACCAGTCCCTATCGACCGGCCGCAAACGGTATCTGCGAAAAGCTTAATGGGGACCTGAAACATATGCTATCTAAAGTGACAGCTGAAAATCCAGCCGATTGGGACATACTTCTCCCAACGGTGCTGTTCGCATACAGAGAAGTCCCTCAATCAAGTACAGGGTTCTCTCCCTTCGAATTGATGTATGGAGCGAACCCAAGAGGACCTCTCACCATTTATAAAGAGATCATCTCACAACCTGTAGATAGCCAACTTCCCATTTCCACCTATGATTTGGTCACTGATACCAGAGACAAAATCATACGTTCGTGTATATTGGCCAGAACATCACTACAGGAGAAAGGTTTTAAATACAGGCAGTACGCCAATAGAAGTGCAAAAACCATTGTTCTACATCCAGGTCAGGATATTTTACTCTTACTACCTGACAAAAGAGATTTACTGTCAACCTCCTGGCAAGGACCTTTTAAGATCATTAGAAGAATTTCAGAAGTAGATTACGAAATCTCGTTAAATGGAAAACTGAAAATATTCCATATAAATATGTTGAAACCATATTATGTTAGACAGGACAATGAGACAAATGAACTGACTCAACGAACTGGCGACGGAGACGAAACGACAATTTCTCAACGAAATGACACCTCGACAAACGAAGCATCGTTAACGACACACTCTTACGACGACGAAAACGACGAAGACATATGGACATTACCGACAATCTGTGATATCGACATCGACGACAAATTTGACGACATATTGACAACAATTGATCTCGACGACGACGACAATGACATTGAAGACAATTTACAAACAGTGGCATCTGTGGTAAATCAGACAGACGTGGACAACACTGAAATCCCTGTACCAATCATGACTGACGACGGAAGTATAAATGACATACATATCTCTGACACTTTGACACAACAACAGCGACAAGACATTTTGACTATCCTCGACGAATATAAATCTATCTTTTCTAACAAACCTGGACGCACTGATAAAATAACACATTCAATTGTGCTGACAGATCTGAGACCGGTCAAATGTAGACCATATTCTATTCCTCTCCATTACAGATCTAATTTAGATAAAGAAATTTTAGACTTAGAGAAAAATGGCATTATTCAAAAATCGATGTCTCAATATTCGTCACCGATTGTTCTGGTGAAGAAAAAGGACCAGACAATTCGTTTGTGCATTGACTATCGAGTATTAAATACAAGAACAACAACAGATGCAGAGCCAATGAACAGCTGTGAGGATCTTATCTTAAATATGGCTCAATCATCCTTATTTTCTAAGACCGATTTAGCTAAAGGATATTGGCAAGTTCCATTACACCCTTCTTGTAGACATATAACAGCATTCGCAACACCTCTTGGCTTGTACGAATGGCTATATCTTCCGTTTGGGCTCAAGAACGCACCGGCCACATTTGTAAGACTAACAAGATTGTTATTACACGGAATTAATGACGTAGTTGCTTATATTGATGATATATGCATCCATTCTTCTGATATGACTTCTCACTTACTCACCCTTAAACAAGTCTTCCACCAAATCTCTCTGTTTGGACTTACTATCAAACCTTCCAAGGTTGAAATAGGTTATACACAAATAGACTTCCTTGGACATAGAATTTCTGAAGGAAAATTGTTGACTGATGATAAAATTGTTTCCAAGATCCTTAAGCTAGAAGTACCTACCACAAAGAAGCAAGTTAGAAGTTTACTAGGTCTGATTAACTATTATTCGAAATTTATTCCACATTGGGCAGAATTAACCTCAGTCTTTTCTGATATGTTAACTAAAAATCATCCATTAAAAATGTGTAAAAGTACCAGCTTAGATGATGCAATGTGTAAATTGAAACATATTTTTTCTAATCCACCAGTCTTACGATTACCCAACATTAATTTACCCTTTATTTTGACCACAGATGCGAGCGCTATCGCAATAGGAGGATGCTTGATGCAGGAAATGGATGGCATAAAACACCCAATTCTCTATGTAAGCCGCAAACTAAAGAAGGCTGAGACTCGGTATGCCACAGTTGAATTAGAGTGCTTGAGCCTAGTGTTTTGTATATTGAGATTATCGAAGTTCCTCTTAGGGAGTCACTTTGTGGTCCTCACTGACAGTTCGCCATTATTGGTCCTTAACCAGGGGTCGCCTAAAAACCATCGGCTACAAAGATGGTGTCTTCTACTTCAAGATTTCGATTTCGAAATCCGCCACATCAGAGGCACCGACAACATTGTGGCTGACCTTTTGTCACGGCAGGTGAATGCGCCAGTAGAATGACTCTGATCACATCGACCATTAGCCATACTATAAACTGTGATACTTTTAGTCGGTTGCATATTACAGTGGAACTCTACACCTGCTAGAGTACTCTCAGTGATTAGTTGAATTACGACACCCAAGAACATGATACGTTACTTTGAGAACTATACCATCAAGTGCCTAAGCGCTAGAACACTTCCAGCAAGAAACAGTAACTGTGTTTGTGTCAACCAATAAGATCAACCAACGAACTAACTCCGAATTCTGTAAGAACTCGTTATATAGGACATTAAGAACATGCCATACTTGCTGTTACTACGTAACTTTACAAACAGCCGAAACAGAACCCCATCGACTACGACACTCAAGAGACAGCCATATTAGCTTTACCATTCATGGCATAACACGCTAGCGACAGGAGAACGACGCGCACATCATCTTGGGATTTAATTAATTAATTAGTTTAAGATTAAATATGTATTATATTTCCATTATTGTTGTATATAAATTGTATTCACCTGTAATTTGTACATATTCGACATTAATATTACAGGCGGTACCATTCCTAAGCTAAAGAACCGTCCTATACAATTGTCTCTATTTAAATTATAACCCATTTGTGAGTCATCGTACAAGAAGTACGTATTTTCTTAAAGGGCAAATATCGCCTAGCCCAGTTTTTCTAAGGGCAATAACACTTACCTCAACTTTAATTATATATTTTAACCAAATACTATTTTTAATGAAAAGTGAGTGAATGACTGTGTGAATGGATTAAATGAGAGAACGATACACTTGGCGGACAAATTGTACGCAAACCGTATTTATTTTAATTTGTCTGCGTCTTTCATGTAAATTGTATGACTTGTCTAATTTGTGAATACATGTGTAGTACTTAGTTTAATAGTGAGTTAATATACTTAGCTTAGCAGTTAGGATACATCTAAGCACCACTACTTGGAATGCCTGATCATGTATTGCACACAGTGCAGTATTTCATGATTGAGGTTATCCCAACTCGTGACGCTTGGAAATACGCCACACATTCAGCACACACAGTACACAAACCTTAAAACTCAACACTATCAAATTAAAATACAGTCACTTTATTATAAACATCAACTAATGAGTCAAAGCACACTAACAAGCCAACAGGGACACTTGTAGTATGAGAGGGATAAAATAACAAGGTAACTACATATTTAGCATTAGATAACATACGGGAGTAAAAGTGTATAGAAATACACACACAGATCAAGATTTGAAGGTGTACTTATTTAGCCAAGACTTCGGTCTTGTTAACCCTCTATTATATAGGGGTTATTTGTCTGGGTACCATTTTGGGTACTATGAGAAGGGCAAGTTGTAAATACAACTACTAAAATGCCACGTAACTTCGGTCTGATAAGCATATTTAAGCACACGAGAGACAGGGATCTCTGCACCAAATCAGACAAGTGTTGTATGGTAGAATACATGAGTTTTTAGTGCTAATAGGTAGGTTGCCAGGTTACTATCCACCAAACTACAACACCAACTGTAGGTGAGTCGGTGACAGAATTAGAACGGATCTAATTCCCAACAACAAATCATGTCACGGGGGAGGGGGGGATCCTGTCACCGCCTCACGTGCATATCTAGTAAAGGGCTGCAATTCCAGCCCAAGGGAAACCATTGAGTCGAGCAGGACCCAAATAATCTAGAACCTTCTAGATAGAGATGGTCACCAAGTCCATGATTCCGTGGACACTGATGTGGCCCGCCTAATGCGGGGTCCACGAGGAACTCGGACAGAGTTACCGCCCGTGTCGAGTTAGGACACGCGGAGACCGGCAGAGGACGAATGGACTTGAGAGAGGCAACAGGGCCTGCCTTTGAGGGACTCTATAGATATCAATAGATATATAGACATAGGCTAGATAGTTTGCTAGACTGTTAAATGATACTTATGTGTGTGATGTTTACTATTTGACAGATGTAATATAGCGCGGGTCTGTTTACCCACTGCGCCAACGCATACTGTATATGTAAATACAATAAATATTCGATCTCATAACGAACAGATTTATTGTTGCCTGTATGAACCCAAGTTTAGTTATCTAGATACGAGCAAGACTATGACAGACTGTCTTACTGGCTTTAAAATTTCAGCTAGCCATCTCGCCATTCGGTATTTCCATTGGTTATTATTACTTTAAAAAAAATACTCGTTTTCCTAAATATCCTTCAGCTTCATATATACACACTTATGTACAAGGTATGTGACTTGATGTGTATTAGACAGATTAGGAACGTCTAGAGCATTGGTTCTCAACCGATGGGGAATCCCCCTCCCCGGGGGAATTTTAGGGTTTCCAGGGGGGGGGGGGGAATTAAGATTATTTCAAGATCGCGTTAATACAAGAACCGATTACTTGATATTGTTTTTCCCTTCATACTGTACGGTTCTGTACGCCTCGCCCTTCTAAAATTCAATTTATAAAATAAGTAGACCCACAAATCATGTTTTATGTGGACATCTAGACTTGTTTTAGTATGTGCTATTAAATTTAGCTTCCATGATTACGTATACTGTGTAGGGGCGGGGGGGGGGGGGGGAATTTTTAGGTGGGAAATACGAAAGGGGGAAATGGCGTTCTGAAAATATGGTGAAGAAGGGCACCACTGGTCTAGAGGGATGGAATATCTGAGAGACATCACACAACACTCCGACACAACCATTTCAGTTGTCTTGATCATAAGGGGCTAGATGCATGACTCACTGCCATAAAACGATGTTCTTCGGACAGTTCGATCAGATTGACAATGGAGAGCCACGAAATTAACAATAAACGATGTGTCCACCCAGCAGGAATAAATACAGTTGTGAATGCATACCACAACCTAACGATGTTTATCTTGTGTCCTGCTACTTTACTTTTGTTTACATTCTTTCTCTTTTCATGTTATTATATCCATATAAAAATCCATATTTAGTTCTACCTTTCTCGGTTTGTTAGTACCCAATGTTACTTCTACCTGTCCCGTTTTGACATAATCATCGTCATCATCATTAACATCAAATTGTAGCAGGTCCTTGAAAGAAAGTCGGTTTCATCACGGCCAGCCAAAAAGTTTCGCAATCTCTTGCCATTTCTCCCGCCTCATGCATCCTCAAGCCCTACGCGTCTTTAATGCTCCATGTCTTTTATCGTTATTGACATCACGATTCTTAACAGAAGTTATAATAAAAACGAACCGTCGTGCTTGTTGACGTGTTTTAATGTATTTACATTTACTTATCGCACTTAACGTATTTTAACTATTTACAATTACTTTACAAATCCTTAATCGCCATTATATAATTTTTTCTTTATTTTCTGTGTAATTTCTGTTCACCTCGCCTGTAGTCGTTGTACGGTATGTACACGTCTTTCTTTGTGCTCGTTTCTCCTTTCATGATCATTTTCTAAGAAAGTTTGTTCTGTGACTTGTGACGTTTGTTGGCAAATGTTCCCCCAACTGCTCCTACTTATCTCGCATTTTCTAAGAAAGTTTGTTCTTTTCTTCCGATTTGATTTCACCATTACCCCTACCCCATTCAACTTCAAGGAAAAGTTATAATTAGGGTCCATCACCCGCTTAGAATGATAATCCTGGGTTTACCCTCACAGGTTTATTCATCCGAAGGTGATTGTTGTCCATATGGGGTAAAGGACGTTATTGTAAGTTTGTTTTGTGAATTGTGACGTTTTATAAGGCAAACTTTCCCCCAACCTCCCTATCATGTCGCGCATGCGTATTGCAGAAGTCGTCTGCATAAGTACTTCCGCTGCGATGGGTTGGAAAGTCATTCCGTCGTGTGTTACATGGTGTCGCCGTGTGTCTGCTATTTTACACCACGTTCACAGCTCTAATCCCACAACTTTCATCACCAGAATGGCTTTCTCTACAGTTGAAAGAGGTTCACCGAATGCTGATAACTTCAGGGTGTTTTTCAGTAAGTGAACTTACCGTGTACGCTGTAAAACAGGACTTTGATAACGGGCGGGGTCTCGGGGTTGAATAATGATTAATGATGAAACCTGTTCTCGCCTGCGACCGTGAACTCCACGTTAAAGGGTCAGCCCTGATTATCGTAGTGCCGGTAACACAGTCGTGTTATGCAATTCATTGATATCTTTTCTGCGGATTGACCGTATGGCCGTCGTAGAATCGGATAGTTAAGGGTATACGCTAAATTCTTAATATTGTTCCGGTTTCTTTCTTTTGTATTTTACTTAGTTTACAACGACGCCAGCGGCCGTTAGCAGGTTAGATCATGATTTTCTGTTTCAAATTGGGTATTATTTAATTTGGGAGAGTTTATACATAGCTGAAGTATGAATAAACAGATACTTTATACATAGCTGAAGTATGAGTAAAGGGATACTGGATACTTTATACATAGCTGAAGTATAAGTAAACGGATACTTTATACATAGTTGAAGTATGAACTGTTTAAATATCAACAATCAAGAATAATTTTCCAGATTGGTATCCCCAATACAAATAATCGTGTCCCCATGCGAGTTCAAGAATTGTTAACTTGCATTTCTTCTGTACACTTACTGTTTACAGGCATCCATCTTTGTTTACATTACCGACCTACTATTTCCTGCTATTGATGTCCTCATCATTCCGGTCCAAGCTGACAGTAATATGCATCGCCTCAGAGAGACATGATTAGGCAATTAAAATATCAGGCTTTCGACTGACTGGCCTGATGAATTAACAAATAAACAAGGCACAAGGACATGCTACTCATATAAAGTGCAGGAAAACCTGGTATATGTGAAGCAGGTTGAAAAGAGAGGAGAGAAATAGATAACGAAGCTAGTGTGAGAGACAGAGATATGAGAAAGATGTGTTGAAAGACATAAAAAAGTGATAACTTTTATATAATATAAATAAGATAATAAAAGTGACAAAAAAGAAATAACTTCGATAAACAAATATTTAAAACATCAGTTCATAATCATAGTTCCTAATATTTGTTTATTAAAAAGTCGCTTTCACCCAATTAATTCCTGAAGAATTAAAAAAAAATATGGTGTCCGGCAGGGAATCGAACCAACAGCTCCCGCTTATCAGGCGGAGACACTTACCACTGTGCTACTGAAGATACGATTTTGGACCGTAACAAAACAGCCACGCTCATGTCCCGATGACGTCACATACGTTAAGTCAAGTGACTTGGCAAATCACGTGACCAGCCGGGAAAGTTCCGCTATGAATAAAGGGATAATTTATTCACAGCCGGGGTACGAATAGTCACTTCCATTTAATTTACCGAGATCACCACAGATAGATAGGCCTTGAAAAACCTAACTTAATGTTGTCTGTATGTCTTATTCTTCTTATTTCGTTCGCCTCAAATGTCTATAACTGCAATGTTGTCTCTTGTATGAAAGTCATTTTTAAATTCACTAGCGGTCCATAGAGTTTATCTTCCACTGTTGTCTCTCTAGGCCAGAAGGTTCACCTGGATATGTTGTAGTTTGGGCAATCCTGGAGTATGTGCTCTGCTGTCTGTGACACCAAACCACATGTGCACATGGCTGAGTCATCAATCTTGAATTTTGTATACATGTGGTTGCGTAATCTATTGTGTCCTGTTCTGAGGCGCAGAATAATGACCTGTTCTGGTCTGTCCATAACGTGGTAGTCGTCTTTAGTAGGGTTTGGTGGCCTTCTGACTGATTTGATCATTCTTTTCTTTTGGTGGTATGTAATGGGCACATCAGGTTGATCTTTTGCTCCTTCCTTAGCCAATCGATCAGCTCTGTTGTTTCCGGGTACTTTACAGTTGGATGATGTCTCAATGTGCCTGTCCTCTAAATGCAAACTGGAGCAAACACAAAAAGCATCATTGAAAAGTCGGAACTTGATAACAGAACTCAGAACAGCATACTCAAGTGAAGCAAACGATTTTTCCAGACGTTTATTTTCCGCCACTGGTAACAGGATTAAAACTCTGGCAGAAAAGCAGGCTGATCCCTAACCACAGGATCGGCACCTACTCAAATACATCCACCTCTGAGCTCCCAAACCAGCTCGTCGCCCTTGAAGCCTTCCTATCCATTCTTCAGCTCAATTTCTTAGATACTAAAATTCAGTCTAGGTGGATTTCCATTCCCGATCCATTCACCGTTGTCGCCTCAATAAATTCCTCTCCGGAGTCCCAGCTGTTTCATCCTGAAATCACGGCCTCCAGGTGTCACCTTCACAGCGAGCCTTCATAAACACATCTTTTCCGTATCACGAAGTCCTAGCGTCTCCCTTTGCTGTCCAATTACGTTCTCCACATTCTCCTTGGATTCCTTTGTTGACGTCCACTTTCGTGTCCGAGTGGGTTTTCCCTATATGATTTTCTACCGCCTATTCCGATGACGTCATTCTGTCTAAACGCCATGTGGCAGATGGTCTGTATGTCAAATTGAAGCGGAAAGCCATTCACAAAGGCAAAACAACATGTCCGCAGAAATGTTTTTTGTCTACCACAATTCGAGCAAGTTCAGCGATGAAACTTTCCAAATATATGTAGAAATGGATGCAGAATTCGAAAATCCATCTGAAATGAATGACTTTCTATAAATAAAGCCAGAAAAAAAGTAAATTATGGCGAGTATGTAAAATAATTTAATTTATTTCAAAGTCACGTTAATTTCAACCAATCGTTATGCACAGAATATTAGACGGACCTATTCTGCAGAAACTAAGATGGCGTTTTCCCCGGGAAGGTTAACCCGGTCAACAAATGCCCGCAGAAGTCGGATGTGTCGGCCTAACGGCGCAAGAACGCAGCTCTGCTGTAAACAGGCACAACGCAATCACATCCGGAAAAAAACTCCGGATGAACGAAGAAGAAGAAGAAGATGGCGTTTGCTATTGTAACATGATATTTGAATGAATGAATGATGTCGGAAGCTTGCAAGGTCGTTTTGTAGCCATTTTTGGGGACACAATGGATCCTTCTGTGCAGGCGCGGTTTCCGGTTTCGGATTGCATAATCGGACTACATGAATTCGCTACTAGCGGCTAACTTATTTTCGCTGGTCCACGATTTTAATCTTTTAGAAAAGCAAAAGTAAAGTATATATTAGAGAAGATTTGTTTGCTGCCTTCCAGGAAGGCTTCCACACTTGCGACCAGATTTCAGTGATGAAAGTGTTTCCAGGAACACCATCCCATGAAGAATTGTGTAATATGAAAACATGATGGCAATTATTGGCAGAAATGGTGTGCTTTCATCACTAACACCTCTGTAGATTTCGTTCTCCTGGCCTACATACTGTCAGAGTCTTGCATAACGCAAGACAAGTAGCTCGTTTTCTGGCAAGTGTGAAGTAATATCAAACTATCAAATCACACGAAGTGAATATCCGAAAGTATTATTCACACGCTTTATTGACGCGTTGCATTAATTATCGCACAAACATCGCGCACTGACAATCTATAGCAATCATTTCAACATGAACAAGATCACTACAATACATAATAATACATGAAAGCAATAAACATCTCACTTACAGTTAAACTATACAAGCATTCGACTCAGTCTCCCACTGTCGTACAGGCTAGCTCTCAAGGCAGATTCAAACTCAACTCGCATTCCCTTGCGACCTGTCCTTTCAACGATCTCAGCCCGTCTGCCAGTCCTGGCGTCCTACACGCTACACGCTCACGTCAGCTGGTGTCCCCTGCACGGTTCACGGGGTGAACTCAATTGCTGTGCGTGGCTGCTTATCCAGGCGTCGGCAAAGACGCCGCGTTCTCTCTGCCGTGTCTAACATTACTCAGGGTTGCGTGTTGTTATGGTGTCTGGCGTTGGTACAGACAACGCGTCGCAACCTCGGATGTGAGACCTTGACACATACGTGTAAGGGTGTGTGAGCAACTATACGTGCACACAATATGTTTGCACACACAATTTTGTGCATTAATTAAATACATGAATTTAAACTATTCAAATCTGAAATCGAAGTCCACATAGGGCAAGCCGTGAGTCTATGCTCAGATGTTAGTTGGACAGCAGAAAAAGAAGTTTGCTGGTATATGAGAATATACTATGAGATAGATACAGAATAATGTACTTCTTCTTCTTCTTCTTCAGCATTCCGAGCCTTTGAGGTTCTTTGCTGCAGATACAAGCCGTCTCCATTCGTCTCTCTGGTTGACCTTCTCTTGCCAGTCGCCGATTCAAAGTGCTTGTAGGTCTGTATGTATATTATCTCTCCACCGTCTTCTTGGTCTACCTCTGGGTCAGCGGTCATTTATTTCCTGAGTGTAAGCGAGTTTTGTTTCCCTATTATCTTCCATTCTTTCTATATGCCCCAGCCATTGCAGTCTATTAGCCTTCATGATACCAGTGATTAGCGGGGACTTAAACAGATCATAAATATCTTTGTTGCTTCTTTTCCACTCTCCACTGTGTCCCTAATGGGCCCAAAGATGTGACTTAAGACTTTGTTCTCAAAGGTTTGTAACAAGGCTTTGTCTCCTTTAGTTGTACTTCAGGTTTCAGAGCCATACAGCACAACTGTACACAATATCCAATTTGTATTTTAAAGTATGTAGAAAACAAATGATTGTAAATATTGCCTAGTAAATTACAAAGAGTAACAAAATGTTGGGGTTGATTGCAACATTAAAGGTCACACAATTTTAAACACTTTTCCCCCTTTTAACATTCCTGTCTGTATCATATTTGCATGTGTGTGTATGTTTTGAAATAATTTTCCAGTATAATAAAAGCACGTTTGTGTTCTGTCAGTTTAGCTTATATATTCATTTTCGCTGGTTTAAAATCAGTAGAACCCACTCCTGGGTCATTTTAATGGTAAAATCTGGTATTTTCCAGGAAATGAGAATGGTGTTCCTGTGTCACCATTTCATGACATACCGTTGCTTGCTAATGCAGAGAAGAAGCACTTCAACATGGTTGTGGAAATCCCAAGGTGGACTAACGCGAAAATGGAGGTAATTCTTACACAGTTGGATTTGTTGACACATTGTTTTGTTTACTAGGAGCCTTCATGTTTTATACATACTTTCTTGATGCACATTCTCTTCTTTTAACAAGCTCAAGGAATTGTGACCACTGGAAATATATCTTATGCTGGGTACTGGCTTAAGAAATATTTTTGTTGCTTATTTTAACTGCATTGCACTTTTATCTTTATACTGTAAAATGGCATTACTCAAAGCAAAGGCAAAAGACCAACTTTCACACCATAGGGCGTTTTGGGATATATGGTGCTAGTCTTATATTTGTGTAGACCAACCAGCCCTCGATGGGTGCTGTGTCCAGTTGGTCATCTTTACTTCCCAGTACATTTCCTGGTGCCCATTTGTAGACTGGGTTGACTTGCAAGCTTTGGTTAGTGAAAACCAACCCTGCCTTGAGGGGATTTGAATACATGACCCCGGCGTTACTGTGGCCTTCAGCTATTTGTGTGTCTTCAGTGCTAGTATACTCTAGCCATATTCCAGTGTGAGCGGAGTGTTTGCTTGTGTCCGATGTGTGATACATGTCTGCATGCACTTGTTCACATAATGTTGCTGTCGCCATTACTACAAGTTGAGTTGAGCTAATACAAGTTGATTTGGATAATTCTTTGATGTGTTGCCTGAAAATATGACAGTTTACTTTAATGAATCACATAGTCTTGAAATAGAACAAGAAATAATCTGTTTTATTTTAAACTACAACACACCCACTCCCCCTCCTGTTTTGGGAGGGGCGAGGGGGTGGGTCTTTCTCTCTCCCCTCCCCCCCACACACAGCCAACCTCTCTCCCCCCTCCCTCCCTCCCACCCTAAAGCATGGTCAGTATATATATATAGAAATATGGAAATGGGGCTTACAAAAAAAAATCCCACTGTATTTAGACATTCACATTAAAAACATCTCACTGTATTTAGACATTCACGTTAAAAAAATCCCACTGTATTTAGACATTCACATTATTCACATATGTTATTGTCATCCAGTGCCTTGTTTGCTGGTGATCATGGGTGTGTACACAACAGATTATAAGTATCAAAGGCTGGGGAAGTCATGAGGCCATAGAAGTAATATGAGAAATAAACCTACAGGCATTAATTGGCACTCGTTCAGGAATAAGTAGGGAAGTGTACCACACCTAGTTGTGCATCTCAGAGGTCAGTTTGTCCCGGCTTCAGCATGCATTTGTTTTCTCTAGATAAATACATCCAATGTAACAGGTTTTATTTTCTAACAGTCTTGCCAGGGCTTTCACCCTGCTGCCTGCTGTTTGAGATTTCCAATTTCCAGTTGCTGTGAGATATTTAGCAAGCATAACTTGCAAACAGGACTTCCTGTTTTTACACCCTTATCTGTTAAGGCTAGATATCTGATCTTACTATACTAGTGGGGGGGGGGGGGGGGGGGGGGTGTTCATGATATTAGATACCAATGGTTCTTGGATTGGAAAAATTCCCAGCCCTATTTTGAAATCGAACCAGATACTTTGTAAGCCTGAGGTGGACACCATCATTTTTCAGCCAATGCTCTTTCCACCTCCAACCAGACAGTGTAGAAACTGAATGCTATAGACCAATGGTTCTCAACTGGTGGAGAAATCCCTCCCCTCCCCCCGGATTATTTTAGGGTTTCCAGGGAGGGAATTAATATTATTTCAAGATCCTGTTAATACAAGAACCGATTACTTTAAATTGTTTTTCCCTCCATACTTTACTGTTCTGTACTTCTAACCCTTCTGAAATTCGTATTACAACGTAAATAGACCTACAAATCATGTTTTATGTAGACGTCTAGACTTGTTCTAGTATGTGTTATTAAATTTAGCTTCCATTTTTACATATTAGGGGGGGGGGGGAATTTATAGGGAGGAAATACGAAAGAGGGGGGGGGGGTGGGAAATATGACATTCTGAACATATGGTGATGGTGTGCATGGACCAAAAAAGGTTGAGAACCACTGCTATAAATGGATAGGTACGAACCATCAGCATCCACATTGCAATATCATATCACTGAAGGAGCTAGATTTCAAAGACTTTCGAAGCAATACATGTTTGTGTTCACGCGAAGTATTGTCAGCAAACTGTTAGATTGTTGCAGTGCATTTTAAGATAACCATTAGGAAATATCAGGGAATTCCCCACGGTTTTTCCATTAATTTAGATATCGGTTTTATTGTCACTACACCATTACTAACCCCTTTATCAGCTGTTTGACTTGTAGATGGCGTGTATGTATCTATTGTCAATAATACACGTAGTGGAGGCATAAAGATATTATCTTTTATTCACAGCGACTATTTATGACTATGCACCTGCTATTCCATTAATAAAAATTTTTGCAATATGAACTTCATTGAGGGATAAAGAGGTATAACAAGAATGTTTCTTCTTCCTCCTCCTTCCTCCACTTCTTCTTTCCCTTTCTCTTAATTTTCCTCTTTCCTCTCCTTACTCTTCTTCCTCCTTCTTATTCCCCATTGTCATCGTCCCCTTATTTTCATTTATATCAGTGTTTCCCAACCTTTTTTGTGCTATGCCCCACCTAAGCCTTTCTAAAATTCTTATGGCCCCCCCCCCCTCCACCCGCCAACATATACATAATATTTAATATTCAAAAATTGTAATGTTCACTGAAGAAACTTGAATGATAGGTTTTAGGGAGAAATCACTAGGAAATTATTGAGCAAACACACACAGTAAGTAAATTTTCAAAACATATAATGAACTGAAATTCAAGTACAAAATAAATGTAATGAAAGATTTTTCTATATTATTTTAATTATCAGTAATTATTTATTATTTAAATTTAGTGAGATCCTTGCACTTGATGCTTGCTGCAAAGAGATTTTATGTCAGTGTAAGAGTCTAATGTATTGCCAGCAGAGATGCAGGGACATCGTTACGCCCGCCAGGCGAATAGTCCCTAGTGGGGATGCTGTAACATCGTTACGCCCGCCAGGCGAGTATTAGTTACCTGCCTGCGAGGTTGCCGGCTGACGAGACAGCCAGCGGTCAGGCAAGGACAAAACAGGATGCACGCAGGCCTCGTGAAGCCACTTCAGGTGGGCAGGCGCGTTGCGAGAAATAGCCAGACAGCTCTGGGACTCGGACTCGACTGGACGTATGATGGGAGAAAGGCTTGTGTAGTTCTGTGGCCCGAAAGTCGAGTGCTTGTACATCTTGTGAGACTGATTGTAAGCTGTGGGTTGCTTGTAAGTGTATTGTTATAACTTATGTATTGTGATGATCATCTCTAGATCGTGATCTGTAAATAAATCCATCGAAACTTCGTGTCGTTGAGTCTAAAGTCAAATTACGTTGTACTTGTACTGTCTCACATGTGTTAGGTTAACGAGCCAGGTTTAAGACCCTGACATGTGTGGACGTGGGGGCTCGTCCGGGATTTGAACCCGGGACCTCTCGCACCCCAAGTGAAAATCATACCCCTAGACCCTGACAGTCAGGTTCCAGTTAACTTCAGTCTCAAGTCTCCCCGTTTTGTTATATCCAGCTGATTTCTTTTTTTAAGCAGCAAATCATTTATGGCACTAAATCCGCATTCAGCTAAATATGAAGATGGAAACGGTAACAATAGTTCTCTTGCACATTTGGTTGCATTTGGATATTTGATTTCGGCTTCCTCACAAAGCCATGCCATCGCTCCTTTTATATTAAATACAGTTTTAATTGACTCATCATTTTGCATTTCTGCGAGTTCTTCTTGATACTGCATATTTGAAATATCAGACAAATCCACTAACATTGGCTGCATCATCCAAGTTGGGAAATCAATTTGTTTCAAATCAGAAAATCTTTCTTTTAAATCAGCCGATAAAATTTTCAGATGATCGACAATAACATATATAGCGGTATCAGTGACTTCACATTTTTGGAGCCAATGAAACTTTTCAAAATTTTTGTTGTAAATGTGTGTCTGACATAATTCAAGAAAGGTAATGAAACCAAATATCTTCGCTTTTGCATCGACAAGAGTTTTATATGTTCCTTGAAGTTGTTTATTTAACATATTTAGTTTTTCAAAGATATCGGTTAAATAACTCACAAATGCCTTACCATCGACCGTTAATAGATTTTTCATTTCAGGTTTGTCGCTTAAAAAATCACTAAGAGTATCAAATAGTTCCATAAATCTGTTCAAGCAGTTCCCTTTCGAGAGCCATCTTACTTCAGTGTGAAGTATAAGCCTCACATGGTCTTCATTTTGGTCTTCACAAAATAACTTGAAGAGACGTTCACATTTGGCACTAGCTTTAATAGCATTGATACACTTTATAACTAAATTTAGTACTTCATTTAGAACAGGTGAAATGTTTTTAGCTACCAGGTTTTCCCTGTGAATAACACAAGGCACAAGAAGCATTTCTGGATTCTCATCTTTCATCAATTTTAAGCAACCATTTTTCTTCCCCATCATATTTGGAGCACCATCTGCAGCACAAGATGTTATATTTTTCAATGGTATATGATTGGCATCCAAGTAATTTTTTAGCTTACAATATATATCTTTTGAGGTAGTGGTGCTTTCTAATGATTTACAGAACAACATTTCTTCAGCAAAATCACCTTTATCAATATCTTACGTAAGTTATAAGTACGGCCTCACTGTCTCTCAAAGTTGATTCATCCATTTGCACCGAGAATTTTCTTGTTTTCAGCTTTTCAACAAGTTGTATTTCAATATCCTCACTCATTTCGTCTATTCTTCTGCTAATAGTATTGTTACTTAGTGGCATAGCTTTAACTTCTTTGTCATCTTTTTCCAGAACCGTTTTAAGAAATGCTGATATTGATGGTTTGATTAAACTCTCCCCTATAGTATGACTTTTCCCGGATTTAGCGATGAGTAATGAAATTTGATAACTAGCCTCAATAGTACGATTGATAGTTGCATTATGAGCAGTAAATAGAGACTTTAATGTTACTCTTTTTTCAAAATTTTTCTTTAAAGTTTGAAAGTAATTCAAATCTGAATTAATATGAGCATTATGTTTCGCCTTCAAATGTGCCTCAAGACGACCTCGTTTCATTGATTCGTTAGTCAAGCATTGTTGGCATAAAAGACAAAAAGGTGACCGTTCATCTTGGACAGCGGGTATGAAACCAAATTTTAAATATTCCTCCGAATACTGTCGAACTTACTTTCTTCTTGCTTGCACGACTCATTTCACTATGTGCTGAAAGAAATACATATAAGATCAATTAAAAACTAAAAAAAAAAATAATATAAACTGGAGTAAACGTAAACTAAAAATGCATATTTAAATATGTATGGCATATTTATCCTACCGCAAACCAAAAAAAAAAACATACTTTTTCATTTGAAAATTTTTTCTGGAAAATGATACTTCTAAAACTGAAATTAATACAGGATCTCTGGATCCGAGTCTACACAGTTGGGTCAGCACAAAATGCTGTTCGAAATGGAGGAGCGGGAGTGTACATAGAATACCCAAAATAATACTAGGGACGCGGCCAGAATTCCAACAGGAAAGTACTGCCATAACTATGATGCTGAAATTGAGGCAATCAAGATAGCAACAGAGAAATTTCAAAATACCAGCCATGGTACACAACCTGTGGTGATATTGACAGATGCAAAATCAGTTATAGAGGCGCTCCTGTCTGGGAAATTGCCAGTTCTAAGGACACTACTTTCTGAACTTAGCAGTCAGCATAAGGTCACCATACAGTGGATATCATCCCACTGTGGAGTACACGGAAATGACAGCTGTTCGATTGGCTAAGGAAGGAGCAAAATAAGAACAACCTGATGTGTCCATTACATACCACCAAAAGAAAAGAATGATCAAATCAGTCAGAAGGCCACCAACACCTACTCAAGACGACTACCACGTTATGGACAGACCAGAACAGGACACAATAGATTAGGCAACCAAATGTGTACACAATTCAAGATTGGTGACTCAGCCATGTACACATGTGGTTTGGTGTCGTAGACAGCAGAGCACATACTCCAGGACTGCCCAAACTACAACATATCCAGGCGAACCTTCTGGCCTAGAGAGACAACAGTGGAAGATAAACTCTATGGACCGTAGAGTAAACGAAAAAAGACTGTTAGATTCATACAAGAAACAACATTGCAGTTATAGATATATTTCATGCGAAGAAGAAGAAGAAGAAATTAATAAACATTACCAATTGAATTTACATACCAGTTATATATCACTTATATTTATACAATGTATATATTTTTTAAAACAACGAGCTTTTACAACAATTTAATGGACGCTTATTTTAAATTAACATCAACGGTGAATGCTGAGCGTTACACTGCAGAAACTGAGATCCCGGCACCAAGCATTTCGCGCCAGTCAGAACAAATAGCGCGAAATGCTTAGTGCCGATCCAGTATAACAACTAGTTCAACTCTTAACGTCTAACAATGAAATCACGGCTACTAACTTGGCTGACAGAAATTACTTATATTGGAGGTTTACCCAGCTCGAGTAGCGACTGAGAGTCGCCATACGGTTAACGTAAACTCTAGACGAGTCCATTTTCGAATTGCCCCCCTCAACAATAGAATTGCCCCCCTGTGGGGCGTGGGCCCCACGTTGGGAAACACTGATTTATATACTTTTTTATCCCTCAATGAAGCAGAAGTCCTCAACTAACCCTTGTCAGGCTGTTATCCTCTGCGTTCTCCTTGTAATTCCTGCCATATCTTTCCTGTATTACTCATCTCTGTCTGCTAATAGTAAAAAAATTCCTATTTTGTGCACTTTGTTTTTGGATGCTAGAAGCTGATTTCAATATATACTAGGATAATCTCATTATGAGAGACAGCCATTTTTCAGCTGTTCCTTGGCTACAGTTAAGTGTTGGAGTCAGCAGCCTTCTTTTAGACTAGCAACAAACCTACATTTCTAACTCCAAGTCGTGAGTCATCAAGGACCTCATCATTTTCTTATTTTAGCCTTCACATTTCTCTACCAAGTTTATTTTTGCCTTGTTCTTGACCTTGCTTCTGAAGTCATGGTGATGTTGTCAGTCTCTGCTGAGAACATGTCCAATTAGATGCCAGTATCCTCATGATACACAGTTGGCAAATGGCTAAATATATATTACCTCTTGTCTCTTGCTTCTCTTGCATTTTATTTCCTATCTCTCTTTCAGAAATGTTTAACTAAAATATGACAGAGAGTAAAAATGCAGAGCCTGTATCTTTCCATTTTTGAACTTACCAGTGCCTGTCAACTGAGATTGTTATTCTGTTATCCCCATTGGAGTAGAGGCCGTCAACCAACTCACATCAAGCTCTCCTACTTCTTGCCATTTCCTATGTTCTTCCCAAATTATGAACCTGTCTTTAATTCTCTCTCTCTCTTCCTCTCTCTCCCCTCCTCTCCCTCCCGTACCAGTATCTTTTCCTTATCTATGATTTGCTGCAATTTGTTTAGCTCTCTCCATAAGTTCCGCATTAGTGATGCTCTCATACCAGTTTGGTTCTTCTATTCTGCACTTGCACCAATTAATGAATATTTGTAGTTTAATATTAATTTAGTTCTTCTCCATGCTTATGATCTGGACAACGATGCTGATTTGACATTAGTTAAATATTCTACTAGGTGTAATTTCTTTTGACATCCATACATTTCTTAGTGCCATGAAAGCTTCTTTTGCCTTTCTTATTTTCATATCTTTATTTTTTACCCCATCTTTGCCTATATTCCTACCTAAATATAAGTACGATTCAACCTCTTGAAGTGAGGTTTCACCTGGGGAGATTGGGTTAACATTTGCTTGATTTGCTGTATCAAGAGAAGTATTGGGCTATTAGTGTTGATGCTGTATTGCTAAAACTGTTGGACTATTAGTGTTGATGCTGTATTGTTAGGACTATTGGTGTTGATGCCACATTCAGAAGAGAACTATCAGACTATTAGTGGGGAGCTGTGACGTAGATTACTAGCTCATAGGTTACAAGGTTTGTCCCCGGAATGGTGAAAATGTTTTCCAAAACTCATGTATGTAATGATGCTACATGTCTCCCTGTACTCTAGGGTAGTTAGATCACGCTTACCCCTCTTGGATAAGGGGGGAAAACTGGACGTTCGGTGTGCAAATTGTGCTCATTAAAAAGCTCACATCATTTGGAAATTTCAGAGTGCAGGCCTTTAGGCCCTGCCCTGGCAAAATTGTTAAGAAAGGAAACCTACCCACGGTTAGATAGAGCCTGTTACCTTGGACGGAATCTACAGGAAGCCGACCTGACACAAATGCATGCCAACGTCTCTTTGTGCTTTCTCAGTGAATGTTAAGATCTAATTGGTGTGACCTCCAATCTAGTGCCCTGTTTTGATCTGATACCATTTTGAAAAGTTGAAAATGATTCATTAAAATGTTACCTGAGACAGGGTGTGAATAAAATTGTTTGCTTTAAGTTAAGCTTTCAGGCAGTTTAAGGGATTAGTTAAGCAAACACACAAAATAGTAGTTAAACAAGGAGACAACAGAGTGAACTTATTTAAAATACCATGCAAGCAACATTCACCTGTATGTTTGTACTTCAGCATAAACAATGGAGATGTACCGTACTCATTTACACATTCACTTCATTCTTGTTGGAGATGGCAACAAAGACATTAAGTGTGTGTTGGGCAGCCGTGAAGCTGTAGAAATACAGTGAATTAATCAACAAAAGGGGAAAGGATTGGTTGACACTTTTAACTTTTTCTGATTTATTCATTATTGTTCGTGGACGTTGTGCAAGGTGTCTTTGTGATTGGCTTTTCACTGGAGGGTGTTTGTTGACCACAGACATATTTGTCATGAACTTGTTTCACCCTGATGTTTGTCTTCTTGGTAGTCTTTCTTGCTTTTCCTTCTCACGTGTGTACACCTGTATTTATGGTCAAGTCAATGTACTTTCTGGCTTTGAAAGGTTGAGTTCACAAGAAAATTGATGAAATAAAACCCATGAGTGATGTGAACTGCTGAAGATGTCATGTATACTTGACTGAGATTTATTGAGTGAAGTGACTCGCTCCCTTCATCACTGCCCTGTCCTCACTGGCAGTTCATACTGCAAAAATATTTATTAATGAAATAGCAGGTGCAATGTCATAAATAGTTGCTTTGAATAAAAGATGCAATCTTTATGCCTCCTACGTGTATTATTGATAACATACACTGCTATCTACAAGTCAAACATCAGAAAAAAGGGGTTAGTGATGGTTTGGTAACAATAAAACTATACTTAGATTAATGGAAAAACCATGGGGAATTCCCTGATGATATTGCCTAATGGTTATTTTAAAATGCATGCAACAATCAAACAAGAAATTCAACAGAGCTGTTTTAAAGAACAGTCTGCTGTCAATTCTTAGTGTGAACATGAACATGTATTGCTTTGAAAGTCTATAATCTAGTTCCTTCAGTGACATGATGTAGTGATGAGGAGGCTGCCGGTTCTTATCTCATGTGCCTATTATAGCATTCAGTTTCTATACTGTCTGGTTGGGGGTAGAATGGGGGGGGGGGGGGGGGGCGCAGTATCTGAAAAATTACGTAGTCCGCCTCAGGTTTACAAGGTGCCTGCCTCAGGTTTACAAGGTGCCAGGTTCGATTTCAAAATAGAGCTGGGAATTTTTCCAAGAACCATTGGTATCTAATATGAAGGTGCCCCCCTCCCCACACACCCCTATTTGCATAGTTAGATCGGATATCTAGCCTTAACGGATAAGGGTGTAAAACAGGAAGTCCTGCTTGCAAGTTAATGCTCGCTAAATATCCCACAGCCAATTAACAAGCTGAATTCACACTGATCACGCATGTTGATATCCCGCAACTGTTGATCTAAATTCTTATTATCCCTTAACAGTTGATCTAATTTGTTAATATCTCTTAATTGGTGATATAATTTGTTGATATTCTTTAAGTGTCGATCTAATTTATCTTTTAACTGTTGTTCTAATTTGTTGTTAAATATCCTTTAATTATTGAGATCATATTTGTTGCTCAGATATCATTATACATAATAAAACAGTGTTATGGGAAACTGGCGACTGTGACGAAGGTGTTGCGAACACAGTTCCCAGTCCCGCATACTGTGTTAAATCAGCTGCTGTCAATTTTAAAGCAGGTTGCCTTGTACTGATTTTTAACAATGGTACTAGCATTGGTTGTTCAGAAAGCAATGGCAAACTACTTAACGTAAGCTTGCATACTAAATCACAAACGGCCAAATAATGCTGGGGTTGATTGCAACATCCTATAGAGAACATGTAACTAAACATGAAAGACTATATTTTGTAAATATGGAAAACACAACTGAAGAGATGTAATGAAATCAGAATGGAGAATGTATCTGAAGAAAATACCAATATACGTTTTATGCAGGAAGATCATTACCAGTGCACATTTTTGCTGAACAACCTAATTATGCATATTATGCAGGTTACTGATTAAATTGCCCTTCACAGTTGCTTTTTATTCAAACAAAATTGTGATGAATATATAATGTGATGAGGGTGGGCTGCGCCAGAAATTGCAAATTACAGGAGATTATCGAGCATTAACAAATAAAAGAAAACTGAAATAAATTACGCTGTAAATAGTAAAGGGTCTAGCAAGTTATTAATAGACAAAAAGAAGCGTGTTTTATCATATTGTAGAATAGCAGTTATAAATTTCAGGCTCTGCTTTAGAGAAAATTACAGTACGTACTACACTGGAATGTTTCAGTTCTTTCATTTCTTACTGGAGCTGGCTAATTGCTGAAGATGATATGAAACTCTCATGAATTTTTCATGTCACATAATTTGCTTCATTACACATGCACATACAGAGACAGTAGTAAAAGTGTTAATTTTCTAGATTACACATGCACATACAGAGACAGTAGTAAAAGTGTTAATTTTCTAGATTACATCTTGATGGCGATATTGATAAATTATTAGGTTTTTACCCTGATATCTGGGGCCAGGATATTATTCGTGTTGATTAAATTATATAGAACGCCTGTGTGTGTTCTCTTCACTGTCAGTATTCCTTGTAACCTACCATTGGTGGGAATTTAAATGGAAAGATTGGATTTCATTTGAAGCCATCGTAATTCAGTATTTGTCCTGACATCCGGCTACTTTGTTCATTAAGACAAACATCTGGCTACCTTGTTAAGAAAGACATATCTGGCTACCATGTTCATTAAGAGAAACATCTGGCTACCTTGTTCAGAAGGCTACCTTGTTCAGAAAGACAAACATCTGGTTACCGTGCTCAGTTTAAAAAATATGCGTACTTTGTCAGTATGACAAACATAATGGCTACTTTGTTTAATATAACAAACATCAGTTTATTACAGATTTAATTGTTCGTTTGCTGGCAGAACAACACTGACATTTATGTCATCACATCATTTGACTGATAACTCTTTACAGGAGACACAGACATTTATGTCATGACATCATTTGACTGATAACTCTTTACAGGAGACACAGACATTTATGTCATGACATCATTTGACTGATAACTCTTTACAGGAGACACAGACATTTATGTCATGACATCATTTGACTGATAACTCTTTACAGGAGACACAGACATTTATGTCATGACATCATTTGACTGATAACTCTTTACAGGAGACACAGACATTTATGTCATGACATCATTTGACTGATAACTCTTTACAGGAGACACAGACATTTATGTCATGACATCATTTGACTGATAACTCTTTACAGGAGACACAGACATTTATGTCATGACATCATTTGACTGATAACTCTTTACAGGAGACACAGACATTTATGTCATGACATCATTTGACTGATAACTCTTTACAGGAGACACAGACATTTATGTCATCACATCATTTGACTGATAACTCTTTACAGGAGACACAGACATTTATGTCATCACATCATTTGACTGATAACTCTTTACAGGAGACACAGACATTTATGTCATGACATCATTTGACTGATAACTCTTTACAGGAGACACAGACATTTATGTCATGACATCATTTGACTGATAACTCTTTACAGGAGACACAGACATTTATGTCATGACATCATTTGACTGATAACTCTTTACAGGAGACACAGACATTTATGTCATGACATCATTTGACTGATAACTCTTTACAGGAGACACAGACATTTATGTCATGACATCATTTGACTGATAACTCTTTACAGGAGACACAGACATTTATGTCATGACATCATTTGACTGATAACTCTTTACAGGAGACACAGACATTTATGTCATGACATCATTTGACTGATAACTCTTTACAGGAGACACAGACATTTATGTCATCACATCATTTGACTGATAACTCTTTACAGGAGACACAGACATTTATGTCATCACATCATTTGACTGATAACTCTTTACAGGAGACACAGACATTTATGTCATGACATCATTTGACTGATAACTCTTTACAGGAGACAGACATTTATGTCATGACATCATTTGACTGATAACTCTTTACAGGAGACACAGACATTTATGTCATGACATCATTTGACTGATAACTCTTTACAGGAGACACAGACATTTATGTCATGACATCATTTGACTGATAACTCTTTACTGTTATGTAATGTTAGTAGAAGTTTATTATTGATACCTGTCACTTTACCAGTATTTTGTGCATCATTGACCTTATGTGTTCACACTCTTACTTTGTTGTATGTTGTATGATAATTCTTTCAGATTAACAGTGTGTCTTGTCTTTGGTCTGTTAGGAAATGTACTCATCTCCTCTCAGATTAACAAAGAGCAGCACATTGCCATCTCTTGTTTGTTGAATGTTAGTGAATGCTTTTGTCTCATTTCTTTCAGATTAGCAAAGAAGAAAGGCTGAATCCTCTTAAGCAGGATGTTAAGAAAGGGAAACTAAGATATGTCAAAAACATTTTCCCTCATCATGGATACATTTGGAACTATGGAGCTCTCCCTCAGGTATGGTTGATGCTCACACACACAACATGAGAGAGAGGTAGAGGTTAACCTTAAATAATTAACATATTTTTGTACATGCTATCTTCTCTCCATGTCCAACCAAGTCTGATAACAATTTTACATGCAGTGTCTTACTAAGTTTTCACATTTTGTTTCTCCTCCTAATGTACTCTAACAGTCTGCATTGCCTTACCAACCTGAATTTTTACCGTACAATTGTGAACTTACGACAAATAGCCGAGAAACATTGGGAATATAAAAGAGATCTCCATAACATTTTTGTGGATTTTAAAAAGGCATATGATAGTGTCCATAGGAATAGTCTATGGAATGCTATGCAGGAATTTGGAATACCAAGGAAGTTAATCAACATGGCCAGACTATGCATGGAAGATACTTATAATATAGTAACATATAAAGACAGGAAATCAGACCCCTTCCAAATAACATCTGGCTTGAAACAGGGTGATGCACTATCGCCGCTACTCTTCAATCTGGCTCTAGAGAAAGTTGTAAGGAAGGTAAAGGAGGAATGTGATATTGGAGGAACATCCAAGCTGCTTGGTTATGCAGATGATATAGATATTATAGGGCAAAGTGAACAAAAGACATTGGAAATATTGACTCACTTAAAGGGAAAAGCCCAACAGATGGGGCTGGTTATCAACCAAGATAAGACAGAATATATGGTGATTTCAAGAAACGGAATGGCTAGAAACTCTGGCCACATACAAATAGATAATATGACCATTAAAAGAACGGAAACATACAAATACCTGGGTACAATCTTCAACTGCTCCAACATCATAAGGGACGAAATACAAACTAGAATCAACTCTGGAAATAAGATATACTATGCACTACAACATCTACTAAAATCAAAGGCGCTATCTCGTAACACCAAAATCACAATATACAAAACACTGATCAGACCAGTTGTGCTATGTGGCTCTGAAACCTGGAGTACAACGAAAGGAGACGAAGCCTTGTTACAAACCTTTGAGAACAAAATTTTAAGACGCATCTTTGGACCCATTAGGGATACACAAAGTGGAGAGTGGAAAAGAAGAAGTAACAAAGACATTTATGATCTGTTTAAGTCCCCGCTAATCACTGGTATCATGAAGGCTAATAGACTACAATGGCTGGGGCATATAGAAAGAATGGAAGATAATAGGGAAACAAAACTCGCTTACACTCAGGAAATAAATGACCGTAGACCCCGAGGTAGACCAAGAAGGCGGTGGAGAGATAATACATGTACAGACCTACAAGCACTTGGAATCAACGACTGGCAAGAGAAGGTCCACCAGAGAGACGAATGGAGACGGATTGTATTTGCAGCAAAGAACCTCAATGGCTCGGAACGCTGAAGAAGAAGAAGAAGAAGAATTGTGAACTAATTCAAACACATGTATTATACATGCTTGAGCATTCATCTCATATCTCATCTCATCTCATGTTCCTCTTGTACCTTGTGGTTAGTTAGTTAGTTAGTTAGTCGAGGTTCCAACTTCACGGCAACGGGTTGTCCCCATATTGCTCCGTCCCTGTGCCAGTGAATATCACAAAATGCTCCTCACTGCCCCATGTGAACAATGGAATAGACAGGAGTGTCGGCAAGCCAACAGCCAGCACAGGTACACTGCATAATTCCGTCGCCAGAATGCCAACACAAAAGTCCTCCACGAAAAATACAGTTCATCGTCGATGAAAACGGCAGTCACCAGAAAGACTTCATTGACCGGGGTTTTATCCCATATGGTTTGGTCTCTTTCTGCAGGGCGACCCACTGAAAGTGCCGCACAAAGCACGAACTCCGTAGCTACAGCGACAACTCCCAGGAGTCTCCTGAAAAATGCACTCGTGAACTGAAAAGGCAAACCAGTCAATCCAGCAACAGCTGGCCGCCATCGTTCCAAACATGCAGTTCACGCGAAAAACCGCGGACAGATGTAAAAGCATTCCACGCGAAATTCACAGCTCACAGTGTTGCACCACGCACCTTGTGGTGTCGAGGTGAAGTATAAACATCGTGAGAGTGCCCGATTATGGGCTTCATATATCGATATTCCCATGGACTCTGCTATTCCCTCCTTGGTCGGCCTCTTCCTCTGTTTCCATCTGGTCTGTACATCATTGCCTGTTGTGGTATGCTGTTGACTGGTAACCTACTTGCATGGCCAAACCATTTGACTTGCTGCTTTCTAATAAAATCTAGTGCTGCTTTAACCCCCACTCTAGTCCTGATTTCTTCATTTCTGATCTTCTCTCTTCTTGATACGTTGAGTGTTCTTCTCAGGAACCTCATTTCTGTTGTTGTAATTTTTCTTTTCTCATTTTCTGTCATTGTCCAGGTTTGGCATTGGTAGCATAGAGTTGGTAGGAAGATTGTGTTGTAAAGTGCTTTCTTAGTAGTTATTGATACATGTTTGTTCTTTAGTATTGGTGCCATTTGTCCAATGAGTTGATTTGCCTTATTGCACTTATTTTCGATCTCGTCTTCTGATCTGCCATTTGATGATATTATACTTCCCAGGTACTTGAAACTCTTTACTTGTTTCAAGGGATGTTCGTTTAGGTGAATTGTTGTTGTTTGTTCTTCTTTAGTTATAGTCATTACCTCTGTTTTGCTTGTACTAATTTTCATGTTATCTTCTCTACACATCCCTACACATATAATGCTTGAGCATTATACATGAGATTTTTGTGGCAATTGAAATGGTTCACCTGTTTAAGATGTTTCCCATTGACCGAATGCCACATGATACTTCTTTCTTTTTGAAGATCATAATAATTAGTTTTCTTTCAGTGTAATTCTAAGTATTGTGCTTATTGTGTTCAGTAAAGCATCCAGAACAATTTGAAAATCTTTTTAATATTCTCCAATAATCAGGGTATCATTTTGTATATCTAGTGTTGTATGTGTGTAGATATGTATGTTTGTGTTTATGCATGCGTGTGTGTGTATGTGTGCGTGTCTACCTGCCTGCCTGTCTCATTACGTAGTAAAGTGCATTGTTTATGTTCAGCATTAGTTATTTTCCTATGTGAATGTAACATGTACAATAGATAATTGATGTATGAAAGATAAATGGTTGGTAGGGCCGAATGTAAGATGGGCTGGCACGCCCAATTTATGACTGTTTGAAAATAAATTATATTCGTTCATTAGTTCGTTCGTTCGATACTGTTTTCCGATAGTGATTCCTCTGTCATTTAATTTTCTCATAACATTTTCACTGCATAGAGAAATAAAATGTTGGGAGACACACATCTGTTGACCATTCATTTCCCAGTGATGTAATATATTTAAGAGAACAAGAACAGAGAAATGATGTGTATTTCATTTCATGATCTGTGTTATTTTCCAGACCTATGAGGACCCAAACTGTATAACTCCTGACACTGGCTGCAAGGGTGATTCCGATCCCATTGATGTTTGTGAAATAGGCCACAAGGTAATGCCCCTGTGTGACCCTTGGTGCAGTTTATATAAGGAAATAGTTTATATAAGGAAATATTGAAACAGTAATGTATGAATTTATAAATTAATAGCCATTTATAGGGTCTTGTATAAGGAATATTGTAAATTGATGAGAGAAATTAGACATACAGTGAAGATTTTTTGGACACATTGTGAGGGAAAATCAATTTAAAAATTTGGTGACAACTGATAAACTTGATGGGGATAGAGTAAGGAGAAGGCAGATTTATGGACTACACTAGAGTTCAAAGCAAAAAAAAAAATACTCAAGCTTGATTCTTGTGTTACACACAGAGAAACGTAAGTTATATCAATATACTGTAAACTGAAAGTTAAGCTCTAGCATTTGGTTTTCCTGTTTAGATTCATGAAAGAGGTGCCGTGATTCAAGTGAAAGCTCTGGGAGTTATGTGTCTCATTGATGAGGGTATGTATGACATCTTAGATTGTTTAGAAACTCTGTATTTCACATTTATTACAAGTATATTTGCAACTATTACATATGATCATTGAACATCTATCTTGTTGCATGTAGGCTACATTTCTGTAGTAATGCAGGGAAGATCTTTTCTGTTGCATGTAGACTACTTTTCTTAAGTAATCAGGAAAGATCTTTTCTATGTTAATCCAGCTGATATATAGTAATACAGTGACATTTTTTCCAGTTGTATTGAGGCATCTTATCTGTAATAAAGCCGGGAAACTATTTCCAGTTGTGTGTGGGTTACTTATGTGTACTAATAGATTGGAAGTTTATTGTAGGTAATTGACTTTTAGTGCTAAAGTGAAAATCTTAACCTGCTGTATACTCTTGTGCACATTAAACATTCCTCAATATTCCATGTAAAGGGAGCTATGGTGGCAGAGTGGCTTACATGCTTACCTGCATGTGTTCAAACCTTCATTAACCCCTTTACCGTGTGTCACGAGTTAACTCGTCATAAAAATTGTTGGCTTTAACCGTGCATCACGAGTTAACTCGTCATCAGATGTAAAAGTCTTCTGTGTGCCGTGCGTCCCGAGTAAACTCGTGTTAATACAAAAATAGCATAGGAAATGCATAGGGCGGCTAATCCAACAGCCAGTTCAACAGCGGAAGATAAAAGTAGGTCATCACGTGATGCCAAAAGTGAAAGTGGACAGTAAATAAGAAAAAAAAGGTACGAAAGAACAAACAACTTTTTATTGTGATTTTATTATGATTATAATTTATAACTTTGTAGTATGATTATAATTTATGCATAGTATAGCTTGTGTAGATGTATGCGTACATACATGTATCCTATGGGCATGTATTTGCATAGTTTTTATTAGCAAGCTTGGAATCTACAGAGTACGGGCTTGAACAACTTGGCTGGGTTTTCATATTTTGTTTTTTTTTCAGATTTTTTTTTTCGGATTTTTTCAAATTTCGTAAAGAGACACGATACTACTGTCCGGAGTGTGACACAGCACTATGTGCAGCTCCATGTTTTGGTGTTTACCACACCAAGTATAATTACTAAAAACAATTGACATCTAATATACGTATCAGTTTAGTTCGTTATTGAACAGTACCATTTAGTACAGAACATTTCTTATTTTCCTCACAATTTCTAAAAGACAACTCATTTTCACTTAAAAAAACATTTTATTTTGCCAGGACAACATAACATATCAAATTATGAAAGAAAAAAAATACACAGTTTGCATAACAAAAAAAAAAATTTTTTCCATGGTAAAGGGGTTAAGGTTGATTTTTTAAAAACTGACCCACCAACCTAAGATTTGTACCAGGAAATGCCCAGAAAGTGAAGGCGGCTGGAGTGATTGTGACCACATGGGTTTAGCACCATATACACAGTGCCCCACGAGGTATGTGACAGGGCCCTAATCTTTAACCATTTTGCAAATTAGAAAACAAACTCACCTGGGAAGGCAAACCTGGTAAACAAACGCCCGTAAAGTCAGATGTGTTGACCTAAGAGCGCATAACCGGACACCACAATTACATCTGAAAAAACACTCCTGATGAATGAAGAAGATATGCTATTTATGTGAAGTTTTGAAGATGGGAGACAAACCTTGTTCAATGATCAATGCAGTACTGAAATTAGACGTTTTGACAGAGTATTGTAAAAAACAAATTTCAGCTTTTTTATCAGCAGACACAACACAACCATTTGCTTGTAAAGGTGAACAAGATGTTCACTATTTTCTGGGCTTCAGTTGTTCATTGCTTGTAAAGCTCTTGCTAGTCTCCACAGCCAGCTCATAAATTAGAACAGTAGTGGGAATAAATAAATGCTCAGTGTTGGCAGTAATTCATTCAGCCATGGTTTATTTCTTCCATATCTGCAGGTGAGACTGACTGGAAGGTCCTTGCTATAGATGTATCAGATCCCCTGGCTGATAAGATTAATGGTACGTATTGCATTTTAAAAATTAAAAACAAAGTAATTTGGCCTTACACCCAGGTTAGCCCAGTCTAAGATGAGCACCAGAAAATGTTCGGGGAAATAAATACGGTGGCTGGCTTTTGTCACTGACCACATCACCCATTGAGGGCTGATTGGTCTATAGAACTATGGGACTGACATCATGTATCCATGACGTCCCAAGGTTTGGGGAAAATGTCCTTTACTTGCTTATTGTAGTGTCTCAAGTCCATAATGTGGTTCTGTGGAATGTGTTTGATGGAGAAGAGTACACATCTACTACCACTGGAAGACACCAGAGAAAGCAGGGCCTAGCAACAAGTCAACAAATGTACAGCTCAGTTTTGTATTATGTTTGTAGCAATATTCTTCTTCTTCAGCATTCCGAGCCATTGAGATTCTTTGCTGCAGATACAAGCCGTCTCCATTCGTCTCTCTGGTTGACCTTCTCTTGCCAGTCGTTGATTCCAAGTGCTTGTAGGTCTGTATATATATATTATCTCTCCACCGTCTTCTTGGTCTACCTCAGGGTCTATTAGTCTGTTTATATATGTTTTTGAGTGGTGGTGGTCTAATGGTTTGTGTGAACACACTGGTCTAGGTTCAGTCTTCAGCAGTGGCAGCATTCTTGTTCTGACCAGTACGGCTGGCTCTTGAGTTGACACAGCCACACGAGATGTCAAGTCCCTTTTTTGTATGAGGCTTATTGGGTAGATAGTGCTAGCCCCGTGTATGCAGAGAGAGAGGGAGAAATTTATCAGTTTGCGCTGAACAATCCATTAAATATTTTTTCAAATTTTTATTTTCTCTTAATTGCTTTCATTTTTTCATCTTTTTCTTCTTCTCATCCCGTCATTACACCTTAATGTAGTTACCTGAGGGTCTTCTCCAATACTATATGTTGTGTTTTGTGTATGCATTTGTTTGCTGATGAAGGCTGGTCGCTGCAACGTCCTGTATGTGTCGTAATTCTGTTTTGTAAAGCTGCATTACTTTGTGTTATTTTATATTGTGAACAATCCTCACTCTCTGTCTCAGAGAGAGAGAGAGACCATAGAAGTAGCTATTTCTCTGAAAGGTTGCGATGGTTTTGTTATATCATTGTGGCTGAATAGGATTATTCTTGCACATACAGTGTTACAGTTGTTGAACTTCCATACTCCATCCTCCACTCTCCACTGCTCATACTGCAGGTAGTATACCCGACTTTGTTTGTTGTTTCAGATGTCCCAGATATAGAAGCTAACTACCCTGGTTTGTTGAGGGTAAGTTTTATGAGAGGAATAACTTTGCTTGTCTGTACCTTTTTCTTTTATTCAAAAACATGCATGGAAAAGGAACAAGAAAGATGGCGGCATCATCATCCTTCAACTACTGGACTGGTCAAGAACTTTCCTGACCATCCCATTCCTGTAGTCTAACTTGTGCTGCTGTAATTCTACAAACAGTAGCATGGTATCTTCTGCTTCAGGCATCAGCCTAATTATACTTTAAAAAAAAAAAAAAAGGAACTGCCAGCTTGAGGTTGTTGTCATCCTCATAGAGGTTGTCCATGTAATAGTGATGATGATGAAACAACAGAACATTACATCTGTGAACTGTCTTTAAGGTGTGAATCCTTGTGCGTGCTCTCTGTTTTTGTCTCAGTAGTTGCACTATGTTGTTGCACTATGTTGTACACACTGTTCTGACTTTCTTACAGCCTAGTTAGCCTTCATCTTGAATCCAGATATCTTCATTGTATCAGACTGTTAGAAAAGAGACAATTTTAAGGGTGGCTAATAATACAATTGTTTTATGGTTGTATCATAAAATAGGTCTTCTGACTGTAATAAATAAGTAAACAGTACAGGTTGCATAATTTGTTGTTTGTTCATTTTACTGTATCATTATGGAGCATACATTTTAATTCATTTGTGTTTTAGCATTTCACTTTGTGAGAGATGATGACACTTTGTGACTGGGCATTTTCAGGCAACCTATGAGTGGTTCAAATACTATAAGGTCCCTGATGACAAACCAGAGAACCAGTTTGCATTTAACGGGGAGGCCAAGACTCGGGTATGCATGAGTTCTTATATATATATTTCTTCTTGTCATGAGCTTGCAGCAAGGAAAGCAGAGAAAAGGAATAGATGTGATAGGTCATTTACACATGACAGCAACACAGGCAAGACATCTGCAGAGACTTATGGGGACAAACAAGACATCTGCAGAGACTTATGGGGACAAAATACTGCACAGAGCAAGAAACGGAATGATGATGGTGCATGAATGGATATCTTGATACCTTTTCTTTTGAAACACCCCTCAGACTTCATTGTAAGGATGGACTTAACACAAAACAAGCTTTGCATACTCTGCAGCTCAGCTGTGGAACAGTCTTCACAATGAATCGGAGAGACCACCAACCACATACAATCACAAGCTATTTGAACATTATCTCTGTACACATACTCTCTTAGAAAAAATAATAAAAAAACAAATGCTAGTCTACTAAACATCCTCTTAACTGTGGTCAGGTATACCTCCCTTAGCTAATTACAATTGCCATGCCAATAATTTGTATTAATGTTATTAACCAGTCAAGTATTAATGATTTTTGTACATTAGCCTGGTGTTTGTAATGCCTGTTTGGTTATTGTTGTTGTCCAAGGTTGCCCTCATGAGTGATGCATGGATGAAATAATGCATGAAAGGAGATAGATAAGAAAGAGCAGAAGGTTAGACTGGCCTGTGTGAACAATTCTTAACGCTGTGAAAATAAAATTAGCTTGTTAGTTATTCATGGTCAGCAGGAACTGGGTGACATAATGTGATAGGTGCACATAGTTTTTGTGTGTGCATGTGATCTGGATTGTTTGGACACATATCTTTGTATAGAATGTTGAAATGCTGTTTTTATTTCTGTCAGTTGAAATTTTATTTTCATTAACTCAGTTGGAATGCATATGTGAGACATATTTGTACTAACAATTGTTTGCTTAAATATCTTGCCAGTTTTACTCGAGTTTCAGAAATGTGTTGTGGATGACAGTTTCAGAGATGTGTTGTGGGTGACAGTTTCAGAGATGTGTTGTAGATGACAGTTTCAGAGATGTGTTGTGGATGACAGTTTCAGAGATGCTGGATGTGTTACACATGATACACCTTGTCTGAGATGTGCATTCAATGCTAGCGACAGTTACTTTGTTTAGCCCACAGAAGTGCTGAATATGTTGTAGATGGCACACTATTTTATAGATGCTAGAGTTACTTTTTTTTTGTTCCACCAGTGTGCTTGGTGTCAGTACCAAGCAATAGGGTGACAGGGTGCTGTATGTCAGTACCCAGCAATAGGGTGACAGGGTGCTGTATGTCAGTACCCAGCAATAGGGTGACAGGGTGCTGTATGTCAGTACCCAGCAATAGGGTGACAGGGTGCTGTATGTCAGTACCCAGCAATAGGGTGACAGGGTGCTGTATGTCAGTACCTAGCAATAGGGTGACAGGGTGCTGTATGTCAGTACCTAGCAATAGGGTGACAGGGTGCCGTATGTCAGTACCTAGCAATAGAGTGACAGGGTGCTGTATGTCAGTACCTAGCAATAGAGTGACAGGGTGCTGTATGTCAGTACCTAGCAATAGGGTGACAGGGTGCTGTATGTCAGTACCTAGCAAAAAGGTGACAGGGTGCTGTATGTCAGTACCCAGCAATAGGGTGACAGGGTGCTGTATGTCAGTACCCAGCAGTAGGGTGACAGGGTGCTGTATGTCAGTACCTAGTGACAGGGTGCTGTATGTCAGTACCCAGCAATAGAGTGACAGGGTGCTGTATGTCAGTACCCAGCAATAGAGTGACAGGGTGCTGTATGTCAGTACCCAGCAATAGGGTGACAGGGTGCTGTATGTCAGTACCTAGCAATAGGGTGACAGGATGCTGTATGTCAGTACCCAGCAATAGGGTGACAGGGTGCTGTATGTCAGTACCTAGCAATAGGGTGACAGGGTGCTGTATGTCAGTACCCAGCAATAGGGTGACAGGGTGCTGTATGTCAGTACCTAGCAATAGGGTGACAGGGTGCCAGTACCCAGCAATAGAGTGACAGGGTGCTGTATGTCAGTACCCAGCAATAGGGTGACAGGGTGCCGTATGTCAGTACCTAGCAATAAGGTGACAGGGTGCCGTATGTCAGTACCTAGCAATAGGGTGACAGGGTGCCAGTACCCAGCAATAGAGTGACAGGGTGCTGTATGTCAGTACCCAGCAATAGAGTGACAGGGTGCTGTATGTCAGTACCTAGCAATAGAGTGACAGGGTGCTGTATGTCAGTACCCAGCAATAGGGTGACAAGGTGCTGTATGTCAGTACCCAGCAATAGAGTGCCAGGGTGCTGTATGTCAGTACCCAGCAATAGGGTGACATGGTGCTGTATGTCAGTACCTAGCAATAGGGTGACAGGGTGCCGTATGTCAGTACCTAGCAATAGGGTGACAGGGTGCCAGTACCCAGCAATAGAGTGACAGGGTGCTGTATGTCAGTACCCAGCAATAGAGTGACAGGGTGCTGTATGTCAGTACCCAGCAATAGAGTGACAGGGTGCTGTATGTCAGTACCCAGCAATAGGGTGACAGGGTGCTGTATGTCAGTACCTAGCACTAGGGTGCCAGGGTGCTGTATGTCAGTACCCAGCAATAGGGTGACAGGGTGCTGTATGTCAGTACCCAGCAATAGAGTGACAGGTTGCTGTATGTCAGTACCTAGCAATAGAGTGACAGGGTGCTGTATGTCAGTACCCAGCAATAGAGTGACAGGGTGCTGTATGTCAGTACCTAGCAATAGGGTGCCATGTGCCAGTACCCAGCAATAGAGTGACAGGGTTCTGTATGTCAGTACCTAGCAATAGGGTGCCATGTGCCAGTACCCAGCAATAGAGTGACAGGGTGCTGTATGTCAGTACCTAGCAATAGAGTGACAGGGTGCTGTATGTCAGTACCCAGCAATAGAGTGACAGGGTGCTGTATGGCAGTACCTAGCAATAGGGTGCCATGTGCCAGTACCCAGCAATAGAGTGACAGGGTGCTGTATGTCAGTACCCAGCAATAGAGTGACAGGGTGCTGTATGTCAGTACCTAGCAATAGAGTGACAGGGTGCTGTATGTCAGTACCCAGCAATAGAGTGACAGGGTGCTGTATGTCAGTACCCAGCAATAGAGTGACAGGGTGCTGTATGTCAGTACCTAGCAATAGGGTGCCATGTGCCAGTACCCAGCAATAGGGTGACAGGGTGCCGTATGTTACCAAGCAATAGGGTGACTACAAGAGGAAGAAAATATTCCATGTCACCGTTAGTGGATTAGTTATACGAGAAGTAGACATGTTAATGAGGACAGTCGGTTGACTGTACTATGCCCTGATAATTGTGGTGGTTTATACATGTTACAAGAAGTGACTCTGGTGGGCTGGTGTGAGACTGACTACTTCATGCCATACAAAACTTCAGCAACAAAACCCAGCCAATTATAATCAATCCTAAAAGGTTTTTACCTGAGCTGAGAGTCTGCTCCATAAGGAGTTGAACAGAAGTGGTAATTTACTGCCAGATGATCTAATCTTTCTTCTTGTGCTCTTAATGGCATTGTCATGTCTCTCCAGGATTATGCCTTGCATGTGATAGAGGAAACACACAACCAGTGGAAGTCATTAATCAATGCATCAGAATCATCAATAGCCAGGTTAGTGTTGTAAAACCATGGCTAACATTATTACATCAAGTTGGTAGATTTGTCAGCACTCACAAACTGAATTCTTGTTCATGATTATAGATTTTTACCTAGAGTTGTCCTCGGATGTAAATGGTCTAGGACAGAATAGTTTTCTTTGTTCTGCATATGTTGAACACTCTTGCAGCAAGTGTTATTTTATCATTTCTACAGTTAATTCACCATTGTTTTCTAACGTATTGAGCAAGTGGTATATCAGTCTGGTGTTGCCACTTGTTGACTTTGGTGGAGTTGGCAACAGTCACACTGTCTTTCTGGTAACCTGGATGCACTGATCCTTGATCATACCATCAAACCCACATTATTTCTGTATGGTTGTTGATTTGACAGAAACTCATGACTTGGTATTGAGTTTCTTGCAACATTAGAACCCCCGTGTATCCCCCGAGATACAAACTTATGGCATGATATCAACAACAGACAATCTCCGAGGCAGGAGCTTGCTGTGGGTTTGATGTGATAAGCCCAACATACAGGGTGTATGTTTAATGACTGTGCAGTGTTTGAAAATATTGCTGGTCCGAGTTTTATATTTAGCCATGAGTTTCTGTGACATCAACAACCATACAGATATTATCTGGGTTTGATGGTATGATTGATTGATTTAGGAACCGACATCACGGCATTCGGAGCATCCAGGGGTCCAGAAAAACAGTGTGGCTATTGCCAACTCCACCAAAGCTCCCTGGCCAAGGGGTTGGCGACTTTCTCCGTAATCCTGTATACTCTCGTGGGTAACGTGACGTGCGCGAGAATCGGAGGCGGTTCTAGCCGCGTCGGTAACTTACGGGGTATGTGAGCCGGTCGCTCAGAAAGCAATTAAAAAATAGTCGACTTTTAAGCAATAGCAAACTACTGAGCGTAATTTTGCCAAGAAATCAAAAATCAGCTCAAAGATGTTGATGTTGACAGCGATGTCCTGTAAAGGATAAGCGAACAAACAAACAAAAATTATGTTGCATGAACTCTACATGCAAAACATGGACTGGCAATATTTTCAAACACTGCAGTCATTAAAAATACACCATATACTTTGTAGGCCTGAATGCACAGGTGGCCAGTCTTGTCCTCACTTCAGCAGTTGATGAGCTCAGGCAGTGAATCCTTTCCAACCACCCTCATGTCATCAGTGTAACCCCCGTTGATTCAACTGTGTCTGCAATGGCATGATAACCTCTGACTGAACATCTATGATGGATATTGAAGCATACTTCTTGGATGCACGTCACTTCAGTGTTGTCCCTGTCTAAGGTGGTTTGTTAGGGTGACTGTTTTGTTTTAGTGCTCCGTCAGCACTCCTTTGTGGTGTGTTGAATGTGCTGGGAGTTTGGTCACTAGCTCTTACCGTACCTCTCTGTGAATTAGCTCCACAAAACAGGGGAAGGTGACCACCACCTTCAGCATTGTGTAGCCTTTCTGAGTTCGGAGACTCGGCACTATCACCGCCTGGTGGAACTCTGTGGGATTGGCACCATTCTAATTTCTTTTAATTTATGACGTCATTATAAAACGAGGTAATTGCAATGTTTTGTCCACCCTGTGCCTCAGTTTTGACCAGCATTTTTTCATGTTTGCTTTTCCTGGACTTGAACTATATCCTGTCAGTTTATAAGACTGTATGTTTGTGTCTCAAATTGATTCCCATCCTTGGACTTGACCAACATAAGAAACTCTGCTAGTAGCTGCACCACCATCAAATGACCCTTGGGATCATTGGGACAACCAAACATCTGGGTGGAGACACAGTGAAGGGATAATATTAAAAACACCTACTTGTAAAATTATATTAGTTGTGTTAAATTATTCTGTCTTAAGTTCTGTCTGAACTCATTTGTGCTAAATTGTACCTTATATTATCATGCATAGAGTCAACTGCTGCTGTTGACATTTTTGTATTTTCTTCAGATTCAGTTGACATTGTTGATGCAGTTATTCATTTTTATCATAATGTTTTTTTGTTTTTGTTTTAATAGAGAAAACACAACAGTAGCTGACAGTTCTGATCTGATTGATAACATTGAGGGAGAAAAAATAATTGAAAGTGTGAGTATACTTCATAGTTGTCTTTCAGTTATCATCAGCGTCGCTGAAGAGGCATGGTTTTCAGACATCATCTCATGTGTCATTGAATCAATGGTTTCCCAATGAATATTATTTAATGCTGCACTTTGAGCAGGAGGCTGAGACACAAAAGCTGAATAGCAGAATTCAGAAAGAGGCTGTGAACATTCTGTGTCCACATTATGAGAAGAGAAAAACTAGAACATATTGTAACAGTTGGAAACATAAATGAAAAAGAGATAGAGGAAGACAGACAAGGTTCATAGATGAATATCAGCACATAAATTGACATATTTATTTGCAGTTTGCAAGATGTGGAAAAGCACAGTTGCTCAGCCAGTTGACATAGTAATGGTAATAGTCATTACTACAATGGTGATAGGTCAGGTTTTAGACTTAATGCACTAGAAATGTTTGTGTAATGAAGAATGGAACAGACGTCATGGAAGGACAAAAAGGGTTAACCCTAAATATATTTAGTGCATATAAAAAGCCAACACTCGGTTGAAATTAATGGAGACAAGGTGGAAGCTAATACACAAAAACAATTCAGATGAAGGGATACCATCAGTAAATGAACAGAAAAGATGCTAGGTTGCAGCATCACAGTGCTTTAAGAGAACACTGAAGAGTCATTGCAGGCCAGTGATGTAACGATGACATTTGTTCTGATCTGGGTGACACGGCTACATGAGGCATCTGATGTGTGGGACAAGTTCACACATGACTCTGAGGGCATCTGATCTGTACCCAAGTTCACACATGACGGACATGTGATCTGTACCCAAGTTCATGCATGACTGATATCTGATCTGTACCCAGGTTCACACATGACAGACATGTGATATGTACCCAAGTTCACGCATGACTGATATCTGATCTGTACCCAAGTTCACATGACTCTTATGTGCGGGATAAGATCTGGGGCCAGGTTGGCCTGACTCTGAAGGATCTGATCTTGAGTCAGGTTCACATTAGCTCTATGTGAGGGATCAGATCTGAGGCCAGGTTCATGTGACTGTACGTGAGCGAGCTAAATCTTGTGATGTTATTGGTCACAGTGAGCAGTGCCTGGGTTTGTGCCCTCGACTTCAGTGCGAGGTAAATACATGTGTTCCCGAACTGTCTGCCTGTTTCCCTGTAAGATGTTTTAATTAACTGACTTCAGTGCGAGGTAAATACATGTGTTCCCGAACTGTCTGCCTGTTTCCCTGTAAGATGTTTTAGTTAACTGACTTAGTGCGAGGTAAATACATGTGCTCCCGAACTGCCTGTCTGTTTCCCTGTAAGATGTTTTATTGAACCGACTTAGAGGAAGAAGGTTGCTGATATTTTCTTGTCTTTTGTCCATTTTGAACTCATGTTTAGTCCATACACACTACTTCTAGTAGAACTGGACTCCCCGGGAAGGTTAACCCGGTCAACAAATGCCCGCAGAAGTCGGATGTGTCGGCCTAACGGCGCAAGAACGCAGCTCTGCTGTAAACAGGCACAACGCAGTCACGTCCAAAAAAAAAAATCTGGATGAACGCAGAAGAAGAAGAAGAACTGGACTTAATTTTGCGCGTGGATTAGCTTTCCTTATTACCAGTGTCCCTCAGCATCAGGCGAACTTCAGAGGTACTATAGGGTGTATTTTTAATGACTGCAGTGTTTGAAAATACTACCAGTCCAAGTTTTATATTCATCCTCTGTAAAGTTCATGCAACATAATAGGTAAATTCAAAACTTGGACCGGCAATAGTTTCAAACACTTGCAGTCATTAAAAATACACCCTTTAGTAATTTACATCCCCAAGTCAAGGATGAGAAGTCAACATTTTAGTCCCAATTGTCCGGTGTTTGAGTTGAACCCCTTACCTTGGCGTCAGCACACCGGATGTTTAAGAACACACATTCTTATCCATTCAGCTTTGCTGACCTCCTGTTCCTGATATTAAGTTCTTTGTATTTGCAAAGACTCATCATCATCATCATCATCATCAGGTGCCCTGCCAGCTGGTGTAGGTGTTCATGTCCACAGATATCAGTCCTTGGTGTTCAGGATCAACTCTGCTGATGATATTCTGCCATGCCACTGTCTGTCCATCCAGCGTCATTTCTCTTGGATTTCCCCTGCCTCTTTTCCCACTGATCTTTCCTGTTGTCAGGATGCTCCCCATTGGCTATCTTGTCATCACATGTGTCTTTCTTATTGTGAGTTCGCAACATTTGTCACAGGAACCACATCTCTGTAGATTGCTACCACGTTCTTCCTAATTTGTTCGTTTATGTTCCAAGATTCACTGCCATACAGAAAACAGCTTCTGTATAGCATTTCAGCACTCTCTTACATTCAGTGATAGTGGCTTATTGTATAAGCCACTTTTCATTTTCTGAAATGCAGCCGTTAACTTGCCCTTTTCTGTTTGTATTCTCTATTGTGCACCTTCTATCTGATGTTGTAATTGCTCCAAAGTATTTACATTTTTACAGAGATCAGACATGCTAAAGATGAATGGTGGCATATAAAATAAAGGGTTGGGGGTTTAAAGGCAAGAGAGTCGACCAGGTTTGATCCCAGATGGCTTAGTGTCTTTCTGCAAAAAGACACGCTGAAAGCATCGCACAGAGCACACAAACTCTGTACCTCAAGCATTGACCCCTAGGAGTCCGAGAAAATTGCTCTCACAAACCGATTGATGAAGTCATTGGTGTATAGCCTGGTGGTTGATGGACACATCATTGATTTCATATGGAGGTGTGTCCACTATGAACACATTATATAATGATCTGTGTGGTGCACACAGATCAGTATGTAATGTGTTTGTAGTGGACACACCTCACTCCATATGAAATCAATGATTTTTTGTTGTAGTGAATGGACTTTACTCCACACAAAGTCAGTGCTACATAATGTCTTCATTGTGGAAATATTTACTAAACCACACATTACAAGAGAGGTGATGTGACATGTCAGATATTATCTTTCCTTTGTCAGGCTGCGGCTCCTGGTCCTGCTGTAGAAATTGCTCAAGAACGTAAGTGTGCTTGTGTGTTTGTCTCTTGATACTTATTTATCTCTTGATACTTGTTTGTCTCTTTATATTTATCTCCTGATACTTGTATATTTATCTCCCGATACATGTATATTTATCTCCTGATACGTGTTATCTCCTGATACTTATCTATCTCCTGATACTTATCTCTTGAGACTTTTTATTTATCTCCTGGCACTTATTTATTTATCTCTTGATACTTGTTTATTTATCTCCTGATACTTGTTTATTTATCTCCTGATACTTGTTTATTTATCTCCCGATACTTGGTTATTTATATTCTGATACTCATATCCTGATAGTTATTTATCTCCTGATATTTGTTTATCTATCTTCTGATACATTTATTTATCTCTTGATACTTTTCTATCTCTTGATTCTTGTATGTTTATCTCTTGATAAGTTTTTGTTAAATATAACTATTTTCTCTACTCATGATATTAAATACAAAACAAATTGTGATTGTACACATTTTATAATTCGCTTGCACATTGTAACATAAATGTTAAAATCTCATGGAGGTTTTTACAGTGTGACCAAGCCTCATGAAATGTATGCCAGAAAATGTTATGGTAGATGAGGTGGAAGATGTAACACTGACCACCTAAGACCTTGTGTGCTGTTTGGTCAAGAAAGTACAGCTAGCACCATGTACCCTAGCCATGACAGTGATGGGGCTGGATGCTGGCCTGTTGGTCATGGGTTCGAGTCTGTATCCAGGTGGATTTTTAAACTTGACCTGTGCTGCCAGATTGGCCCTGTCTAACACGGGCACCAGGGAATGTCCTGGCAAGTGGAGGCGGCCGGCGTGACCCTTGGAGCTCTGATTGGCCTGTACACATGTGGGTCTAGCATCGTTTGCCCGTCACACCTCCAGGCCATGTCACGGGGTCCTTGTGTTTCAGTATTCCATGGACACTGCTGTCCCTGACTATATACCCAGTATGCCACGGACACTGCTGTCCCTAACTATATACCCAGTATGGCACGGACACTGCTGTCCCTGGTGTTTCTGACTATATACCCAGTATGGCACGGACACTGCTGTCCCTGGTGTTTCTGACTATATACCCAGTATGCCACGGACACTGCTGTCCCTAACTATATACCCAGTATGGCACGGACACTGCTGTCCCTGGTGTTTCTGACTATATACCCAGTATGCCACGGACACTGCTGTCCCTAACTATATACCCAGTATGGCACGGACACTGCTGTCCCTGACTATATACCCAGTATGCCACGGACACTGCTGTGCTGTCCCTAACTATATACCCAGTATGGCACGGACACTGCTGTCCCTGACTATATACCCAGTATGCCACGGAGACTGCTGTCCCTGACTATATACCCAGTATGGCACGGACACTGCTGTCCCTGGTGTTTCTGACTATATACCCAGTATGCCACGGACACTGCTGTCCCTGACTATATACCCAGTATGGCACGGACACTGCTGTCCCTGGTGTTTCTGACTATATACCCAGTATGGCATGGACACTGCTGTCCCTGGTGTTTCTGACTATATACCCAGTATGGCATGGACACTGCTGTCCCTGGTGTTTCTGACTATATACCCAGTATGGCACGGACACTGCTGTCCCTGGTGTTTCTGACTATATACCCAGTATGGCATGGACACTGCTGTCTCTGGTGTTTCTGACTATATACCCAGTATGCCATGGACACTGCTGTCCCTGACTATATACCCAGTATGGCACGGACACTGCTGTCCCTGGTGTTTCTGACTATATACCCAGTATGGCATGGACACTGCTGTCCCTGGTGTTTCTGACTATATACCCAGTATGGCACGGACACTGCTGTCCCTGGTGTTTCTGACTATATACCCAGTATGCCACGGACACTGCTGTCCCTAACTATATACCCAGTATGGCACGGACACTGCTGTCCCTGGTGTTTCTGACTATATACCCAGTATGCCACGGACACTGCTGTCCCTAACTATATACCCAGTATGGCACGGACACTGCTGTCCCTGACTATATACCCAGTATGCCACGGACACTGCTGTGCTGTCCCTAACTATATACCCAGTATGGCACGGACACTGCTGTCCCTGACTATATACCCAGTATGCCACGGAGACTGCTGTCCCTGACTATATACCCAGTATGGCACGGACACTGCTGTCCCTGGTGTTTCTGACTATATACCCAGTATGCCACAGACACTGCTGTCCCTGACTATATACCCAGTATGGCACGGACACTGCTGTCCCTGGTGTTTCTGACTATATACCCAGTATGGCATGGACACTGCTGTCCCTGGTGTTTCTGACTATATACCCAGTATGGCATGGACACTGCTGTCCCTGGTGTTTCTGACTATATACCCAGTATGGCACGGACACTGCTGTCCCTGGTGTTTCTGACTATATACCCAGTATGGCATGGACACTGCTGTCTCTGGTGTTTCTGACTATATACCCAGTATGGCACGGACACTGCTGTCCCTGGTGTTTCTGACTATATACCCAGTATGCCACGGACACTGCTGTCCCTGACTATATACCCAGTATGCCACGGACACTGCTGTCCCTGGTGTTTCTGACTATATACCCAGTATGGCACGGACACTGCTGTCCCTGGTGTTTCTGACTATATACCCAGTATGGCATGGACACTGCTGTCCCTGGTGTTTCTGACTATATACCCAGTATGGCATGGACACTGCTGTCCCTGGTGTTTCTGACTATATACCCAGTATGGCATGGACACTGCTGTCCCTGGTGTTTCTGACTATATACCCAGTATGGCACGGACACTGCTGTCCCTGACTATATACCCAGTATGCCACGGACACTGCTGTCCCTGACTATATACCCAGTATGCCACGGACACTGCTGTCCCTGACTATATACCCAGTATGGCATGGACACTGCTGTCCCTGGTGTTTCTGACTATATACCCAGTATGCCACGGACACTGCTGTCCCTGACTATATACCCAGTATGGCATGGACACTGCTGTCCCTGGTGTTTCTGACTATATACCCAGTATGGCACGGACACTGCTGTCCCTGACTATATACCCAGTATGCCACAGACACTGCTGTCCCTGACTATATACCCAGTATGGCATGGACACTGCTGTCCCTGACTATATACCCAGTATGGCATGGACACTGCTGTCCCTGGTGTTTCTGACTATATACCCAGTATGCCACGGACACTGCTGTCCCTGACTATATACCCAGTATGCCATGGACATTGCTGTCCCTTGTGCCTCTGACTATATACTCTGCCACGGACACTGCTGTCCCTGGTGTTTCTGACTATATACCCAGTATGCCACGGACACTGCTGTCCCTGACTATATACCCAGTATGCCATGGACACTGCTGTCCCTGGTGTTTCTGACTATATACCCAGTATGGCATGGACACTGCTGTCCCTGGTGTTTCTGACTATATACCCAGTATGGCACGGACACTGCTGTCCCTGGTGTTTCTGACTATATATCCAGTATGCCATGGACACTGCTGTCCCTGACTATATACCCAGTATGCCACGGACACTGCTGTCCCTGGTGTTTCTGACTATATACCCAGTATGGCATGGACACTGCTGTCCCTGGTGTTTCTGACTATATACCCAGTATGGCATGGACACTGCTGTCCCTGGTGTTTCTGACTATATACCCAGTATGGCACGGACACTGCTGTCCCTGGTGTTTCTGACTATATACCCAGTATGGCACGGACACTGCTGTCCCTGGTGTTTCTGACTATATACCCAGTATGGCACGGACACTGCTGTCCCTGACTATATACCCAGTATGGCACGGACACTGCTGTCCCTGACTATATACCCAGTATGGCATGGACACTGCTGTCCCTGGTGTTTCTGACTATATACCCAGTATGGCACGGACACTGCTGTCCCTGACTATATACCCAGTATGGCACGGACACTGCTGTCCCTGGTGTTTCTGACTATATACCCAGTATGGCATGGACACTGCTGTCCCTGGTGTTTCTGACTATATACCCAGTATGGCATGGACATTGCTGTCCCTTGTGCCTCTGACTATATACCCAGTATGCCATGGACATTGCTGTCCCTTGTGCCTCTGACTATATACTCTGCCACGGACACTGCTGTCCCTGGTGTTTCTGACTATATATCCAGTATGCCATGGACACTGCTGTCCCTGACTATATACCCAGTATGCCACGGACACTGCTGTCCCTTGTGTCTCTGATTATATACTCAGTATGCCACGGACACTGCTGTCCCTTGTGCCTCTGATTATATACCCAGTATGCTATGGACACTGCTGTCTCTTTTGACTAGTATGTTTTTTATAACTAAAAATGAGCTAGTTGTGGGGGTCCTATCATGTCTGCCTCACTTTTGGATATCAGTTGGACTGATTATGTGGGTTCATCAATGCAAGTTTGTACTATTCTTGTAGTTATATCTGTTGTAAGCAGTAGTCCTCATCCTTGAGGCATTTCTGGCTGCAGTATGACATATAAATATGAATCTAAATGTTATAGACAAATTCTAAGAATATCTTGGGTAAAGAAGAGAACAAATGCATCCATACTTCAAGAGCTGAATATTGAGGAGGGATGGCTATTAAAGACGATAAAACAAAGAAAATTGAAATATTTTGGTCACTTGAAACGTCATGAAAGTTTGGAGCGAACTATAGTGGAAGGGGTATATGCATGGGAAGAGAGGCCAAAGAGAAGATGGGTGCAGGATGTGGCTGATGATCTCCAGATGGGCGTATCGGACGTGGGACATCTTGCTTATGATCGAGAGGTTTTCTGGAAGGTTGTTATGGGAGCAAGGTTCTGTAAAGTACATGCTACTGAATGAATGAATGAATGAGTATGACAGCACAGAAACCCACACATTTCTGAATGCATGTTTTAACCATTGTTATTATTTCCGCAGACAATAAATGGTACTATGTTATACCACAATAATGAAAGATGAATCCAGAGCCAGAAGTCATGATTTCCATCTTACAACAGTATAGTCCAAGATCTCCATCTTACAATAGTATAGTTGAAAATGTCCACCATACAAGAGTATTGTCATCAGTAAATATGTTCCTTCATCAACAGATCACAGTTTATGCTTCACTTGTTGTAGTTTATGTTCGGCTGTGTGTATTCGGTGTAGGATCATGTGAATTTGATCTTACAAAAATAATACTACAACAGTTTCACCAAACATCCCAATGTCAGCCGTAGGGTTTTGTGGAAAGGTCAGATGTTTTTTGGCAAAATGTGATTGGAGCGTATCTGATGACCTCTGTTAAATCTGAATAATTATTTATGATGTCACCTATATTATTGATAAAAACCGACATAATTGATTATTTCATGAACAATTCATTTCACGTATCTATATTTGCCTGATTATATGCATCAAGTTTTTAATTGAAAGAGAGAGATTGGAGAGGGGAGTCAGATTGCAAGTGTGTGTGTTGTGAGACTGTTTTACCTTTGTCTTGGCTTCCACTGATAGACACACACACACACACAGAATACTGTATTGAGAATATATATATTATAGAGAAGATCTAATTAAAGGCTAGCTAGCTTTATGTTGACTTGTTTCCTTACATGAGAAGCACACATTTTAATATTTGAAAACGCTGTTGTTGTTTTTTAAATTATAAAAACTGTGTTTGGGAATAAATGGGCAATCTGCATCTGCACTGTCTTTTCTTTTGGGAGGGACCAAGCACTTTTGGGCTTGTCTAGAGTGCAGTGACATCTCTTCATCATCATCAATCATGTTTGGGGGACAATATTTGGGGCTGTCCGTTACTGGGCTTGTTGAAAGTTGGGTATGTTCATTCAAATGTTTGTGTAAACATTTTCTATGTGGGATTTCTTCCTTGGGGCATGGTAACATTTATTGTTGTAATAAAATTGTTACATCCAGTTGTCCTCTTTCTTTCATTTGTTTGTTCTTTTTTGTGAACAATTGTACAATAATTTGTTGCTTTTTGATGTGTACATACAAGGGATGCGTACTTCTTAAATAACCACATTGATTGAGCCAGTTCTATATTATTTACATTGTTTTTATGAAAATGTTATTGTAGACGTGAACACAAGCGAAACTATTCAATGCGAACATTCAGGCAGTATAGAGCAGAGCTAGTACATGTGTGGGCTTGCCTAGTGGTCATGTGATCAACCCCACCGAGGCAGATTTTATAAATCTGACCTGGCAGGCCAGCTCTGAAATGTATACCAGGAACTATCGTGGGAGATGAAAGTGGCTAATGTGAACTGACCGCACCACCCAGTGATTGCTGATGGGTCTATCAAAATATGCAGCTGCCACTATTACACCCAATAAGCTTCACTGCATGGGAACAGGTCTCTGACTGACTATAGAGCAGTGTTTCCCAACCTTTTTTGTGCCATGCCCCACTTAAACCTTTCTAAAATTCATATTGCCCCCCCCCCCCCCCCCAACATATACATTATTTTTAATATTCAAAAATTGAAATGTTCACTAAAGAAACTTGAATGATAGATTTTAGGAAGAAATAACTAGGTAATTATTGAGCAAACACAGTAAGTAAACTTTCAAAACATAATGGAGAACTGAAATTCAAGTACAAAGTAATTTTAATTAAAGATTTTTCTATATTATTTTAATTATTAGTAATTATTTATTATTTAAATTTAGTGAGATCCTTGCGCTTGATACTTGCTGCAAATAGATCTTATGTCAGGTTCCAATTTAGTTAACTTCAGTCTCAATTCTCCCCATTTTGTTATATTCAGCCGATTTCTTCCATTTTCGAATTGCCCCCCTTAACAGTCGAATTGCCCCCCTGTGGGGCGTGGGCCCCACGTTGGGAAACACTGCTATAGAGTGTAATCTCACAGATGTGCTGGGAGGAGGGGCAGGGGGAGATTAAGAGAGGAGAGTCTGGACAGTTTAACATGGCATGGGGGGAACATTAGAGAAAAGAGTGGTGGTACCTAAGACAGAAGGCTACAGAGAGATATGATCAACGCCACACAGCATGGGCTATAGAGGAAGGATAGTGACCACGTGGGCAAAAGTCTTCACAAGTGGTACACTTGTTTATTGCTATAGTATTAGCAGTAAGTGGCCAGTGTCATTCTCTGGGATGGTAAGCTGTATTTGTAAACTTCTAGAATACTGGCCGGTCTGATCACAAGTTTTCGGGTGTTGTACAATTGTTGACTGCTATGATAATGAGACCTAACACTATGGCAGTCAAGAAAATGCAGATACTTCTCTTAACTATGGCAGTCAAGAAAATGCAGATACTTCTCTTAACTATGGCAATTTGATCACATTAAAATAGCCAGTCACTGCCTGTTTTTAGAGGTTGTCATTTGATTAATTTGGAGATTCACAAACATTTTGTATCAAAATATTTCTATTTTGAGTACAGAAGCATAAGATTTTGTTCTTGCTAAATTAGCTATTTATATTTCCCCCCCAACATTCTCATGTTAGCGAGTGATAAAGATTGTATTTGCCTGTGAGATAAAGGCAAGGTACCTTCGTTTTATACATATTTAACATGCACTTGTGACTTAATGTAGGGGTTGTTTTAAAATACAAGTAGGTTGTGGCTTAATGTGGGGATTGTTGTTTTAAAATACCAGCAGTGGAAGATCTGTATTGCTCAAATTCACGGCACTAAGATGTTCATTTAATACACTGTATTTATAAAACATGGAACTATACTTTTGTTTGTTGCTATTCAGTTGAGTATTGATTTCATTGTCCTCAGTTTAGTTAGTTAGTACACAGTACATCAGTCACAGTCACTATTTAGTTTATTTACTATAGTTTCATACTGCAGAATTCATACTGCAGAATTCACACAAGGTAAAATAACTAGATAAATTCTTCAAGCTGAAATATACACATGTTCGCACAGTAACGTCAGTTGTCTACCTCGATAATTTTAAACTGTCTCGTGTCTTTCTGTTTGCACAAAACTGGCCTATCTTAGATTTGAAGGATTTATCTAATTTTACTTTTGTGTTGTGTGAATTTAGCAGTATGTACCCTACAAGATGCAACAAAATTTGCCAAGCAATAAATCGTGCAATCTTTATTTGCGTCTTTGTTATTCAAATTCACTACTGGAAAATAGTTTCATAGTCAGTTTTTTTTTCTTCAAGTGCGTTGTCTGAAGTTGTCATGACTCTAGTCTTTATCATTTACCTCACTCAGCTTCACTGACTCCAAGAGCACTGTCTTAGTTGTCACTCTTCTATCTCTGCGATCACTGGTAGTTTAACTCATCTGTCTTCATGAGTACTGCCCCATTTTAACTCATCTGTCTTCATGAGTGCTGACTTGGTGTAACTCGTATAGCTCCATGATCTCTGCTTCACTTTAACTCATCTGTCTCCACAAGCACTGCCACAATCTGATCTCCACAAAGAAGTGGCCTCAAACCCAGGATCTATCAATTGAATCGGGAGTCTCCGTGGCGAAGTGGTCAAGCCGCTTGACTCATGATACGAAGGTTGTGGGTTCGATTCCGGGTTGCGCCCTTCAATTCACGAGTGAAATTGGTCGGAGACACCTGTGGGTCATCACTAGAGCTACGGAGTTCGTGCTTTGTGCGACGCGGAGCTGTTGTATAGTTCCAGACACCTGTTGACTCCTGGTGCACCAAGCAACTGACTGTTCATTAGTAACCCCATACATCACTGATTAGTTCTGTCCCAGACATACATCACTGACATTATTTCTGTCCCAGGCATACATCACTGACATTAGTTCTGTCCCAGGCATACATCACTGACATTAGTTCTGTCCCAGGCACACATCACTGATTAGTTCTGTCCCAGGCATACATCACTGACATTAGTTCTGTCCCAGGCATATATCACCGACTGACATTACTTAACTAGTTCGGTCCCAGGTTGAGTTAAGAGCACCGCACTTGGGACATTCCTGTACATGCTTCGTCTTCATCTGCAACAGCCAGTGAAGAGTCCCAGTACTAATGATAGCAGGAACTGTCTGATTATGTGTCTGTCTGACCTTTCCTTGGGGTGTCCTGAGTGGGCCAGATCCTCTAGTCACTCCCTGCAGCACCATTCTCTCCTAGCCATGATCTGTCTGTTACAAAACGAGATTCCCCCGGGAAAGTTAACCCGGTCATTAAATGCTTGCAGAAGTTGGATGTGTCCACCTACAGCTCTGCGGTAAACAGGCACAACGCAATCACGTCAGAAAAAAAAACTCCAGATGAACGCAGAAGAAGAAGAAACACAAGATTCCACCCCGACTGACCACATCTGCCTTATCATGCACCGATACCCCACCAAGTGTTGCGGACCCAGCCAACCTGTCCGTCTGCTCGTTTCTCAAAGAAAAACTCCAACAGATGCTCTGTTTTAATTGCTGCATTTAACCATGCCACTCTGCCTGCCTTCACCTTTCATCCTATGAAAGTCCATTCTAATCACAACATGCATGTACTGTTTGTCCTCCAGCCACTGGAACACCGCTGTGACTACCTCCACCTCCATTATTAGACTAGATGATGTGATATTAAATGCCAGGCTCTCCTGCACCAAACATTGGCCACCAACCTTTGCCATAAACCCCCAGGAACTTCTGTTACTTAACATAGACCCATCCGTGTAGATCACACTGTCGTGGATCAGTTGTTGCTCCTGACATTCAGTGCAGTCTGCCGGCCATTCCCAATCCAGTGTTATACTAGTTTTGTCTCTGGCATACATCACTGACTGACATGGATCAACTAGCTGTGAAACACAATTAATGTAGTGAAGATGGTTCTGATCGAGCAAGAATTCAGCATTGTTGAGTGCAAATAACAAGTATGATCCAGAGAAATAGTTTGAGGACCACTATCCTAGAAACTAACAGACAAAGAAAGGACAAACTTTTTTCTTGGTAGCCAAAGAAAGGCGGAACTTCTTATTCACACATCAGGTGGTAGCCTGAACATGTCAACTAAGTCCAGAAAGTAGGACAGTGGCGTCACTATCAATTACGTCATTAAGAAACAGACAAATAGATAGCTCAACTGTAAACTAAGTAGTCTTATCAACTACCCAGACATTATTTTGAAACTTGATACAAGCTGAACAGGTTTACAGCAAACTCACTCAATTCCTCTTCCACACTGAGGTGTGGATGTTCTTTTTCTAATTTGGTATCATAAATTTGAATTTGCTCACCTAAGATTCCTGTGGGAATTTAAACCCTGACTTGCAAGATAACAAGCAAGCACATTAACCTAACCACACAGACATCACAAATGTCAATTACAACAAAAACACTTTTATTTAATCAGATTGTGAGGGACAAATTACGCCCAGAATTCATTACAAATGACAGCTGGTGATGTTCGCAGAGACACAAGCATGAATGAAAACAGGTTATTGTGGACCTCTCGTTTCTTGTATTCTGAACAGAAATGAACCTGTACTGAAAATGTATTCAGTCTGAAGTGATGCCGAGCATGTTTTTCAACTATCCATTAAAATCTGTTTATGAAATGATGCCGAGCATGTCTAACGATCCATTAGAATGTGTTGTCTGAAGTGATGCCGAGCATGTCCTTCAAGGATCCATTAAAATCTGTTTATGAAGTGATGCCGAGCATGTCTAACGATCCATTAGAATGTGTTGTCTGAAGTGATGCCAAGCACATTTAACGATCCATTAAAATGTGGTCAGTCTGTGAAGTGATGCCGAGCATGTCCTTCAACGATCCATTAAAATCTGTTTATGAAATGATGCAGAGCATGTCCTTCAATGATCCATTAAAATTTGGTCAGTCTAAAGTGATGCCCAGGATGTCCTTCAACGAGGGGACGTGATTGCACCGTTAGGCCGACACATCCGACTTGATTCTCACTGTTGTGTTTATTCCCCCATCCCAACTGGCCCATTTAGAACAGCCGAAGACATAACGGTCAGCCCTCAAGGGAAGGCAGGGGCAGACCATGGGCATTCCGCGCCATCCAAAATTGCAGAGTCGACACATAGCGCTCTGATACTGGGCTCACCCAAGGAATCGTCACGTCCTGCACATGGCTGCTTAGCCTCACTTCTGTATATTGGGCCCTCCGTTCACCACAGGCTGTTCCTCCGGAAACCAGAAGAATGCAGTCTGCAGATAACATTCACACAGTCAGCTTTCAATTCGGACTTTCCATGTAAAATGTGATATCTCAAATGCGACCTTTATGCTGTGATCTATGACAAACTATACAGATCTTGGTGGAGCTCTACTAAATAGTCAAGTCTGAATCTGGATGAGGCATCTATGCAAAGCATAAGAAGAAAATGAAGGAGCATAAGTTAATGAAAACGTACGAGTATATTAAAAAAAGATGTATAAGAAAATGACAAAAGAAGAATTATAAGAAAATAGAGAAGAAGAAGAATTAGAAGAAGTATAAGACATGAAAAAGTAGAAGTATAAGACAATTCAACACAGGACTCAAAAAATAAAATTGAAACAAAGCATGGAATTAAATGATATATTACAATAAATTTATTAGTAGAACTTGACAGAAATAAAATGTGGGAGAAACTACGCAGTTCATGTGAATTTTAAGACTATATATAATTATATATAGACGATATATCAAACAATTATGAACAGATTGCGTGCCCCACACACAACCCCCCAGTCTAATCACACACACAAAACCACACATATGAACCTCACACATACCAAACAAGTAATTTATACAACTGCCACATTAAAATTATGCTTGGGGTACTTGCCGAATAACAACTGGCAGAAACATGTCTTGACTGCGAGTAAACTACGAGCAAATCAGTGGTGAGACCTGTGAAGCAACAGTGACGAGACCTGGCAGGGCTGTAACCTTGCAATGTTCTTCTGGCAGCGACAAGACTTGGCTGAACTCAACCTTGCAATGCTATTCCAACAACAAGAAAACATGGCTGAGTTCAGACCTTGCAATGTTCTCCCAAAAGCAACAAAACATGGCTGAGTTCAGACCTTGCAATGTTCTCCCAACAGCAACACAATTGGACTGAGTTCAGACCTTGCAATGTTCAGTCATAAAAATTTTGGCAATTTTGCAAACACTTCATTATAAAATAAATGGAAAATATGAACAATGTACGAGGACAAGAATCATTAAAGGGGTTCGACAAGTTGCCACAAAAATATTCCCTCATTTACAAACAACACTTGCAGGCACTGGTCGCCTGATTTCTCGCGTTTAACTTGATCTCCGACCATTTTCTCTAAAACACCTGAATACACAAGAAATCCAAACTTGTAGAAAAGGCCAGTATTCCTGGCAAATGAAACAGTAAAGAGAAACTTGCCAGAGATGGTTTTATGCGAAGAATTTGTGATAAATCTGGCACTCATTGACATGTTTTTGTACAGACGTTTCGTTTATTGATTGGCGGAGAGTTGCAAGACAATCAGGCAGCTCTATTCGCAAGCGTCTCTGATTGGTCACATTATAGGCTTAATGTCAAGCGATAATCTCCGTCTGTTTGACATTTTATGCGCAGGAGGCGGCTGGTGATGATGATGATGAAGTGAGAACCCAATGTATGAAAGAGGAGAAGCCAGCGGAGAGGGTAAGTGGTAGGGTATGTGGTCAGGGGGTGGGGAAAATATCAAAGACTCCATGATGTGAGATGGGATGTGCCTGGACATCCAAGGAGTGAGAGACAGGGGCCAAGATGTTCCGGAGACCAGGTGATGGCTAGAAAGCCGGGACTGGACGTGGCTGGTGTCTGGCTCCTTGACCTCTCCGCCGTCTGCAGTTTCAGGTATAATTGATGACAGCCCTGGCCAGTCCTGCCTGGTACAATCAGTCGTTCGACTGGAGCTGTGCTGTGAATGGCTCTCCTCTGACTGCAGCCCAGGACTGTTGACATGGCTGCTTGAATCAGACTCACAACCAGATACTGCTGGAGAGTCCAGACCCCTCAGCAAAGATTCCTCATTTTCCTCTATCCCGCCGTCTCCATCACCAAGTTTATAACGGATGCACCTCTTCTTTCGTCTGTGGACAGAAATTTGTGATTTTGTAAGTTCAGTCAAACTTGTCAAGACCAACATAAAAAATATTCTTTAGCTACTGAAGCAAAAACTATCTGAAAGCTCAATATAGAAGAACAAAATATTGCCTGAACTCTATCATTTCACATGTAACATTTATGAACATCCTATCTTTACATAAGCTCTGCTAAAAGATCTGTTCATATTCAAGTTACAAGCTTCATACATCTCTTAGAGCAGTAACCACAACTGTTGTGCACCTTGTCTTTGACAAATCTCCCGCATCAAACTAAACCATACTGGTGCAGACCGAATCCCACAGGTTCACAAATCACACTGCTACAACTTGTCTAAGCAAATCTTTCACAATAACTTCCACAATACTGGTGCCTACCACACCAAACTGGTTCTAATAAAATGGAACTGGTTCCAAATAAACCACACTGGCACAAGCTTTAACACATTATTCAACAAAGACCTATAAATTACTGTTATTAATTAATATTAAACACTCACTGCATAAAAAAGACAACAAACATATCATTTTTGTGTTAGCACTAGCACACTACTTACTATCATGAGGTCTTAGGTTCGACTCCCACAAGGCAATTATTTCACTAACTAGTCTTGTTTCAACAACGAAGACAGTACAGACACAATTATGAAGATTAAATAAAGTATACAACAATCAACCTCCCAGGGTAAAAGATAATACAAAAAGACATGCAAAGCAGCAACATGCATCAGGGAAATCAGGGAATTGGTGGAGCTGTAAGAAAGCTGTAAAACACAGTGAGTTAGTAAATGAAAACAAGAAGTGGAATTGTTCAGCAATACAACACAATCTCCAGTGAGGGCTAGAGTTTCCCTCAGCACTGACACAGACAGACAGAGTTTCCCTCAGCACTGACACAGACAGACAGAGTTTCCCTCAGCACTGACACAGACAGACAGAGTTTCCCTCAGCACTGACACAGACAGACAGAGTTTCCCTCAGCACTGACACAGACAGACAGAGTTTCCCTCAGCACTGACACAGACAGACAGAGTTTCCCTCAGCACTGACACAGACAGACAGAGTTTCCCTCAGCACTGACACAGACAGACAGAGTTTCCCTCAGCACTGACACAGACAGACAGAGTTTCCCTCAGCACTGACACAGACAGACAGAGTTTCCCTCAGCACTGACACAGACAGACAGAGTTTCCCTCAGCACTGACACAGACAGACAGAGTTTCCCTCAGCACTGACACAGACAGACAGAGTTTCCCTCAGCACTGACACAGACAGACAGAGTTTCCCTCAGCACTGACACAGACAGAGTTTCCCTCAGCACTGACACAGACAGACAGAGTTTCCCTCAGCACTGACACAGACAGACAGAGTTTCCCTCAGCACTGACACAGACAGAGTTTCCCTCAGCACTGACACAGACAGACAGAGTTTCCCTCAGCACTGACACAGACAGACACGGATACAACTAGGTCAACATTAGACAGAAGTATACAACATTTACTTAGCTGACGTGCATGTTGTGGCTAGATCTTTCATCAGCACCCACACAGACATGCATCTACACCATCTAAGTCACATGTATTTATTTTGTGTAGTTCTACTAGTGTATGTTTGTACCAGCTGTAGCTCAGTTAGTAGAGTGAAGGTCTGTAGATTTCATGAAGCGATCCTGAGGTCTCTGGTTTCAAACCCAGTAGTAATTTTTGTTCAACAGATTTGTCGATGGCCAGATAAGGGAAAGACTGGCCATCCATTCCTCCTGGCTCTCGACCTACACGACAAAATGTGTTGACCCTGTCAAATCACAGCCCCACGTCAAACTGCTCCAGGACAAGTGTCTCAGTGTCTGTGATTTGTCTATGTATTGTCTGTGTATTGTCTATGTATTGTCTGTGTATTATCTGTGTGCTGATGAAGGCTCTAGCCGCTGCAATGTCCATTTTGTCACTTGTGGTTGTGTTCTTGCAGAACTTACTAATGCCACTTCTCGTGTTCATAGATTTACTCATTCATTATAATTTTATACACAATGAAACACAATCTGTAGCAAAATGTCAGCATTGTAACCTACACTATATCAACAGAAGCACACAGACACAGCAGGTAGCTGATGACAGTTATATGTGGCAGTCTACCACCACAGCACAGGCAACAGAGAAATAACAGACACACAAAACATTCCAAAGCTAGTCTACAAGCAGACATTAAACACACAAGAAGTCATGGCAGTAAACAGAAAATGCAAAAACAAAACTTAGTTAAGCTGGCACTGCCTAATAATTCAGGAGCAAGCAACTCTTCATGTACGAAAGAACAAGACAATCCATGCAAAAGTTTTCTCATCATGTTTGAGCATTTAGTAACAAGTTTCATTCAAAAGTCTCTTACCCTCTGTGATTCATTATTGTAACTGGTCTCATTATATAATGTTTATTGCAACTTGTATCATTATATGAAGGGGCTTCAAGTGAAAACCTAACATTTTTTATTTTTTGTTGAGTGAGTATATTCTGAAAAAGGAAAGAAGACGTGTATCATTTTTCGATGAAGTCACCATTCCGTTCAATGTATGTCCTCCTCCAGCACCAATAAAGTGCTTGGATTCGGGTGTCACCTCTCGGTGTGCCTGGCCAAGCCATGAACAGTCTGTCACAGAAGTCACGCCGTTTTGAAGCTTCCTACTCCACTCATACACTTGCTGGACTGACAGACATGCATCACCGTACTGGACCTTCATTCGCCGATGAATTTCTATAGGTTTCACCCCTTCTTGTAATTTTTGTCACTTTTAAGGTTTTCATTTGAAGCTCTTCATATAATGTTTATTGCAACTGGTCTCATTATTTATTGTTTATTGCAACTTGTCCGATTATATAATGCTTATTGTTATTGGCAAGACTGTACTTATTGTACGCCTTTATGATATTTACCGTAATTGGCACACCTCAATGATATTTATTATAACTGACATGATCATATTATATTTAGTTTAGTTGGTACCAGCCAACGGATACATTAACTCCAACTGTCTCTACAAAATGTCTCTTTTTAAAATAAAATGCATACAAAGCCTAACCTACAACAAATACAGTGTACACAAACAGTATTTGCGCTACACACGAGCACTGATACATTGGTTACTGGAGGCAACAACTTTCTGGCCATGCATAGTCATACACTGGGAAGCTTCTAGAGAAACATACACTGGGAAGCTTCTAGAGAAACATACACTGGGAAGCTTCTAGAGAAACAATGCCACAACATTCACAGATGGTACACAGCAAACCAAGCTGCACAAGAAATCATTGGTCAGTACAAGCCTACAGCAGTGGTCAGTACAAGCCTACAGCAGTGGTCAGTACAAGCCCAGAGGAGTGGTCAACTGACATTTGAGTCATACTGTTTGAGAACTTGTGTTATGTGTCACCTCAACTGACATTTGAGCATACTGGAAGTGTCCGAAATGAGAACTGCCTGTATTTAAATGTAAGAACTGCCTGTATATAAATATGAGAGCTGCCTGTATATAAATAAATACAGGACGCTTTCACACAACGTTGGGCTTACAACATTGGTGCTCAGCCCCATCTTGTCACTGACTCATCAGCCTGGACGTACGTTATAATCAACATCCTGCCAGCTGCCCTAACTTGCCAGGTGTATGTCGTCATCAACATCCCGCCAGCTGCCCTAACTTACCAGGTGTATGTCTTCATCAACATCCCGCCAGCTGCCCTAACTTGCCAGGTGTATGTCGTCATCAACATCCCGCCAGCTGCCCTAACTTGCCAGGTGTATGTCTTCATCAACATCCCGCCAGCTGCCCTAACTTGCCAGGTGTATGTCGTCATCAACATCCCGCCAGCTGCCCTAACTTGCCAGGTGTATGTCATCAACATCCCGCCAGCTGCTCTAACTTGCCAGGTGTATGTCATCATCACCATCCTGCCAGCTGCACTAACTTGCCAGGTGTATGTCGTCGTCAACATCCCGCCAGCTGCACTAACTTGCCAGGTGTATGACATCAACATCCTGCCAGCTGCCCTGACTTGCCAGGTGTATGTCGTCGTCAACATCCTGCCAGCTGCCCTGACTTGCCAGGTGTATGTTGTGGTCAACATCCCGCCAGCTGCCCTGACTTGCCAGGTGTATGTTGTGGTCAACATCCCGCCAGCTGCCCTGACTTGCCAGGTGTATGTTGTGGTCAACATCCCGCCAGCTGCCCTGACTTGCCAGGTGTATGTTGTGGTCAACATCCCGCCAGCTGCCCTGACTTGCCAGGTGTATGTTGTGGTCAACATCCCGCCAGCTGCCCTGACTTGCCAGGTGTATGTTGTCATCAACATCCCGCCAGCTGCTCTAACTTGCCAGGTGTATGTCATCATCAACATCCTGCCAGCTGCCCTAACTTGCCAGGTGTATGTCGTCATCAACATCCTGCCAGCTGCCCTAACTTGCCAGGTGTATGTCGTTATCAACATCCCGCCAGCTGCCCTAACTTGCCAGGTGTATGTCATCATCAACATCCTGCCAGCTGCCCTAACTTGCCAGGTGTATGTCGTCATCAACATCCCGCCAGCTGCCCTAACTTGCCAGGTGTATGTTGTCATCAACATCCCGCCAGCTGCTCTAACTTGCCAGGTGTATGTCGTCATCAACATCCTGCCAGCTGCCCTAACTTGCCAGGTGTATGTCGTCATCAACATCCCGCCAGCTGCCCTAACTTGCCAGGTGTATGTTGTGGTCAACATCCCGCCAGCTGCCCTGACTTGCCAGGTGTATGTTGTAGTCAACATCCTGCCAGCTGCCATGACTTGCCAGGTGTATGTTGTGGTCAACATCCTGCCAGCTGCCCTGACTTGCCAGATCCTGCCAGCTGCCCTGACTTGCCAGGTGTATGTTGTGGTCAACATCCCGCCAGCTGCCCTGACTTGCCAGGTGTATGTTGTAGTCAACATCCTGCCAGCTGCCATGACTTGCCAGGTGTATGTTGTGGTCAACATCCTGCCAGCTGCCCTGACTTGCCAGATCCTGCCAGCTGCCCTGACTTGCCAGGTGTATGTTGTGGTCAACATCCCGCCAGCTGCCCTGACTTGCCAGATCCTGCCAGCTGCCCTGACTTGCCAGGTGTATGTTGTGGTCAACATCCCGCCAGCTGCCCTGACTTGCCAGATCCTGCCAGCTGCCCTGACTTGCCAGGTGTATGTTGTGGTCAACATCCCGCCAGCTGCCCTAACTTGCCAGGTCTATGTTGTGGTCAACATCCCGCCAGCTGCCCTGACTTGCCAGGTCTATGTTGTGGTCAACATCCCGCCAGCTGCCCTGACTTGCCAGATCCTGCCAGCTGCCCTGACTTGCCAGGTGTATGTTGTAGTCAACATCCTGCCAGCTGCCCTGACTTGCCAGGTGTATGTTGTGGTCAACATCCCGCCAGCTGCCCTAACTTGCCAGGTCTATGTTGTGGTCAACATCCTGCCAGCTGCCATGACTTGCCAGGTGTATGTTGTGGTCAACATCCCGCCAGCTGCCCTGACTTGCCAGGTGAATGTTGTGGTCAACATCCCGCCAGCTGCCCTGACTTGCCAGGTGTATTTTGTGGTCAACATCCCGCCAGCTGCCCTGACTTGCCAGGACACTTCCTGTACCCCACTGTAAGCTGGCTGGACCTGGACTAAAACCTGCCTCAATATGGATTTGAACACACTAGCACAGCGCCAGCAGAGAAATGTGCTAGTGCGGCTCACGTCTGTACATAACCACTCAATATCAATGTTATCGTTTGTCTACATTTTGTTAGAACTTCAATAAAGAATTTTCATCCATTCTACATGTAAAACATCTGGCCACATATTGATTTGACCCTGACCTGCAGCAAGTACTGACCACACAATTAGCAGGAAGCCATGCAATTAGCAGGAAGTATACATTTGGAGAACGCTATACAATTAGCAGGAAGTATACATTTAGAGGAAGCCATACAATCAGCAGGAAGCCATACAATAAGCAGGAAGTATACATTTGGAGGAAGCCATACAATCAGCAGGAAGTATACATTTGGAAAATGCTATACAATCAGCAGGAAGTATACATTTGGAGGAAGCCATACAATTAGCAGGAAGTATACATTTGGAGGACGCCATACAATTAGCAGGAAGTATACATTTGGAGGAAGCCATACAATTAGCAAGAAGTATACATTTGGAGGAAGCCATGCATTTAGCAGGAAGTATACATTTGGAGGAAGCCATACAATCAGCAGGAAGTATACATTTGGAGGAAGCCATACAATCAGCAGGAAGTATACATTTGGAGGAAGCCATACAATCAGCAGGAAGTATACATTTGGAGGAAGCCATACAATCAGCAGGAAGTATACATTTGGAGGAAGCCATACAATCAGCAGGAAGTATACATTTGGAGGAAGCCATACAATCAGCAGGAAGCCATACAATCAGCAGGAAGTATACATTTGGAGAACGCTATACAATCAGCAGGAAGTATAAATTTGGAGGAAGCCATGCAATTAGCAGGAAGTATACATTTGGAGGAAGCCATAAAATCAGCAGGAAGTATACATTTGGAGGAAGCCATACATTTAGCAGGAAGTATACATTTGAAGGAAGCCATGCATTTAGCAGGAAGAATACATTTGGAGGAAGCCATACATTTAGCAGGAAGTATACATTTGGAGGAAGCCATACATTTAGCAGGAAGTATACATTTGGAGGAAGCCATACATTTAGCAGGAAGTATACATTTGGAGGAAGCCATACATTTAGCAGGAAGTATACATTTGGAGGAAGCCATACATTTAGCAGGAAGTATACATTTGAAGGACGCCATGCAATCAGCAGGAAGTATACATTTGAAGGACGCCATGCAATCAGCAGGAAGTATACATTTGGAGGAAGCCATGCAACAACGATTGGCCGATTAGTGCCAGCACACAGTGGAGACAACGATCAACAGGCCGCTGATACCTTGACAAGTAAGAAGTGTTTCTGGTCTGTGTCTACCATTGCCTGGTCGGACTTTTCATGTAATGACCTGAAAATGTCAACATGTGGGTTACATTAAGCAAGTCTGGAGGAAGCCTGTCTACCAAGGCTGTAATGGCAATGATGTGCTTCAACAAAAGATATGTTACACCTGCAAAATGATTACATTATGAATACAGCAGTGACATATATTTCATGTGTGAGAGTCAACATTGGATTCTGCAAGAAAGAAAATCAACATTAGATCAATAAGGGGGCATGTATGTTAAGATGTGAAGCATGGATATATGCTGGGGTGAAGGGTTACTGAAACATATGTGGGGTATGGATACACCAGGGGTTGGCCAAAAATCTGTACGCTGATGCCAAGTCTCTCACAGGAAGTCAATCATTGTGGATAATCACAATGGAAGAGGGAAGACACAATCATAGAGGGGAGATAACAACAATGTGACAATCATAGAGGGGAGATAACAACAATAGGCTGAATTTATGGCTGGCTAAAATAACAATGGAGAGATTTTATGTTTAGCTAAGATACCAATGGCAAATGATAAACAAATAAAGCCCATTAACAGCAGTGGTGTCAAACAATTTAACATCTTTTTAACGTTTTAACCAAATAACTCAAGTGTATGTGTCTGGGAGCAAGCAATGCTTTGATATTGACTCCCTGAATATTTTCAGATATCTGCAGATTAATTGCTATCAACAACAAAAACAGGAAAATGTATTTCCAGTAGCTGTAGTAAAATAATAACAATCCTATTAATAAAATAGAACAAGAAAATCATACACACACATACAGAGACAGCAAGATATTAATGAGACAAAACCATGGCAAGGTGCCAATATGACAACAAGAAAGTACTTTGTAATCTTTTGTAGTAGATATTATTGTGACAAGAGTGTACTGTGGAGTCTGTGGTTGCCACCAGTGTGATAACAAGACAGCACTTTGTAATCTTCTGGGATTGGTAATTGTGTGCAAATAAATAAGATTAAGACAGATCTTAGAAATACATCTGAAGTCAGAGTGGGTTCACCTGATGGCGAGGGGCACGGAGAATAGGGAAAGCTAATACACATGCAAAACTCAGTCCAGTCACTAGAAGTCGTAGCAACAACAACAAAATCTATTGTGACAACAAAGTACTTTGTAATGTTCTGTGGTAAATATCATTGTGATAAGAAAGTGCCTCAGAATATTGCAACAAATTGACAATGAGAAAATACTTTGGAATTTTCTGTTGCAGGTATAATTTTAACAAGACATTACTGTAATCTTTTGTGAAAGGTACCAATGTGACAACAAGAAAGTACTGTAATCTTGTATGGTAGGTACCAATGTGACAACAAGACAGTACTTTACAATCTTCTTTAATACAAGCAACTATACTACCTGATAATGCCAGGAATATGACAGCACCCCAGTGTTAGATGTTAAATAGAACATGTGACAATAATTCACAGAAGACAGTGAAATATTAATAAAGTGTTGACAGATGAACTGAACAAAATATATGTGGCATATGTTCATAGTTAAGTTAGATGAATTATTGAAATACATCTAATAATTTAATTAATGTGAAAGCCAAATAATTAAAACATTTTTTTTTAAAATTAAATGACAAATTCACAGATAAGCACACACCACACACTCAATGACAAATTCACAGATGAGCACACACTAGACAACAAACAGACTTAAACTGAAGTGCTCAAACCACTTTACATCACAATAAACACAACCACAGCCATACACAATACACCCAGAACATAAACATTAACAAAAACCATCTCCCAAAAATAACCGTCAGTTTATAAATATGCTAATCACCCACAGATCAAACTATTTTTAACCTAAACCAGAATTTCTGAATAAGACAAAGTGCTACACTGATTTTATGTGCACATGGGAGATAATTCAACACGTCAGATTAGTTATTGTCCTTGCTCACAGCCGTACACACATTGACATGACAGGCCCACTTCCCTTTATTCTGATGTATATCTCGTGCAAAGATATAAATAGACGCAAGCTTCAATTGTATGTATGAAGGGTACAAGCGGATCAACTCATCATAAACTGTGACAAGTTTGTGCCGAAGCAGGAACCTTATATGGATCTGTGATGAGATAGGGTCGTCACATTTTGTTATGGATCTGTGATGAGATAGGGTCATCACATTTTGTAGGCCTGTTTGTACGGAGAAATAAGTGGCCATGTTTTTCCTCTGTTGGTGGATGATGAAGGTAGATGTCAAACCCTCATCCACCATGATCATTACTATGTTAGCAAAGCCCCCTGTCAACTACACTAACAGGGGTCTCCAAGGCAATGCGGTTAAGCCATTTGCCTCGCAGTCTGAAGGTTGTCGGTTCGTTTCCCAGAGTGCGACATTCAGAGCACAAGTACAACTTTCCTGGGGTCATTGCTAGAGCTATTGAGTTCTGGTCTTGTGCTATGATCTCAGCAACGGCTTGCCATTCTGCATATAGAGAATAAGTCCTATGGGGTAACACCCAGTGCAATGAAGTCAACCCTCTTAACTTTAGTAACCACACTATCACAGCCATTGGATTAACCAACCCATAGGTTTGGAAAAATGAACCATTGTGACAATAAAGTACTTTGTAATCTGTCACAGATACCACTGTCACAATAAAGTACTTTGTAACCTGTCGCAGATACCTTTGTCACAATAAAGTACTTTAACATTTACTCCAATGCAGATGTGACCACAGGACCACCAAATGTCTAGCCACTATATTATCGCAGCTCCCCAGAAGAGGAAGAAGAAGAAGACTAGGATTAATTCCAGCACTAAAATCTTGGTAATCGATGAAGAAAATCAAAGCACAAAACAAAGGTTGTATTGCTGAAGTTAAAGATATCAACTGTCTCTGTTTATCCACTTTATCTTTTCCTTCAGTGTCCATTCTGAGAAGAACCTTAGTTGTGATGTCTGTCTGAAGATGAGCTGCGACATCTGCGCCTGCTAACTGATACATCCTAAGTCAGCATGACATGTTTTCAGACCAGAATTGTCCCTTCCCTGAAACGTCGCACGTTAAATCTGCAGGAATTCAACAACATATCTCACCCATCTGTCTTTAAGGCTGACATTTTTCATCTTCACCACTTTAGCGTTGACATATTTCATTCCAATGCATGTAACTCCTACATATATAATTCATATGTGTGTAGTTCCAACACATCTTATCCATGTGTGTAGTTCCAACACATCTAATCCACGTGTGTAGTTCCAACACATCTAATCCATGTGTGTAGTTCCAACACATCTAATACATGTGTGTAGTTCCAACACATCTAATCCATGTGTGTAGTTCCAACACATCTAATCCATGTGTGTAGTTCCAACACATCTAATCCATGTTTGCGTAACATCAATACATCTTATCCTTATGTGTGTAACTCCAACACAACTCACCCACAGGTGTGTAATTTCAACATATCCAGATGTATGTAGCTTCAACACATCTTATCCATATGTGTGTAACTTCACATTTACGCAACTACAAGATCTGATCCACCTTTGTTCACTTCTGACACAACTTTTTATCCACTTGCCTTTACCTCCAATACATCATATCCACTTGCCTCTACCTATAAAATATCACATCCACTTGCCTCTACCTACAAAACACCACATCCATGTGCTTGTACCTATAAAACATCACATCCACTTGCCTCTGCCTATAAAACATCACATCCACTTGCCTCTGCCTATAAAACATCACATCCACTTGCCTCTACCTATAAACATCACATCTACTTGCCTCTGCCTATAAAACATCACATCCACTTGCCTCTACCTATAACACATCACATCTACTTGCCTCTACCTATAACACATCACATCCACTTGCCTCTGCCTATAAAACATCACATCCCCTTGCCTCTGCCTATAAAACATCACATCCACTTGCCTCTGCCTATAAAACATCACATCCACTTGCCTCTACCTATAAACATCATGTCTACTTGCCTCTGCCTATAAAACATCACATCCACTTGCCTCTAACTATAAATATCACATCTACTTGCATCTACCTATAAACATCACATCAGACCCATCTCCCCCTCCCACTGTCCAGTCTGTAGAGCCGAATTCTCAGGTTGCCAACATCAAAGACCAGTTATTGATTATTCCAAGACTGAAACCTCATTTAAAACCACTATCAGATAGGCCTGGGGTTTCTCAGGGGACACCACTCCTCTGTGGAAACAGGAAGCGGCTCTTGATGTGCACTTTCTCAAAGAAATGTCTCAGCTTTACTTTCTGACCCCAGGGACATTTTGTGTGTGTTAATTTAGGAAGTACATATGACTTTATCATTCATATACTATCTCAATATTCAAACACTATAACAGCTTTTAGTTTTCTGGCATTTAGAACAAATGGCCAAACTTCAATAAATATAATGGAAAATGAAGTTTTTTGTTTGGAGAATTTGAAGTTCAAAGAAATGAAATGGGGGTCTGTAAGGTGTGGAATGCGCCTGGCCCTGCAGCCAGCAGGGTTAGGATCGGCTAGCCTCTCCCAGGAGGGGTCTCTCTCTCTCTCTCTCTCATCATGTTCCTCTTGTACCTTGCGGTGTCGAGGTGAAGTATAAACTTCGTGAGAGTGCCCGGTTATGGGCTTCGTATATCGACATTCCCATGGATTCTGTTATTCCCTCCGTCCAGCGTTTACGTGGTCGGCCTCTTCCTCTGTTTCCATCTGGTCTGTACGTCATTGCCTGTTGTGGCATGCTGTTGACTGGTAGCCTACTTGCATGGCCAAACCATTTGACTTGCTGCTTTCTAATAAAATCTAGAGCAGCTTTAACCCCCACTTTAGTCCTGATTTCTTCATTTCTGATCTTATCTCTTCTTGATACGTTGAGTATTCTTCTCAGGAACCTCATTTCTGTTGTTGTGATTTTTCTTTTCTCTTTTTCTGTCATTGTCCAGGTTTGGCATTGGTAGCACAGAGTTGGTAGGAAGATTGTGTTGTAAAGTGCTTTCTTAGTAGTTATTGATACATGTTTGTTCTTTAGTATTGGTGCCATTTGTCCAATGAGTTGATTTGCCTTATTGCACCTATTTTCGATCTCGTCTTCTGATCTGCCATTTGATGATATTATACTTCCTAGGTACTTGAAGCTCTTTACTTGTTTCAAGGGATGTTCGTTTAGGTGAATTGTTGCTGTTTGTTCTTCTTTAGTTATAGTCATTACCTCTGTTTTGCTTGTGCTAATTTTCATGTTATGTTCCCTACACATTTCGTTTAGACTATTCATGTGGTCTTGTAATTCAGCTTCTGATTTTGCTATTAGTGCTTGGTCGTCCGCAAACAGGAGTTCTCTAATGGTTAGATTTGCAGATGGTTCTTCTTCTGTGTTCTCGTCATGCGGTATTCTTGCTGTCTCTGCTTGGCTGGTTTCTTTACATATGTTGTCTATATATGTTATGAACAAGAGAGGGGACAGGACACAACCTTGTCGTACTCCAGATCTTATGGTCCGTTTATACTTCTTAGTTTTTCTACGAGCAGTATCCCAGGAGGGGTGAAGAGCGAAAATTAGTAGCCTGCCGATGACCCGCAGACTACACAAGTCAACCCCCACCTCCACGTGGTGCAGACCGGGCAACCATGACCGCGAGGTCATGGGCTAACGGGGCTATGGCTCGCCATAGGGGATGGACTCCCTGTGGTCAGATTAGTGTCCTAAACCTGCGACTGGCCTAGCAAGCCGGCAGGGGATCTTCATACTGCTCGTAGAAAAACTAAGAAGTATAAACGGACTGACCCAAACGGCTATCACACAGACGCCATTTTTGCTCTTAGACAACTTATAGAAAAATCAATTGAATTCAATGAAACACTCTACTTAGCCTTTGTTGACCAAGAAAAGGCATTTGATAGGGTAGATAGAAACAAGCTTTGGGAAATCCTTAAACAATATGGAGTGAGTACACATCTAACAAACCTATGTAGAAGTTTATACGACAACAGTGAATGCATAGTGAGAGCAACTGGAGGACACTCAGAACCCTTCACCATAAGATCTGGAGTACGACAAGGTTGTGTCCTGTCCCCTCTCTTGTTCATAACATATATAGACAACATATGTAAAGAAACCAGCCAAGCAGAGACAGCAAGAATACCGCATGACGAGAACACAGAAGAAGAACCATCTGCAAATCTAACCATTAGAGAACTCCTGTTTGCGGACGACCAAGCACTAATAGCAAAATCAGAAGCTGAATTACAAGACCACATGAATAGTCTAAACGAAATGTGTAGGGAACATAACATGAAAATTAGCACAAGCAAAACAGAGGTAATGGCTATAACTAAAGAAGAACAAACAGCAACAATTCACCTAAACGAACATCCCTTGAAACAAGTAAAGAGCTTCAAGTACCTAGGAAGTATAATATCATCAAATGGCAGATCAGAAGACGAGATCGAAAATAGGTGCAATAAGGCAAATCAACTCATTGGACAAATGGCACCAATACTAAAGAACAAACATGTATCAATAACTACTAAGAAAGCACTTTACAACACAATCTTCCTACCAACTCTGTGCTACCAATGCCAAACCTGGACAATGACAGAAAAAGAGAAAAGAAAAATCACAACAACAGAAATGAGGTTCCTGAGAAGAATACTCAACGTATCAAGAAGAGATAAGATCAGAAATGAAGAAATCAGGACTAAAGTGGGGGTTAAAGCTGCTCTAGATTTTATTAGAAAGCAGCAAGTCAAATGGTTTGGCCATGCAAGTAGGCTACCAGTCAACAGCATGCCACAACAGGCAATGACGTACAGACCAGATGGAAACAGAGGAAGAGGCCGACCACGTAAACGCTGGACGGAGGGAATAACAGAATCCATGGGAATGTCGATATACGAAGCCCATAACCGGGCACTCTCACGAAGTTTATACTTCACCTCGACACCGCAAGGTACAAGAGGAACATGATGAGATGAGATGAGATGAGAAATGAAATTGCTATTCCTCTTCTTCTGGTCTATGCTATGTAGGGCTGGTGATCATGTCTATCCACAGCCCCGTGTTTTGTGTACTGCCAGTCATTTCTTATACTGTTGTTCCTCCATGCTGTGATGTCAAACTGTCCAGCATCTTCTCTTCTCCTCTCTCTCCCCCCCCCCCACATTCTCACTGCCGTGATGAGAACCAGCCCGGGAAGGTTAACCCGGTCAACAAATGCCCACAGAAGTCGGATGTGTCGGCCTAACAGCGCAAGAACGCAGCTCTGCTGTAAACAGGCACAACACAATCACATCCGAAAAAAAAAAAACTCCGGATGAACGAAGAAGAAGAAGAAGAGCACCAGCTTTCACCTTCTCATGATGTACCCAAAGAGAGGGCTATAGCTGATGTTGTCCGTCCACCTCAAGGTGAGGGACATGAACAGATCCATGGCTCAAGGTTTTAGGTGTCATTAAAGCCTGTTATACAATAATAACGGAGAATCACGATTCAATCCGGAGAGGGAGCATGAAAAACAGTTATAACATATTTAGGAAAGGCAGGAGGCACCCAAATTATTCACACCCGGTGTGGGGAGCTAGTAAGGAAAAATACTACGGGATTGGACTCCATAAAGGCCTCGAAATTGGAATGAATTATACATTCTGTATGTGAGCGTGACATGGTGGTAGTAGCAAATACAAAAAAGGTTATGTAGGTCAGGAACCTATGACAGGTCTAGCAAACAGGTAGGACATTGATTTCATGCCCACGAAAATTGAGAGGAAATTGAAAGAAAGACGCTAGAAATCCAAATACTCCTCTCTACGTGTAACAGCACAAGCGGAAGACAACAACATACAATAACAACAACCAACATACAACATGACAGGAACAGTGACAACATACAACAACACAGCAAAAACAGTGACAACATGCAACAACATGACAAGAACAGTGACAACATACAACACGACAAGAACAGTGACAACATACAACAACATGACAAGAACAGTGACAACATACAACAACACGACAAGAACAGTGACAACATGCAACAACACGACAAAAACAGTGACAACATACAACAACACGACAAGAACAGTGACAACATAGCAGGCATCTGCCGTCGAGAGCTGAGCTTCTCCTTCTTCTGCGTTCATCCAGAGTTTTTTTTTCTTTTTCTGACATGATTGTGTTGTGCCTGTCTACAGCAGAGCTGTGTTTTTGCGCCGTTAGGCTGACATATCCGACTTCTGTGGGCATTTGTTGACCAGGTTAACCTTCCCGAGGAGCTGGGTTCGATCTGAGCATTCCAGAGAATGTGGGTGTGCACATGTGTAGCTGTCATTATCACCAATGTGACACTAAATGTCCGGACCTACTCTTGTATGCATGTCCATGCCTAGGTTATTATAACTGACACAGACACATGTACAGAAACTGTCAGGACCCACTTGTCACAACTGAAATATGACATCTCCAGTAAATATCAGGACCTGCTTGTCACAACTGACATTGATATCTCCAGTAAATGTCAGGACCTGCTTATCACAATTGACATCTCCAGTAAATGTCATGACCTACTTGTCACAACTGACATATGACATCTCCAGTAAATGTCAGGACCTGCTTATCACAATTGACATCTCCAGTAAATGTCAGGACCTACTCGTCACAACTGACATCTCCAGTAAATGTCAGGACCTACTCGTCACAACTACATCTCCAGTAAATGTCAGGACCTGCTCGTCACAACTGACATATGACATGTCCAGTAAATGCCAGGACCTGGTCTTGAAGGCAAATGCAGAGATGGTCATTATAACCAACAACAGGACAGTACATCAGGTGCTGGTGGAAAAGTGGCCTCTACAACATATATCAGGACTAGGTCATGGAGTGACCATGACCAACAAATGTCAGCCACAGGTCATGAAGTGGCCATGAACGACTCAAGATCGTGTGATGTGTTGTCTGACATGTGTCATCTGACAACACAACTGCACTCGACCCAACCTCCATCCTCAAAACCCTTCAGATAACATCAACAGGTGTGAATGGTGGCAATAACACAAACCATCAAACCTCCATCCTCAAAACCCCTCAGATAACATCAACAGGTGTGAATGGTGGCAATAACACAAACCATCATTTGCATGAAACGAGCACATATTGTGTTACACACTCATTGCACACATCCCAGGTGTGTTTCACGAAAGAACTAACCTGCAAGGCTTGCACCACCTGGACTGCTGCTCAATACCGTACCGCGCTCTACATTTCTTCTCATTTGGACACTCCCCTAGTAATTCAAGAACAAGAAATATATCAGCTACACAATAAACTGACAACAGCACACCCTGATAGTTAACTAAATAGGTTTATATCATATGAATATTTGGGTGTGTCAGAGATAGTAGGATCAATCTATGAAGGCTGACAGCAAATAAGGGGCTGGCGCAAATATATGAATCCCAATCAATTGTCCAAGTTGATAAGTTGGTTAGGACATGTTGTATGATTGGGTGGAGATGGTTAGGACATGAATGATTGGGTGGAGATAGTTAGGACATGTATGATTGGGTGGAGATGATTAGGACATGTATGATTGGGTGGAGATGGTTAGGACATGTATGATTGGGTGGAGATGGTTAGGACATGTATAATTTGGTGGAGACAGGACATGTATAATTTGGTGGAGACAGTTAGGACATGTATGATTGGGTGGAGACAGACACAAAAGGCTGGGCAAATACAAATCAATCATTTCTGTCATAAACAATTTACAACAAGCAACCAATCATTTCTAATAGCAGACAATCTACAACAAGCAACCAATCATTTCTAATAGCAGACAATCTACAACAAGCAATCAATCATTTCTAATAGCAGACAATCTACAACAAGCAATCAATCATTTCTAACAGCAGACAATCTACAAAAAGCAACCAATCATTTCCATCAGTCCAGAATCAACAGCACGTAACCAAGCATTTCTATCAGCTGACAATCTCTGACAAGCTCGCAATCATTTCTATAGTACACAATCTACGGCAAGCAACAAACTGACTCCACTGGTTGTCATGCAAAGGGTGCTGCAACTGGTGGTATGAAAGGTCGAATACAACTGGTGGTATGAAAGGTCGAATACAACTGGTGGTATGAAAGGCCGACCACAACTGGTGGTATGAAAGGTCGAATACAACTGGTGGTATGAAAGGTTGACCACAAGTGGTGGTATGAAAGGTTGACCACAAGTGGCGGTATGAAAGGTTGACCACAACTGGTGGTATGAGAGGTTGACCACAACTGGTGGTATGAGAGGTTGACCACAAGTGGCAGTATGAAAGGTCGACCACAACTGGTGGTATGAAAGGTTGACCACAACTGGTGATATGAAATGGTGGTATGAGAGGTCGACCACAACTGGTTGTATGAGAGGTTGACCACAACTGGTGATATGAAATGGTGGTATGAAAGGTTGACCACAAGTGGTGGTATGAAAGGCTGACCACAACTGGTGGTATGAAAGGTTGACCACAAGTGGCAGTATGAAAGGTCGACCACAACTGGTGGTATGAAAGGCTGACCACAAGTGGTGGTATGAAAGGCTGACCACAACTGGTGGTATGAAAGGTTGACCACAAGTGGCAGTATAAAAGGTCGACCACAACTGGTTGTATGAGAGGTTGACCACAACTGGTGATATGAAATGGTGGTATGAAAGGTTGACCACAAGTGGTGGTATGAAAGGCTGACCACAACTGGTGGTATGAAAGGTTGACCACAAGTGGTGGTATGAAATGGTGGTATGAAAGATTGACCACAAGTGGTGGTATGAAAGGTTGGCCACAAGTGGTGGTATGAAAGGTTGGCCACAAGTGGTGGTATGAAAGGTTGTCCACAAGTGGTGGTATGAAAAGTTGACCACAACTGGTGGTATGAAAGTTCAACCACAAGTGGTGGTATGAAATGGTGGTATGAAAGATTGACCACAAGTGGTGGTATGAAAGGTTGGCCACAAGTGGTGGTATGAAAGTTCAACCACAACTGGTGGTATAAAAGTCTGCCAAGGACTCAAACTCTGCATGCCACAAGACTGCAAGAGTCACAGACCATATCTGTGATGCTGACAGACAACCAGCACCCACATCTTGCATCCCTCATTGGGAGAGCTCTCATGTGTGCATGGAATGACACTGTTGCCTGTCTGCCGGGAAGGAATGAAGTCACCGCTAGTCTCTATATCTTCAAATCACGAAGGAGCTCACACAATAACAACCCTTGTCTAGGCCTTGAAGCCTATATGGTGCTAGACTGTTTGTGTTAGATCACGTGCACTACAGGGGTCATTGGGTCAATATCATTCCAGCCGACGTAACTTCCCCCCGGCATGTCCTGGTGACTCCTTCAGGCTAGACTGGCATGGGAGGGCCCAGGTCAATGTACAACAGGTCCCTACTTTCATGGGGATTCAAACTCGTGACTAAAGGGTGGCAGGCAAGAATGCTAGCTACTGGGCTCATGTAGATCCCTCATACAGGAGGGTTCAACGCCAAGTGATGGGATTCAACAATTACAATACCAACAACAATGCTACCAACATCACCACCATCAACAACTCGGCCACCACAACCAATAACTACAACATCACCAACAACAATACCAACCACAATACTAACATCAACAATTCAGCCACCAACAATAACAAAGCTACCAACACCACCACCAACAATAGCTACAATACCAACAACACCAACTACAATATTAACATCAACAATTCAGCCACAATCAACAATGCTACCAACATCACCACCACCAACAACAACAACAACAACAAAAACCAACCTGACTTATTTTCGGGTTCCATACTCAAACACCCAAGTGACCCTCCTCCACCCATGCCACTGACCCCGCCCATGGGGCTGAGTCCACCGTGACCCACCATCCCTACTCCACTCATGCTGCTGCCGCCCCCACCACCTGAGCCATCCTTTTTCCTCTTCTTCTTTTTCTGGTGTGCTGCATAGTTGTCTCTGGCGCTCCAGCCGGGGTACAGCTGTAAGTGTAGCTCCTTCTCTTTGCGGGCCATCTCGTAATACTTGGCCTGCTCGGATCGGTCTAACGCATGCCACTGCAAACAGATAATACATTTGTTTGATTGGCTGCACTGTAACATCTATCACCATGGTTACACACTAACAACACACATTTGTAACAAACTAACAAACTTTACATTATCCCTCTATATCTGTAATAAATTTTACATTAGTCCCCAATTCTTCTTCTTCTTCAGCGTTCCGAGCCATTGAGGTTCTTTGCTGCAGATAAAAATCTGTCTCCATTCGTCTCTCTAGTGGACCTTTTCTTGCCAGTCGTTGATTCCAAGTGCTTGTAGGTCTGTACATGTATTATCTCTCCACCGCCTTCTTGATCTACCTCGGGGTCTACTGTCATTTATTTCCTGAGTGTAAGCGAGTTTTGTTTCCCTATTATCTTCCATTCTTTCTATATGCCCCCAATATTAATAATAATTTTAAAAAGTCCCAAAACAAAAACACGTTAGTTGTCCCGAAACAAAAACATGTTAGTTAGTTATCTGTTGGGGTATCATCCTTGCACTCCTGACATGTCCTTAGGTGTTCAGTTTCTTCCCCCAACACATGCATCCACGTCCGGTGGCTAACAGTGCCAGTTCTGTTTTGGTTGACGAGGACCCTCCTCCCGATGTGCCTCTCGTGTCTGGCCATGTCAATTCTTACTCCCAAGTCTCACATTCTGGACAATGATGTAGATTAAGTGGCATCAATGTCCCCTGCTCTCGACGTCTCTCTAAGGATACTAATAATGTCGGCTGCTATGTGCCTGGGACATGGGGGACCATCACATGTGACAGGTCTGGAGGACATGGCACCAGTCTTTCCCTCCTGTAGTGAGTGTCGAGCCCAGGAATCAAACCTGTGTCCAGCCGCACTCATGCCATTGTCAGTGCAACTTCTTGACCACTACGGCAATGTGCCCACAAAGATTCATAATAACTATGACCTATTCTATAACATCATCGCTCTGTGCATGCAGTAATATGCCAGCTGTAAATGTTCCCTACCTCATGTGACCACCTGAGGCTTCGGCCAGTTCCTATTCTACTTATACAATGTGAGACACAGACAACTAGGCATTGATCTCTTTCACATTCTCTTCCTCTATTCCCATCAAAGTTTGCCAGCTGGCACTTAGGTTTCAAGTGTTTTCTCCTCATAATGTAGCCAAAAAAATCTTTGTTTGCACCTAATTTTTAGAATAAATTTAGTTTTCATAGTTTCTTGAAGGCTTGTCTCACTCATTTTTCCGCCCACTCATGGTATTCTTTAAAATTGACACAGAAACCAAATTTCCCCTGCCATTAGATGTTTCTCAACTCGTCTGCTTATTGTCACCTGCATACAACACATGCATACAACAGTATAGTTTTTATACAGCACTTTAGCCCTCTTTATCTCACTGCAACTGACAGCTTTTTATTGGTGAGTATATTTTTCATCTTGTAAAAAGTATCTTTTGCCACGATGATTCTTGTTCCACTGTCCAGAAGGCATATTCCGTCAGAAGTTATCACTGTTCCGAGATAATTGTACCGATTCACCTGTTTTAAGTATATTCCCATTTACTTGGATGTTACATTGTGGTATTTATCTATTCATAAAGACAACCATAATCTCTTGTTTTCTTACGATTTAATTCTAACCCTAGATGTTCACTATCTGCAATAACAGTATCCACTAAATGCTGCAGATCCCATTCATTGTCTGCAATCAATACCGTCTCATCTGCATATCTTATATTGTTGATGCAATGCCCTCTGGTGGCAATTCCTCTTATGTCCTCTAAATTTCTGACCTCTCATGTCCTCTAAATTTCTGACCTCTCATGTCCTCTAAATTTCTGACCTCTCATGTCCTCTAAATTTCTGACCTCTCATGTCCTCTAAATTTCTGACCTCTCATGTCCTCTAAATTTCTGACCTCTCATGTCCTCTATATTTCTGACCTCTCATGTCCTCAATATTTCTGACCTCTCATGTCCTCAATATTTCTGACCTCTCATGTCCTCAATATTTCTGACCTCTCATGTCCTCAATATTTCTGACCTCTCATGTCCTCTATATTTCTGACCTCTCATGTCCTCTATATTTCTGACCTCTCATGTCCTCTATATTTCTGACCTCTCATGTCCTCTATATTTCTGACCTCTCATGTCCTCTATATTTCTGACCTCTCATGTCCTCTATATTTCTGACCTCTCATGTCCTCTATATTTCTGACCTCTCATGTCCTCTATATTTCTGACCTCTCATGTCCTCTATATTTCTGACCTCTCATGTCCTCTATATTTCTGACCTCTCATGTCCTCTATATTTCTGACCTCTCATGTCCTCTATATTTCTGACCTCTCATGTCCTCTATATTTCTGACCTCTCATGTCCTCTATATTTCTGACCTCTCATGTCCTCTATATTTCTGACCTCTCATGTCCTCTATATTTCTGACCTCTCATGTCCTCTATATTTCTGACCTCTCATGTCCTCTATATTTCTGACCTCTCATGTCCTCTATATTTCTGACCTCTCATGTCCTCTATATTTCTGACCTCTCATGTCCTCTATATTTCTGACCTCTCATGTCCTCTATATTTCTGACCTCTCATGTCCTCTATATTTCTGACCTCTCATGTCCTCTATATTTCTGACCTCTCATGTCCTCTATATTTCTGACCTCTCATGTCCTCTATATTTCTGACCTCTCATGTCCTCTATATTTCTGACCTCTCATGTCCTCTATATTTCTGATCTCTCATGTCCTCTATATTTCTGACCTCTCATGTCCTCTATATTTCTGACCTCTCATGTCCTCTATATTTCTGACCTCTCATGTCCTCTATATTTCCAATATCATACATTGTGTCTAGAAGCCTGGTGACCTGGGCTATTATATGTTTGTTTTGTTTTGCGCTCGCTCACTTAGAATTCAAGCATAGATAGTCCATATACACTACTTCTACTAGTGCTGGACTGAAATTTGCACATGGGTTGACTTTCCCTATTACCAGTGTCCCTCACCATCAGGTGAACCGAACCCACTCCGACTTCAGAGGTACTTGTAATTTACGCCCCCAAGTCAAGGACGAGAAGTCAACATTTTAGTCCAACTGTCCGGTGTAAGGGTTGAACCGCTTACCTCGGCATCAGCACACCGGAAGTTTAAGAGCATGCTTTCTTATCCATTCAGTCCTGATGACCTCCCTATTCCATATTGTAAGGCAGTCGTGATATTGTCTGGACCAGAGGCCTTGCCAGATTTCCTATGGTTAAGGGCGTTCTGAACTTCCACTTTAAAAATTAGTGGTTCTTCATCGTTATTAAGGTTCTCATGCTGCTCCTCAAGTGAATTATTGTAAGGGTCTTTCACATACTCTGACCATGTTATGTATCTAAAATCTTATCCTTGTCTATTAAGATTTTTCTCTTCTTTGGTTTTCAGACTGTGATGAGGCTATTCTTTTGGTAGTGAGGTCATTAATTCTATTCTGCTTTACTTCAGTATTTTGGGTGTAGTGTTTCAGAATGTCCCTCTAGTTTTCCGTAAGGCAAGTTTCTTTTGCTTTTACATAATTTTTCAAATTGTCTTTCAATTTCTTGACATTTTTCATGCTTAGTTTTATTTCTTCTTTTTCCAGTTAATGGTAAGATTGCCTCCAGTCATCCATTTCCTACACTAACATCTTCAATTTTAGAATTCCTGTTTTTTCAGCCTGCCTGAGAGTTCTTCAATATTTCCCATTGATAATTAACATACTGAAACATAATTTATAACTCAGACAATGTATCAGCTATGTTCTTTATTTCTATTTTGAATGTTTCTTAAACACCACAACCACCACTACAAATACTACTGCCATCACCACAAGAACTATTACAATCACCACTAATAATATGACTATTACTAATTACACCACCACTACTACTACCATCATTGCTACTACTACTACTACCACCACCACAACTACTACTATTACTGCAATCACAACTACTGAATTGAAAATAATGACACTGAATGTTCACATTTTAATTAACTGACAATTTAAAAATTTCAAAACTAAATGTATATATTTAATTAACAGAGAATTAAACAATATTATCATTAAGTTCCTATATTTTAATTAATAGAGAATTGAAAAAAAATATTACATATCTCTCCCCCTCTCTCACACACACAATAATGTGTTATGTCACCACACATTCAACTAAAAAATATAATTACACAATATACCAACCAACAATTAATCAAGATACATAATCCTCACACAAGTGTAATAAAGCTGAAACCTCTTCCCTCCCACACACTACTGCTAGTCCACACACACAACTACAATAAAATATATCACACACACAATCACAACACAATATTAAGTAAATCTACAAATAGTGATACAGTAAATTACATATCAAAATCACACAAATGCAACTTCATGTTATGCAACCCACTAGTTGATAATAAAACTGCAACTTCACTTTACACAACCCACTAGTTTATAATAAAGCTGCAACTTCACTTTATGCAACCCACTAGTTTATAATAAAACTACAACTTCATTTTATGCAACCCACTAGTTTATAATATAACTTGTAACACACCCACTACTGATGTAACACACCCAGTACTTTGTGTAACCCATCCACTACCACTGCAACCCACCAACAACTGCTACACTAATAAAGTGCTTCGTGCTACACATACGCATTCAGTGGCAATACAACATTAGGTAATTCAATGCTACGCAGCTGCAATGATATATGCAACACGCACAGACATACAGCTAGAATAGACAAGTAGGCACCCAACACACAGTTACAATAAAACAAGTAACACATACACTGCAACAATATAACATTATTCATCACACACAGACAATATGTCACCTACATATACATCCACTCACACAATACAACCAATATTATATCACTTACATATATACCCACATACACAAACACTCACCCCATACAAAGAATCCACCGTGGTAAACACACTCCACCAGATAAGGGATAATAACCTATACAAAACGTCACCAACAAATGTGACAAAACCGTCACATTTGTGTGGACATAATGCAGCTCTGTGCAATCAAAACTTGATTATCCTTGAGCATGTTTATCAGAGAAGCCGTAAATCACTCTCTAGCTTTCTCTCGTCATAAATATGGAGTAAATGTCTCTCAAATGCCACCAACCATCTCCTGCACAAACTTCTCCAGACAGGGCAGATTCATGGGACAAAACAAAGCAACTGATAAAAGATTCTGCCCTGCACTGACAGAAAAACTTGACTGCCAAAATTCTACAAGCAAAACCTGTTATGTAAAACCCCCAACATAATAGTTGTCTACATTAATTTTTTCCCCCAGACTCAATTAAATGAAGAAATGGTTGATTGGCTGGTTTTTGATTGGCTGGTTTTTGATTGGCTGGTTTTTGATTGGCTGGTTTTTGATTGGCTGGTTAATGATTGGCTGGTTAATGATTGGCTAGTTGGTTGAATGGCCAGTTGGTTGATTGGCTGACTGGTTGAGCATCTTCTGGATGTATTTTAATTCTTAAGCTGATGCACTGGCAGTCAGGTCAGTTGAGCCATGAGAAAGAAGTGTTTGCATTTATCAGATTGAGGTTGGTATAGAGACTTTTCTCCTGACTCGCTACCAATGTAAGTACCACCTCTGCAAGGAAAATGTTGCAAAGCTCTCCTTCCCCTCCCCAAGCTCAGAAACCAGCAGGGATGTGCAAGACTGGTACTGTAACTTCACATCTGCCAAGAGGTATAGTAGGATGACGCTGGGTCATGATTAAGCACAGCACATATGGACTGGCTAGGATTAGGCCTAGTTTGGTGATTCCTTCCACCACGGGTTTGATCTATTTCCTTTTCAACTGACTCTCAACCCACTGCCCACAGGGTAAATGAAGAAATAAACAGAAAATTTAAACCTTTAAATGAACAAATGGGTACAAGAACATGTCTGCAATTATTGAGCCTGAACTTGGACAACCACTTTTATTATTTTAGAATTACTTCCCTCCAAAAAACTTAGTTGCCAGGATTCTCTGGTTGGCACAGCCAAAGAAGTATGTTGCTGGTTGTGATTTGCTACTCACCCTCCGGCCGAGGATCTGGTTAATAGCTGCAGACTCCTTCAAGGTGCACTCTGAGATTACTTTTGGTCTCATCTCTTTCATAAACAACATAAAGGCATTTAGGGGTTTCTTTACATAAGGCTTTTTTCTGGAATCATCGCCCGCCCCGCTGCCGTGGTGCGAGGACTTACAATTAGAGTTTTCATCACCGTGGGACGAGCTTAGCTGCCTGCAAAAAGGACCAAACAGAAAAAATCCGGGATGCGATTGCTACATACTCAAAGATAATCAAAATGTTTTTGCAAGAGGTGCTTATGAACCTATCTAAAACACTTGATCACTTCCTTGGGGATGCTACATTTCTCCTTGGGGAGCCCATGAGTTTAAATGGGTGCAAACTAGAAATTGGCCGAAGAAGCAGGCAGACTTACCCTCCGGCCCAGAATTTGGTTGATAGCCGAGGACTCCCTCAGAGTGCACTCAGCAATGACTTTTGGCCGCTGCTCTTTCATAAATAACATAAATGCGTTTAATGGTTTCTTTATATGATTTTTTTTCTTCTGTGGGGGCTCTGCGGAGTGGCCAGAGGTATTACTGGAAAGAAACAAGGGGACATAAATGGAGCACACTGCAAGAAAGAGTTACACAGCATTGACGACAGCATGCAATGACAGTAATAGGATAGTTAAGGCAGGGGAAAAACTATAAATACATGATGATAACTTTCCCCCACACATTAACAACACATTATTCACAAAGCATATTCAGCCTACTTAACTGTTAACTGTATATCCTTTTACAGGACAATGCAATCAACCCCAGCATCTGTTGCCTGTTTGTGACTTCCTGGGCAATTTTAAGTTCAGCAGATTTCTGATTTCTGAACTTCGACTCTCATACCATTATGAAAATCAACACAAAGTAATCTGATCCCTAATAGCCTTCGGCTGATCTTGAACCTGGTATGTTGGGATTGTGAAACTGTTCACCATCCCTAAGCCACAGATGCCCGCACTTAAGAAAATAATATTTTCAGCTTCATTTGCTTAGTGCCCATGTCTGTATTCTGAAATAAGTAGCACACTGTTTTCAATTGCTCATTTTCTCTTCACTGTTCTCATTTTTTCATCCTGTTCTTATGTCTTAATATAGTCACTGTAATGTCTTCTGTTATTATATGTTGTATTCTGAGTATGTATTTACTGCTGAGTTAGTCGCCACATCCTTTTTCCGTAATTGTGCTCTGTAAAGCTACATTACTTTGTGTTATTTTATATTATCCCATTCTATGGCAGCTGTCACTGGCTAGCGCAGTTGCATGCCTGCTCAGGGGTCAAGTGTTCACATCCTCCTTGATGCCAGGATGTCTAAAACCTGGGCTAGCAGGAAATGTCCTGGCAAGTAACGGTGGTGGCCAGCATGACACTGGCCATACCAACAATTGAGTGCTGATTGGTTTATATAAACATGGGACAATATACCCAGCATGCCTCAAAGTGTTGAACAGGGTCCTTGTCTATACAGTAACAGTGTGCCAGTGACCCATTCCTCAAGTAAGTGACCAACGCCTCAAGTAAGTGACCAACGCCTCAAATAAGTGACCAACATCTTAAAGCAGTGTTTCCCAACCTTTTTTGTTCTATGCCCCACCTAAGCCTTCCTAAAATTCTTACCCCCCCCCCCCCCCCCCCACACCTAACATATACATTATTTTTAATATTCAGAAATTGAAATGTTCACTGAAGAAACTTGAATGATAGGTTTTAGGATGAAATCAATAGGAAATTATTGAGCAAACCCAGTAAGTACATTTTTAAAACATATAATGGAGAACTGAAATTCAAGTACAAAATAATTTTAATGAAAGATTTTTCTATATTATTTTAATTATTAGTAATTATTTATTATTTAAATTTAGTGAGATCCTTGCGCTTGATGCTTGATGCTTGCTGCAAAGAGATTTTATGTCAGGTTCCAATTTAGTTAACTTCAGTCTCAAGCCTGCCCATTTTGTTATATCCAGCCGATTTCTTCCATTTTCGAATTGCCCCTCTTAACAATCGAATTGCCCCCCTGTGGGGCGTGGGCCCCACGTTGGGAAACACTGCCTTAAAGCATTGAACAGGGTCCTTGTCTATACAGTAACAGTGTTCCAGTGACCAACGCTTCAAGTACTGCCAGCAGGGTTCGGCTTCTTTTCCCCATGTGACTGTTTGGAAAGGCTTGGAGCCCTATAGCGTGCCTGAGATGCCCTCAGCTGGGTAGGAAGTGGGTGGTGAGGAGAAAAACTAGCCACTCCACTTCATAACTTCCTAGCATAGCATATGACAACACCACAACCAGCTCACATCTGCATGGCAATATGTGTTATGGGATTTTGCTTCTACTTGTAAATTAACCATACAAGACCATCATAAGATTACCCCGTCCCCACAAATCTGCAGGACCCCCACTGTCACATCTGTTTAATCTTACTATTTACCACATGATCTCTCCATTAATGTTATGTTATGAGGTTACAGACTCCTTGTCACATGCCTAATTATCTTTCCTATATATGCGACCAGACTCCACTCCTGTCATCTGAAACCTCTATTACCTCCCATCAGGAAAGTTAACAAAAATACAAACAACTTAAAACTTCCTTTTCATGCCCAGAGGACTAGTGTATCTATATGGTGCTAGTCACATATTTAAAAGCACATCAGCACTTGATGGGTGATGTCAACTTCACACAAGTCGCCTTTACTTCTAAGGAAATGATCTGGTACCGTTTATAGGCAGAGTTGGCCTGGAAGCCCAGATCAATAAAAATAGATCCGGACCTTGAGGGGTTTAGGAACACACGGTCATCAGGCAGGTGTGATAACCTATGCACTACCACGGCTCCAAACACCTACTGTACTATCAGTGTATACATGAGGCTGTGAGGGCACCAAGCATTCAGTACCATCATGCGATTGACCCATGGGGAAAGCTAGCTGGTGTGATTGACCTAAAGTTGCCGCAAACAGAGACTCAAACCCGGGCCAGTGTGTTAGCCACTACACCATCCAGCCTACAATAAAGGCACAGAGACAAAGTCACAAACATCATGTTGCAAGAGTGACTGTGACTTCAAACACTACAGCTGCTGTGTGTCTACATATTCTACAACAACCGGCAGAAATGGCCATTAAATACATTTGATTATTTGTTATTCTATTTGTCAACAACACTGTTTAAAATTAGAAACATAAGTGTACACGAAAGAGGGGGGAGGGGAGAGAAGAAACATGATCCAATGCGCAGGCTTATATATTAATGTAAGGGACACCCATAAATGTAAGCAACATCCATGTAGGTAGACATAATTCATGTATGTTGACAACTAACATCCCTCAATGTTCAGCAGCATCTTTCAATGTACGCTGAAATATCAATTGTTGGGATACACTTGAGGCCATTAAGACAGCACACAAATGCATTCCCAAGTACTGATTGGCCCTCACAGATGTAGAAGATGTAGGCAGCATCCATGATGTAGGCCCTGTTCACCAATGCATACAATATCCATCTACATAAACAGCATTCATCAGTGTGGTTAATATCCACAATGGCATCATCCACTTAAGCAAGAATTATCCACAGTTGCTGGCACAACCCATCAGTGTAGGCAAAACATCAATGTATTTCTTATTTCGTTCTTCCCCTAGCTATATTTCAAAATGTAAAAACAAAAACCCACCCACGAAAAAATATGCATGGCTAGTGTGATTCTGTGCTAGTGTGTTTGTGCACTGTACTAAGATTTCCCTTGTGTGTCTATGGGATGAGACTGCAGCACTTGTAGAGATACCAATGAGCAATAAAAGTGATCCCCCAGACAACCAGACCCTGTGAACAAACCTCCATTGGCCGCCACTGTTCCCCACACACGTGATAACGGGAAGGACATCCCCACCAGGCACATCTGGCCTAGCCCAGTAAGTGATACGAGGACATGCGACAGACAGCCCAAGCTACAGCCTGACTGTACCGCCAGGCACGATCCTGAGCTGGGAGCAGGGCATGCGGACTGCAAGTCAACCACACACCTGATACTAACGGCAACATATCGGGTGCCAACAACCAGGTCTGGCTGGTGTTTGACTAGGTTACATGTCTTATCACTTCTTGTTGGCTGGTGGATGCATCTTCTCCAGCGTCATACAGGAAAGCATACCATGTGTGGTTTCACTGAGCGAAACTGAACACCCCGGGCCGACAGATGAGCAAGCTGTCAAATCTGTCCTGACCAAATTGCATCAGGATGGTAGTTCTCTCCCCACCTCCGTTCGCTCAGTCCATCTGATAATAACTCCTAGATTTTTGCATGTCAATTAGCTTTCCCTATTATCAGTGTCCCTCGCCATCAAGCGAACCCACTCCTACTTCAGAGGTATGTATAATTTACGTTCCCAGGTCAAGGAGAAGTCCACATTTCAGTCCAACTGACCTGTGTAGGGGATGGACCTGCTACCTCAGCATCAGCACATGGGAAGTTCATGAGCAAGTGCTCTGGTCCATTCAACCACGCTGACCTCTGATCGTAGTTTAATTTGTTTGCTGTTGAACCTGGCTGGCTGCTGAATTATAATCATTATCAAGTGCCTCACGCCTTCACGGAGCTGCCTGCTTATTCCGTTCCATAACAGTCTATTTTGCTCCAGCCCATCTCTGTACATATGGGCCATGAAAGCCTGTCACAATTGCCCGACGTACCGAGTCCAGAGTTTGAAGTTCGCCGCAGATGATTTGGAAGCAGACCGCCTTGCGTTGATTTCGATGGTATGAGCATCGGCCGTTCATTAAGCAATAGCAAACGACTGAATGCAAACATTGCCTAGTAAACCACAAAGTGACTGAGTTGACTGCGATGTCCCGTGAAGGACAGACAACTAATTTGTATGCATTGTTGACTTCCGGTCCCCAGCATGGCTGTTAGGCATGAACCGCTACGGCCTCTGGAGTATTTATCCTTGTGGCTGCGGTTTGCATTTCGTATTTTCCTCATGTTGGGCTGGTAGTATATGATTCCGTCGCCCTGCTACTGAGTGAGAGCGTGGCGCGACTCTGTGAGCTGTGATATTCACGTGGAATGCTTCTACATGTCCGCTTTTGTTTGTACAGTGACGTACATGTTCGGAACAATGGCTACCGGCTGTTGCTGAATTGATTGATTTGCCTTTTCGGTTCACGAGTGCATTTTTCAGGAGACTCCTGGGAGTCGGCGCTGGAGCTATGGAGTTCGTGCTTAAAACGACGCTTTCGGCGGGTCGCCCTGCGGATAGAGACAAAGCCATGTGAGAAAACCCGGGTCAATGAGGTCTTTCTGGTGACTGCCGATTTCATCGACGATGAACTGTGATTTTCGTAGAGGACTTTTGTATTGGCATTCTGGCGGCGGCATTATGCACGGTGTAGCTGTGCGGGCTGTTGGATTGCCGAGACTTCTGTCTGTTCCACTTTTCACACTGGACAGTGGGGAGCATTTTGTGTGATATTCACTGGCACAGGAACGGCGCATAATGGGAACGACCTGTTGCTGTGAAGTTGGAACTTCGACTAACTAACTAACTTGTATGCATTGATCCCCTATTTCATACAAAAACCAAAGCAAGGCGGTCTGTAGCCAAATCGCCCACAGCCGTGTTTCGAACGTGGGCATGCGGGATTACGAACTGCGTCCGTAATCCCCTTTACCACGGATCCGGCTTGTTGATATGTTTTATAAATGCTGCGACATCCAGTCCTCTCTGTGGCGTTTCTTCATGTCTTAGGGTGTGAGAATTTGGCCTTGCTGGTAACTTCAAGAAGCCTTCTTGGTTCCCTGAACTTGCTGACTCACCTGTAGTACAGGGCTTCCCGCTTCTCACTTGTGGACTCACTGGAGACTGTATGCACGCCTTCCTCGTTCCCTAGCAACCTGACGACGCTGTGTTCTCCTTGCGCTGATTCGTATTATTGGTGTGATCACGTCAACTGGATCATATTGTTTGCTGTACCTTTCTAACTGTCAAATACTGTACGAGAGAGAGAGAGAGAGAGAGAGAGAGAGAGAGAGAGAGAGAGAGAGAGAGAGAGAGAGAGAGAGACGGGGAGAGAGAGAGAGACGGGGAGAGATAGAGGGACAGACAGATAAAGAGACATAGAGAAAAAAAAAAGAGAGATGTAGAGAAAAAAGAGAGACATGTGAGAGAGACAAGGGGAGAGACAGATATACAAGCGAGAGAGATACAGTCAGAGAAATACAGGCAGAGCGAGAGAAAGAGAAAAACAGCTAAAGTGATAGACAGACAGACAGACAGACAGATAGATGATAGATAGATAGATAGATAGATAGATAGATAGATAGATAGATAGATAGATAGACAGACAGAGACATATATACGCAGAGTGATAGATACAAGAGAAAGACATATAAAAGGAGAGATAGAAAAATGACAGTTCACACAGGCAATACCCAGGAGCCAATGAGGACAGTCCAGCGACGAGCTGTCTTACCTGTGGGAGTCAGACAATAGCTGTGGGGACATGAGTTCAGATTTGGGGCCGGCCCCCAGGGAGGCGTGGTGTGGAATGCCTGGGTGGCCTAGGCCGGGGTGTGACAGCAGCCCCGGTGGCCCATAACGAGACAGGGATGACAATGATGGCGGGAAAGAGCCCGCAAAGGCACCTGAGGTGAGGGGGTATCCTGGTCTGTGCCTGAAACACATACACGGAACAGGTTACAGTGCGTACATGTAATGCTGTGGAAATAGAAACACATTGAAAAGCAATTTACAAAATTACGGTAACAAAACACACAGGTCATTGTGGCAACAAAACACACAGGTCATTGTGGCAACAAAACACACAGGTCATTGTGGCAACAAAACACACAGGTCATTGTGGCAACAAAACACACAGGTCATTGTGGCAACAAAACACACAGGTCATACAGGTCATTGTGGCGATAAGCCTTCATCATAAATAAAACAAACAAACACGGAAATAACAGTGCAGTAACTACATTAAGATATAATAATCTATATTGAATCATGTAAATATTTCATATATAATAACTTTCAATTAAGTACCACATATGCTATCCTGTTCTGTTATAAACTACCACAGGTAGACGTATAAAACTATCACAGGTAGACGTATAAAACTACCACAGGTAGACGTATAAAACTATCACAGGTAGGTAGACGTATAAACTATCACAGGTAGGTAGACGTATAAAACTATCACAGGTAGGTAGACGTATAAAACTATCACAGGTAGGCGTATAAAACTATCACAGGTAGGCGTATAAAACTATCACAGGTAGGTAGACGTATAAACTATCACAGGTAGGTAGACATATAAAACTATCACAGGTAGACGTATAAAACTACCACAGGTAGACGTATAAAACTACCACAGGTAGACGTATAAAACTATCACAGGTAGACGTATAAAACTATCACAGGTAGGTAGACGTATAAAACTATCACAGGTAGACGTATAAATTATCTCAGGTAGACGTATAAAACTATCACAGGTAGGTAGACGTATAAAACTATCACAGGTAGACGTATAAATTATCTCAGGTAGACGTATAAAACTATCACAGGTAGGTAGACGTATAAAACTATCACAGGTAGGTAGACGTATAAAACTATCACAGGTAGGTAGACGTATAAACTATCACAGGTAGGTAGACGTATAAAACTATCACAGGTAGACGTATAAATTATCTCAGGTAGACGTATAAAACTATCACAGGTAGACGTATAAAACTATCACAGGTAGGTAGACGTATAAACTATCACAGGTAGGTAGACGTATAAACTATCACAGGTAGGTAGACGTATAAACTATCACAGGTAGGTAGACGTATAAAACTATCACAGGTAGGTAGACGTATAAAACTATCACAGGTAGGTAGACGTATAAAACTATCACAGGTAGGTAGGCGTATAAAACTATCACAGGTAGGCGTATAAAACTATCACAGGTAGGCGTATAAAACTATCACAGGTAGGTAGACGTATAAACTATCACAGGTAGGTAGACGTATAAAACTATCACAGGTAGACGTATAAAACTATCACAGGTAGGTAGACGTATAAACTATCACAGGTAGGTAGACGTATAAAACTATCACAGGTAGGTAGACGTATAAAACTATCACAGGTAGGTAGACGTATAAAACTATCACAGGTAGGTAGACGTATAAAACTATCACAGGTAGACGTATAAAACTATCACAGGTAGGTAGACGTATAAAACTATCACAGGTAGGTAGACGTATAAAACTATCACAGGTAGACGTATAAAACTATCACAGGTAGGTAGACGTATAAACTATCACAGGTAGGTAGACGTATAAACTATCACAGGTAGGTAGACGTATAAAACTATCACAGGTAGACGTATAAATTATCTCAGGTAGACGTATAAAACTATCACAGGTAGACGTATAAAACTATCACAGGTAGGTAGACGTATAAACTATCACAGGTAGGTAGACGTATAAACTATCACAGGTAGGTAGACGTATAAACTATCACAGGTAGGTAGACGTATAAACTATCACAGGTAGGTAGACGTATAAAACTATCACAGGTAGGTAGACGTATAAACTATCACAGGTAGGTAGACGTATAAAACTATCACAGGTAGGTAGACGTATAAAACTATCACAGGTAGGCGTATAAAACTATCACAGGTAGGCGTATAAAACTATCACAGGTAGGTAGACGTATAAACTATCACAGGTAGGTAGACGTATAAAACTATCACAGGTAGGTAGACGTATAAACTATCACAGGTAGGTAGACGTATAAACTATCACAGGTAGACGTATAAATTATCTCAGGTAGACGTATAAAACTATCACAGGTAGACGTATAAAACTATCACAGGTAGACGTATAAAACTATCACAGGTAGGTAGACGTATAAACTATCACAGGTAGGTAGACGTATAAACTATCACAGGTAGGTAGACGTATAAACTATCACAGGTAGGTAGACGTATAAAACTATCACAGGTAGGTAGACGTATAAAACTATCACAGGTAGGTAGACGTATAAAACTATCACAGGTAGGTAGACGTATAAACTATCACAGGTAGGTAGACGTATAAAACTATCACAGGTAGGTAGACGTATAAACTATCACAGGTAGGTAGACGTATAAACTATCACAGGTAGGTAGACGTATAAACTATCACAGGTAGGTAGACGTATAAACTATCACAGGTAGGTAGACGTATAAACTATCACAGGTAGGTAGACGTATAAACTATCACAGGTAGGTAGACGTATAAAACTATCACAGGTAGGTAGACGTATAAACTATCACAGGTAGGTAGACGTATAAAACTATTACAGGTAGGTAGACGTATAAACTATCTCAGGTAGACGTATAAATTATCTCAGGTAGACGTATAAATTATCTCAGGTAGACGTATACAACTATCACAGGTAGACGTATAAACCATTGCGGGTAGGTAGACGTATAAACTATCTCAGGTAGACGTATAAATTATCTCAGGTAGACGTATAAATTATCTCAGGTAGACGTATACAACTATCACAGGTAGACGTATAAACCATCACGGATAGGTAGACGTATAAACTATTGCGGGTAGGTAAACGAATAAACTATCGCGGGTAGGTAGACGTATAAATTATCATAGTTAGAAGTATAAACTATCATAGACATACGTGCAAAACTATCACAGGAAAAGAAAAGAAACACATTGAATGAAATAAAAACCAATATTAGTATGTAACCCCCCCCCCCCCCCCCCCACTTAACTGGTGTAACGGTTAGAACGTTACGCTGACAATCTCACAAGTAGAGTGCGACGAAAATTCTAAGTCAGCTCTCAGCGTTCACTATGGGAGGGAAAGACTGGTCATTTATTTATTGCCCCGTGCACGGAGGCCTACCAAATGTCCTAACACTTGACAGACTAACCGTTCGTTTCTTCTACTGGCCTTGATGATTGCTACCACAGTCCCAGTCTGTATTGCCAGGACGTGTACACCCCAGTGTGGCTGCTCTACGGCAATATTTACAGTAACTGCTGCCTGTTTGAGTGTGTGATTTACTGTCTGCCCCCCTCCGAAATGAACACCATCACGCCTGCCTCTGCTTCTCAACAATGTTGGCACGTTCTGCTCCGCAAACACCTCCTCCTACCCCCTGTCCTCTTCCTCCTCCTCAGCGCCAGCATGATCTACTTCAACCATCTCCAACCGCAAGCTCCAGCCGCTAGTCTAACTGTCCCACTTCATCTCTGTGAGCAGTGAGAGGCACCTGTTTCGCTCTGTGCCGTGAATACGATTTGATAGCGATTCCAATAATAGATCCCCCGGTGGCATTTGTAGGAAAATGATTGTCAAAATCAAACTACACCCCACTAAACCCATATCCCGCCAGTCGGGTGTTAGTACCTCTTTGGCATTTGTTGTTGATTTACTGTACCCCAAGTGTTCCACATTAACCCCGTATCTGCGACCACAAACAGTTCTATTTGTGTTTAAGGAACTATAAATACCAGCTCGTGTCTGCGCTGTGTTCATTTTAGAGCTTCTAGACAATATGAACAAACGGATTGTTCATCAGCCGGGAGCGCCTAGAAGTTTCAAGACTCGTTTCAATTAAAACTATCCATGGCATCCACTTCACCTAACGGACGAGGCAATCACGAGCGAGTAAACTTCACCACAAGCAGAACCTACACTTGACACGGTCCTGGCGGTTTGGTAGAGGACCCCAGAGCTGCCTGTGGGAAAGGGAATCACTGGTGTGCGCGCGCGCACACACACACACACACACACACACACAAAATATAAGCCGTAAGAACTTCCAACAACACCCGGCAAACATAATAAAGCCATGTTCTGAGACGATATGGCTGACATATTTATCCCCGTTTCGGATTAACGACTACTTGAGAGCAATTAAACAAAGCAGGGGATTGGATAGGCGCAGCCAAGAAGCCAGGCATATAAATGTGTCATCCCTGACAGATTCCAGGCTATAATTACCGGCAGAAATGTGCCATTAAACACAGGTACCTTTGCTTGAGATGTTGTCTTTTCTTTTCTTCCATATCCTCTCCCTCTCTCTCACACACATACAAGCACCTTTCTTATTAACGAGGAGTTTTTTTTTTTTTTTTTTTTGTATTCTTTTTCTTCAATAGAAAGGTAGTTTCAACAAAAAGGAGTCTTAAAAAGAACCCACGGCTTCAGATACAAAACGGTAAGAATGGAAATGATACTTAAGGTTGTATGTCTGGCAGATTACCATAGGCCTAAGTCGAGGCCTTTGAAATGGGAGAGGAATATTCGATACTGGTTTAGTGTGTATGTGTGTGTCTTTCTCTCTCTTTCTCTCTCTGCGCGCGCGCGCGTCTCTCTCTCTGCTCACGCATCTCTCTCTCTCTGCGTGTGTGTGTGTTGCACGAGCGGGAGAGGAGAGATGTGCGTATGTCGAGCAAACGCGCGGGAAAGGAACGATATGTGAACGCAAAGAACACACACTAAAAACATTGAGTGAATAGGTGTGTTGTATATGTCAGCTTCAAGGATTTATCCCATTGCTTTAATTTATCTGATGTTATTTCTGCAGTATGTACCTGATGAGATACTGCGACGTATACCAGGCAATAAATCATGCAATCTATTGTTTGTGTCTTTGTTATTCAAACATACTAAAAATCGCTACTGTAAAAGAAGATAAGGACACAGCGGTGTTGGTGGTGGCGCTCTTCTTGCCCGGACAAATGTTGCCAAGAAACGAGGATGTGTGAATGCACAAGTGTGAAATTCCTCGTTAACGACGGACGTGTCGGGTTAGGAAACGGGAGCCCGTGCACCTTGTCTACATTAAGTATGACACGTCCTGGAGGGGAGACTTGAGCAGTTCATCTGCGAACCTCCTGAGTCAATCCGCGGGCTTTGGTTGCACGTGTCTGTGTGTGCACAGATCGCAGGCGTGATCAGATTGGCTGTCCCTGAAACTCTCGCCGTACATTGGCGATGAGCGGGGCTATCAGGCCTGATGAATGTAACTGAGCTCTGCAGGACGTCTCTGCTAGGTCACTAGCTTGTGTGTACCCACTGGGGAGCCAGACGTTTGTTAGTCATTAAGAGCAAGGCTCGAACTGCAAAACAGGATTGGGTCCACGATGTTTGGAGAATTAAATAAACACATTCACTGTAGAAGCAATGGGTTGTTTGCTTTTAAGTCTCTGCTTTGTTAACATTTCCGTTCTATTTAAGTCTCCGTTTGTTAATATTGTAGGTGCTAGAGAGAGAGAGAGAGAGAGAGAGAGAGAGAGAGAGAGAGAGAGAGAGAGAGAGAGAGAGAGAGAGAGAGAGAGAGAGGAGAAAGAGAATAAGAGAGAAATGGAGAGAGAAAGGGCAAGAAAGGGAGAGAGAAAGGGCAAGCAAGGGAGAGAGAGAAGGAGGGAGAGAGAAAGGGAAAGGGACAGAGAGAGGGAGAGAACGAACGAACGAACGAACAAACTTTATTTTCAAAGGGTTAAGAATTGGGCACGCAGGCCCGTCTAACATTCTGCCCTTCTATCACTCTCTTTCATACATTATTTCATTCACACATCATTCAAGGCTAACAGAGAACAACAACAATATAAAGGATATGCATTATAAAGGCATGGGCAAAATGCGAACATCAAAACTACACGACACAGTAATATTAGATAATGGTCTGACACTTGTTGTTAGCCATGTGGAATATACTGGCTTACAAAAAGGGGACTGGCTGTTATACTAGGGTTTTGTTATTATTATTATTATCTCTATTATTAAGGGGGAAGGTAATCCATATTGAGATAGTGTTCGAATAATTTGCGATTATATGAAAAGGGATTGGTGATGTCTTTGATTTCTTGTGGAAGATTGTTCCACAGCTGAGCTGCAGAGTACGTTAAGCTTGTTTTGTATAAGTCACAATCACAATAGACCTAGAGAGAGACAGAGACAGAGACAGAGAAGGAGAGAAAGAGAGAACGTGGTGGAAGAAACGAAAAGAGAACACCTGAAGCCAAGGCGCCTATGTTGAATGTGCTTATCAAAGAGTGAAACCTGCAGCGTCCAAAGACTGTACCAGTTGGACAGTTCACCATTCTCCGACATACCGGGTCGAGGGTTCGGAATCAACACTCACGAACAAAAATAATCTTCACGGGACATTCGGAGCCTGGGTTAGACGCCGGCATGCGAGGGCACTATCCACAAGCCTTCCTCAACTCTGGCCATGGAAGACCAAACAGAGACGAGTGTGGCCGGCAGAATCAGACGTACGCAGAGATAATCACCACCAATGTAGAGCTCATTGAGAGAACCAGACACGGAGCAGTGAACCAAGAGGTGGAGTACAGACCATGGCACTAGACAGACACACATCGAGAACACACGAGAAGAGTATCGCCAGCAAGGACTTTGGAATCCGCATGGCAAGAGAAATAGACCTAAACCACACGGAGAAGAGAAGTAGAAACAGAAATGTATGTGGGGAGGGCATGGGCGAGCGAGGCTGCATGGGACAGCTTAAGATAGGAGGGCTTGGGGTGAGTTGGTCGTGGTCTTAGGCCTCGATGGGGGATACATGGAAGAAGAAGAAGAAGAAGAAGAAGAAGAAGAAGAAGAAGAAGAAGAAGAAGAAGAAGAAGAAGAAGAAGAAGAAGAAGAAGAAGAAAACCGCTCCAGGAAAGATGTTGCCTTCTGGTGTAAATGATTGATTGATTGATTGATTGATTGATTGATTTAGGAATCGACATCACAGCATTCGTAGCATTCCCATAAGTGCTCCGTCCCCATCCTCAGCAGCCAGCGAAGAGTTCCAACACTAATAGTACCAGTAGCAATCTGATTATAAGTCCGTCTCGCCTTTCCTCTGAGCGTTGAGAGTCGGCCAGATCCCTTCGTCACTCCTCGTTGTCTCATTCTTGCCAGACCATGGTGATCCATCTGCTCCTCCGAGGTGTACACGTGCTCCCACAAGGCCGCAACCACGTCTGCCTTGTCATGTATCAATACTCCACCAAGTTCTGCAGAGCCAGCCAATCTGTCCGCCTGTTCATTTCCCAGCACACCGGCATGCCCCGGAGAAAAGATCCAGGCGATGCTTGTCACCCGTGACCTCGGAAGCGAAGCAAGCCACTCCGCACGAAGTCTGCCCGTCCTCACCCTCGTCAGCATGCTTTCTGAGTAAGTTACATCTGGTGTAAATGTGTCTCTCTAACAGAAGTACGCCGGTCTCCGTGGCGAAGGTGTTACAGACGCAGTTCGTGATCCCGCATACCCGCGTTCGAAACACATCTGCACGCGATTAGGCAGCAGACCGCGTTGCGCAGCTTTTTACGAAATGGTATTGGTGCCGGTCATTCAGAAAGCAATGGCAAACTACTGACAATAAACTTTCCAAGATATTAACAGCAGCAAACAATGCTGGTGTTGACTGCAAACGTCCTGTAAAGCAGTGGTTCCCAACCGGTGGGGAATTGTAGGATTTCGGGTGGGGGGGGGGGGGGGAATTAAGATTATTTCAAGAACCTGTTAATACAAGGACCGATTACTTGATATTATTTTTCTCTCCATACTTTACGGTTCTGTACTTCTCGCCCTAATGAAATTCGTTTTATAACGTAATTTATGTGGACATCTAGAGTTGTTCTAGTATGTGTTAATAAATTTAGCTTCCATTTTTACGTATACTATGTAGGGATGGGTGGGGGGGGGGGGGTGTAATTTATAGGGATGAAATACGAAGGGGGGTATGACATTCTGAACATATGGTGAAGGGGTCAATGGGCAAAAAAAGATTGCGAAATACTGCTGTAAAGGATATGCAACTAACATTTTTAACAGAACTACACGGCAAACAATTATAGTGGTAACAAACGTTGCCAGCGGTGGATCTGTCAAACAGCAAACGTGGAAACAAAACGGACTTCCTTCCTAGAATCCCCGCAGCTCTAAAACAAGCCTAGTAACATACATAGGACCCACACTGGGCAACACGAGATGTTGCTGCTACTGCTACTACTGTTGGTGTGGGGACTTGGTCAGGGAAATAAACATGCTGTCGGGGCGGGCGTCACTGTGTTTTCACTGTCTTCCTGTTGTACCTCTACACCAGACAGACAGCGACTTCCAAAGAGGGCAGTAACAAAATCCAGGTCGCATCGAAATCGTCAATACTCAGCAGGCTGAGCTCATTCTGCACTAAGTAGAGCACCGTGAGTTTACTGGGCGACTCCATATACATGATCTGAGGGGGGGGGGGGGGCGCTGAGTGGTCCCGAGGTATGGTGTCCGCCTCGAGTGCTGGAGGTCCCAGGTTCAAGCCCCGGTGAAGGCCAGGATTTTTTTCACGTGGACGTCTTAATAACAAAATTTCCCCTGGTCTCTGGGTAGTGAGATCGGACGCCCGTGTGTATTGTTGCGCACGTAAAAAAATCCCTTGGCAGGTGGAAATCGAAAAAGAGTAGCCAAACGGCTCTGCCCGGGCAAAATCTACCCAAAGTATTTCAGGATCCTCGCCGGAGCTGCGGAGTTCATGCGCTGAGCTGAGATTCTCCGAACTCAGGCTTGAGTTAGGGGTAGAACGCAGCACTTATGGGTTACACCCGTGTGCCGTGATGTTGATCCGTCGACTAAACTAAACTGAATACATGATGTGAGAGCCGTGGGTAGCTTGCTTGCCTACATGTCTGCTGGTCAAATGCCGAGTTGTGGACAATGAAACATTTCTTTCACAGCAATTATCGCTTTAAGGATTTAAAAAGTGCTATAGCATTCCGCAGACGCTCATTAACTCGATAAAGGCAACATATCAAGGCGTGAAATTCAGAGTTCATTGGGAACAATTAGCAGATGCGTGTGAAATAACAGGACGGTGAACAGAAATATGAGTAGTTCTTTCTGGTCTGGTATCATATTTTCCCTGTTCGCTGGGTTTGAACTCAAGCGTAGACACACAAGGACGACGACTGGAGAGTACACTAGACTATTGCATGTGGATTAGCTTTCCCTATTCCAAGTGTCCCTCGTCATCAGGAGAACCCACCCCGACTTTTGAGGTACTTGTAATTTAAGTTCCCAAGTCAAGGACGAGAAGTCAACATGTTAGTCCAACTAAACGGTGTAGGGGTTGAATACACTACCATGTCATCAACACACCGGAACTTTAAGAGCCAGTGCTCTTATCTATTCAGTCACGCTGACCTCCTGATATCTGAATTGCTGTTATTTTTGTCTCTCCTATTTGAGCTCTAGTTTTTACTTCTCTCCTAACTGAATTGTTTTTTTTTCCTAATCTCCTAATTGAGCCTCAGTTATTCCCTCTCTCCTATCTGAATTATGTTGTTTCTTCTCTTTTATTTAAGTTTCAGTTATTCGTTCTCTCCTTTCTGAATTGTTACTTATCACCCCCTAACGCAGTTTCTCAATTCCCCGACACACCGATGATATGATCTCCGGCTATTAAAATTAAAAACACAATGGAAAAACCATCTAACGTACAAATGTCTAGTAAGTAAATAAATAAACAAAAAGTCAATAAGTGCTGCGGTTAACCGCAAGTTCTGTAACACCTGACTTTCAACTAATGCTTGTCTGCTACCAGTGTTGTTATTTCTTTCCTCCTAGCGGAGTGCTAGTACCTCCCTCTCTCCTATCTAAATTATTGCCATTCTTCACTCTCCTATTTGAGTGGAATTCTCAGCGGTCAACACGCCCTCACGCTATTCTCACCTCAAGCCGTTAATAAAGAACTCGTATTGTCATCAGGAGCTATCTTGTCAATTAATTAACGACCACATTTCCCCGCAGCTGAACGAGGCACGCTGTAGTAATCCTTCACCGTAATCAACAAGCATATTTACAGCTGTTCACCCGCCGCCTTATTCTTCTTATCAAGCCGGCAGTTGTGGTTGGTTATCACCTCCGTTCAATTTCCCTCAACCGTTTTGTTTTATTGGTATGTCAATCCAAATACCCCCTGGCAACGGGACATGAGTCAAGTATGTGGAGGCAGGCGACGGGTCTAACAACTTCAGAGAATTTGCTGTGGAACTAGCCACTCGGCCGGGCGCCGGCGATGAGATACGGCTCTCCTCCAGGCCGACAAGTCAAACACGGGGAGGATGATGTGCCGCGACTTCAGCACCGCTGACACCAGCTAATGCTGACAGCCATAAATGCCGCTCACCGTCTCCGTTAGCCTGGTGACACCACTCAAATTTCACACCTGCCGACACGTAATACATTTACCGCATTCCTCATGGCACGCCTGCTTGCCTCTCCCCCCTTCCTCAATTGGTCTTCATCACCATCACCAGGTTTCCTCTGCCTCTTTCGCCACCCCCTCCCCACTCACCTCCCTCCCTCCCTCCCTCTAAGCAGCCTGCCTGCTTTAAGTCTCAACCCTCGTCCCCCTTTTATTTGTCTACTCTCGTCCTCTGTTTTAAAACACCATCTCACTTCAGTTTCTCCTCCTCCTTTGTCTATCAGCCTCCTCTCAAGAGCTCATCTCGCCTAGTTCCTAGTTTCTCAGCGACGCCCTCCGAGCTGCACTCCTCCATCTCGGGCAGACTCTACTACCTGCGGTCTGCAGACAAGCCCGTCGACATCTGCTGCAGTCTTTGTGCAAATCAACGACTTGCTGCGTCTAATTTGAACATGCCTCATCTCATCATCATGACAACTATCATGTGCCACGCTGATCAGCGCGGGTGTTTGTAGTTCACAATCTCACACTATGGCCTGTCTCCCACCAGTTTTGTGCTCCTGAGCTGATTATGCCTTGTGGCCGAGCCATTCAACTGTTTATATCTTTGTTGTCCTCTGGCCTTTTTTTTAAAATCCCCATAATTTCATCATTACATACACCAGAAAATTCCATATGTCGTTTCGAAGCTTCAAACAATTTAACTGCCCTGGCCACAAACTCAATGACATGTCCATTGTTACCTCTCTTGTACAAGTGGCAAAACGAGGTTAATGAAAACAATAGTAGTCATATCAGTGACATCGTTGGCTCAATGAAAACAAGACATGTCTATCAGTGACATCGTTGGCTTCATGAAAACAAGACTTGTCTATCAGTGACATCGTTGGCTCAATGAAAACAATAGTAGTCTATCAGTGACATCGTTGGCTCAATGAAAACAGTAGTAGTCTATCAGTGACATCGCTGTCTCCATGAAAACAGTAGTAGTCTATCAGTGACATCGTTGGCTCAATGAAAACAAGACTTGTCTATCAGTGACATCGTTGGCTCAATGAAAACAATAGTAGTCTATCAGTGACATCGTTGGCTCCATGAAAACAATAGTAGTCTATCAGTGACATCGTTGGCTAAATGAAAACAGTAGTAGTCTATCAGTGACATCGCTGGCTCCATGAAAACAATAGTAGTCTATCAGTGACATCGTTGGCTAAATGAAAACAATAGTAGCCTATCAGTGACATCGCTGGCTCCATGAAAACAGTAGTAGTCTATCAGTAACATAGTTGTCTCCATGAAAACAGTAGTAGTCTATCAGTGACATCGTTGTCTCCATGAAAACAGTAGTAGTCTATCAGTGACATCGCTGGCTCCATGAAAACAATAGTAGTCTATCAGTGACATCGCTGGCGCAATGAAAACAATAGTAGTCTATCAGTGACATCGCTGGCTCCATGAAAACAATAGTAGTCTATCAATCAGTGACATCGTTGGCTCCATGAAAACAGTAGTAGTCTATCAGTGACATCGCTGGCTCCATGAAAACAATAGTAGTCTATCAGTGACATCGTTAGCTCCATGAAAACAATAGTAGTCTATCAGTGACATCGATGGCGCAATGACAACAATAGTAGTCTATCAGTGACATCGTTGGTTCAATGAAAACAATAGTAGTCTATCAGTGACATCGTTAGCTCCATGAAAACAATAGTAGTCTATCAGTGACATCGCTGGCTCAATGAAAACAATAGTAGTCTATCTGTGACATCGTTGGCTCCATGAAAACAATAGTAGTCTATCAGTGACATCGCTGGCACAATGAAAACAATAGTAGTCTATCAGTGACATCGTTAGCTCCATGAAAACAATAGTAGTCTATCAGTGACATCGCTGGCACAATGAAAACAATAGTAGTCTATCAGTGACATCGTTGGCTCCATGAAAACAACAGTAGTCTATCAGTGACATCATTAGCTCCATGAAAACAATAGTAGTCTATCAGTGACATCGCTGGCTCCATGAAAACAGTAGTAGTCTATCAGTGACATCGCTGGCTCCATGAAAACAATAGTAGTCTATCAGTGACATCGCTGGCTCCATGAAAACAATAGTAGCCTATCAGTGACATCGCTGGCTCCATGAAAACAGTAGTAGTCTATCAGTAACATCGTTGTCTCCATGAAAACAGTAGTAGTCTATCAGTGACATCGTTGTCTCCATGAAAACAGTAGTAGTCTATCAGTGACATCGCTGGCTCCATGAAAACAATAGTAGTCTATCAGTGACATCTATGGCTCAATGAAAACAATAGTAGTCTATCACTGACATCGTTGGCTCCATGAAAACAATAGTAGTCTATCAGTGACATCGTTGGCTCCATAAAAACAATAGTAGTTTATCAGTGACATCGCTGGCTCCATGAAAACAATAGTAGTCTATCAGTGACATCGTTAGGTCCATGAAAACAATAGTAGTCTATCAGTGACATCGTTGTCTCCATGAAAACAATAGTAGTCTATCAGTGACATCGTTGGCTCAATGAAAACAATAGTAGTCTATCAGTGACATCGCTGGCTCCATGAAAACAGTAGTAGTCTATCAGTGACATCGCTGGCTCCATGAAAACAGTAGTCTACCAGTGAAATCGCTGGCTCAATGAAAACGATCTTAGAAGTCGGACGGGTGAAGGGTTAAGAGCGCTTGCTCTTAAACTTCCAGTGCGCTGATGGCCAAGTAGGGGGTTCTATAGCTACACCGGTCGGTTGGACTTCAACACACTTCTCATCCTTGGCCTTGGGATGTAAATTACAAGTACCTCAAAAGTCGAAGTGGCTTCTGATGCCGGGGTGAAACTGGTAATAGGGAAAGCTAAGCTAGCCCATATGCAAAAATCAGTCAAGTGTGGACTACGCCCGAGTTGAAAGCGAGCAAACAAAAACATGAAAACAATCTCTTGGCGAATTCTTTCGGAGCATCTCGCCTTACAGCGACCCAAGAATTTCATTCCTAAAGCCGCGTTGCGGAGATAAGAAATAGTTGGTCATGCGTCGAAAATCACTTGTTTCTGCCGCGAGGAGGCGCAGTCGTCATTTGGAGGTGACAGGTTCGAATACCGGCCGATAGCTTCATCTTTTGTTGCGTATCCCTTACGGGACGTTGCAGTCAACACCAGCATTTTCAGCTGCTGTTGATGTACTAAGCAAGTGTTACGTTCAGTAGTTTGCCATTGCTTTCTGAACGACCGGCCCCTATACCTTTTTCGAAAAAACCAGCACCGCCGTGTTTCGAACCCGGGTATACGGGCTCACAAACCTCGTTCGCAAGCCCTTTAGCCACAGAGCTAAAGCATTCAATTGTTGTCTAGTGTGTCATCTAGTCTCTACTTCCTTCTTTGAGCGCCAAACAATACTTGCATGTTATCAAGACTTTCATCCCTAACACCGAATGGCGGCGATACAATAATGTCACATCTAAAGTGGGCTATTCCGTTTGGCTCTGTAATTATTTTCTCGTTTCAAAAACAAACAAAACAGAACAGAGATCTTGTACAAAAGGGACTCAAAAACCACATTACTGTATACATATCTGGCATTAGTGAACCAAATCATTAAATACAAATAGATTAATGTAAACCCAACGCTTCTATTACCACGAGAGACCCGACACCCAACAAAAACACTTGATTGAAAAAGTTAATTATATACGAACTTTTCATCTTCACGTGCAGTAGACGCCGGTATGAAGGACGTGTAAATGCGCACCATGTCAAGTGGCTTCTGTTGCATTCGCAGCGTCATGTTAGTGGGGAAACCACACGTGATGTAAGCTTTTGGGGTCAGCAAAGTCGCTTAACGCCAACAGTTCCCGAGTAAAAACAGTCAAGGGCCCACTTCCCAGCCCTGAGCCGTACAGGGGCTACATCGCGCTAGCCACATGATGATAATACTGACCACCAGGCAGTCGACCAGTGATATGGTCAATATCCCTTAGGCGTCCTTTACTTCCCACAACAATAACGCACACTTCCGTATTTCTGTCAACGGTCCTACCAGATACAACAGCAAACATGATCATATCTGTCAACGATGCGACCAGATACAACAACAACAAACACTGTCCTCTCTGTCAACGTTGCGACCAGAGACAACAACAACAAAAAAAGTGTCATTTCTGTCAACGATGCGACCAGAGACAACAACAACAACAAAACTGTCATTTCTGTCAATACTGAGACCAGCGACAACAACAAAAAATGTCCTCTCTGTCAATGATGCGACCAGAGACAACAACAACAAACAATGTTATTCCTGTCAACGATGTGACCTGAGACAACAACAAACAATGTTATTCCTGTCAACGATGCGACCTGAGACAACAACAACAAACAATGTTATTCCTGTCAACGATGCGACCTGAGACAACAACAAACAATGTTATTCCTGTCAACGATGTGACCTGAGACAACAACAACAAACAATGTTATTCCTGTCAACGATGTGACCTGAGACAACAACAACAAACAATGTTATTCCTGTCAACGATGTGACCTGAGACAACAACAAACAATGTTATTCCTGTCAACGATGTGACCTGAGACAACAACAACAAACAATGTTATTCCTGTCAACGATGTGACCTGAGACAACAACAAACAATGTTATTCCTGTCAACGATGTGACCTGAGACAACAACAACAAACAATGTTATTCCTGTCAACGATGTGACCTGAGACAACAACAACAAACAATGTTATTCCTGTCAACGATGTGACCTGAGACAACAACAAACAATGTTATTCCTGTCAACGATGTGACCTGAGACAACAACAAACAATGTCATTCCTGTCAACGATGTGACCTGAGACAACAACAAACAATGTTATTCCTGTCAACGATGCGACCTGAGACAACAACAAACAATGTTATTCCTGTCAACGATGTGACCTGAGACAACAACAAACAATGTTATTCCTGTCAACGATGCGACCTGAGACAACAACAAACAATGTTATTCCTGTCAACGATGCGACCTGAGACAACAACAAACAATGTTATTCCTGTCAACGATGCGACCTGAGACAACAACAAACAATGTTATTCCTGTCAACGATGTGACCTGAGACAACAACAAACAATGTTATTCCTGTCAACGATGCGACCTGAGACAACAACAAACAATGTTATTCCTGTCAACGATGCGACCTGAGACAACAACAAACAATGTTATTCCTGTCAACGATGCGACCTGAGACAACAACAAACAATGTTATTCCTGTCAATGATGCGACCTGAGACAACAACAACAAACAATGTCATTCCTGTCAACGATGCGACCTGAGACAACAACAAACAATGTTATTCCTGTCAACGATGTGACCTGAGACAACAACAAACAATGTTATTCCTGTCAACGATGCGACCTGAGACAACAACAACAAACAATGTTATTCCTGTCAATGATGCGACCTGAGACAACAACAAACAATGTTATTCCTGTCAATGATGCGACCTGAGACAACAACAAACAATGTTATTCCTGTCAATGATGCGACCTGAGACAACAACAACCACTGTTATTCCTGTCAACGATGCGAACTGAGACAACAACAACAAACAATGTCATTCCTGTCAATGATGCGACCTGAGACAACAACAACAAACAATGTTATTCCTGTCAATGATGCGACCTGAGACAACAACAAACAATGTTATTCCTGTCAATGATGCGACCTGAGACAACAACAAACAATGTTATTCCTGTCAATGATGCGACCTGAGACAACAACAACCACTGTTATTCCTGTCAACGATGTGACCTGAGACAACAACAAACAATGTTATTCCTGTCAACGATGCGACCTGAGACAACAACAAACAATGTTATTCCTGTCAACGATGCGACCTGAGACAACAACAAACAATGTTATTCCTGTCAACGATGCGAACTGAGACAACAACAACCACTGTTATTCCTGTCAACGATGCGAACTGAGACAACAACAAACAATGTTATTCCTGTCAATGATGCGAACTGAGACAACAACAACCACTGTTATTCCTGTCAACGATGCGAACTGAGACAACAACAAACAATGTTATTCCTGTCAACGATGCGACCTGAGACAACAACAAACAATGTTATTCCTGTCAACGATGCGACCTGAGACAACAACAAACAATGTTATTCCTGTCAACGATGCGACCTGAGACAACAACAAACAATGTTATTCCTGTCAACGATGCGACCTGAGACAACAACAAACAATGTTATTCCTGTCAACGATGTGACCTGAGACAACAACAAACACTGTTATTCCTGTCAACGATGCGAACTGAGACAACAACAACAAACAATGTCATTCCTGTCAATGATGCGACCTGAGACAACAACAACCACTGTTATTCCTGTCAACGATGCGAACTGAGACAACAACAAACAATGTTATTCTTGTCAACGATGCGACCTGAGACAACAACAAACAATGTTATTCCTGTCAACGATGCGACCTGAGACAACAACAAACAATGTTATTCCTGTCAACGATGCGACCTGAGACAACAACAAACAATGTCATTCCTGTCAACGATGTGACCTGAGACAACAACAAACAATGTTATTCCTGTCAACGATGCGACCTGAGACAACAACAAACAATGTTATTCCTGTCAACGATGCGACCTGAGACAACAACAAACAATGTTATTCCTGTCAACGATGTGACCTGAGACAACAACAAACAATGTTATTCCTGTCAACGATGCGACCTGAGACAACAACAAACAATGTTATTCCTGTCAACGATGCGACCTGAGACAACAACAAACAATGTTATTCCTGTCAACGATGCGACCTGAGACAACAACAACAAACAATGTTATTCCTGTCAACGATGCGACCTGAGACAACAACAAACAATGTTATTCCTGTCAACGATGTGACCTGAGACAACAACAACAAACAATGTTATTCCTGTCAACGATGCGACCTGAGACAACAACAACCACTGTTATTCCTGTCAACGATGTGACCTGAGACAACAACAACAAACAATGTTATGCCTGTCAACGATGCGACCTGAGACAACAACAAACAATGTTATTCCTGTCAATGATGCGACCTGAGACAACAACAACAAACAATGTCATTCCTGTCAACGATGCGACCTGAGACAACAACAAACAATGTTATTCCTGTCAACGATGTGACCTGAGACAACAACAAACAATGTTATTCCTGTCAACGATGCGACCTGAGACAACAACAACAAACAATGTTATTCCTGTCAATGATGCGACCTGAGACAACAACAAACAATGTTATTCCTGTCAATGATGCGACGTGAGACAACAACAAACAATGTTATTCCTGTCAATGATGCGACCTGAGACAACAACAACAAACAATGTTATTCCTGTCAACGATGCGACCTGAGACAACAACAACCACTGTTATTCCTGTCAACGATGCGACCTGAGACAACAACAAACAATGTTATTCCTGTCAACGATGCGACCTGAGACAACAACAAACAATGTTATTCCTGTCAACGATGCGACCTGAGACAACAACAAACAATGTTATTCCTGTCAACGATGCGACCTGAGACAACAACAACAAACAATGTTATTCCTGTCAACGATGCGACCTGAGACAACAACAACAAACAATGTTATTCCTGTCAACGATGCGACCTGAGACAACAACAACAAACAATGTTATTCCTGTCAACGATGCGACCTGAGACAACAACAACAAACAATGTTATTCCTGTCAACGATGCGACCTGAGACAACAACAACAAACAATGTTATTCCTGTCAACGATGCGACCTGAGACAACAACAAACAATGTTATTCCTGTCAACGATGCGACCTGAGACAACAACAAACAATGTTATTCCTGTCAACGATGCGACCTGAGACAACAACAACCACTGTTATTCCTGTCAACGATGCGACCTGAGACAACAACAAACAATGTTATTCCTGTCAACGATGCGACCAGAGACAACAACAACAACAAAACTGTCATTTCTGTCAATACTGAGACCAGCGACAACAACAAACAATGTCATTCCTGTCAACGATGTGACCTGAGACAACAACAAACAATGTCATTCCTGTCAACGATGCGACCTGAGACAACAACAAACAATGTTATTCCTGTCAACGATGCGACCTGAGACAACAACAACCACTGTTATTCCTGTCAACAATGTGACCTGAGACAACAACAACCACTGTTATTCCTGTCAACAATGTGACCTGAGACAACAACAAACAATGTTATTCCTGTCAATGATGCGACCTGAGACAACAACAACAATGTTATTCCTGTCAACGATGCGACCTGAGACAACAACAAACAATGTTATTCCTGTCAACGATGCGACCTGAGACAACAACAACCACTGTTATTCCTGTCAACAATGTGACCTGAGACAACAACAAACAATGTTATTCCTGTCAATGATGCGACCTGAGACAACAACAACAAACAATGTTATTCCTGTCAACGATGCGACCTGAGACAACAACAAACAATGTTATTCCTGTCAACGATGCGACCAGAGACAACAACAACAACAAAACTGTCATTTCTGTCAATACTGAGACCAGCGACAACAACAAACAATGTCATTCCTGTCAACGATGCGACCTGAGACAACAACAAACAATGTTATTCCTGTCAACGATGCGACCTGAGACAACAACAAACAATGTCATTCCTGTCAACGATGTGACCTGAGACAACAACAAACAATGTCATTCCTGTCAACGATGCGACCTGAGACAACAACAAACAATGTCATTCCTGTCAACGATGCGACCTGAGACAACAACAAACAATGTTATTCCTGTCAACGATGCGACCTGAGACAACAACAACAAACAATGTCATTCCTGTCAACGATGCGACCTGAGACAACAACAAACAATGTCATTCCTGTCAACGATGCGACCTGAGACAACAACAAACAATGTCATTCCTGTCAACGATGCGACCTGAGACAACAACAAACAATGTTATTCCTGTCAACGATGCGACCTGAGACAACAACAAACAATGTTATTCCTGTCAACGATGCGACCTGAGACAACAACAACAAACAATGTCATTCCTGTCAACGATGCGACCTGAGACAACAACAAACAATGTTATTCCTGTCAACGATGTGACCTGAGACAACAACAACCACTGTCATTCCTGTCAATGATGCGACCTGAGACAACAACAAACAATGTTATTCCTGTCAACGATGCGACCTGAGACAACAACAAACAATGTTATTCCTGTCAACGATGCGACCTGAGACAACAACAAACACTGTCATTCCTGTCAATGATGCGACCTGAGACAACAACAAACACTGTCATTCCTGTCAATGATGTGACCTGAGACAACAACAAACACTGTCATTCCTGTCAATGATGCGACCTGAGACAACAACAAACACTGTCATTCCTGTCAATGATGCGACCTGAGACAACAACAAACAATGTTATTCCTGTCAACGATGCGACCTGAGACAACAACAACTACTGTTATTCCTGTCAACGATGCGACCTGAGACAACAACAAACAATGTTATTCCTGTCAACGATGCGACCTGAGACAACAACAACAAACAATGTCATTCCTGTCAACGATGCGACCTGAGACAACAACAAACAATGTCATTCCTGTCAACGATGCGACCTGAGACAACAACAAACACTGTCATTCCTGTCAATGATGCGACCTGAGACAACAACAAACAATGTTATTCCTGTCAACGATGTGACCTGAGACAACAACAAACACTGTCATTCCTGTCAATGATGCGACCTGAGACAACAACAAACAATGTTATTCCTGTCAACGATGTGACCTGAGACAACAACAAACACTGTCATTCCTGTCAACGATGTGACCTGAGACAACAACAAACACTGTTATTCCTGTCAACGATGTGACCTGAGACAACAACAAACAATGTCATTCCTGTCAACGATGTGACCTGAGACAACAACAAACAATGTCATTCCTGTCAACGATGCGACCTGAGACAACAACAAACAATGTTATTCCTGTCAACGATGCGACCTGAGACAACAACAACAAACAATGTCATTCCTGTCAACGATGCGACCTGAGACAACAACAACAAACAATGTCATTCCTGTCAACGATGCGACCTGAGACAACAACAACAAACAATGTCATTCCTGTCAACGATGCGACCTGAGACAACAACAAACAATGTCATTCCTGTCAACGATGTGACCTGAGACAACAACAAACAATGTTATTCCTGTCAACGATGCGACCTGAGACAACAACAACAAACAATGTCATTCCTGTCAACGATGCGACCTGAGACAACAACAACAAACAATGTCATTCCTGTCAACGATGCGACCTGAGACAACAACAACAAACAATGTCATTCCTGTCAACGATGCGACCTGAGACAACAACAAACAATGTCATTCCTGTCAACGATGCGACCTGAGACAACAACAACAAACAATGTTATTCCTGTCAACGATGCGACCTGAGACAACAACAAACAATGTCATTCCTGTCAACGATGCGACCTGAGACAACAACAAACAATGTCATTCCTGTCAACGATGCGACCTGAGACAACAACAAACACTGTCATTCCTGTCAACGATGTGACCTGAGACAACAACAAACAATGTCATTCCTGTCAACGATGTGACCTGAGACAACAACAAACAATGTTATTCCTGTCAACGATGCGACCTGAGACAACAACAAACAATGTCATTCCTGTCAACGATGTGACCTGAGACAACAACAAACAATGTTATTCCTGTCAACGATGCGACCTGAGACAACAACAAACAATGTTATTCCTGTCAACGATGCGACCTGAGACAACAACAACAAACAATGTCATTCCTGTCAACGATGCGACCTGAGACAACAACAACAAACAATGTCATTCCTGTCAACGATGCGACCTGAGACAACAACAACAAACAATGTCATTCCTGTCAACGATGTGACCTGAGACAACAACAAACAATGTTATTCCTGTCAACGATGCGACCTGAGACAACAACAAACAATGTCATTCCTGTCAACGATGCGACCTGAGACAACAACAACAAACAATGTCATTCCTGTCAACGATGCGACCTGAGACAACAACAACAAACAATGTCATTCCTGTCAACGATGCGACCTGAGACAACAACAAACAATGTTATTCCTGTCAACGATGCGACCTGAGACAACAACAACCACTGTCATTCCTGTCAACGATGCGACCTGAGACAACAACAACAAACAATGTCATTCCTGTCAACGATGCGACCTGAGACAACAACAACCACTGTCATTCCTGTCAACGATGCGACCTGAGACAACAACAAACAATGTTATTCCTGTCAACGATGCGACCTGAGACAACAACAACCACTGTCATTCCTGTCAACGATGCGACCTGAGACAACAACAACAAACAATGTCATTCCTGTCAACGATGCGACCTGAGACAACAACAACCACTGTCATTCCTGTCAACGATGCGACCTGAGACAACAACAAACAATGTTATTCCTGTCAACGATGCGACCTGAGACAACAACAAACAATGTTATTCCTGTCAACGATGCGACCTGAGACAACAACAACAAACAATGTCATTCCTGTCAACGATGCGACCTGAGACAACAACAAACAATGTTATTCCTGTCAACGATGCGACCTGAGACAACAACAAACAATGTTATTCCTGTCAACGATGCGACCTGAGACAACAACAACAAACAATGTTATTCCTGTCAACGATGCGACCTGAGACAACAACAAACAATGTTATTCCTGTCAACGATGCGACCTGAGACAACAACAACAAACAATGTTATTCCTGTCAACGATGCGACCTGAGACCCCCCCCCCCAAAAAAAAAAAAAAAAACTGTCATTTCTGTCAATACTGAGACCAGCGACAACAACAAACACTATCATTCTTGTCAATGATGTGACCAGATACAACAACAAACACTGACATTTCAGTCAAATACAACGACAAAAAATATCCTTTCTGTCAAAGATGCGACCAGATACAACAACAAACATTGTCACTTCTGTAAACGATGCGATCAGAAACAACAACAACAAACACTGTCATTTCTGTCAATACTGAGACCAACAAGGCGGACAACAACAACAACAACAACAACAACAACAACACGGGTGTCCACTCACCAGGAGGCGCTGGTAAACTCCGGAGAGTACAGGGGGTGTGGAAACTGACCGGGAGGGGCGGGGTAGGCTGCATACATGGGCGGTCGAGGTAAACCTGAAACAACATGGCAGCCGGTTAGCTCGAGGAAAGCACAACAGTAGTTGTTCGTATCTGCTTCCATGTCATGATGATGATGACGAAGATAATAGGTAATACGATGACAATGACAATAATATGTAATAATAAGTAAAAAAAAAAAACGATGACGATGATAAAGTGTAATAATGATGATATGTAATAACGATTTAGATAATAATAAAATGAAATACGATGGCGATAATAATACTAATAATTGATGATAATATGTAATAACGACGACGATAATAATAATAACATGTCATGACGATGATAATAATAATAATATTATAATAATATGTAATAACGATAACGATGATAATAATAACATGTCATGACGATGATAATAATAATATAATAATATGTAATAACGATGACGATGATAATAATAACATGTCATGACGATGACAATAATAATATAATACTAATATGTAATAACGATGACGATGATAATAATAATATGTAATAACGATGACAATAATAATAATAATGAACGAACGACATTCTGCCCTTCTTCTCTATTTCCTCTCATACATTCTTTCATTCAACATCACTTATGAAGCAAATTTTTGACAACAAAAGAACAATAAACATTAAAACGCATGGAAAATAATCAATAATAAATGACTCACTGAGGCAATGTTTCACATGGGCATGATAAATACCTATCGAAGGTGTAACGTGCCATACATATATGTATGTGCAATACATATGGGCATATTTTTTGGCTAGTTGTCATTTGAGATAATTTACCACTATTATTGTCTTTTTTGTTTGTTTTTGTTTATGGGGGAATGTAGTCTGTACTGAAATAGTGTTCAAACAGGTTGCGAATGTATGTATCCCGGACTACCGGGAGATTGGACCCTGATGTGACTGCCGGGTTCGAGGGCAAGTGTGCTGGTGATCGGACTACCGATGTGCTGACATCCCTACGGACGCCATATTTGTATTTGACAAATGATTTTTCTCTGCAAGTTTGAATATACTGTTACAGTTTCTTCTTCCTCGTTCTCTTCGTCTTCGTGTGAGGATTAGACATTGCGCTCCTATCTATCCAGACCTCTCAAAGAATTGTTATTGAAATGAAATATTCTAAAGCGTGTTGCCCATCTGTATAAAATCTCCACATACAGCTTTCTCTGTCTCACTCTGCCTCTCTGGTCAAGTATCTCCCACTTTAGCTCATTCCTCTATCCAACTTATCGTAAAATTGCCGAAACAAATCAGTCTGGTATTGGGGTTGAGCTCAATGTCCTGCAAAGGTCACGCCACATTGTGTGAATCTCCTCTACAGATGTGCCGGATAATATCATTCGACTGTTTCTGACTGTTGTGATAGTGATTCAGTGAAATTTACAGCTGCCAATACCTTAGCGATTTTATTTTTCTTTCTCTTTTCACCATTTACTAAACTTTATAACAAAATAAATAAATAAATTTAAAATTTAAAAAAACACACCACCAATGCCTTCAGCTTTCCACTATTTCATTACTAATTTTCACCATTTGATAAATGCAAGGGTTATTAATATATAGTTTTTATAACTATAGTGACGTTACAGATGGACTACAAAATTATCGCCCGGATAGCAAGAACAAATGATGGTAGAATGATCTCATCGTTAACGTTAAGCAATGTCGGCCACGAATATTGATGGCCTGGTCTTGGAGAGTGTCAGCGGTTGTCTAATATGTGCTCTAGTGGCTACCTCGGTCCTGGTCAGCAGCTGTGAATCTTTTCTCCTTTATGCAGCAGCAGCAGCAGCAGTAGCAGTAGTAGTAGTAGTAGTAGTAGTAGTAGTAGTAGTAGTAGTAGTAGTAGTAGTAGTAGTAGTAGCAGCAGCAGTGGTGGTAGCAGTGGTGGTAGTATTAGAGATAGTAGTAGCAGTGGTAATAGTGATGGTAGTAGTAGTGAACGAACGAACATACTATTTTCAAATAGCTAAGAATCAGACACGCGCGGTGGTGGTAGTAGTATTGGTGGTGGTAGTAGTATTGGTAGACTTAGATGGATAGGACATCTTAGGCGGATGGATGATGGTAGAATACCAAAGGATATCTTTTTTGGTGAATTACAGATGGGTAAGAGATCTCAGGGTCGGCCTCTACTACGATACAAAGATGTGTGTAAGCGGGACATGATTGATACAGGCATTGATAATGCACATTGGGAGCAAGTCGCCGCTGAACGTGTTGCATGGAGGGCAAATATCAGAAATGGAATAAAGTCAAAGGAGAAAATTATTGCAGAAAAGTCACACACCAAGCGTTTGAGACGTAAGATGGTGCATGATGGTGGAAATGACCACGTGTTCACATGCACCCACTGTGAACGGACATTTACAGCGCAAATTGGCCTTATCAGTCACACTCGCTACCGCCATAGTAAAAGTTATTATGCCTTTTTAAAGCACAAACTATCGTCTGTCAAGACGGCAAGGTGCCAATGTAAGTAGTATTGGAGGTGGTAGCAGTATTGGTGGTGGTGGTAGTGTTGGTGGTGGTGGTAGTATTGGTGGTGGTGGTAGTATTGGAGGTGGTGGTTGTAGTATTGGTGGTGGTGTTAGATATAGTATTGATGATGACTGTAGTAGTTGCAGCAATGACAGAAGTAGTGGTAGATGTAGTATTGATGATGACTGTAGTAGTTGCAGCAACACTGTCAATGTGGTTTGCGGATGTTATGAGGAGAAACATACTTGAAAACTCAGCGACAAGTGGCTATTTCGATGAGAAAAGAGCAATGAGAAGACAAACAGATAAACACCCGAATGACTTGGCCATATGTCCTAACCGGAACAAGACCACCGACCTGCTTCATGGCTCTGTCATATGAGATGGCGAGCCACGAAAGCTCACGCTGATCGGCATGGCACACGAATGATGATGTGGATGATGGCTGGATGCAAGCAGGTCATGGTTCAGCACAACACACAGGGACTGGATGAGATGAGGGCCCACACTGGCCATGTTTCCTCCAGCGGTTTAAACATTTATTACCCACACACCACAACCCATTGCCCAGAAGAATTGAAAGCCGGGTACTCGTGGCTTCAATTATAGTCAAGAGTTTACGGCCTGTCTTCAATAATAACGGTACACTGGTGTACATAGGCGAGTACACCGACTGCCAGCTAACATAAGTTAGTGTACTGATTGCCAGCTGTGTTGTTAGGAGTTTCAGTCTCAGCTTGATTTCTGAACCGGCATGGTTCTAAAGAAAACCCACATTGGTCACGCTAAATGGTGGGGTTTATGAAGGGACATAGAGAAGGGAAATATAAGAAAATATATGGAGTACTGAGAGTTGAAGACACAGTAACAGATGAAACATGATAGTTAAAGAAACACTAACAGATGAAACAGGATAGTTGATGGTTGCTTGCGATGGCATTTTAAGTGTGGCCCCAAGAGTAGCGTATGAGGGGATCTTATCTGAAAACGACGTGAGACTGATGCGATCAGCGTCTACATCGTAGGGTATTTGGTGAGAAAGATGAGCACCTATCTCTTCCTCTCTTTCCTGGCAAAACATGTCATTGTAAGACACTCTAACGTTAATTACTATGGACCAATGAGTAAAATACTCTAATGTTGCAAAAAGAAAATCCTAACCTGCACAGTTCGCGGCGACTGTACTAGCCAGGCGGCCTTAATTCCTCAGGCTCAAAGACCCCTCTGCCATACACCGCAAGGTACTATATTGGCAGTAAATGACAGTTTTGACAGTTGACAATTACCATACCTCCTCATTGTAGGACACTCTAATGTTATTACCGAATCGTGCCTCCTTATTGCAAGACACTCTAATGTTATTACCGAATCGTGCCTCCTTATTGCAAGACACTCTAATGTTACTTTCGACTCACGACTCAGGGTGGGACTCCATAATGTTACTTTCTACCATGTCTCAATATTTAAGAGACTCCAGTGTTACATTCCAACACTACCTAACTGTAAACACACGGACATATTTCTAACTAGACGACACCCACGCTAGTGCTACTTTCTACCAATGTGACCACGTGAGACTCGTGTTACTTTCCGACACGTTACTTTCCATCACAAGTCTCAACGTGGACACATCATCATCATCATCAAGTACCATGCCAACTGGCGTAGACGTTCATGTCTCTCCACATATCTCGGTCTTTGGTGTTCATTTTTGGCGTGGACATACCAACCTTATTTTCGACCAATGCCCTACGTGGAAGATACCCAAATGTTACTTTCCAACAAGTTATTTTCAGTCCCAGTGTAAACACTGAAAGTGCAATGTTACTTTCGAATATGTTATTTTCAGACACAAAGCATCAGCGTGAACACTCAAGCTCGAATAGATATGTTATTTTCAGTCACAAAGTCTCAGCGTGAACACTCAACCGTTATTTTCGGCTGCGGCACCAGAATATAGTCAATAATCAGATCCCAGGTAATCTCATGTGAGAATGAGGAATGTTCATTCGCTCTTTAACCCAGGCCAGATGTCGGCCCAGTCAAATAAAAGCTGCTGCGAGATGGTCCTTGGCACTTTACGATTTCCTGAAATCGGCTGCCTCGCCGCGGGGGAGATAACCGCAGTCACCCTGCAATATGAGAGTCGTTAATTCTGCCCCCTTGTCTGGGGTGTCATGAGTTAAATCGTTGAGAGGAAACATTCGTAGTCGTCGTCGGCGTCGTCATCGGCGTTGTTGCTGTTGCTTTTTGCCAGTTACACGACAGATATAATCTGCGAAAGCGGCTGACTTCGTTTGTATGTTGACACCACATCTATTTTTGTTTTACTGGTTCTATTAACCATTCTAATTTGATTCTTTCTCGGGTAGGTAATCTAGTGTGATCTGTTCTGATAAGTGCCAAAAACAGGAGGCTTCGCGTGCAAGCTGCGCCCGTAAAAACAAAATCCCACGGCACTTGGAAATCGCAAAGAGCAGGCCTTTAGGATACCGCCCTGGCAAACATTGTTAGGAAACAAAACCTAACCACGGGTAGATATATGTAGCATCGGGTTTTATCCAATACAGCTCGGTCTCTTTCCACAGGGCGGCCTGCCGATTACGTTACACTAAGCACGAACTCCGTAGCTCAAGCGGCGACGACTCCCATGAGTCTCCGAGAAAACTGCATTCACGAACCAAAAGACGTAGGCCGGAATCGAACCCACAACTTTCGGACTGCGAGGCAGGCAGGCGGTGTAACCACTTGGCCACGGAGACTCCCTGATATCTGTCTAGAGGAAACCAACCAGACACACAGATGGACGCCGATGTCCGACACACTGACCTTTACGGTGCGTGACCAGGCGTGGCGCATTTCCCCCGAAAGAGGAACTAAGAAATAGATCTCTCTCTCTCTCTCTCTTAAGTATTCACATAGAGTATTGCCATCCAACTCTGCTGCACATACATTGGGTGATCTTCAGAATCAGCCAAACATTTAACTCACAAAATCAACTGGCAAGCAAAATCTCGTACCATGGATAGTCTTACGAACCTACAAGCACACATTCTCTCTCTCATTCATTCTCTCTCTCTCTCTCTCTCTCCTCCTCCTTTCACTGCTTCATATTACGGATGCCGGGTTTAACTTCTTTATGCATAGATTCTCTTTCATACCATACGTTTCCAACATCTATATTTCAACAGTCCCACCACAACTGCCTTATCATGCACCAATACCCTGCCAAGTGGTGCAGACACACCCATTCTGTCCACCTGCACGTTTAAAGACTGATCATTCCGTGCAGCTTGTACCATTTACCACCATTCTTCCTTCTATATTCCCGATATTTCATTTTGTGACCGTATCATTCACTACTGCATTCTTCCTCCTTCTATATTTCCGAAAGTTAATTTTGTGACCGTATCATGCGTCACTGTAATCCACCTCCTCCTCCTACCTGGTTACTGCTGAGAGATCAGTAACTCCAATCCTCTTCCTCCTACCTGGTTACTGCTGAGAGATCAGTAACTCCAATCCTCCTCCTCCTCCTCCTACCTGGTTACTGCTGAGAGATCAGTAATTCCAATCCTCCTCCTCCTACCTGGTTACTGCTGAGAGATCAGTAACTCCAATCCTCCTCCTCCTACCTGGTTACTGCTGAGAGATCAGTAACTCCAATCCTCCTCCTCCTACCTGGTTACTGCTGAGAGATCAGTAACTCCAATCCCAAAATGTGTATGTCTGTAAGGTTTGGTCCCCAGACAGGCTGCATGGGCGATCACCGGTTCTATCTACGTATGGGTTGCTATATTTCGTAACAATTTTGCCAGTGCTGTGATCGGCCTACTCTTTGCAATTTAAACCAGCTGTGGGATTTTAACGTGTGCGAATTGCACGCGGGGCATCCTGTTTTTCATTCTTATCCGAGAAGGTTGGGTTTCTGATTAGACTACCCAAAAGATCACGGGCGGGTGATACTACCAAACACCAATAGTTGACTGACTGCCTGGGATGGGATGTCCGCCTGAGGATTTTTCCTGGTGATTCTGGGCAGTTTTTATCTCGGAGATGCACACGCTACCGGCTTGGCTGGTGCGTTTCCGTGCTCGCCTCTGCCTCACAAGTTCCGGGAAAACCACCCACGAGCATATGATCCGTTACCATGGATTATATATCCCGTTACTATAGATTATAGCCGTTACCATGGATTGTATACCCCGTTACTATGGATTATATATCCCGTTACAATGGATTATATAGTTCTCCACCATTGATTAAATATTCTGTTACTATGAAGGGGTTACGGACGACTTTCGTAATCCCGTATACCCTCGTTCAAAACATATCTCGGGCGATTTGGCAGCAGACCGCCTTGTGTTGGTGTTTTACGAAATGGTATAGGTGCTGGTCGTTCAGAAAACAATGGCAAACTACTGAACGTAAACTTGCCAAGAGATCACAAGAGCAAAAAATGCGGGTGTTGACTGCGACGTCCTGTAAATGATATGCAACTAACTTTTTAACCATGATTATATATCCCGTTACCATGGATTATATTATCGTGGTGAAGAGAGAATGCCCATCTCCGTGTGCAGGAGAACTTTCTGTCTGCGGAAATCCGTTTTCCCTGGTTACGTTTGATGGCTACGATTAAATGTGGTGTTTCCATCCCGAGAATATTTTTTTTTGGTTCAACTGAATGGAGATTTCCTGACTTCTCTCTGATTCTCACTGGAGAGCTAATCTAACGTCTGTATAGAGTATAGTTGAGGAGCTTATACTGAGGTCTATATATAGTATAGTTGCAGAGATATAATGACGTCTCTATAATGTATAGTTGCAGAGCTATACTGACGTATACCCAGTGTATAGCGACAGAGCTATACAGACGTCTAAATATTGTAGCTACAGAGCTATACTAACGTCTAAATATCGTAGCTTCAGAGCTATACTAACGTCTAAATATCGTAGCTTCAGGGCTATACTGACGTCTAAATATTGTATAGTTTCAGAGCTATACTGGCGTCTATATAGTGTATAGTTGCAGAGCTATACTGACGCCTGTATAGTATATAGTTGCAGAGCTATACTGACGTCTAAATAGTGTATAGTTTCAGAGCTATACTGACGTCTATATAGTGTATAGTTTCAGAGCTGCACTGCCGTCAATATAGTGTATAATTTAAGAGTTATACTGACGTCTATATAGTGTATGTGAAAGTTATACGTTTCATAGCCTCCCATTGACCCACCTGGATGAAAGATTCCGGATGTTGTCTGGGTGCAGAATACGGGCAACAATTACAGGCCTCTAACGAAAACTTTAAAAAAAAAATCGGCCCTAAATATTTAACACCTGGAAGAGTTTTACTGAATTGTTACAGTAACTATGCTTTAGATGAGGGATAGAATGTAAGACTTGGGAATTAAACCAGGACTTCCAAACAGTGAGCCGCGTCTTTCACTTGACCACGCAGACAGAAACACTCTCTTGCCGTGTGCTGGTTGACTACAAATGTCAAAGTCTCCCAGGGCTCCAGCGGAAAACGTTTCTAAACAATTAAACATGATGCGTGCGTGTGCGTGCAACAAATGTGATCTTTCGCCAGATATCTTCTCCCTCCAGAAAACACGCTCCACGATGAGTAGGCGAATGAAACCAGGCAAGGGGAGACAACAGTCTGGGTAACTGGGGTCTTCAATAACGGCGAATCGAATGAAAATTTGGAGGCGATATTTGCAAGCATTTATGATGGGAGGACAGTAACCTTTGATCAAGTCATGTTTGTTTATTTTCTGTTGCTCATTGTCATTATCGCCACAATGCAACAAAGTTAGTTGTCAAATTATCCTCTCTACACATCGAACGCCGGTCTCTCTGGCCGAGGGGTTACACGACTTTCTCCGTAATCCCGTGTATCCAAGCAGTGTCTCGCAGCGGGCGAGAACTGGAAGCGGTTCTACCCCCGCTGGTGACTTGCGAGATAACTGAGCCGGCCGCTCAGAAAGAAATGGCAAACTACTGAGCGTAATCTTGCCAAGAGATCAACAATCAGCTGAAAGATGATGTTGACAGCGATGTCCTGTAAAAAAGGATATGCGAATTTAAAAACAAAAACAAAAAACATCGAACTATTTCGTCCAAATGTGCTCGGAACCCACCCACAGTATCCACATATGCTTGTAGCTGTTTGGCAGGCCTAGTTCTCTTCTCTGTTAAATGGCGATTCCTTAGGCCTTTACTGCGCGCTCTTGCCTAGCTTCACCCCTTTTGACTTGATGTTCTTCCAATGTGGTCAAGTCTGCAGGTCCCCAGTCGTATCTGGATTCGTTTAATCGCCCTGCCCCTCTGACGTCATTCACTGTATCAGCCCGGTCTATTGCTCGTCCGCTTACCACAGTAGCCTATCAGCTTGTTCATGTCACTGAAATCCGCCTGGCCTGGCAACTAACCGAGCTTTCAACGAATGGACAGCACCCACACACTTCTAGTAGCTACATAAATCATGGTTAAAGTGTCTAGTTGCGCAAAATGAACCATTTCAAGGATGGGTGTCGCAAACGATTATACTGCTATAGAATGTTTATCAATAAACGCAATCCGGAAAAGTGTAGGACGCAATGTCCTATGCTTGTCGGAGAGACGAGTCACCAACACAGACCAAGTGACTTGAAGAATAAGAAGAAGACGACGACGACCAAGACGAGGAACCAACACAGATCAAGTGAAGAAGAAGAAGAAGAAGAAGAAGAAGAAGAAGAAGAAGAAGAAGAAGAAGAAGAAGAAGAAGAAGAAGAAGAAGAAGAAGAAGAAGAAGAAGAAGAAGAAGAACCAACAACAGTTTCTGGCTGACATTTCAACATTGATGAATTCATTACAACAGTAAGAGCCCGTGGCGGGATTAAGGCAATACCAGTACAGGTTGCAGCTTCAGGTCCTCCGCCACTTGAGGGGGGGGGGAAGAGAGAGAGAGAGAGAGAGAGAGAGAGAGAGAGAGAGAGAGAGAGAGAGAGAGAGAGAGAGAGAGAGAGAGAGAGAGAGAAGAAGAAGGAGAAGAATTAAGGTCTATAAGTCCTGTGATTCGATTTTCTCCGAGAAGGATACAACGACTGAGTGGGCCAGCTCGGCGTTGATGGGTCAGTCTGTGTGTGTGTGTGTATGTGTATATGCGCGCGCGCGCACATATATTTCCCGTGGCCCCAAGGCCTACAAAATATAAACCCAGTCGAAACAAAAATGTTGCGAGTCCTTCGCGATCACACGCAGGTTGATTTTCTAGGCAATGTCACACAGAGTAATTTATCTTTGCTTTCTGAACAAGAATCAACGTCTAAAGTCCAATTTGATGCCGGTGTAGGGTCTAAACGCCCTACGTCGTCATCAGCGCATCGGACGTTTAAAGGTGAACGCTCGTATCCTTTCGCATTACCCGGTATGGACAACAATCACCTTCGCATTAACATATCCTGTGAGGGTAAAAACTTGGGCGGCTGCTTGTACGGTTGACTCAACCACAGGACTATCATTCTGAGCCGGTGATAGACCCTAACTATAACTTCTTCTTGAGGTTGAACGGGGTAGGGGAGATAATGGTAGAATCGAACAGAAAATCCTTTCGTTCTCCTCAACTGCTCTGATCCGGTCCTGGTACCTCCCATAATTTTCGCGCCCGGGTCGCACTGTTAGACAGATAGTCTGCTCACATCACGCAATGTTTTACAGACCCCAAAACGCCTGAGAAATATTGGACACCTCCACATCCAATGACTAGACGCCTCCACATCCAATAACTAGACTCCTCCACATCCAATGACTAGACGCCTCCACATCCAATGACTATTAAGCGAGCGCGCTATCGTAGTTGATAGCGTACTGCGTGGTAATGTCATCAGCAGGGTCAGACACGGATTCGACGTCTGGGCTGGTCGACTGTGAAAGTAAGGGAAAGCCTGGCCGCATATCCCCCCGTGAATCCAGGCCTACAAAATGTCACACCGCACATTCTCCTCCACCATGGCTTGTGCGAAGGGGCTTCAATTGGAAATCTTAAAAGTGTGATAACAATTACAATCAACAACCACGCCATTGTCTTGTAACCTATCAACACTGTTGTAAGGATATCAAGAGTGTTAAGATCGTGACATCACAGTACAGACGAATACATTGACGTCATAATGATATTTTTTACGCTCGTTCGGTTTGAACTCAATCGTAGTCCATACACACTACTTCTAGTGGTGCTGGGCTGAATGTTGCGTGTGGATTAGCTTTCCCTATTACCAGTGTCCCTCGCCACCAAGCGAACCCACTCCGACTTCAGAGGTACTTGTATTTTACATCCCCAAGTCACCGACGATAGGTAAACATTTTAGTCCAACTGTCCAGTGTAGGGGTTGAACCCCTTACTTCCCCGGGCAGGTTAACCCGGTCAACAAATGCCCGCAGAAGTCGGATGTGTCGGCCTAACGGCGCAAGAACGCAGCTCTGCTGTAAACAGGCACAACGCAGTCACATCCGGAAAAAAAATCCGGATGAACGCAGAAGAAGAAGAAGAACCCCTTACTTCAGCATCAGGACACCGGATCTTTACGAACACGCGTTCTTATCCATTCGGCCACGCTGACTTATATAAGCACAGTTTAAAGATGGCCGCTCCACAATTGACATGCACCAAAGCTGAGCAGCATTCTGTTATCCGTTGTTTGATCAGTGGAATCTATAGAAATTCATCGGCGAATGAAGGTCGAGAATGTTGATGCCTGTCTGTCAGTCCAGCAAGTGTATGAGTGGAGAAGGAATGTTCACACCTTTTTCAGTCCAATGAAGAGGTACATCAGGTGGTGCAAGAGTGATTGCACACGCGACTAAAAGAATGTTTTTCTACAGGAATCCAAGCACTTTATCGGCGCTGAAGGAGTTGCACTGAACATTGACTGCATGGAAACATTTTTGCTCTGTACTTTTTCACAGTATATTCTCTCTCTCTCTCTCTCTCTCTCTCTCTCTCTCTCTCTCACACACACACACAAATAAACATAAAAAATAAAATAAAGGTTTGAAACCTCCTATATGTTGTTATTGTGACTTATTAGAAGCATAAGCCCCTTCGAGGTTATTGTGACTGGTTAGAAGCACAATGTAACAAACAATCGTCTTGTCAAGACGACCAGGTGCCAGTGAATGAGTGGTCAATCACATCATAGATCCATGGCGGGAAACAGATCCGGGAAAAATGATAATGATGATTTATATTAGATCACTCGTACCAACACAATCGTGACAACAGTAGCACACTGGCGTCTACATGCATGCACATGTGACTTGTCTATCATCATCATCATCATCATCATCACCACCACCATCATCAAGTGCCATGCCAGCTGGCGTAGGCGTTCATGACTCTCCACAGATCTCCGACTTTGGTTCTCCGGATCAAATCTGCTGATGATATTCCTCCATGCCATCGTCTCATTCCATCCAGCATAATTTCTCTTGGTCTGCCTTTTCCTTTCTCCCCTTCGATCTTTCCAGTTGTCACGATGTTCTCCAATGCCTCTTTTCTCATCACATTACCAAAGAAAGTTGTGTGTCTCTTTCTTATTGTTGTATGTAATGTTCTAGTTTCATTAGCCTCTTTCAGGCAATCGTTGTTAGTTACTTTGGCAGTCCAAGGAATTCGCAACATTCGTCTCAGGAACCACATCTCTCTTCCTTCCAAATTCTTTCTAATTTGTTAATTTACATTCCAAGATTCACTGCCATACAGCAAAACTGGTTCTATATAGCACTTCACTACTCTCTTTCTTACATTCAATGATAGTGACTTATTGCATAAGAGATACTCTTCATTGTCTGAAATGCGGCTTTTGTTTGCCCTATTCTGCTCTTACTCTCTGTTGTGCATCTTCCATCTGATGTTATAAATCCCCCGAATTATTTAAAACTATCCACTTGGTTAATCATTTTCTCTTCTACGTCTATTTCACATTTTGGTGTCACCTTTTTCTTTGATATCACCACTGTTATTGTTTCCTTCAAGGCGAATCCTTTCTTTGCACTCTCAGTTACTACAATGTCCACAATAGTTGTAGATCTTTTGCATTATCCGCCACCAATACTGTGTCATCTATAGCGTATAACGAAAGAGACCGAGCCATATGGGATAAAACCAGGGTCATTGAAGTCTTTCTGGTGACTGCCGATTCCATCGACAATGAACTACATTTTTCGTGGAGGACTTATGTGTCGGCATTCTGGTGGTGGCATTATGCACAGTGTACCTGTCTTTTCCACTTTTCACATTGGGCAGTGAGGAGCATTTTGTGTGATATTCACTGACACAGGAACGGAACATAACGGGGACGACACGTGACCATGAAGCTGGAACCGCGACTAACTAACTATAACTAATTGTATAGCGTATATTGTTTATATTGTAACTTCCGATTAGTATTCCTGACTTCTCTTCGATCTCTCGCATTATTACTTCTCTATAGAGCGAGAAGAGATCCGGTGACAAGACACACCCCTGTCGTACTCTTAGCTTTATTTGTCTATACCAATCTCTAAATGTTGGACTGCATCTGGGTTGCATTTGAGTTGAGTTCCGAATCAACATCATAGCACTCCGGGCATTCCCGTACGTGCTCCGTCCTCATCGTCAACCGCATCCACTACGCCGTTTCCTCTGGTCTTCTCAACAAACTGAATCCGACCCACCACGTCACACAAATCCCATAATGCTTCTTTATTTTTTTCTCTCTCTCTCAAGAACTAACGTGTCTGCCCCGCCAACATCGCATTATTGTCCCGACGATAAACAGGGGTATTTAGTCTGAATAGATTTATTTACATACGAAGTTGTATATCTGTCATATACATATTTCTGTTTTCACTCACACTTGCTAGTTTGCATAATTTTCAATCTGGGTTCATTGATATGCTAATTACTATTGCCTGAAGTAATCGCCCGCGGTTTATATTTATTTCTAAGAGCTGTGTTATTGATATATCAACTTTTTCCCGTTTATGCTATGTTATTGATATATCTTTTTTATTTATGCTATACATATATTTACATACAATTTGTCTATTTCCTTACAATCAGTCTATGTATCTACCGTGAATCTATATAATTACCATGTACCTATATACTTAGGAGTGAACTACATATTTAACAGTGATCTACATATTTCACATGTATTTATGAACTTAACACTGATCTATATTATAAAATAATGACCATGAGCCTATATACTTAACATGGTTCTATACACTGACCACGTGTCTATATTCTTAACGTGGATCCATGTAATAAAAAAAAAACCCTGAAAACTGTCATTTACTGCCATTATAGTACCTTGCGGTGTATGGCAGAGGGATCTTTGAGCCTGAGGAATTAAGGCCGCCTGGCCATGTAATTACCATGTTTCTATAAACGTACTTTACGCCTATATACCAACAACACCATCTATATATACTTCAATTGCGTTTATATAATTACCATGGATTTGAACATTCAACATGTATCTATATACTGACCATGTGTCTATATACTTACCACGGAATTATATAATTATTATGATATAATGACTATGGATCCATATGCTGACCATGTGTCTATATTTTTATTTATTTATTTATTTTGGCGCTCGCTCGCTTTGAACTCAAGCGTAGTACACACTATTTATAGTATTGCTGGACTGAATTTTGTGTGTGGGTTAGCTTTCCTTATTAACAGTGTCCCTCTCCAACAGGCGGACCCACTCCAACTTCAGAGATACTTGTAATTAACGTCCCCAAGTCAAGGACGACAGGTCAACAGTTTAGTCCAGCTGTCCGGTGTAGGGGTTGAACCGCGTACCTCGGCATCAGCACAACGGACGTTTAAGAACATGCGTTCTTACCCATTCGGCCATGCGGACCTGCGTCCGCTTGATATCATATTATGTACACATGTAAAAAAGAGATAGACGGCATTCTAAGGCCGTATGCTGAGAAGTGATACACTGAAAAACTGTGTGATGCCCGAAAGATCAGCGGGAGAAGAGACAGATAGAAAAAAATGGTGCTGGGTGGACTGAGACGGTGGTGTAGAGGGATATAATCAGCAGAGTTGATCTAGAGCACAAAGTCTGAGAACTGTGGAGAGACATGAACGCCTACGCCAGCTGGCAAAGCACATGATGATGTGTTAGTTCAAGACCCAACTGGATTGAAACACTGACACATGAGCAAGTTGCGGAAAATATAAAACAACACAGGAGGTTTCTTAAAGTAATCAAAGAGCGAAGACTAGAATGGCTTGGTGACACGCGAACACAGGATGGAACGCCAAAGAGAAGACTGGCGGGCACAATCTTGGACAAGAGACACGGGTAGTCTAAAGACAACATTTATAAAAAGCACAATCTTGGGCAAGAGACACGGGTTGTCTAAGAACAACATTTATAAACAGCACAATCTTGTGCAAGAGACACGGGTAGTCTAAAGACAACATTTATAAACAGCACAATCTTGGGTAAGAGACACAGGTAGTCTAAGGACAACATTTGTAAACAGCACAATCTTGGGCAAAAGACACAGGTATTCTAAGGACAACATTTATAAAAAGCACAATCTTGGGTCGAAGTCGAAGTCGACAGGGTCGACTTCATTGCACCGGGTTTTATCCCATATGGCTCCGTCTCTTTCCGCAGTACGGAAAGCGTCGCACAAAGCACGAACTCCGTAAAGAGACACAGGTAGTTTAAGGACAACATTTATAAAAAGCACAATCTTGGGTAAGAGACGGGTAGTCTAAGGAAAACATTTATAAAACAGGCATTCACGGATCTTCCAATGTAGACATTCATGGAATTAAAGGGAGTACCACAAGACAGAAATTCGTGGAATAACGGTTTAGTTGTATGAAGAAGAAAAAAAAACAAAAAAACTTGGACCTTGTTCAACCGGCTGATATTTGTGATCAGTTGGCTTTGCGGTTTTCGTGATAACTTTTGTGTCGGCGAATTTTCTCCCTGTTGCAGCAGATTTACTGCGTGTGTCGTCAGCTGGGGGTTTGATTAGTGCGGTTGTATTTGTGTTGTATTTCTGCTGTTTTCTCATGTCGATAACGATTATGATAATATATGAGAAGTCATAAGGACAAAAAGCACATTTCCTACGACTATGATGATTTTGATTTTTTCAGCTATTTCAGAATTGTTTTCAATAAAGGCCAATTCCCATAATGAAAACTAGAATTAGGAATTTTAATTTAACCATATTATATGTCGCTTACGGTCTATTTATTCATGACAATGAGACCTCCAATAATTGCCATCTCCGTCGTGATTCGCAGTCACGTGTTTTTTAATTACTCAATGTTTTCTGGGAGAGAGGCCTGTCATCTCCTGCTCCCCTTGGACTGGGCCTTCTATAAAATCCTCCATCCCTGATGGGACTTCTTTTGTGGTTTTCCTATGAAAACTGGAGGTTTTAATTTCAATGCTTGATATGAATAAAAGTGGCCGGGTTGAAAATCGCATCTTCAATGTTCTGACACTTTCTCCAGGGGCTCTAGCGACGATCATTATCGGCCCTTGCCATGTTATCACGATTCATTTTCCCTGCATTTCAATTTTACAGTTTTGACGTTGCAATGTGTTTTTATGTCGGCAAATTCTCTGAAGTCTTTGCAGTCTCCATAGCTTTTACGAGAGCAATTCTTTAACAGTATTTGCAATGTTTTCATCCGTATTTGCTCAATCTATTCCATGTAACTCCCACTTGACAGATTTTCTTAATGCTCGTTTCAGATAAATTTGTATTACGAAAAGCGTCTTTCCTTTCATAAAAGTTCGTGGTCTATTTCCCCGCTGGCAGTCTGTTCTTTTTATGCTCGTATCATTACCGCGTGAGTACTGCATAGCGTCAGTATTTAAAAAACAAAAATACAAAAAAAAAAAAAAAACTCAACTTGCTTGTGGAGTGTGTGTCCGTTCGTGTCTGGCTTTTTCTTCTATACTCAATGTCACATTTATTTTGCCGGATGTTCTGTCTTTTCTTCTGCCTTGAGCTTGAATTGGCGTCCGTTATTTCTAGCATGTTTTCCTTGAATTGCCTTCTATCTTGTCAGTTTTCTCGTCTGCTAGTTTGTTACGCTAATGGGCTATTGCGCCTCTCTTGTCTTCTAATGTGCCTTCAACTGAGTCACCTCTCTGGTCTTTAACTGTGTCTTCAATTGAGTCTTCTATCTATTTGTGTTTTGTAACGTACAGATCTTTCCGCCTCTGCTTTCTGTTGCGTCTTCTGTCCAGTTTTATCTTCTCCTGCGTCTACTCTACGAAACAATGTCTTCTATTGTTTCTCTATCCGGCTTTGTTTTCTAGTATCTTTTCCATTCGGCTTTGCTGTCTACTGAGTCTTTCTTTCGGCTTTGAGTTACATTGTATCTCCTTTCCGACTTTTGTCTTCTCGTGTGTCTTCTACCGACTTTGTCTTCTGTTGTGTGTACTTGGCCATCTTTTGCATGATGATTGATTGAGGAATCGACATCACAGCATTCGGGGCATTCCCATAAGTGCTCCGTCCCCATCCTCAGCAGCCAGCGAAGAGTTCCAACACTAATAGTTCCAGTAGCAATCTGATTATATGTCCGTCTGGCCTTTCCTTTGAGCGTCTAGCGTCGGCCAGATAGATCCCCTCGTCACTCCTCGCTGCCTCATTCTTGCCAGACTATGGTGATTTGTATGATGATGAAGATGACTGTATCTGTTTTATGTACAGATGTCGTCTATATCTCCTGTTTTGGCATTTCTTCTAATTGTCTTTGCTGTTTTTTAAAAATTGTAAACTATATTATGTTATCTAATCTGTCTACTTTCTGGCGTTGCCTTCCAACTTAGAATTCCTTATCTAATATTCTTTTCAAACGTGTCCTTGATTGTTTGTTTCAATGTGTAATAATTCCCAGTTTCGACGTGTGTGTGTGTGTGGTTTCCCCCCCCCCCCCCCCCCGCCTCCAACAATATGACTTTTGTTTTCTATATAATATTTTTCAACTGTTATCCTGCTGTCATTTGTCAAGCATCTATTTTGACTCAACACCATTGCTGTGTTCTCCAGCGCACCCGCGCGCACACACACACACACACACACACACACACACACCATCTTAGATTCTATCATCTATATAATTTTAACGGGATTTCCATTGTTTCCTATTTTGTGTCTCCTACATTTTTTTCGTGTGTGCGTGCGCGCGCGCCATGTGTGTATTTTATCATCCGGGCTTCCCTGTAGACATCAGACTGGAGTCTGCGGTCACTGAAATGCCTAAAAGTCCATGGAGACAGATGACCAACCCGGACATACTCCCTGCCTGTCACACGTGCTGTGCTGAATCACGACCTAGGGTACATCTTAAGATGTGTCTCCACAGACCAGAGATGCCAAAACCGATCTTACACCTCGCATTGGTCTCTTGGTTTGGAGCGGGGAAGGAGAGCTCAGTAACTCAGACTCAACGGAGATGATACTCACCAGGATGAAGACGGTGAGGAGGCTGTGAATTTGTGGTCGGTAAATGTCATACTTATAAAGATGTACGTGCTGGTATATGATAATATAATACGGCCGAACAGCTGCGGCCGTGGAAGCAGAAAGGCAGCCTGGCGAAATAGTTTAGGAACCGCTCTGTTAAAATGGCATAAGTGGTGAAAGCAACACACTAATCGAAATTTACCCTACAGACAACATCAAGAGTGGTCATGCTCACCTGTTTTTGGGTCCGTGTAAACGGGTGGGTATCCTTTGTGTGCAGGGGGTGGCTGGGTGAAGTCATTGTACATAACAAGTCCATGGTATGGGGGCTGGACCATGCCGAACTTTCCGGCCTGTAGAAGAGAAAGCATACATTGAACAGTCACTAGCAACAACTATTTGCAGCTCTTAAAACGCATTTTATATCGTGAGACTTACCACTTGTTCACTGGTTACTGTTCTCTCTCCCCCCCCTCCCCCCCCCCCCCCCCGTTCACTTGATGATTTCAAGTGTAGTCAATAGAAATGCTGCCATTACTATTAGTTGTTACTACTGCGGAGTGCACTGTGACTGATGTTTGCGTATGGATTAGCTTTCCTTGTTACTAGTGTCCCTCGCCATCAGGCGAACGCATCCGACTTCTGAGGTACTTGTAATTTACGTCCCCCAGTAAAGGACGAGAAGTCAAAGATTTAGTCCACATGACCCAGTGGTGGTACTGGTGAGTGTGTTGTGAGTACATGCACGCCGGCAGTCAAATTCATGGGGCGGCTGTATTAATATGCACTTCTAAACATACAAATATATACATAATTCAATGTGTTTTAATAGAGCAATAGGCTAATTAAATAGCTAACGTAACATTGTTAAAAACCAATATTATAATTTTATTTTACCGGAACAGCCAGTCTTAAAGCCAAATTGATATCTAAATATAAAATTACGGATAACATTGGAAGATCATTTTGTTTGACAGTAAAATCAGACTTTTACCTAACAGTGAGAAAGGTCAAAGCGACTGGGGTAGTCCATTCCTCAAAACCCAAAAGTGATTTGCTTTTGTTGCTACAACTGGGAAATGGGTTTGCTCCCTCGTAATCTTTCCTTCCTACACAATCTTTCAGAAGACTGCATGGTGCCAATTTGATGAGACATCAGACAGACAGAAGACGAATAGATATAAAGGAAGAGAAACCATGTAGGTAAAAGAACCGAATAAACAGCACAAACATGATGACATCAATCAATAACGGCAGAGCTGAGGTAAAGAATGCTCAAACTGTACTAGAAGCAAACACACATGCGTCGGGACATCGGCTGCAGCTCTACCCTTGGCAGAAGGCCACCCCAAACAACGGAGCAGTGCCCCATGGCGCCAGACAAAGGTCTCATTACAATCATCTGATGTCATCATCGTGAGCAGTTCGTCAACATGCCAGTAATATGATTTCTGGGCGAAATCCATGGTCAAGGGCGAAGGACATGTCAAGGCAATGGAGCGGTGGGAATAAAGGTCCTTTTTACATGCTTTCGGCGCAGTCGACTTGGTCTAAAGCAGGGGTGACCAATACGAGGCCCGCGGGCCGCATGCGGCCCGCCGGGAGTCATGTTGCGGCCCGCGAGGTGGGAAGCGACGATGTGGTTGAAGCTGTAGCACGCTTGCTTGTTTACTTTAATTTTTTTTTAAATTAGGTTCGTGGCACGGCAGGAAATATTATTTATGAAATTTGGCCCGCCTGCTGAAAAGGTTGGCCACCCCTGGTCTAAAGCATACCAGCGCTCGCTCTTTAACTTCCGGTAGGCTGATGGCGAGATAAGCGATTCAACTCCTACATGGCGTTAAGTTGGACTTAAAGAGTTGTCTTCTCGTTCAGAAATCTTCTTCTTCTTCTTCTTCTTCGTTCATCCGGAGTTTTTTTTTTCGGATGTGATTGCGTTGTGCCTGTTTACAGCAGAGCTGCGTTCTTGCGCCGTTAGGCCGACACATCCGACTTCTGCGGGCATTTGTTGACCGGGTTAACCTTCCCGGGGGTTTCTTAGGACGTTTGACTCTCACTGTTGTGGTGTTATCCCCCATCCCAGCTGGTCCATATAGAACAGCCAAAGATCCTGGTCAGCCCTCAAGGGAAGGCAGGGGCAGACCATGGGCATTCCCCGCCATCCAAGGAGGCTTCCATACTTGCAGAGCCGATACATAGTGCTCTGGTACTGGGCTCACCCAAGGAATCGTCACGTCCTGCACATGGCTGCTTAGCCTCACTTCCGTATATTGGGCCTTCCGTTCACCATAGGCTGTTCTTCCGGAAACCAGAAGTATGCAGTCTGCAGATGACATCCACACAGTGAGCTTTCGATTCAGACTTTCCACGTAATGTATTTGCTATCCAAGCAATATTCCATTTCGTGCCACTAGGACACTTTTCCACCTTTTATGAAGCCCAAACAGTGAGCTTTTGATTCGGACTTTCCACGTAATGGATTTGCTATCCAAGCAATATTCCATTTCATGCCACTAGGACACTTTTCCACCTTTTATGAAGCCCACACAATGGGCTTTTATTCAGACTTTCCACGTAATGGATTTGCTATCCAAGCAATATTCCATTTCGTGCCACTAGGACACTTTTCCACCTTTTTTGAAGCCCACACAGCAAGCTTTCGATTTGGACTTTCCACATAATGGATTTGCTATCCAAGCAATATTCCATTTCATGCCTCTGGGTCGTCATGCACCTTTAAATGTCAACCTGTATGTAGTTAAAGTAAGCTGCGGTCAACTTTAGCTTGTTGATATCTCCATAGAGCTTGTCCTCAAATGAAGCAGGTGTGGGCCAAAATATCTTTCTCTGTTCTGCATACGTTGGGCAATCCTGCAGCAAATGTTTTGCTGTCATTTTTCCAGTTCTACAATTACATTCATCGGTATCTCCTATCTTTAGTTTATTGAACAAGTGGTATTTCAGCCTGTTATGTCCTGTGCGGAGTCTGAAGATTGCTACTTGTTCTCTTCGGTCGAGTTTGTAATATGCATCATCCTTCTGATGGCCTGGATGCTCTGATTCCCATTTGGTTCTTCTTCTTCTTCGTTCATCCGGAGTTTTTTTTCGGACGTGATTGCGTTGTGCCTGTCCACAGCAGAGCTGCGTTCTTGCGCCGTTAGGCCGACACATCCGACTTCTGCGGGCATTTGTTGACCGGGTTAACCTTCCAGGGGGTTTCTTAGGACGTTTGGCTCTCACTGTTGTGGTGTTATCCCCCATCCCAGCTGGCCCATATAGAACAGCCAAAGACATCCTGGTCAGCCCTCAAGGGAAGGCAGGGGCAGACCATGGGCATTCCCCGCCATCCAAGGAGGCTTCCATACTTGCAGAGCCAACACACAGCGCTCTGGTACTGGGCTCACCCAAGGAATCGTCACGTCCTGCACATGGCTGCTTAGCCTCACTTCCGTATATTGGGCCTTCCATTCACCATAGGCTGTTCTTCCGGAAACCAGAAGTATGCAGTCTGCAGATGACATCCACACAGTGAGCTTTCGATTCGGACTTTCCACATAATGGATTTGCTATCCAAGCAATATTCCATTTCGTGCCACTGGGACACTTTTTCCACCTTTTATGAAGCCCACACAGTGAGCTTTTGGTTCGGACTTTCCAGGTAATGGATTTGCTATCCAAGCAATATTCCATTTCATGCCTCTGGGGCGCTTTTGTAACCGACATACCTGTGGTATGAAGTGCGGCAGTCTAAATACTTCTTCATGCACCTTTAAATGTCAACCTGAATGTAGTTAAAGTAAGCTGCAGTCAACTTGAGCTTGTTGATATCTCCATAGAGCTTGTCCTCAAATGAAGCAGGTGTGGGCCAAAATATCTTTCTCTGTTCTGCATATATTGGACACTCCTGCAGCAAATGTTTAGCTGCCATTTTACCAGTTCCACAATTGCATTCATCGGTATCTCCTATCTTTAGTTTATTGAACAAGTGGTATTTCAGCCTGTTATGTCCTGTGCGGAGTCTGAAGATTGCTACTTGTTCTCTTCGGTCGAGTTTGTAATATGCATCATCCTTCTGGTGACCTGGATGCTCTGATTCCCATTTGGTTCTATAAGTGCTTTTTATCAACCTCTTTGCCTCGTTATAGGTTATGTCTATGTCAGGCTGTGGTAGTCGTCCGCCCTCTTTTGCCAGTCTGTCAGCCTCTTCATTTCCAGGTATACTGCAATGTGATGGTATCCACTGTATTACAACTTTTTTGGATTTCTGGCATAGACCATGGAGTGCTGCTCTTAGGTCAGCTATTTCTGTGCTGTAATTGCTCTTCAGTATTGAGACAGCTGACTTTGCATCTGTAAAGAGAGCTATTTGCGTCTCTTTATTTTCCTCCATCAAGAGCATTTCTGCTGCAGTTTTCAGAGCCTCTAACTCTGCTTTGAAGTTACTTGAAAACTTTCCAGTTGCCACTGAATGTGTTTTTTTCACTCCATTTTTTAAATTTAGGAGAATTCCTCCTCCTCCATTCTCTACTGAAATTTTGGCTGATCCATCTGTATATGCATGGGTCCAATTTTTCCATTCAATACCAGCTTAGGTTGCTGAGTTTTATTTGAGAGGGAGAACACTGTGCATGTTGTTTTCTCCTCACTTATCTTCACTAGCCATGATTTTGACCAGTCCTCTAGTGCTAATAGGGCTTGCTGTATTCTGCTGTTAGCTGTACTAATATATTCTTCAGATGTCCATATGGCTAGGTCATCTGCAAAGGATGATGAGTGTACTCTGGCTGGAAAATTTTCCGTGATGTCGTTTATATATGCTAGGAATAATGTTGGTGAAAGAACTCCTCCTTGGGGGACACCTTGCTCCAACAGCATCATTTTGCTGGTTTGTCCTTGTACTTTTGTCCTGGCAGTTCTGTTCTCAAGGTAGTGGCTGATCCATTTGTACATTTTCCCACAAACATGCATTTTTTGCAGTTTTACTTTCAGTCCTTCCTTCCATACTTTATCAAATGCTTTTTCTAAACCTATCCAGACCGCTAGTGTGTGCGTTTTCTCTTGGAAGGCATCCTCTATTTCCTGAGCTATATAGGTTATTTGATCTTCAGTGGATCTGTACTTTCTGAATCCTGTTTGGTGTGGTGTTAAGAGTTTGTTTTCTTCCAGATGCCATGTTAGCCTGCCATTGATAATGCGTTCCATTAATTTTCCTACACAGCTAAGTAGACTGATAGGTCGATAGCCATTTGGTTCTTCCAGGTCTTTTCCTTTCTTTGGGACTGGTATTAGTATAGCTTCCTTCCATGCCTGTTGGACTATTCCCCTCTCCCAGCTGTAATTTAGGACTGCTAGTAGTTTCTTTTTTGCCTTTGTCCCTAATCCTATTAGCATTTCATTTGTGATTCCATCCTTTCCTGGTGATTTCTTCTTTTTTAGGGTATTCATTGCCTGTTTCATTTCTTCCATTGTTAGATTTGCCATAATATATTTTGCTGCTGTCTCTGTATTACTATGATGTATCTGTTTATCTTTGATTGCTTTCTTCTGTTCGGTTGTAATATCAATGTGGTTTACACTGGCATAGTGTTCCATTAGTGCATTTGCAGCCTTTTTTTCCTGTAAGCAAGGCATTTCCTTGTTTAATTGTTATTTGTTTGTTTCTAGGTCCTTCACTGTTCATGGCTTTCACTAGTTTCCATAGTATGTTTCCATCCCTGTCAAAATTAAGGTTTTCTGTTTTTTCCCTCCAATCTCTTGTTGTTTGATTTACTGTTCTTTTATATTTTGCTGAGATGGCTTTGAGAGAGATATTCGCTTCAATTGTTTGTTCTCTCTCTGCTGTCTTCCTGGCATCTTCAACTGTGTCCTCCAAACTTTGTAGTTCTTCAGTCCAGTATGGTTTGTAATTTTTCCTCGCTCCTCTTGGAATGGACTCAGTGGCTGCCTGTATTATTGCTCTGTTTAGACTTTCCACCATTTGCTTCATGTTGCCATATCGTGTATTTATGTTTTCACAATATTTGTCTGTTAGTGTGGCAAATCTGTCCCAATCTGCTCGTTTGTAATTCCAGCGGGGCAAGGGCTTTTGCTCCTGTGGAACATACTCCATATTCATTACAAGCTTGATTGGTCTGTGGTCACTACCTGCTAATTGGTCCAGCACATGGCGGTCGATTTTGTGGAGGATGTCTCCTGTGCAGAAAGCTAAGTCTGGAGTAGAAGTGGTAATCCATCTTCTGGAGTAGAAGCTCGGTGTGTCATCCGCTTTGTTGAGTAGATGGAGATTTGAGTCTATTTCCCAGTCCTCCACTTCATCTCCTCTTTTGTCAGTATCTGGGTATCCCCATTTTTCTGAACGGCTATTAAAGTCTCCGACAATAATGCAATTTGTGTCAGTTATTTTCACGTTTGAGAGTGTAAGATCCTTATCTGCTGGGCTATAAAGATTGTAAATTCTTATTTTCACGTCCTTTATCATTATATCAACACCTATAATTTCTGTTTGGTTGTCAGAGATCACAGATACTTCGCTGCAAGGTATTGTATTTCGTGTAAGTATTAGAACTCCTCCTTTATGTCCTTCGCGGTCGAAACGTGTGGCCTGATATCCCCTGACTGAAAATTTGCGCTTGGCGTTGAGGTGTGTCTCTTGTATGCATGCCACATCTATTCTATCTTTATGAAGACGCTGTGTCAGGGATTCTTTCTTGTTATAAACTCCTTCGGCATTCCACTGTAGTATGTTGAGTGTCCTTGGTATTTGGTCAATAGCTCTTAGTTCAGAAATCAATAGCAAACTACTGAACGCACAACTGCCTCGAAAACAGACCTGGGGTTAATCGCAACGTCCCGCAAAGGCCATGCAATAATTAGTTTTACACGCATTGAAGAGGAAGGCCAATGAAAAGATGGGTGCAGGATGTAGCAGATAATCTCCAGATGGGTGTATCGGACGTGGGACATCTTGCTTATGACCGAGAAGTTTTCCGGTCGGTTGTTATGGGAGCGAGGCTCTGCAATGGGCATGCTACTGAATGAATGAATGAAGTTGCATGGCGTATGTTACAAGGCCCATAATTTTATAAACCAATTGCCATTCGTGGGTGACCTTCACGTTTCTTTAACGGAATATGTAAATTCGTTAGTTATTATTTTGTACTATAAAGGGATGTGAAGAATCTCCTATTGTCGACTTCGTCAATGAATTCCCCCCCCCCCCCCCAACGTCTCTACAATTGTTTCGTATCGTTCCAATCTTTCACTTCAGTTTTTGTCGTCTCATAAAGTGGCCAATACTATCACTTTCTATAACTTGTCGTCTTTGCGTCAGAACCTCTCCAAAATCATTTAGCTGACGGGTTTTGACTATCCCAGGTATATTTGATTGTGGCTATCCCAGATATTTTTGGTTGTGGCTATCCTAGAAATTTATGGCTGTGGCTATCCCTGGTGTTTTGGTTGTGGATATATACAAGGTATTTTTATGTGTGGCTATCCCAAGTATTTTTGTTTGTGGCTATCCAAGTTTTTTCTGGTTGTGGCTATCTCAAGTATTTTTGGTTGTGGCTACCCCAGGAATTTTTGGTTATAGCTATATCCAGGTATTTTCAGGTGTCTTGGTAAAACGGTTATGACGCCACGCTGACAATATCTCGAGCCAGATCAGACCAAACTTCGAGGCCAGCCAGCTCTCGTTGGCTATAAGAAGGAAAGATGACCATCTATTTCTCCGTGAATTCAGGCCTACAAACACGTTTAGTTTAGTTTAGTCGAGGGATCAACATCACGGCACATGGGTGTAACCCATAAGTGCCCCGTTCTCTTCCTAATTCACACGTGAGTCTGGAGATTCTCAGCTCAGTGCACGAACTCCGTAGCACCGGCGAGGATCCTGAAACACTTTGGGTAGATTTTTAACTCGAAATTTTGCCCGGGCAGCGCCGTTAGGCTACTCTTTTTCGATTTCCAACTGCCAGGGGATTTTTTACGTGCGCAACAATACATACGGGCGTCCGATCTCACTATCCAGAGACCAGGGGAAATTTTGTTACTAGAAGTTCACGTGAAAAAATCCCGGTCCTCACCGGGGCTTGAGCCCGGTACCTCCAGCACTCGAGGCGGACACCTTACCTGGAGACCACTCAACAACCCCCACAACCACGTCATAGTCACAACACATCACACACCAATAACAGGCTCCTGCTACTGAACGCAACCTGACAGATATTATCACCTCTTGTTTGCAAAACGTGGATTCGTTTGAGTTCCTTTTCTTCCACTTTTGTTTTCTTACTGATTACCTAGGATTCACAGTGAGGAGTTATAACTGGTTTTTAGGGCTGCGACCGATTAGTTTAAATTTAATAGTTAACTTTTGAAAAATTAACGATTAATTAATCGTTAATTTCGATTAAAGCAAAACATTTAGTCACGTAACTTACATTATAGTAGTATATGTCAAAAATCGAAATAACACTGGATTGTCTTGTTCATATGTCATCTAATAACCAACTATGCAAACAGACGAGTATGTTGACAGTACTTGGTTCAAATGACGTGCGCGTCTTATTAACAATATAACCAGCAGAGCTGAACAATCGTTCACATGGAACTGAGGTAGCCAGTATGAACAGAATGGTCTTGGCAAGGAATGTCAATTTTGGATATCGATGTTCATTAAGTTTCCACCATTGTAAAGGGTCAACCGATTCAGCAACTTTCTTCTCCACATCAGACTCCATTAGCTTAATACTCTCTTCATTTGGTTCACATATAGTCCCATTGTCAATGTCAGTATCATTCTTTGCAGCAGTCTCCATCTGCTCATCATAAACAGTAACTGCTATTTGTTGGTCAATACGTGACCAAGTTCGTTCTTTTGCATCTTCTGACAAACACTTCAGGTATTTGTAGCGAGGATCAAGTGCTGTTGCAATATGTAGTATTTAAATAATTGTCTTATTAGCTAGACGTTCACTGAAGTTATTTATACATACTGATTTAAATTTAGCTATGTAGCCCGGATCATCATCGTGTACAGTCATATGCTTTGTCAATGACGATAGCAGTGGGAATACACAGTTAAATGAAACATAATCTTGACCGCCAAGCAGGACCGTGGTCTGACAGAATAAGTCCAAAACTTTGACATATTTCGAAATCTTCTCCAAATCAGAATCTGAGAGTTGTGGACCTTTGTAATGCTTCTTTTCATCTGACATGTAGACAGTTAATGCTTCTCAGACCTGTACAAGACTCTGTAGCATAATAAACATACTGTTCCATTTTGTTGGTACATCTTGCTGCAGCTTACACAATGGTGACTCAGTATAATTTTGCAACTCGGCTGGTTTGCAGGACTATGTTTAAAATGTCCGACAATTTTTCAACATCCGGTTCAGTTGTATAAGTAATGGGAGAAAAGTTTTCGATTAATTGTTTAAAATATGTAATCGTTAAAAACATTAACGATTAATCGATTAATTAATCATTAACTTCCGCAGCCCTACTGGTTTTATGTGCGTGCAAACATTCTATTTCTAACCTTGTTTGTGCGCTGACGAAAGCTTTGGCCGCATCGTCCAGTTTGTTACTTTTGATCCTGTTCTAGTCAAACTTACCGTCTACTTCTCGGCATTTAGTCATTCGTTCATTGTATTTGTCTAACCCCTAGCCTGCCGCTGGAGGTTGAGAGATGTATTAGAATTTCCCCTCTGCCGTGCGTCCACCTTGACGAGGTAGAGGGGCTTCCGCGTTCCAATGACCCCAAGAGCTATGCCGACGGTAGCACAGCTACTGGTAGGGTCACCCATGTCGGACAGGTCAAGGGAGAGGGACCAGACGAAGTGACGCACAAACCTGCTGCCTTGTAGGTAGACTGGGGACAGTCAAAGGCTAGGGAAAGCACCCCAAAATATGCTTGTCGAAATCGGATGTACTGAGCCACAGGCTTGACAAAGCAGTGCAACGTAACTTTATCATTTCATGATGCCACAGATGAAAATTAATCGTTATGGTGCTAATCCCGTGAAGTCCCATCAGGCGGTGATAGTGCCGGGCCCCCTGCCTCGAGGGGGTCCACCCATGACTACTGGTGGTCACCTTCCCCTGTGCTGTGGAGTCAAGGCACAGAGGAGTAGGTTAAGAGCTATTGACCAAATACCAAGGACACTCAACATACTACAGTGGAATGCCGAAGGAGTTTATAACAAGAAAGAATCCCTGACACAGCGTCTTCATAAAGATAGAATAGATGTGGCATGCATTCAAGAGACACACCTCAACGCCAAGCACAAATTTTCAGTCAGGGGATATCAGGCCACACGTTTCGACCGCGAAGGACATAAAGGAGGAGTTCTAATACTTACACGAAATACAATACCTTGCAGCGAAGTATCTGTGATCTCTGACAACCAAACAGAAATTATAGGTGTTGATATAATGATAAAGGACGTGAAAATAAGAATTTACAATCTTTATAGCCCAGCAGATAAGGATCTTACACTCTCAAACATGAAAATAACTGACACAAATTGCATTATTGTCGGAGACTTTAATAGCCGTTCAGAAAGATGGGGATACCCAGATACTGACAAAAGAGGAGATGAAGTGGAGGACTGGGAAATAGACTCAAATCTCCATCTACTCAACAAAGCGGATGACAAACCGAGCTTCTACTCCAGAAGATGGATTACCACTTCTACTCCAGACTTAGCTTTCTGCACAGGAGACATCCTCCACAAAATCGATCGCCATGTGCTGGACCAATTAGCAGGTAGTGACCACAGACCAATCAATCTTGTAATGAATATGGAGTATGTTCCACAGGAGCAAAAGCCCTTGCCCCGCTGGAATTACAAACGAGCAGATTGGGACAGATTTGCCACACTAACAGACAAATATTGTGAAAACATAAATACACGATATGGCAACATGAAGCAAATGGTGGAAAGTCTAAACAGAGCAATAATACAGGCAGCCACTGAGTCCATTCCAAGAGGAGCGAGGAAAAATTACAAACCATACTGGACTGAAGAACTACAAAGTTTGGAGGACAAAGTTGAAGATGCCAGGAAGACAGCAGAGAGAGAACAAACAATTGAAGCGAATACCTCTCTCAAAGCCATCTCAGCAAAATATAAAAGAACAGTAAATCAAACAACAAGAGATCGTTGGAGGGAAAAAACAGAAAACCTGAATTTTGACAGGGATGGAAACAAACTATGGAAACTAGTGAAAGCCATGAACAATGAAGGACCTAGAAACAAACAAATAACAATTAAACAAGGAAATGCCTTGCTTACAGGAAAAAAGGCTGCAAATGCACTAATGGAACACTATGCAAATGCAAACCACATTGATATTACAACTGAACAGAAGAAAGCAATCAAAGACAAACAGATACATCATAGAAATACAGAGACAGCAGCAGAATATATGATGGCAAATCTAACAATGGAAGAAATGGAACAGGCAATGAATACCCTAAAAAAGAAGAAATCACCAGGAAAGGATGGAATCACAAATGAAATGCTAATAGGACTAGGCACCAAGGCAAAGAAGAAACTACTAGCAGTCCTAAATAACAGCTGGAAGAGAGGAATAGTCCCACAGGCATGGAAGGAAGCTATACTAATACCAGTCCCAAAGAAAGGAAAAGACCTGGAAGAACCAAATGGCTATCGACCTATCAGTCTACTTAGCTGTGTAGGAAAATTAATGGAACGCATTATCAATGGCAGGCTAACATGGCATCTGGAAGAAAACAAACTCTTAACACCACACCAAGCAGGATTCAGAAAGTACAGATCCACTGAAGATCAAATAACCTATATAGCTCAGGAAATAGAGGATGCCTTCCAAGAGAAAAAGCACACACTAGCAGTCTGGATAGATTTAGAAAAAGCATTTGATAAAGTATGGAAGGAAGGACTGAAAGTAAAACTGCAAAACATGCATGTTTGTGGAAAAATGTATAAATGGATCAGCCACTACCTTGAGAACAGAACTGCCAGGACAAAAGTACAAGGACAAACAAGCAAAATGATGCTGCTGGAGCAAGGTGTCCCCCAAGGAGGAGTTCTTTCACCAACATTATTCCTAGCATATATAAATGACATCACAGAAAATTTTCCAGCCAGAGTACACACATCCTCCTTTGCAGATGACCTAGCCATATGGACATCTGAAGAATATATTAGCACAGCTAACAGCAGAATACAGCAAGCCTTATTAGCGCTAGAGGACTGGTCAAAATCATGGCTAGTGAAGATAAGTGAGGAGAAAACAACATGCACAGTGTTCTCCCTCTCAAATAAACCTCAGCAACCTAAGCTGGTATTGAATGGAAAAATATTGCGCCATGAAGAAAATCCAAACTATCTAGGAGTCACCTTTGATCGTCGCCTGACATGGAAGACACAGGTTGAGAAAAATCGAACAAGAGCAAGGCAGAGAATGGCAATCATGAAAAAGCTTGCTGGTACAACGTGGGGAGCAGATGAGAAAGTTCTCAAGAAGTTATATACTGGACGGGTGAGGCCAGTACTGGAATATGGCATTGCAGCTTGGGCAACAGCAGCTAAGTCAAACTTTAACAAAATAAGTAGAGTCCAAAACCAAGGAATGCGAATCATAACTGGAAGCCTGAAGACAACGCCTATTAATGAACTAGAAAAGATCACTTGTTTACAACCAATGCAGGATAGAAGAGATAGCAGAGCCCAGCAACAAGCAGAAAAATTTAGAAGATTGACAGACCACCCTATGTACAAGAGATTTAATAGTTTTGGAAAGGGAAGACTGAAGCGTAGCAACTTTGTAGAAACTGCAAAACGAAGGATTAGGGCAGATCCTAATCTTAACATATCAACAGTCAAGCCCATACACAATGCACACAAGTTCCCAGCTTGGCGACAGCAGCAACTGCCTGAGATGATAGAAAACATTCCTGGTATTGAGAAAAAGAACACTCAGCATGAAACCGAAAGAAGAGAAATAACCCTAAACTACATAAAAGAACATTACCCAAGCAGGAATTGGACCCATGCATATACAGATGGATCAGCCAAAAATTCAATAGAGAATGGAGGAGGAGGAGTTCTCCTAAATTTAAAAAATGGAGTGAAAAAAACACATTCAATGGCAACTGGAAAATTTTCAAGTAACTTCAAAGCGGAGGTAGAGGCTCTGAAAACTGCAGCAGAAATGCTCCTGATGGAGGAAAATAAAGAGAAGCAAATAGCTATCTTCACAGATGCAAAGTCAGCTGTCTCAATACTGAAGAGCAATAACAGCACAGAACTAACTGACCTAAGAGCAGCACTCCATGGTCTATGCCAGAAATCCAAAAAAGTTGTAATACAGTGGATCCCATCACATTGCAGTATACCTGGAAACGAAGAGGCTGACAGACTGGCAAAAGAGGGCGGACGACTACCACAGCCTGACATAGACATAACCTATAATGAGGCAAAGAGGTTGATAAAAAGCACTTATAGAACCAAATGGGAATCAGAGCATCCAGGCCATCAGAAGGATGATGCATATTACAAACTCGACCGAAGAGAACAAGTAGCAATCTTCAGACTCCGCACAGGACATAACAGGCTGAAATACCACTTGTTCAATAAACTAAAGATAGGAGATACCGATGAATGTAATTGTAGAACTGGAAAAATGACAGCAAAACATTTGCTGCAGGATTGCCCAACGTATGCAGAACAGAGAAAGATATTTTGGCCCACACCTGCTTCATTTGAGGACAAGCTCTATGGAGATATCAACAAGCTCAAGTTGACCGCAGCTTACTTTAACTATATACAGGTTGACATTTAAAGGTGCATGAAGACCCAGAGGCATGAAATGGAATATTGCTTGGATAGCAAATCCATTATGTGGAAAGTCCAAATCGAAAGCTCGCTGTGTGGGCTTCATAAAAGGTGGAAAAGTGTCCTAGTGGCACGAAATGGAATATTGCTTGGATAGCAAATCCATTACGTGGAAAGTCCGAATCAAAAGCCCATTGTGTGGGCTTCATAAAAGGTGGAAAAGTGTCCTAGTGGCACAAAATGGAATATTGCTTGGATAGCATATCCATTATGTGGAAAGTCCGAATTGAAAGCTCACTGTGTGGATGTCATCTGCAGACTGCATACTTCTGGTTTCCGGAAGAACAGCCTATGGTGAACGGAAGGCCCAATATACGGAAGTGAGGCTAAACAGCCATGTGCAGGACGTGACGATTCCTTGGGTGAGCCCAGTACCAGAGCGCTATGTATCGGCTCTGCAAGTATGGAAGCCTCCTTGGATGGCGGGGAATGCCCATGGTCTGCCCCTGCCTTCCCTTGAGGGCTGACCAGGATCTTTGGCTGTTCTATATGGACCAGCTGGGATGGGGGATAACACCACAACAGTGAGAGTCAAACGTCCTAAGAAACCCCCGGGAAGGTTAACCCGGTCAACAAATGCCCGCAGAAGTCGGATGTGTCGGCCTAACGGCGCAAGAACGCAGCTCTGCTGTAAACAGGCACAACGCAATCACATCCGAAAAAAAAAACTCCGGATGAACGAAGAAGAAGAAGAAGTATTAGAATTTATTGCAAAAGATGTTATTCTAGAAAACCATAATAAGGTTGTTGCGTGTCCAACTCTGTTCTTTACTTCCGTTATACATTTCGCACTTGATGTTATCAATGTATCTAAATACTGTATTTTCTGTCATCATTATTATGATCATCAAGATCACATCAGTCATTCTGGTGACTGGAAAGCCTCGCAAACACTCCATTCCAATACATATTTCTCCTGCTCAACCACTTCCTTCCTCTCTCTCTCTCTCTCTCTCTCTCTCTCTCTCTCTCTCTCTCTCTCTCTCTCTCTCTCTGTCTCTCTCTCTCTTAAGAAAAAAAATAATTCGGCCTGGTTCAATCTACTTCTACAGAGTCGGTTATAAATATGGTCCGTTTTGTGTGTGTAGATTTGGATATTTCCTGTCTTTGCTCTTATTCGAATCAATCCTAAACAGGACTGTTTATATGTTTCCATCTGTACTTGTCGAATTCACCGAGTCTTATTTTACTCTCAGCTGATTACAGTGATTAGCATGATCTTTTCTGAGTTGAGCTAATCCTGAGGAGGACCTGCCAGACCCAGTTGCCTCCCAGTTGGCGGTGGCTTTCTCTAGTTAGTCCTGACAAAGATCTTCTGTTCCCGTATTTTGCCTCGGATACTCTCTGGATCTACGTCTGTAGCCTATGGGTAGTGAGCGCAGTTTCATAACGTCGACATACAGCAATCGAAGTCAGCCGCAGACAAATCGGAAGTAGACCGCTTTGTGTTGACATTTACGATGAAATGAGCGTCGGTCTTGGCCGTTCAGAAACCAATGGCAAACTCCTGAACATAAAATTACCTAGAAAAATCACAAACAGTCAACACATGTTGGGGTTGATTGCGATGTTATGCAGAGGACATGAAACTAACTGTTAAATACTCTCTAGTTATTTCCCAGTAACATTACATGTTAAACATGGGTGGAACGGCTCAGAGGTGACGCGTCCGCCTCTGACTATACAGCAGACCTGATTCCATACATGTCTTGAATTTTGTAGTGTTTCACAAAGTCATACTACAGAATATAATCGTTGTACTCGCTTGAATCTAGGGCAGTGGATTAGGCGTCTAGGCTTTTCGAACAATGGCAAAAAATTATACGCAATGTCCGTTTAGAATATGAAAAGAGCAGAACGAACTATAATGATCTTCTCATACACATTAACACAAGACATCCTCAAAACAAAGCAGGGAGTCTTCGTGACCAAGAGGTTATGCCGCGTGCCTTGCGTTTCGAAGGTCGTTGGTTAGATCCCGGTCGTTCGGTTCACGAGTGCAATTTTCTCGGAAACTCCGGGGGTCGTCGCTTGAGCTATGATGTTCGTGCTTTGTGTGACACTTCGGCGCGCCACCCTGCGTAAAGTGACCTGGTCATATGGGATAAAACCGGTGCAGTAACGTCGACAATCGTGCCTTTAAAAACCATTTTTAAACCCAAAACAAAACATTGGGATCGTCTCCCATTCTCACGGCAAGAACGATAACAGACGACGAAACACAACACACCCTAAACGGATTCTGTCCCCTGTCAAGTGAGGTTTGGTGTAGGGGGAAGAAAGAGAAAACCAATATCAGTATAACTGGTTTAGGTACACACGTGAAATTAGACCACCAACGAACACGCCACATCAAGGACAACCACACGCCTCCAGCTCGACCACACCAACACAGCGACAACAACAACACGACGCGGAAACTGGACACCTGTCTATAAACACTTCAGACTGGACAGCGTGTTCTGGGAACAGTGCTGATCGGCACGATCAGGTCTTCCACGGGATCGTTCTCACATGGGCGACATGAGGATCGGCATGGTGCGGACAACCGGATATCTGTGTGAAGACCTATCACACTTCCTGCAACACAGCCGCTTCCCAGCCAGACGAGCATGCCCGCCTCACGCGGGTTAGGTGCACTGGGAGTCGGCGTATGTGGCTTCGGGGTGAATGAAAGGAGTTTCACAATTCCCTGACATACCAAGCCAAGGGTTCGAAACCAGCCGCCGGTGATTTGGGTGCTGAACGGTTTGCGTTGAATTCGATGGTATGAGCGTCGCCCATTGAAACTGCAACGACAAATTTATTTCTTCTTCTTCTTCTTCTGCGTTCATCCGGAGAGTTTGTTTCGGACGTGATTGCGTTGTGCTTGTTTACAGCAGAGCTGCGTTCCTGCGCCGTTAAACCGACACACCCGACTTCTGCGGGTGTTTGGTGACCGGGTTAACCTTCCCGGCAGTTTCGTAGGACGTTTGACTCTCACTGTTGTGGTGTCGTCTACATACACATTTTATTTAATACGTTGGAAGTTCTTTGCGGGGCATATCGATCAACCCTTGATTGATTTTCCCGGAAATTTGACGTACAGTAGTGTACCACCGTTTTATGAACGAGATATAAACGATTACGGTGTGTGACCGGTGTGTGCAATTTTCTCGCAGACTCCGGTGTGTGAACCCACTACCCCGGTGTCAGCGAGTTTAAGCGATGGTGAGTTAAACTGCTCGACCACGATTACCTCTGAGCGTAGAATTGCCCAGTAAATCATAAACAACCAATAAATACTGGAGTTGATGGAGGCGTCCAGTATGCATCTACCTCAACAAAGTACAACGGCGGAAACGAAAGGAAGTAAACAACAACAACAAAACTTTATTTTCAAAGGGTTCAGGTAGATAGGAAAACATGTAAACAAAGTACATAGGTGGGTAGGCAAATAGGTAAGCAAAGTAAATAGTCAGGTAGGCAGGTAAACAAAGGGAATATATATATATATATATATATATATATATATATATATATATATATATATATATATATATATATATATATATATATATATATAAGACGATGTATGTATGTGTGTAGGGATGTATTTGATGCATTCGATAACGGTCCATCCGATTGAGATGAAATTTTCTACATGTATTCTTTTCATTCCCGTGCAGCCAACTGTCATAGTTTGTTAGTGTATAATCAGCTATTTACTTACTAAAATTTAATATTTAAATTTACATTATCATTTATATATAGCGAGGGGACTTAACTTAAGAAATGTTATTTCAAGGGGCATAACTTTTAATAGCATTGCTATATATTTTATATATAGATTGTTGCATTGTTTTCAAAGATTTATAAACTCTTTGTCTACAGTTAATTACAGGCATATGAGTTATAATAAATAATGATATAATCTTTAAGACATTTTCAAAGTTTTCATAAAAATAATGCATCTATTTAAATAGTGAAAAGTTTCTAACTCATCTTTTTATGTTTAAAGAAGTTATCTACAGTCATGTAGGTGATTAAAAACAGTTTTCATTAAAAATAATGGATGGTGTGTGGAAGGAATTCTGAAGTTATTTTCGTTTTGAAGCCGCGCCGGGTCAGATAGATAGATAGGCAGACAGACAGACAGTCGGGAACGGAAGCTTATATGACTACTTATACGAATTAAATGAGATGCTCCCCACCAGGGCCTGGGCGAAGTCGGGCCAGGTCGGACAGACAGATAGTCGGGAACGGGAGCTTATATGACTACTTATATGAATTAAATGAGATGCTCCCCACCTGAGGCTGGGCGAAGCCGGGCCGGGTCAGACAGACAGATAGACAGACAGTCGGGAACGGAAGCTTATACGACTACTTATACGAATTAAATGAGATGCTCCCCACCAGGGCCTGGGCGAAGTCGGGCCGGGTCGGACAGACAGATAGACAGACAGACAGATAGTCGGGAACGGGAGCTTATATGACTACTTATATGCATTAAATGAGATGCTCCCCACCAGGGACTGGGTGAAGCCGGGCCGGGTCAGACAGACAGACAGATAGTCGGGAACGGGAACGGGAGCTTATATGACTACTTATATGAATTAAATGAGATGCTCCCCACCAGGAGCTGGGCGAAGCCGGGCCGGGTCAGTCAGACAGACAGACAAGCAGATAGATAGATAGATCCCCGCCAGGGGCTGTGCGAAGCCGGGCTGGGTCAGCTAGTATTTTATATAAAGGGGCATTTTGGGAAAATAGTTTGATGCATGCCCCTTACATGATGTTGCAGTCAAGCCCAGTATTTATTAACTGTCTATAATCTACTGGGCAATTTTAAGTATATGCATTCATTCGCGCTCAAATGGCGACCTTTAAAATGCTCAGAGATTGAGGCCAAGGAAATCAACATCAAGATTGGTAAGGCAGCAACAACAAATTATCTCTAGATCAGGAAACCAACATCATGATTGGTAAGGCAACAACAATAAAATATCCCTAGATCAGGAAATCAACATCAGGATTGGTAAGGCAGCAACAATAATAAACAGGTTAACAAAGAGAGTCTGGGTGAACATAACGCGTACTGCCAAAACTAAAGTTCTAGTCTATCCATCCTGTGTCCTTAGTACTCTTCTTTATGGCAATGAAGCATGGTAAACTTACTGACGCCAAGAGAAATGTTTAAACAACGTTGATATGCGGTGTCTGCGAAGAATACTTGACATTAGAATGGCAAGATAATATCATTAATACTGAAGTGCTGAAAGATCGGGCAATGTGACGGTTTGGTCCATGCTCAGTCTTCATAGACAAAAATGGATAGGACGCATTAGGAGGCTGGATGATGGTAGAATACCAAAGGACATCTCTTTTGGTGAATTACAGATGGGTAAGAAATCTCGGGGTTGGCCTCTACTATGATACAAAGATGTGTGTAAGCGGGACATGATTGATATAGGCATTGATAATGCACATTGGGAGCAAATCGCCGCTGATAGCGTTGCATGGAGGAAAAAGGTCAGGAATGGAATAAAGACAAAGGAGAAAATGATTTTAGATACGTCACACACTGAGCGTGTGGGGTGTCAGATTGGTGCATGATAGTGGAAATGATCATGTGTTAACATGCATCCGTTGTGGACGTACATTTACCACGAGAGTTGGCCTTTCCAGTCACATTCGCTACCACCAAGGGTTGTAATTATGCCTTTTTAAAACACAATGTAACAAAACTATTGACTATTAAGACAGCAAGCTGCCAGCCAGTGTACTGTTGTTGCGAAAGGAATGTGACACATTCACCTACTGCTCTGATTATCTGGGGTTGGATCTCTGAGACATGTCGCATAAACCTATATCAGAGGAATCAAGGCGTGTGAGTGTTTGTGTGTAACACCAGAAACAAGGTGTATCTTCCTTACATCCTGAAGAGAAACAAATCATGACCACAAAATTATAGGACGACAGACAGACATTAGACAGACATACAGATAGATAGATAGATAGATAGATAGATAGATAGATAGATAGATAGATAGATAGATAGATAGATAGATAGATAGATAGATAGATAGATAGATAGATAGATAGATAGTGTGTTTGTCACGACCTTGCAACCATACAACCAGCTATTATCACTACCGCGGTTGGAGCGAGACAATGTCCCGCCCCGCTCGCAGCCGCCGCCAGACCTGGTCTCCCCAGCACAAGTGTCATCCCATTGTGTGGCTGTACAATTACACGGGTTATCTGCCGATACCTACACCCATTAGCTGCAGTCACGAAGTCACGTGTACACGATCACAGGCCGGGAATATTCCAAGGGTGTCGGGAAAATGCCAAGATTATCTGTCCTTAGTCTATGTGTGTGAGAGAGGTAGTGAGGAGGGGAGAAAGTGGGAGATGAGGAGAGAGGTTACGAATTAGGCATTTAGGCCCATGTTGCAATCTCCTCCTCATCAGAGAGAGAGAGAGAGAGAGAGAGAGAGAGAGAGAGAGAGAGAGAGAGAGAGAGAGAGAGTACAATAAATCACGGAAACCAAATAAATCAAGTAATAAAATTTATGTAATAAATTCCTTAGGTAATAAGAAAAACAAAATGTATAATATAGTAAAGCTGGTACCATCATGATGTGTGTGCTGGAGAGTCTAGCAATCATCACGTTCCTCTACAACCATATTTTTTTTACTCTTAATAATATAAAATAGTATGATTAAACATGATTGACTGGTTGGTTGTGAATCCCCGGAAGAGCTTCAACTCTTAATTCTGATGTTTTGGCGTTCGGTTCGCCTGAACTACCGACATGGGCTTGTGTCTATGGAACTGTGTGTGCAAGACGTATCGCCTAACCTGGAACCGTACCAAGGAGATGAACCAAGGCGACGGTCAAATATTTCTTCTTCAAACACCTTTCAGACGTCGCCAGGTATAAATCCAAAGAATGGAGCAGCCATCTTTAGTTTGTAATCTATCTATCTAAAGTCTGTCCTCAAATGGAGCGAGTGTAAGCCAAAATAGTTTTCTGTTCTGCGTATGCTGAACTATCCTGCAACAAATATTTAGCGGACATTTTAACAGTTCCACGGTCACAATCATCAGAATCTCTCATGTATTGATGTATAAACAAGTGCTATTCAACCTGTTGTGTCCCGTGCGGAGTCTGAAGATTATTACTTGTTCCTCTTCTGTGAAGATTGCAAACTTCTTCTTTCTCTTTATTATCTCTCACTTTATCGCAGGAGCCACTTTTTTTTAAATTAAAATTTTTAAATTTGAATGCTTCTTCTTTCGTTCGCTTGAAATTTATTGTCTATATCTGCAATGTTGTCTCTTGCATAAGTTTCACTGTTTTGTGTTTTAAAGTTCACACAATGGTCCACAGAGTTTTATCTTCTACTATTGTTTTTCTAGGCCACGAGGATTTCCTAGATATGTCGTATTCTGAGCCGGAATGGAGTTTGTGCCCTGCTGTCTGCGGCACCAATTCACATGAGCTCATGTCTGATTTGCCAATCTTGAGTTTTGTATACACGTGGTTGTAAACAATACAAGTCTTCGTCACTGAAATGCCGAATACCACAGTGCAAACACACATGAAACAGTAACAACGTAGCATTTAATTCCAGTATTTATCCCCCCGTTTGCGATACCAGGACATGTTTACATTCGAAACCATCGCAAGGCGGTATGCTTCCAAATCGCCCGCAGCTGTGATTCGTACGCGGTATACGTTCGTAACACCTCCGCCGTGCGGGCAAAGAAGGTAGAAGTGATTGGAAATACAGAAAGGCGTACTCGCCGAAACATCTGTGCCAGAGAACAAAGAACAAGAACAATATGTAAATGACAACAATCATATCACATAAGCATCAAGTTAATGAAGGCAAGCGGACAGATCACTCACTCATACATTTTAAGTAGGCACAAAGATAATTGTACAACCACAAATTGTTTCCACCGCTACACACGACAGCGGCCCGGGACGATGCTGGCATCTTTAATTAGACCGCCGTTCAGAAGTCGAAATTATCACAAATTTGCATTTAATTATCTTCCAATATAATGACGTTTTCGACTGTTATTATTTCATGCGGGGCGGTAATGTGCATTTTCTGGAGTTAATGGCCAGGATGCGGTAGGTGTCACTGAACGACGCCCAATCATCCAGAGGCGTGCCTAAGTAGTTTGCACTGCACCTACGGCGTGCTATTATCTAGGAATACTTGTGGGTCATATGAACAAAAGTGTGTATGTAGTTATGTCAGTATTTGTCTTTGTTTACGCTCGTTTCGATGGGGGTGGTGGGGAAAAGAGAGCGAGAGAGTCAAACCTCGCCGGATTCAATTCTAATTGAGGACAATATTGTCATGGTAAGTTTGCTGAAAAGACTTAATACAAATGTATAATATCATTCGATGGCGGAGAAATTACGGTGTGCGCACTGAACACAGAAGATGCCTGGTTAGCTCTCAGCAATGGACTGGCAATATTTAGAAGAATCATCGCTGTCAAACAATCCTACCTAATCCTATGTTTTCCCGCTTTCTCCACCTGGTCCCATAGACGCTCGACCACATCTCTCTGTAAAAAAAAAAAAAAAAAAGACCCCTCTCTCTCTCTAAAAACTGTTGATTGCAGGCTTTAGGAATAACTGGCAAAGTTTACGGGGGAAAGCACGGGGAAGACAACGAGATCAATACCTGGATGGTGAGCCCACATGGCACAATCGAGACCAGAGCGCGGACCTGATCGGAGACTTGATCGTGTCAGATGGCCAAACAGGATCACCCACGCTCATCTGCATGCCCCATGATGATGTGGACGTGTTTTCCTCTTTGTTTGAAACAATGAAACCCAGTGACATTGTTTCACCAATCGCCTGTCTAATCTTCCCAGTCCAGGGGGAAACAATAGGAGCCCCCCCCCCCCCCCCCCGTGCACATTAACAAGCCCACTGATATTGGAAATGACCAGGCAGTGTAGACAACCGCCCTGGCAATATTGGAACATTAGATTACCTATGGACAATCTGTTTCAGTAGACTGACAAGCCCAAGCCCAATCCTGCATGCCAGACCAAAATAGGATGCCATGATCAACACTAGCAAAGATGGGTCCTTCCTTCTAAACCAGTGGTTCTCAACCGGTGGGGAATTCCCCCCCCCCCCCATTTTAGGGTTTCCAGGGGGAGGGGAGGGAAATGAAGACCATTCCAAGATCGCGTTAATATAAGAACCGATTACTTGATATTGTTTTTCCTTTCATACTTTACAGTTATGTACGTCTCATCCTTCTAAAATTCATTTTATAAAGTAGACCCACAAATCATGTTTTATGTGGATGTCTAGACTTGTTTTAGTATATGCTATTAAATTTACCTTCCATTTTTACGTATACTGTGTAGGGGTGGGAGGATTTTTAGATAGGAAATATGAAAGGGGGGGGGGGGGGAAGAATGACATTCTGAAAATATGGTGAAGAGGGGCATGGGCCTAAAAAAGGTTGAGAACGACCTGTTCTAAACGTACACTACACAGAAAAATAACCATTTCAGAAGGAACAATGGCATTACCAGCTTGTCTTGCTGATGAAGACTGTTTCGTCACAACGTTCATTTTCCCAGTAATTCTCTGAGACCTGCCAGTGAAAGCAGAAAAGACTACCCCTTCAGTTCCAAGAGGTTTGGCACAAAAATATTCCTTGCTTCATTCAATAACTCTACAACACAACACTACTGTACGCCGCAGGTGTTGTAGGAACATAAAGAGAACGGAAGTTGTCATCGAGGTAGTCAGATTTCTCAAGTATGCGCTGACGAAACATTAAAAGTAAGAAGACACATGGCACTATTGTAATGACACAGGGGCAAGGGTTCAGGATATACTGGGTTGAGTTGTAAAGGAGATTTCGGTTTCCTCTGAGCATACAACAATATGTTAGCAATACAGATATCGCATGAGTTAGCACATATATTCTTGGCTACACAAGTGTCTACAGAACCATATTGTATGTCTAATATGTGGGGGAGAGGCAGGGATTTACGGATACAGATCGACGTGTACTGGAAGTTCAGAGGCATACTACAGTGAAGTGGAAATTCGCGGAGGAAATCAATAGTGGGGTGGAAATTCATGGAGACATACTACAATGAGAAGAAGAATAAGCAGAAGAAGAAGAAGAAGAAGAAGAAGAAGAAGAAGAAGAAGAAGAAGAAGAAGTGATTGGAGACAGGCGAAAGAAGAAAAGACCCTTAAAATCATTAAGCACGCGGCCGACACATAGATGAAAGACGATGATGCGGGAAATCCAACAAATACAAGAGGTCTCGGGTTGTTCTTGTGTTGATCCCTGCAGTGCCCTTTCCCCTCTCAAACTGCCATAGATAATAACACAGTATATTCACACTGACAACTCTGAAGTGAATAACTGAAGGACTTGAACTGCGGTGCATCACTGACCAAAACCACGGCCATATAATACACGCCTGGGGGTGCTAGACACGAACACAATACCCGATACAATCTCCGCATTCCATCCATCCTCTTTCTTGAACACACCCTCTTGAAAATATGCAGAATCTCTCTTTTCACCTCGAATTTTTATCCACTTTAGTATATGCATTACTCTTTTCTCCCATCTCCTACTCTATAACGGGGAGAGGATCCTTTCTGTGTTTTAAATAGGTGAAATAAGAAGATGCGGTGTAATTCACACATCCTCCCAGACTATTAAACAAAGGATACAATGGTGGCCTCTGAGTGATTCTAACAAACAGAAGAAAGATTGGGTCCAAACAGCCGTGCTTGTGAATCGGCGCGGTTTTTGTTTGGTTACACGGACATTAATCACAACAGCAATGGATATTGATGTTTCCAGTCAAGTTTGCAGAGCGGGGGAAAACACAGCACTAGCTTGGCACTTGGGCCCGTCCGGCGCCGAGGTGAAGCGGGCTGCGATAACCTCGAGTTTGGAATTAACACCAGGTCATTTTTATTCAAATATGCCTTTAATTATTCCCCCAGATACACGCCATGTGATGTTATAAGTCTGTAGTAATTAATATGCAATGTATGTTCGAAATTATTCACGAAAACAAGAATGTGTGTTGTAAGGTGTAGTATAGCACACCTATTGCGGTGGACTCGCCCGTTGTGACACCCGTCCATCAAAGCTCGCGACTGCAGGGGTACACGCGGTATGCTCGCGAAAATATGGACTGCACCGAGGCAGGGGGGCCAATCCTCTTGGTTGGGAGGACCTAGTCTCTCCAGTCTGCTATCTGATAACGGTAAGGGCATCTGTGAAAGAATGTTTTCAGGACAAGACGAAGGAGAAGGATAGACAGACAGAGGTCGCCAGCACGTACAAGTGGAAGGAATCTTGTTGGATGCATTTAGAAAATGTACAGTGAATGGTACCTGTTGTTGAGCAGCCGGCGGAGTTCGTTTATATTACAATCACTAGCATTTCTTAAAGGCATCATTACTGCGTAGCATACCCTTTTCTTTACAGGACGTCGCTCTCATAATGGGCGGCTGAAAAGATGCTAGATACTTAACTGGGTCCCCTACTGCATGCCTTGGTATGCCATAGGTGTATCCAGTGTCTCATTTCCATCGTGCTGGCCGACCACTGCATCTTCTACCACGCCTTCCATCACTCTTCTCTCCAAGCCACTGATGTTTCGTACAGCACAGGTATTACGGTGTCTATCAGCCAGTGTTCTTCCATGTTGAGATCCTGCAAAAGGATATCAGTATATTTTTCCTTCTTGGCCCAGGCTATTCTGTGATAATTTGTATCACATTTAAGTTCAAAAGCCGTTTTTTCCTCAATGTAGGTGAAATGCCCCATGACTGACATCCGTAAGCTGTCCAGGAGGGATGCATTCCCTCAAACATACTTTGCTAGTGCTGTGTTATAATCCCCCAGTATTGTTTAACATCCCTATTGCCATGGCCTCCCTGCGCCTGACGCCTTCTGAACACTCCCCAATGTTGTCGATCGTGGAATCAAACAGTCATCATCCATTGGCGTGTCCAAGACATCACCCCCCCCCCCCCCCCACTTCGAAACGTGTCTCTATCACAGCTAGATGCTCTGCCTATGTTACTGATATGCCAAAATGATTTATCATTCAATGAATCCATCAACGTTGTGGCCTTCCTTTTATCCGTTTCCCCATTACACCTCATTTCATTAGTTGTTTCCAGTAAGCCATGTGTGTTTCTTTTCCAACATGCTCAAAACATTTAATTTTACTTAATTTCATTTGTCTCAATAAGCAATCTTCTCCAATACTGAGTTCTTGTTGGACAATCTATATGTTACCTTTGTCATGCAACACACTGCTTACTTACACACATTTCTAACACTTGTATTTAACACGTATTTAACAGTTCTTTGACTTGTATTGTTCTATCTACTACAAGCCATACAGAATTGCTGGAGAATTTGCTGCGCAATGCCCCCCCCCCCTCCTCCTTTCCTGTTATACACATTTTTGTCAGCGTGTTTCCATCGCCGGTAAAAGTGAAGCAAGATATTCAAAACGATTCGCTTTCTGTAATTTCCTTCCACTGATAAACGGATTACACACATTGACATATGTGTTTTATCGATGTCATTATTTTTGTTGTTACTGCACTGAGACACACATGTAATGCTTAACATTGCTCTTACTTTACTAGTTTGTCAATACTCATTTGTATTGATAATAATATTGTGTTGTTTAGACTTGTTCTGTTGTGTGTTATTAAATGAGCTTCCATTTGTATGTATACTGTGTAAAAGGGGGGGAGGGGAAAAGGATTTATAGAGAGGAAATTCGAAGGGGGGGGGGGGGGGTGACGTTCTGAATATATGGTAAAGGGAGGGAGGGGGGCATGGGCCAAAAAAGGTTGAGAACCACTGATATAAGGGGACAAAACCCAGCCCATTATGTCCTATATTAAACCAACCAAGATATTCACAGTTTGTGACATTTCAATTCTTCATTGTCGGATATGAGTTTTGGTTGGCATGTATTTTGTTGTGTACATTATTATTATTATTATTATTATTGTTGTTGTTGTTATTATTATTAAAGAAGGGGGCGAAAGAAAAAAAAACACTTAATTCAGCATATGGACAAGAATGAAAAAGTATGCTCTTGGGAGATACAAACGACTTGTAAACTGAATGGTGGAATGATAGTCTGTTATTTAAAGGCAAAGTATATTGCACTTGAAAACTTGCAACATACCTCTCGTCTGATCTCTTTCTTGTGCAGTGCTTCACACCTGTCTGAGTGCGTTACAGGTCAGTATGTCCGACTTGACATGTGTTTGTACCAATGTTTACTTGAGATATTATATGAAAGTAAACAGGCCCGCTCCACATGTGCCGCCTCTAAAATATTTTTAAACCAGCGCCTTAAGGCCTACTCTTTGCAATCAACCATAGGATTGTGCAACATGTGCACTTGCACACGGGGACCCCCACTTGTGGAGTCTTTATCCGAGGCGGCGAGGCACGTGGGTTCACAATCTAAGTGATCAAGGGGACGTGTGATATCAGTGATTGTCAGAATGACTGTTCTATGGATGACATAGACATATATATATATATATATATATATATATATATATATATATATATATATATATATATATATATAGAGAGAGAGAGAGAGAGAGAGAGAGAGAGAGAGAGAGTGTGTTAGGGCGGGGTTGGGTTGGGGAATCCGACAACATATGAACCAGAGGCGCATGCCGAACCCTTTAGACCAGTGGTTCTGAACCGGTGGGGAATTCCCCCCCTCCCCCCCGGAGGGGAGGGGGGAATTTTAGGGTTTCCGGGGGGGGGGGGGGGAATGAAGACCATTTCAAGATCGTGTTAATACAAGAACCGATTACTTGATATTGTTTTTCCCTTCATACTTTACAGTAATGAGCGCCTCATCCTTCTAAAACTCATTTTATAAAGTAAGTAGACCCACAAATCACGTTTTATGTGGATGTCTATAGACTTGTTTTAGTATATGCTATTACATTTACCTTCCATTTTTACGTATACTGTGTAGGAGTGGGGGGATTTTTAGGTAGGAAATATGAAAGGGGGGGGGGGGGAATGACGTTCTGAAAATATGGTGAAGCGGGGCACGGGCCAAATTTTTGATAAGAAGGGGGGTGGGGAATGACGTTATGAAAATATGGTGGGGGGGCCACGGGCAAAAAATGGTTGAGAACCACTGCTTTAGACCATACCTCCCCACCACCTGGTACACTTCTCATTTAGTCTGTGAGCACCTCATGGTGTCTCAGTGGCGGATCGTGCATCCCATCAGCTGTTTATCGTGGACGCTCAGAGACTGCTCCTTGCGTAGTATCTAACTCAGTGTTTCCCAACGTGGGGCCCACGCCCCACAGGGGGGCAATTTGACTGTTAAGGGGGGCAATTCGAAAATGGAAGAAATCGGCTGAATATAACAAAACGGGCAGACTTGAGACTGAAGTTAACTAAATTGGAACCTGACATAAGATCTCTTTGCAGCAAGCATCAAGCACAAGGATCTCACTAAATTTAAATAATAAATAATTACTAATAATTAAAATAATATAGAAAAATCTTTCATTACAATTATTTTGTACTTGAATTTCAGTTCTCCATTATATGTTTTGAAAATTTACTTACTGTGTTTGCTCAATAATTACCTAGTGATTTCTTCCTAAAACCTATCATTCAAGTTTCTTTAGTGAACATTTCAATTTTTGAATATTAAAAATAATGTATATGTTGAGGGGGGGGGGCATGGGGCGGGGGAGGGGGGCAATATGAATTTTAGAAAGGCTTAAGTGGGGCATGGTACAAAAAAGGTTGGGAAACACTGATTTAACTGGTCTTGATTTGACAAACTGTGTGATTGTGCACAATAAAGACCCTCTACACCCCAGGTTGATTCTCTTCCAGTTCTTCTTTCCATGTGAGGGCGTCACACCGGGCTACACACCTGAGAGATCAGTGGGTCCCAGAATTGCATGCACATATGGAAGGCTGACTGACCTCTTACAGATAATCTACGCAAGACAACGGACTCCAGCTGCCTGCGGGTAGCCTTTCTTTCCTAACAACTCTACTAGGGCTGTGGCCTTGCCATTTCCAACTATTTCCAACTGCCGTAACAGTGATTTACTTACGCATCTTGCACGCGGGTCCTCCAATTTTCTGCCCTTATCCCAGACGGCTAGGCATTTTATCTCAATTTTCAACAGATGAGGGTTTGACATGATTAGAAACCAAAGTTTCATGACCAAATTCCCAGCCCCTACGCTGAGATTCGAACCTGGTAACCCCTGAGCCTGGGGCAGACAGCTTAACCTCTCAGCCACGAATGTGATTATAAATGGCGGTGAACAATCTGACAGCAATCCTGCATCACTTCTGAAGGGAAGCTGAGCCGTGCCGACTACAGCGCATGGGTAATTCCAGGCCAGCAGCGATTAGATAAGGACGCGCGCCTCCTCACTGGCAGCAGAATTATTGACGAGTCTGCGCGGGAAAATGGCACTCATCAAAACTACACTGGTACTTACACTCGCAAGTGTCTGCTGTCGCTGGGAACATGTGGCGTAGACTATTGAGCGCCTCGCTGCTTCTCTCAGACACGTGGTCGAACACTTGGCTACAACTAGAACTGAGTCCACACCATTCTTCTTCTTCTTCTTCTCATTCTACTCCCTGCCTTTGGCCGTCGTTATTAGCACCACATCGTCTTCATCTTCAACTCCTCCCTTTTTTCTAGTCCCTCATCTGCACTACCTCTTCTTCTTCTTCTTCTTCTTCTTCTTCTTCTTCTTCTTCAGATGTCAGGCAAATAAATGTTCGCTAGTCCAGTGCGTTGGTTAGATGCCATTATGTTCGTGTCACAGAGACATTTATTCACTTGTAGTATAAAATATTGTATCACCCCTCGATTGGTCTATAAAAAGAAATGGGACGCACCAAATGACAAAATACACCGCACAACGTGTGCAATAGGCCATTTACTTTTTACTTTACTTCTTCTTTCGTCCGCCTGAAAACTATTGTCGATATCTGCAATGTTGTCTCTTGTATAAACTTCGCTGTCTTATTTAGTTCACTTACTACTTTCATTCATTCATTCAGTAGCATGTCCTTTGCAGAACCTCGCTCCCATAAATACCTTCCAGAAAACTTCTCTATCGAAGCAAGATGCCCCGCGTCCGATCCACCCATTTGGTGGTGATCATCCGCCACATCCTGCACCCATCTTCTCTTTGGCCTTCCTCTTCCTCTCTTCCCAGGCATATACCCTTCCATTATTGTTCTCTCCAAACTTTCGTGACGTTTCAAGTGACCAAAATACTTCAATTTTCTTTGTTTTATCGTCTTTAATAGCCAATCCTCCTCAATATTCAACTCTTGAAGTATGGATGCATTTGTTCTTTTCTTTACCCAAGATATTCTTAGAACCCCTCTACAACATTTATATTCAAAAGCATTTATGCGATGTTCAGCTTGTTTAGCAGGTGTCCAGGTCTCACGGGCTTATGTTGCTATGGGAGAGATACATGCTCTTAAAAATCTAATTTTTGTAGTTCTATCTGTCCCATTCCATTCAGGTGTTTTAGTCTTTGAAGAGCAATAAATATTCGTCTTTTAATTTTTTTTCCACTGAGTCACCATTGTTGGTAATCAATGACGCAAGATATTCGAAATTGTCCACCACCTCCAATTTTTCCTCATTAACATATATTTCTGTCTCCATAGTAGTTTTATCTGTATGCTATGTTAAGATACAAGTTGCGATTTTCTCTATTCAATTGGGTTGGGGTTATTAGATTGTCTATACCATTCTGTGCTATGGATAGCAATACTGTATCATCAGCATATCGAATCTCTGGTATGTCATGACCACCGATATTTAGAGTACTTTACAATTACTACTATTTTAAATTATTAAAAACATAGTAACTGAGTATATCGAGTCGGTGCGAGGTATAACAATTGCTATTTGTTTTTTAATATGAAAATATTGAGACAGATCATTGGGTGCCATGTTTTCGTGTTTATCAATTTGTTATGCTAACGTGTCGGGATGTCATTTTAGCTATCATATGTCAGAACAAACATCAACTGATGTTCCAGAGAAACATGCTGCAGGCATCAGGCACATTTAGTGGCCCGGGGTAATCACTGACCGGTATTTCCCTCCCGCAGCGAAGGCCGAGAGCTGACACAGAACTCTCGTCTAACCGCGCTCATGCTGCCGTCGGCGCTAACTGTATGCCACCGAGGTGTTATTCTAAGATAGGTCATCTCTCTCTTACAACAATAATACAATAATAACACTGCACTATTTGCGCGCCACCAACATAGCGGCCACCGTAACTATAAAGCAATGGCAAGCTTCTTTTTTTTTGCATACCTATTTACAGGACATCGCTGTCATTACCAACACTGTTGTTGTTGATGTCTTCACAAGTTTACGTTCAGTAGTTTGCCATCGCTTTCTGAACGATCGGTTCCCACGCCATCACGTTAAAACCAGCGCGACACGGTATGCTGCCAAATCGGTCGCAACTATGTTTCGAAAGTAGGTAAGCGGCCTCAAAATCGCATCCGCAAGACCATAGCCACGAAGACCGGCAATGGCAAACTAGTGAACGTAAAATTGCCTAGGAAATCAACCTAAGGTTGGGGTTAATCCCAAACTCCCAACGTCGAACAAAGGACATACACCATTCTAGATGTCAGTGGTCCTCCTCTTTTGTTGACAGCCAGACCTCCATGCTAGTCAAAGCTGCAGTAGCGTCCGGTTCATCACATACCCCTAGAAGTATTGGTAGAATACAGTTCTGCAAGGCTGTAGAAGGTAGACTGGCCCTCGTGGAGCTTGGCCTCTCACACCGATTCAGCGAGCCCAGCTTGCGTGTGATATAGACTATATTTGGATACAGCCTGAAGAAGACGACAGGAACCTTCTAGAAACGTAACCAACAATGAGTTTATAGTACTGTGTCTGCACAGACCTGTATGTTTCCTGTATACACATACAATAATCACGCAATTGTGCTTTCGTGACCAAACTCATATATAAATGATAATACTTGGAAATAGCATCATCAAGTGTCTGTGGAAACGGCTTTACAACACCTCGTCTCCTGTGCATTCACGGGCACTCATACACGTTTTTCTCTCCAGCTTACCTTCTCATGGTGTCCACTCACGTACAACGTTGTCTTCCTCTCCTACTCAATCCTCCGCTTCCCCCCTTGCACGTCCTTACACTGGGTGCTGTCTCTCTTTAAATGACCGAAAGGCTTTAATACTCAAACACTGTTATGGGTGCTTTATTCAATCCGGGTTTTTGTTTTTCTGTAGTACTTAGTTATTTTCTGTTCTCCCCCTGCCTTGGTATTCCTCTTATTTATCTACAAAGCCACATCCGATTTTACCCCCTAGCTGACCATGTATCAATTGTCTATGTGACGGAACCATAAAATGGTGACAAGAAACTCGCGATCCCTCTCGGAATTACTAGTCCTACATGCTAAACGACATACATGGTGATATTGGAGAGAATAATCCTTACAGGCGGTGGATGGGTGACACTCGATCCCTCTTTGAAACAGGTATATAAACAGCACGATACGGGACGGAACGACCCTTTCCGGGGGAGGGTGGATATCACTTGATCCCACTTTGAAATAAACAAGAGGCCGATAAACAGCATGAAATATACATCATGACATGGGATAGAACGATCCTGTACCAAGCGGCAGTCAGATGGGTAAAGAAGCCTCAAGTACCACAAGAGACAACAACACTTTGGCGGTTAGACTAAACCCGCAGCCCCTATTTCCTGAATAGGTTATTCCGTGCCTGGGAAAAACATTGTCAAGATTATATAGTAGTGTTATTTTTTTATTTAAGGGGCGAAACCTCAAATTCTAAATAACCCCAGGCTCCTGGCTTGATCACGTCACGGGGCGGCAGAAACGAGAAAGTCTTAAGTTTGTGGGTGTGTGTATCAGCACTGAGGAACAAACGTCGCTTCGTGTAAACAGTGTATTCCATAATCTTTAACAAGAAAGGAGAGGCAGCGAACTAGACATCCATCTCATAACTTTAAAGTCAGACTGATTATCTATGAAACTACAGAAAGTGCCATCTTGTAGGATCTCGCAAGAAACGGACACTTGTTAACGAATCTAGAAGGAACGCTTGTGTGGACTACGGAAACTAGCGGGGAACAAGAAGACACACACGTTCAAATCAGTGTCAAAAAGTAAACCCAATGAAATAAATTACACCCTTGAAAGCTATAATAATATGTAACGGGTGCCAGCTCGCGGGAGTAAGCAGTGTAGAATAAACTCAAAATAATCTACTTCCATAGTAAATTTAAACACAGCAAGTCATACACAATATGTTGCACGATTTATTGCCTCGCATATTTCGCTGCATCTCGCCAGGTGCATACTGCAAGGTTATAAATCATATGACGTTAATACATGTGTAATACTTTGATGAACAATGCACGATTTCTCAAATATAGTGAGGCCTTAACAATCAGGCGGTTCCAACAAGTTTTGTGCAAACAGAAAAGAGTTCATTTTGAATGTAAAATTACCATTCGGATAGCAAATGCTCCACATTCGAACTATATCAGTGATTATGTGTTAGTAGTGTTTCAGCCGAAGTGTTATTCATTTATTCGCTTCATATGATACACAACTCAGCAGTATGCACCTGGCGAGATGTTGCAAACCATGCCAAGCAGTAAAATACATCGTCTATATCAGTGGTTCTCAACCGGTGGGGAATCTCCCCCGCCTCCCGGGGGGTGTTAAGTTTATTTCAAGATTGCGTTAATACAAGAACCGATTACTTGATATTGTTTTTCCCTCCATACTTTATAGTTCTGTACTTCTCGCTCTTCTGAAATTCGTTTTGTAACGTAAGTAGACACGCAAATCACGTCTTATGTAGATGTCTAGACTTGTTCTAGTATGTGTTATTAAATTTAGCTTCCATTTTTACGTATGCTGTGTAAAAAAAAAATAGGGGGAAGATATTGATATATATATTGATTTATAGGGAAGATATACGAAAATGGGGGAGGGGGGGGGGGGTAGAATGACATTCTGAACATATGGTGAAGGGGTGCATGGACCAAAAATGGTTGAGAACCACTGGTCTATATGTTTATAAAAGAAATATAACAACAGGAGGTTAAATATAATATACTGCTAACTCCCCGGGAAGGTTAACCCGGTCAACAAATGCCCGCAGAAGTCGGATGTGTCGGCCTAACGGCGCAAGAACGCAGCTCTGCTGTAAACAGGCACAACGCAATCACGTTCGGAAAAGAAAAAAAACAACTCCGGATGAACGCAGAAGAAGAAGAAGAAGATATACTCCTAACTTACCAGTTATTGTTAAAGCTACAGAAGCGCACAGAGGATACAAATAAAAATGTTTCTAAACATTTTGCTATAGCAAGCTTACTGTGACATACCATGGTTATTCTTTTTCAACTTAATATAGTAGTGTAGGCTTAAATGTTATCCCTTATGTTTTTCTTCATATGCATGACAAAAGACAGCAGTGTTGTATATCTACGTTGTGGTGAATTGCAACTGATCAAGACTGAATCCATAATTTGTTGCTTCAGGACTTCTATAGCCAGAAGACATCTTTAAATTAATTGTGTCTGAACGCCTTCATCTGTATTACTGTCTTCTTTGTCAGCAACACTGTGTGCTTCTGAAATGATCTTTCTTTATCTCGAAGTAGAAGATGTATGCTTGTGAATCAACCATCAAGGCATGTTATTCGGACAGTTCTGTCAGACTGAAAATGCACAGATATTTAATTAAAACTTTGAGACATGTCAACATTGTTGTTGACGCCACAGTTTAACAACGTTTATCTTGTTTCCTGTTGCTTTACTTTTAGCCACTCTCCGCTCTATTATCGTGTTATATCCACACAAAAACCCATATTTAGTACTAGCTTTCCCGACTTAGTTATAACTGAAACGACGGACATGCCAGACGTGTTTTGTACTATTCTTAGTGGTTATTATATGATGTGTATTCCTTTAACTAATATATTTCCCAAATTCATTTGTAAATGACATATTGTTCACGTGGTCTGTGTGCTTTCTGTTCACCTGGCCCGCGGTCCTCGCAAAGTATGCATGTGTGTCTGTGCGCGTTGTTTCTCCAAAGATCTTAGCAAACCGTTTTGTTTCTTTGTATATTGTGAATCCTCCAGAAGCCTTTGCGTTCCAACTCTGAAAATGCGCTGGTTTTCGTGTTATCTCAGCCCTGAAACAGGCTTGTATCTATTGGGGTAAGATTGGTGTGAGTCGGTTGACGGTCTATGCCCTCAAGAGGTAAAGAAGGCAAATGAAGAAGACCATATGCTCAATATACCTCATAGCGTGGAAACGGGCCCTTTAAAACCTCTTATTTATCATCAGTTGAAAACTACAGACTAGAACTGACTGCCACAAATAAACTATGTTGCCTGTAATACACCAGCTCACGCGCCTGGCTTTTCTCGTTCTCATTTCGATATTTAACACCCCAATCTCGTGGGGCATTTTCTTTCCGGAACGTAGGGTTGTGTTCATGTTATTCGTTAAAATTTTCGGTTTTCAAGCATTTTTTTTCGTTGATAAAGACTTTTGTCAAAACATTCACCTGTATCTGAGTGTCCTTCCTGTGGTCGATCTTTCTAGTTATATTCTGTACCCATCCATTTTTCATTGATAAAGACTTTCCTGTGGACGATCTTTCTAGGTATATTTTGTATTCATCCGTTTTTCGTTGATGAAGACCTTTGTGGAAACGTTCAAGCGTATCTGTGAATGAATCGTCAACAATCGAGAAGCAGGCCGTAAGTTTTATTAGAACACAATCAAGAATAACCTGTATTTGTGTCTTTCCTGTGGTCGATCTGTCTAGTTACATTTTGTGGTCATCAGTTTTTCGTTGGCAAAGATTCTGGTCGTAACGTTCGCTTGCATCTTTCCTGTCGTCAATCGTTTAGTTATATGTTGTCTTCACCCACTTTTCGGTATGCGTACGACGACAGCAGCTACCGCTATTTTCGACAGCCCGGTTACAGCCGGCTTCTGTGGGCAGTCAGTGAAGCAGAGCGAGATATAAACGTGTCAGGACCTCCTCAAGCATAAATTAGCTGCAGGCAGCATCGGGCACATAATCAACCCACAACTGTTCAATTTATAGCCGGTGCTTTATTGTCGCAGCGTGCCTATGGTTGTAAGAGTTCCCGCAATGATCGTTTGCTCTATGTAATAACATCAGTTCTGCGTGCTTGAATATAACGCTATGCCCGTTCCTCTATCTTAAAACCAACAATGCAACAACCTTTGCAGAGAGTGCAACCATTTGTTGCTCTATCTAATACCAGAAATACAAACAGATATAGAAACATCACGACTTTAAAAACAAACTAAAACAATGTTTCTCTATCTAAATATAAGAAATGCAACAACTTTTGCTGAGAGTGCAACCATCGTTTGATATATCTGTTACTAGAAATTCAAAACCTTGCAGATCTTAACAATCGTTTGTATGTCTTACTACAAGCAATGCGAAACTCTGCAGACAGCGCAAACATCGTTTGCTCTTTCTAAAACCAGAAATGCAAAAAAATCAACACTTGAAAAGAACACAAACATTTCTCTATTTCAATTATCAAGCTCGGTTGCTTTTCCTTTCTTCATATATTTGAAAGCGTCAATGACTTCTCCGGTTGTTGTTTTTTTCTGTTCTCCATATATTTGATAGCGTCATTTACAATAGGTAGGTCTTTTTTATTTACTTCATTCTGTTAATTCTACACTTCCTCAATAAGAGGACTCTGTTACGTATTCAGTCCATCTGTTTATTACAGCACACTTCATCCCACTTCGTCCTATCTGTTGCTATCTCATGCAAGGTGGGGGCTGCGTGGTCTCGAGGTATGGTGTCCGCCTCGAGTGCTGGAGGTCCCGGGTTCAAGCCCCGGTGTGGACCGGGATTTTTTCACGTGGACTTCTAGTACTCTAGTAATAAAATTTCCCCTGGTCCTTGGGTAGTGAGATCGGACGCCCGTGTGTATTGTTGCGCACGTAAAAAAATCCCTTGGCAGTTGGAAATCGAAAAAGAGTAGCCTAACGGCGCTGCCCGGGCAAAATCTCGAGTTAAAAATCTACCCAAAGTATTTCAGGATCCTCGCCGTGCTACGGAATTCGTGCACTGAGCTGAGTTTCTCCAGACTCAGGTTTGAGTTAGGAGAAGAACAGAGCACTATTTGTTACACCCGTGTGCCGTGATGTTGATCCATCGACTAAACTAAACTAAACTCTCATGCAGCTCCATCCATTCTACGGTCTCCCCATATTATTCATCTCTTCTCCATGAGTGTTGACGTTTCTCACACCGTCCTTGCACTGACCACAGAACCCATCGAGTGACCACACATCAGTAGCCGCGATGGTGTAGTGGCCACACGCTCACCAGCCGGCCCTGACCACGGTTCGAGTTTGCATCCAAACGGATTTTCAAAATTGGCCTGAGCTGCCAATCTTAAATGCCAAGCAAGAAATGTCTACGGAAGTAGAGGTCGCGATTCATCACATTATCCTTGGGCTGCCAAGAGGACTATAAATCTACGGGTGTAGAGCCATCGGTTGAACAGGACTTAAGGCGTGAAACACGCTCCGTGTGCTTTACTTCTTACTAACTTGTCAACGACAACTGAGTTCCAATCACAGCTGGGGGAGATTTGAAAGCAGACCGACCGCTTTGCGCTGGGTTTGATACAATGGTTTGAGTTCCGGTCGTTCAGACCGCAATGGCAAATTACTGTATGTAACCTTGCCAAGAAATCACAAAGTAAATTTTTAAAAAATGCTAGGGTTAACTGTGATGTCCTGTAAAGGATAAGCAACTAACTTTTAACCAAGGACATCAAGTGTTCAGGTGATAGAAGACATATATACTTTCCGTGTAGGTTAGAGATCACTTGCCATTTTGGTTTTTGCTTTCTTTCGTTGGCTTGCTTTGAACTAGAGAGTAGTCCCGACACTTTCTACTACTGGGTTGTGCATTGGACGGTTTTTTCGTGTGGGTTAGCTTTCCCTATTACCAGTCTCCCTCGCCATCAGGCGAATCCACTCCAACTTCAGAGGTACTTGTAATTTACGTCCCCCAGTCAAGGACGAGAAGTCAACAGTTTAGTCCAAATGGCCGGTGCAGGGGTTAAACCTACTGCCTCAGCATATTGGAAGTGTAATTGCGAGCGCTCTTGTCCATTCGGTCGTGCGACACTTCGTCGCTTGTCATGATTGTTACATTACGAGAACGTATTACTATGTCGAGCCATGTTACTATGTCGAGCCATGTAAAGATGTTATCCGTCTCCCCATCGAACAAGCAAACACTGACATTTCAAACACTATAGTTATGTCATGCTATCCGTCAGACAACATAACCATCTAACTGTCCATGTCTGCGGGTGAATACAGTCTCACAATCACCACACACCGGGTTCCAAATCAGCCGTGGCGATTTGGTGGCAGACCGCATTGCGCTGATTTTTCACAACATGGGTGTTAGCCGTTTCGAAAGCAATGGCAAACTTCTGTCAACTTCTGCACGTGAAATTGCCTTGAAAATCACAAACAGCCAAAAAAAATATTGGGGTCGACTGCAGCGTTCTCCCTCTCGCAAATGTAAGACAGGCCTGCGTGCCCAATTTGTGACCCTTTGAAAATAATATTTCCCCCTCTCTCTCTCTCTCTCTCTCTCTCTCTCTCTCTCTCTCTCTCTCTCTCTCTCTCTCTCTCTCTCTCTCTCTCTCTCAGACTTAAGTGCTGAAACATTACCGACAAAATGAACCACTCTACGACCAACAGCAACTCTTTGATCCAGGAAAACACCACTAACGAACTCCCCAACAGACAACTACGACCCAGCAAACATCGTCCAATATTCATGTGCAGAAAGAACCCATCCGATGTTAAACATACTCCATACTTTCTTACTCACAACATTGCCAATGAAACAAAACCGGCGCATCAACAGAACACACTGCTGGCTATTGTATCACTCGCTCAGAAACAACCAATCTGCACTAAACGTCTCCAACCATCGCTTCACCATTCACATAAACAAAGACCAATTTGCAAAGTAGTCTGTCGCAATTAGCCCGATCGTCTTTTTAATAGAACAAGCTGGCCGCCGGAGTTGATTAGCCGATGTTTTTATTTACCTGACTGATGAACTATGTCAAAATGTATGTCAAGAACAAGGCGGCCCGTTTGCACAGCTCTACAACTCAATCTTCGACTCTTTCACTTGGGCCCCAAGTTTGTTTGCGGTGCTATCAAGTGACTTGTTGTTGACAATGGTAATATGCACCCAACAAGTGCGGACTACTGCTAATGTGGAATACTAGGCAGCACCAACTACAGCTAATCACACAGCCTCGTTAAGCATATTAAGCTTTCTAACACTGATGCATTTAAACACTTTCCATTTCACAGCTAATTCCTACATTATCTTTTCTTACTTGACAAAGCCTTAATATTGTATTGCTCCCATTGTTGAAACTTGAATAGAAGTAAATAAATATAGCATTAAAACCGCATTTGTGTGCTCTGTAACTTCTGGAAAAACTCGTCAACTCTTTTCAGACTATACTCTCTTTAGAATTTCTAATTGTAAAATACAAAACTCTCCAGCGTGAAATGTTTTAAATGTTTAGAAAGAATAATTGTAAACTGCTCAAGTTGTTAACTGTAAAATGTTTAGCTCTCTCAAATGCTTGCGGTACTTGTATTATAATGTGCAGAAATGGAATCTATTGTACTGTTCTGCAGTTGTTATAGCTAGCATTTTTGTATAGTAACAGACAGAAGCCTTATTTTCCCGCCGTCTGCACAGATTAATGACAATTTCTTGTTTAAACCTTGCAGTCTTTGTTTAATGTCCCTGCAGTCTGCACAGATTAACGATAACGTTTCTTGTTTAACCCTTGCAGTCTTCGTTCTGAGAAGCATGATGCAAATACACCGAACTACCAGAATAAGTCACGAGTGCCTAGAAAATGCTACTGATAATAGAACATTATATGTAAATATACGGAGGAGACTTTGTCCCTACTATGTACATAAAATATTATTTTTTTACGATCACCAGAGTTATGGATCAGCTCTGTGTTCTTGTCTCGACCATACCACGTGGCAAAGCTATCCAGGTATTTACTTCTCGGCCTTCCCCTTGTTCTTTTCCCCTCAATCTTGCCAACTGTAGCCAAGTTCTCCAATTTATTTCTTCTCATAACGTGGCCAAAACGTTATGACTGTCTACGTCACATTACTCTAATCCCCAGGAATGCTAACCTGGTAAAATAACGCACGCTAACGTCGGATGTGTTGGCCTAAGGGTTTTGGCCCAAGGGTGCCTAACGAGACACACCGCAATTACGTCTGAAAAAACACTACGGATGGAAGATTCATAGCACTCCATCACAATCCCATCAGTCTCTTCCTGGCTCGACTGTATGTCTTCGATCTCGTTGTAAGACTTGTCCATATGTCCTTCAAACCACAAGTCTCACTTCCCCTAAGACTACTTTCCACATCCGAGAGGGTTTCTCATGTACGAGTCGCAACGTCATCTATGCGATCATCTGCATACGTTGCGACATGAGGTATCTTGGAGAGACGGGCCTTCGTCTTGCGGACAGATTTAGACAACATTTATCCGATATCGACAGTGGTGCCAAGAAACCGGTACCCCTACACTTCAACAGTTCCGACCACTGTGGGGTTGCCGACATACGTGTTACGGCGATAAAATCGTGCACATCTCACGAACGCGATCGCAAGACATTGGAAAACCGTCTTATCTTCCAGTTGGGTTCACTTTGCTCTCACGGCCTCAATGTCCAACACAGTTTTATTTAAGTCCCCCACGCCCCTTATCCACACCCCCGCCCCTCCATCTCCGCCATCTTATAGTCCACTTCATAGCCAGTTGTATGTCCTTCGCAGGACGTGGGAGTCACCACCAGCATTATCTATGCTTTCTGTGACTTCTTGTTTGGTTTGCATGGGGTCGTTTCTCATTGCGTTCTTAACGACCGTCACTTGTGAACTTGGCGGAATTGCGTACTGCATCCGTTACATCGCAACAGAGTTACACATCCATATTTTTCCATTCACTCTCCTGGGCGCACCCCGATCCCCCTAGCGCGGGTTCCCTCACCGGTTGAATTAACCAATCACCGAGTTTCTGGCTGTACTGACCTTTAGGCAGTTGACCCCTTTACACAACATCCGTTCCATTCCACCGATGGATAGCCGTCTCAAGCTAGGACACAGATGAGTTGATATTTATACATTCATGTAGTGTCGATCGTGTATTAGTTAATCTATTTTTGTTTGTTTGTTCTGTGCTGACGAAGGCTTTGGCCGCAACGCCCATTGTTTTTTGTAGTTGTGCTTTGGTAAAGCTCTCAACCTACTTCTCGTTTTTCAGTGATTCATTCAATGCCCTTTACAGGACGTGGCAGTCAACCCCAGCCCCTATTGGCTGTTTGTGATTCACTGGGCAATTTTGAAGTAGTTTTCCGGCGCTGTGGCTTAGTGGAGAGCAATAACCATTACGTCACGATTGCCTTATACATGCGCACAATGTAATGGCTCCCATGGACAATCTTCAAGTTCACGGACAACAATCTCAGTTCGGGAGGGACGAGCAGTGTTCGTAAGAGAAGGCTTCGGTCTCTGCTTGATGAGTGAGATGAAATATCTAGCCTTTTCTTATTCTGATCACGGCAAAAAAAAGTCTAAATCGCGAATGCAAATAGCATACGTTCAAATTTCACAGCAGTTTGAAGCCACAAAGTGTAGGCCGAAAAGGTACCGCCCTGTCAGACGTTTTCTAGGAAGGGTATCCACAGGTAGATAAAGAGTCCGGCACCAGTCTAGAGGGTGTACACCGTAAACAAACCAATGTCAGACTTGAACATGCAGTTCTCGGGAGTTAGAGAGAGGTGTAAACTTCGGCTGAGGTACCCTCTTGTAAGGATGTAGCCGGAAAAATCTTCATCTTCGCTTAACGCGCTAACAAAAGCGGGTCTCAAACAGTTGCAACATTCGGCAAGTAAATGCGATCTCCAGACAGACACGTGTACTGCATATTTCTTAATGTCAGTGATTGAAAGGATGCGCACGTGGGCACACATACACACACACTTACACAACGGCTATGTGGGAGATGAAACAGACAGACACATCGATTGATATAGACAAATACATTCACACGGCTGGAGAGACCGACATACATATAAAACTAAAACCAGGGAGACAGAGAGAACTTTGTTTTCGAAGGGTTACAAATTCTGCAAGGATGCCTGTCTGACATTCTGTCTATGAGAGAGAGAGAGAGAGAGAGAGAGAGAGAGAGAGAGAGAGAGAGAGAGAGAGAGAGAGAGAGAGAGAGAGAGAGAGAGAACAAGCAAAACTACACAGGAAGCAATGAAAAACAACACTAGCCGTAAGTGTCTGTCAAAGACGCTAATGGTCGATCATAAATCAAGATGCCATTTGCAAATATCTCCCGCCTCGCCATGGATTTACATTTCAATGATTAGGGGAAGGCAAGTACGCATGCCGTTGGAGGCCTCGAGATATGGAGAAGCGTGATCGCCACTTCAGTCGGCAAGGCACTTTGTGATGAAGTCTGGGTATTCAATAATTATCTTCTACTCGTCTAAATATTTTAATAACTGTATCTGGTGCACTGTTGTCTCATTTTGCGGTATGAGCTGTGACAGGGCAAGGTTTGGTAATGTGACAAGGCAAGGCCTGGTAATTTGACTGGGCAAGGACTGGTAATGTGACAGGACAAGGCCTGGTAATGTGACAGGGCAAGGATTGGTAATGTGACAGAATGAACTGTGGCAGGGCAAGGTTTGGTCATGTGAAAGGGCAAGGTTTGGTAATGTGACAGGATGAACTGTGACAGAATAAGGCCTGGTAATGTGACAGGACAAGGTTTGGTAATGTGGCAGGGCAAGACTTGGTAATGTGACAGGATGAACTGTGGCAGGGCAAGGTTTGGTAATGTGACAGAATGAACTGTGGCAGGGCAAGGTTTGGTAATGTGACAAGGCAAGACCTGGTAATTTGACTGGGCAAGGACTGGTAATGTGACAGGACAAGGCCTGGTAATGTGACAGGACAAGGCTTGGTAATGTGACAGGGCAAGGGTTGGTAATGTGACAGAATGAACTGTGGCAGGGCAAGGTTTGGTCATGTGAAAGGGCAAGGTTTGGTAATGTGACAGGATGAACTGTGACAGAATAAGGCCTGGTAATGTGACAGGACAAGGTTTGGTAATGTGACAGGGTAAGGCCTGGCAATGTGACAGGGCAAGGCTTGGTAATGTGACAGAATGAACTGTGGCAGGGCAAGGTTTGGTAATGTGACAGAATGAACTGTGGCAGGGCAATGTTTGGTAATGTGACAGAATGAACTGTGGCCGGGCAAGGTTTGGTAATATGACAGAGCAAGAATTGGTAATGTGACAGGGCAAGGTTTGGTAATATGACAGGATGAACTGTGACATGGCAAGGCTTGGTAATGTGACAGAATGAACTGTGACAGGGCAAGGCTTGGTAATGTGACAGAATGAACTGTGACAGGGCAAGTGTTGGTAATGTGACAGGGCAAGGTTTGGTAATGTAAAAGAATGAAGTGTGACAGGGCAAGGTTTGGTAATGTGACAACTGAACTGTGACAGGACAAGGTTTAGTAATGTGAGAGAACTAGTTGTTACACATTCTTTTAGATTACCTTCGCATTTGCCTCGCTGCAATATGTTGCCAAAATACTACCATAGTACCCAACCTTCACTGGTGCCTGCCACGACGTACAGGGAAATGCTGAGAGAACGCAAACCGCGTGCTAACGCGGTCGCATTGCAGTGTTCAAGTTGCAACTTCTTACTTTGAAATATGTTGCTACATCCTACAAACATGTCATACACACCGACAACACCCACCCTACTGTTTGGCAGTGCTGCCTCAGATATTCTACGAAACGCCTCAACCATATAAACAAGAACACACAAAGCGTGCCCGTGCAGTCGCCTAGCAGTGTTCAGGTTACAACTTCTTACTATGACATCTATTACTACCTCCTACAAACATTTGAGATGAGATGGAAGGGATCGGGCAAAATTATAGCTGACAATCACACAATAATTTATTCTGGAGGGGATACACATGAAAAAGGTGTAGGAATAATATTAGACGAAAAAACAGCCAAGTCAATTAATGGATACTGGTGTATTTCAGATAGAGTAGTTATGGTAAAAATCAAAGGCAAACCAATAGACATAAATATTATACAGGTATATGCACCAACAACAAGCAGTAGTGATGAAGAAATACAACACTTTTACGACGAAATAGAAATGGTGATGGCTCAAATTGGATCACAAGAAATAAAAATAATACTTGGTGATTTTAATGCAAAAGTAGGAAAGGGGAAAATTGAGGATGTAGTGGGGAATTATGGTTTAGGTACAAAAAATGAAAGGCAAAAGTAGGAAAGGGGAAAATGGAGGATGTAGTGGGGAATTATGGTTTAGGTACAAAAAATGAAAGAGGGGAAAAGCTATTAGAATGGGCAAATATCAATGATATGATAATTGGAAACACGTGGTTTAAACACCATAAAAGACGACTGTACACATGGAAAAGCCCTGATAAGAAAATACGCAACCAAATTGACTACATACTAATTAATAAAAGATATAGAAATGCTTTAATTAATGTAAAGACAATGCCTGGTGCTGACTGTAATAGTGATCATGTACCACTATGTGGACAAATAAAAGTAAGATTAAAGAGAGGGAAAAAAATGGTTAAGAACATGAGACTTAATAAAGAGGTTCTGAAAATAGATAAAGAACTGCAAGAACAATACAGAGTGACTGTGAAAAATAGGTACAATGCAATAGCTAAAATACAGAATATAAATGAACAATGGGAAATGTTAAGGGACTCCATTCATCAAACTAGCAAAGAAGTATTACCGGAGAGAGGCAAAATAGCTAAGAAAAAATGGATGAATGAAGAAATCTTAAAACTGATGGACAAAAGAGAGTAAAAATGACAAACAAGAATACGCTAAGATAAATAAAGAAATAAAAGATAAATGTGGGAAGGCTAAAGAAAGTTGGTTAAACGAGCAATGCAAAATAATTGAATTAAATTCCATTAATGATACAAAAAATATGTACAGACAAATCAGTGAGCTTACAGGAAGAAAAATAAGAATAAATACACGGTGTTTGAAATCAAAAACAAGAAAGATATTATTAGAGGAAGGTGCTATAATGAAGAGGTGGAATGAGTATTTAAGAGAATTATATGACGGAGAAAGGGAAGAATTAACAGAAGATAGTAACTTAGAAGGTTCACCTATTCTAAAAGAAGAAGTCGCTGACGCTATGAAACGTATGAAGAAAGGAAAAACAGCTGGGCCAGATGAAATCACAATAGAAGAATTAGAAGTGTTGGGAGAATTTGGAGTAGATATATTAACCAAAATGTTGAATGATATTTACAGTAGTGGATATTTACCCAGTGATATGCAGAAATCTGTATTTATAGCTATACCAAAAAGTCCAGGAGCAATTGATTGTGAAGATTTTCGTACAATTAACCTCATACACCATATCACTAAGCTTCTACTCAGAATCATAATGAGAAGAACCAAAAAGAAAATAAAAATGGAAATTAGTGAAGAACAGTATGGATTTGTGGAAGGAACGGGCACAAACAATGCAATTTATACATTACGGACACTAATAGAAAGGTCAATAGAGAAACAGAGAGACATATATTTGTGCTTCATAGATTATACTAAGGCATTTGATAAAGTAAAACATGATGAACTGATTAAAATGTTGGAAGATATCAACATTGATGGAAAAGATTTAAGAATAATAAAGAATGTTTACTGGAATCAAGTAGCAGCAATTAAAATGGGAAATAAAGAGGGTAGTTACGAACAGATAAAGCTAGGAGTACGACAGGGATGTGTCTTGTCACCAGATCTTTTCTCCCTGTATAGCGAAGTAATAATGAGAAAAATCAAAGAGATGCCAGGAATACTAGTTGGAGGTTATAATATAAATAATATACGCTATGCAGATGACACAGTATTGGTGGCGGATAATTCAACAGACCTACAGCAATTATTAGACGTTGTAGTAACAGAGAGTGCAAGGAAAAGACTCTCCTTGAATATCAAGAAAACAGTAACAATGGTAATATCAAAGAAAATGGTGACACCAAAATGTGACATAGAAATAGAAGGAAAAATCCTTAACCAAGTGGATAATTTTAGATACCTAGGGGCATTTATAACATCAGATGGAAGATGTACAACAGAGATTAGGAGCAGAATAGGGCAGGCAAAAGCCGCATTTCAGAAAATGAAGAGTATCTTGTGCAATAAGTCACTATCACTGAATGTAAGAAAGAGAGTGCTGAAATGCTATGTAGAACCAGTTTTGCTGTATGGCAGTGAATCTTGGAATGTAAATGAACAAAGTAAGAAGAAATTAGAAGCAACAGAGATGTAGTTCCTGAGACGAATGTTGCGAATTCCTTGGACTGCCAGAGTAACTAACGATGACTGCCTGAAACAGGCTAATGAAACTAGAACATTATATACAACAATAAGACAGAGACAAACATCTTTCTTCGGTCACGTGATGAGAAGAGAGGCATTGGAGAGCATCGTAACAACTGGAAAGATCGAGGGGAAGAGAGGCAGAGGCAGACCAAGAGAAATGATGCTGGATGAATTGAGACGGTGGCATGGAGGAATATCAGCAGCAGAGTTGATCCAGAAAACCAAAGACCGAGATCTGTGGAGAGCCATGAACGCCTACGCCAGCTGGCACGGCATTTGATGATGATGATGACAAACATTTGATACACACTGCCAACACCCTACTGTTTGGCGGTGCTGCCGAAGAAATTCTCCGAAACGTCTGAACTATATAAACACAAAGCACTCAACAGCTTAAAGAGAGCACTACTTGAGTCTGCCGCCTCTCCACTTCTTGCACGCTAAAGCAGTTTGTGAACCCGTATTCAACAGCGTGACACTTGCCTGGGGCTTCGCAGAACGGAGAAAATGACGCTCTTTCTTCTCTCCATTGCAAAAACAGGGATTTATCGTTGATCTCAGCGGTCGGGCAGATCCTTCGTGTCCTGCTTTCTCCAACTCCTTTCGGCGACTAACCTTCGTGTCAGAAGTTCCCGGTGTGAGAACTTCACGAGAACATTAAGCCTCTCCCAGATAACGGAGATGGGAAAAAGGCACAAGTGGTCTGTGGGTATTCTGGTGTGGGGTGTCGGGGAAGGGGCTGGGTGTTGGCTTGACTGCTAACAGAATAATATGATTACTAAAATGGATTAGTTCCTCGACATGCTCTGGTGCACTCAAACAAGCTTGGGTGTGTGTGTGTGTGTGTGTGAGAGAGAGAGAGAGAGAGAGAGAGAGAGAGAGAGAGAGAGAGAGAGAGAGAGAGAGAGAGAGAGAGAGAGAGAGATCAGGTTTGTGAAAGAGAGGAAAACATGGGGTTGAGAAAGGGAAACATTTTTACCCCCTCTTCATTATTAGCGTTCTTCGGCAATATTGAGTTTCAGGGAAATGGTTTGCCCGAGATTTATTCAAGAAAGGGTAAGGAGGGAAGTAAAAGACCCCTGTTCATACGCCTTGGGGTGTAGTGGTTGTATGGTGCTCTTCCCCACGTATAGATCAACTGACATTCTACGGACAATGTTGTCAATCTTTAATGATTGGGCAGTGTTTGAAAAATTTGCCGGTCCAAGGTTTGTATTTATCTATTACGTTGCATGAACAGTACAGAGGGTGAATACACAACTTGGACCGGCAATATTTTCAAAACACTGCACAGTCATTAAAATACACCCTATATAACACAGGCTGTGTTTACTTTCCAGAACATTTTCTGGCGCTGGGAGAACAGAGAGAGGACGTGAAGCAAACAGACATGGATACAACTAACCAAAGACAGGCAGGCGTTAGAAGTGAAAATATAAAACAGCAGGAAGTAACTGACAACAAATAGTTATTGGGTGGTTTCAATGAATAAAAATACGGACATGGGGGAAGAACTGTTCCAACATAGGTCAGGATTCAACCAAAGCAGGCATTTGAAAGACAAGTCCAAAGTATCAACTGACACATGGTGAACAGCCACAATGATTAATGCATATATGCGCACATAATAATAATAATAATAATAATAATAATAATAATAATAATAATAATAATAATAATAATAATAATTCACGAATATCTAACATCCCAGAAGTGAATATATAACTTCATTTTCATAGTCTATATAAAAAATAACGTCACCACGTTAATCTATTTAAATATAACTTCATTTCCAACTCTATCTTATATATAAAAAAGGAGCGTATCTCTGTATGTATTTATGTATCTCTGTATGTCCTTTATTTGTTCGCGAACGGCCCATCCGATTGAGATGAAATTTTCTACACGCCTTCCTTTCAGTCCAGAGCAGCCAACTGTGATATTTTGTTAGTGTGAAATCGCCTGCTTACTCAGTATTATTTCATTTTTCATTTTTCATCATAATGTCATATATTTCAGGGGATCTAACTCGTAAAAGTTATTTCAAGGGGCATAACTTTTCTGTATAACTTATAGTCATATTGTGGCATCGTTTTCAAAGATTTATAAACTCTTTGTCCATAGTTATGTACCGGCATATGAGTTATAATAAATAATGATACAATCTGTAAGGCATTTTCAAAGTTTTCATAAAAATGATGCACAATGCATAACATTGTAACTCATCTTTTTTTGCTTAAGAAGTTACTGTAGTCATGCAGGTGATTAGAAAGAGTTTTCATTAAAAATAATGGATGGTGTGTGGTAGAACGTTCTTTTAAGTTACATTTTTTTTGTTGTATGAATTTAATGAAGCCGGACAGGGTCAGGCAGACAGATAGACAGACAGACAGACAGATAGACAGTCGGGAACAGGAACTTATACGACTACTTATATAAATTAAATGAGATGCTTCACACCAGGAGCTGGGCGATGTCGGGCCGGGTCAGACAGACAGACAGACAGACAGTCGGGAACGGGAACTTATATGACTACTTATATGAATTAAATGAGATGCTCCACACCAGGAGCTGGGCAATGCCGGGCCGGGTCAGACAGACAGACAGACAGACAGACAGACAGACAGACAGACAGACAGACAGACAGACAGACAGACAGACAGACAGACAGACAGTCGGTAACGGGAACGAGAACTTATATGACTACTTATATGAATTAAATGAGATGCTCCCCACCAGGGTCTGGGCGAAGCCGGGCAGGGTCAGCTAGTATTTTATAAAATGTAACTTAGGTTATCTATATAAATGCAACGTAATCACCCTAGTCTATGTCAATAAGATCACTTCCCTAGTTTTTTATAAATATAACGTCACTTCCTTGGTCTAAATAAATATAACATCATATCCCAGGTCTACATAAATACCATAAAAGTCACTTTAATAGTCTACATACATATAACATTACTTCCCTAGTCAATATAAATATAACGTCATTTCCCTAGTCTATACAAATATAGCCGGTAACGTGATGACGGTTCAAATCAGCAGTGGTTCGAATCGCATCGGTAACTTACGGGGTATGTGAGCCGGCCGCTCAGAAAGCAATGGCAAACTACTGAGCGTAATCTTGCCAAGAGATCAACATACAGCTGAAAGATGCTGGTGTTGACAGCTAAGTCCTGTAAAGGATATGCTTAAAAAAAAAAAAAAACAAATATAACGTCACATCCATGGTGTATATAAATATAAGATCACTTCCCTGGTCTATATAAATACCATATAAATTCACTTTCCTAATCTACAAAAATATAAAAGTCACTTCCGTAGTCAATATAAAAAAAAATGTATTCAAAATAACAGAACACAAATATTCGAGAAACTGTTAAAGGAATACAATCCTACAACAATAAGTGGGGACCACACTCGGACCCCCAGAGCAACCAACATACACCGGTTATCTGTGGTGGAGAGCACCAGCCCAACATGGTGGATAAGATAAATTCCCACTACTCCGTGTGACAACAAGAGTGTTGCATGATTCATAACCTCCCTTTTAACCAGGCTGATAATGCGATAATAGTTGTAAGCCGTTACAAGGTCCCGAGAAAACCAAAGCCGCGAGCACTGATACGATCCTGGCATGCACAAGTTCATCGAGGTGAAAGCACTGTTGCGTTACCGATGATGAGTCACCGCCTTTGTTCTTTCACGTGGTGATTTGTTTTCAAATTGTCGAGTGTTGTCTCGAAGTATTTCTATAGTGCACCAGGTTGTGGAAGTGATTTGTAGGAGTTCGGTTCTGCCATGAGTTCGCCTCGCTCACTTCAGTTGGCTGTCTGCACATGTCTGTGCATGCATTTAAGAAGTTTCGCACTCAAAGACTTTCAAATAACTTTCTGGAAGCCTTGGAGATGTGGTTTTATAGAAGAATGCTGAAAATTAATTGTACAGCCAAAATGAGCAATCAGGACATTTTGAGGGAAGCTGAGTCTAAAAAACAACCTATCACAAACACCAGAAACAAGCAGTCATAGATTTTGGCCACAAAATGAGAAGACAAAATCTATAAAACACGTGACAACCGGTAAGATTTGCGGATAGAGAGATAAAGGAATACAACGTGAGAATATTCTTAACAGTCTTGTCATGGCACGGAAGGGAGACAAAACACTAATTGATCCTTGCCGTCGGAGATCGTAATTTGTGGAGAGACATGATCGATCAAGCCACCCGGCCAAGCACCGAATGGATGATTATTTGCTGGCGTCTGTAGCTTAGGGGATAGTGAAACGCAGTTTTACAATTCCCCGACTTGCGGAGTCCAGGGTTCGAAATCGACAGCAGGCCATTTGGAAGCGGATCACATTACGGTGATTTCGATGGGATGAGGCGACGTCTGTTCAGAAAATAATGGCAAACTACTGAACGTAAAATTGCCTACTAAATCAAAAAAAGGGTCAATTATTGCTTGGGTTGATCGCAACCTGCATGTAACAGGACATGCAACTAACTTAATGGTTATTCGTGTGATACATGTAGACATTCGAATATGTGTGAAAGGTAAACGCTTTCGTCTCAGGCTGCATCCTCGCCATGTATACTATTTCAGTCCTCGCCTAAGATACCGTTTATGTCATTGTCGATCTTCGGACCCTGGCTGGTTGAGAAGTTTAGGTCACTTCCTCGTCGCCGACAATTCCCAGACAACCCCCAGAAAATTATAAAAACTACCTGATACCACAGATAAGCGTGGTCACACAAGAGAAGTCTACCACTTCTGTGGATTGACCACTGACCACTGGCTTGGGAAGAAAGTGCACTAGCCATTACACTGTTGAGGATCCTTTTTATATAGTACACGATACAACTTTCACATACAAACACTTTTTATTCTGTTCATTGTGTCTTCTTTTTCTTCGGCAGTTTTCTTTCTAGTGACCATACCATGAGAGCCGCGGTGGTGCAGTTGGTAACACGACTGACTGTCGGCGCCGTGCTAATGTATTCAATTCCAATGCAGACGGGGATTTTATTTTTAAACTGACCCGGCGGCCCAAGTCTCCCAACTTTAAATGGGCACTAGGAAACGTTCTGGAGTATAAATAAGGTTGCTGTGATCCTGACCACATCATCAATCGATTGGTCTACAATGATAGCACAATATACCCAAAACACAATACGCGAAAAGAGGTCCTTTGCTTACAGCCTTAGCTGTCCAACCCCAGGACCAGTAACCTCACGAGGGAACCGAACTTCGAGCCTCCACCCCAGCACAGACAGATGGGCTACCCTCCGACTAGGTGCACTCCCATAAAGCAAAGCTTAGAAGTCAAACACATATCATTGCCAGGCACAGCTCCCTTTTACCATAGGCATCATCACCAATTATCTCCACCTGCCCGGAAGATCTGCCTCGTCTGTCCGCATCACTCACAGGGAAACATAACTGATATTAGCGAGAAGAAGGCTACTATTTATGGGCCTGGCTTCATCCTGCGGGGTGACCGACGTGCCTAAGGTGTCTACATAGATTGCATTCCCACTGTCACAAATCTTCGCGTACGATAGTCTTTCCGTTGGCAATGTGACATTTAATGGCATGCGATGTCATCTTCACTGACGTGGCCATTGTTATGTGATAATCGTGGCAAAAGTACTTCTAGAAATGCCACGACAGAGGATATTTGTCACTGCTGGCATACATACCTTGATGAAGTGTTTCTTACAGTAGGGCGGTGACGTTTGTGGTGGTAGGGCTGAGTGCTAATAGAAGTAAAGAAAGCCAATCGGGACTTGATGTTAATATCTGAGGATATAAATATCACGAAAGAAAGAACTTTATTTTCAAAGGGTTGGGCACGCAGATCCGTCCAACCCATGTAGTAAGCCCACAAGGCCCTGCAACTTGAATATGAACGGAAGAATATAGAAGGAGGAGGAGGAGGAGAAGGAGAAGAAGAAGAGAAGAAAAGAAGAAGAAGAAGAAGAAGAAGAAGAAGAAGAAGAAGAAGAAGAAGAAGAAGAAGAAGAAGAAGAAGAAGAAGAAGAAGAAGAAGAAGAAGAAGGATTAAACGTGAGGCTGAATTTCAGTGGTCTGGAGAATGATCTTCTGAACACCCATCTGTGGCAACATCCCGCGGAACCTGGGGTTCTGGTGGGGGAAGACGGGGTAATAGGAGCAGCAGCCGGATTCAACATTACAAAGAGCAGAAGGTGATGCTACCCATCACAATTCATGCTGACAACTCTCAATTACTTAGGATATTTTCACACTAAACTATTAGTGCCGAGCCAAATGACACAAACAATGATTCGTGTGCTCAGGATGGGTCTGCTTCAACATCTGCAGTAGTCATGACCTTCTCAGCCAGATTCTCCTTGAGCAAAATCATCTGATCATTTTCTCAAAGACATACTTACTATACTGTTGTTAATGGACAGTCAGTTAGTCTGTCAGTCGCGGTTCTACTTCACGGCAAAGGGTCGCCCCATCATGCTCCGCTCCTGTGCCAGTGTATATCACACACAATGGTCCTCACTGCCCTATCATGTAAAACGTGGAACAGGCAGGAGTCTCGACAAACAAACAGCCCGCATAGGTATACGATGCATAATGCCGCTGCTAGAATGCCAACACAAATGTTGAAATTGTGTACTCAAATGTATTGCTTAGTTATTTAAATTCCGGTTCCATAGTTACTTAGAACTTCTAGTGTTACTGCATGAGTGTGTGTAAGTAAAGCATCTTAACCCGAAATTACCTGATCAACTTGTCTCTAATCTTCAACTACTATGTACGACCCCTAGAAAAACTCCACGGGGAGCTAATAATTCTAGAGAGTGGGTGAATATTGACATTCCTGATGTTACTATCGATGCCGATATCTGGCCAGTAACTCCAATGTTCTGTGTATGTAATTTAGCCTCACACTGAACGTGCTAATGAACTAAAATTGTCAAGAAAGATACAAACAGTCCATAACTGCAGGGGTTGACTGCAACGTCCTGTTAACGGACATGCAACTAACTTTTCTAAAACACTGAATAAAAATTATGCTCCAATTCAGATGATGCATTCACTCGTGTATCGGTGCTAATTCCCGCATGGCTCAGAGGTCGACTTGTTGCCCACGTGGTCCCTCACTCATGAGAGGCACGTGACCATCACGCTGGTTGATGTGTCACGGCTTTTTGCGTACCCAAAATGTCGTGATGTAACTACAGTAGACGAGAAGATGTGAACTTCATCCATATTCATTCTAGTATACCTTCATACATGCTAGTAACTTGTTTATCTTGTAAGGTGATTTCTTCTCTGCTACATACAGGAGTACTCTCGTGAGTAACGTGAGGACGGGAGAATCGGTAGCGGTTCCAACCGCGTCGGTAACTTACGGGGTATGTGAGCCGGTCGCTAAGAAATCAGTAGAATCAGCGGGCTTGGTAGAATCAGCGGGGAAAGAAGACCCTGTTGAGCTTGACTCTAGTCCGACTTTGTGAAGACACATGAAGGGTGTAGCATAGGTGGGAGCGCAAGCGCAATTGAAATACCACTACTTTTATCGTTTCTTTACTTATTCAGTCTCTCGGTAGAGATTTGTTCGCAGCAGACGAGCATAATCTCCGGCGGGCCTAATCTCGCTGGTCGCGAGATCCGCACAGTGGAAGTATGGGAGATTTGCTTGCAAATAGACAGGCAATATCTCCTGCGGTAGCTATGGCGGGCCTATTCCCGCTGGTCGCGGGGACCGCTATAAGTCAGGTGGGGAGTCTGACGATAGTGCACGCTTTACACAGGTCCGGACACTTGTGATTGACAGATGTGCCCTCATGGTCCGGGCTCGTACAAGGCCCTCGCCTGTGGGACATGGCTGAACGCCTCTAAGCCGGGTCCCTTGGGTGTCAGGGTCTGGCCATAACTCGCCACCGGCTCGTGGTGGTGAGGTCTCGGTGGATTGACGCTGAGCCGCCAGCGTCTGCAGCCTACCTTGTGCCAGACGTATTGGTTACCCATTCCTCTGGAATACACAAGACTAGGCCGAGAGAGAAATCATGTCGTTTGGGCATCACATGATCTCTGAAGCTCTGCCCAGACATTGTGTTGGAATATTGGCCACATTCCACTCACATACTTTGGTCTGTCAAGACTGCAAGGTGTCTACTTACAAGGACCAGTTCATTTTATGAGGTGATTTCTTCTCTACTACATACAGGGAACCAGTTCATTTTGTATACTGATGTCAATTACTACATATAATAAATTAACTTCAAGAGTGGGTTTAATACAAGCAAGCAAGAAACCAATTAATTTTGTGTACTTCACTCCAAATATGCCAGTAAACAGCTAGTTTTGTGAGTTGTTTCTTATATATATATATATATATATATATATATATATATATATATATATATATATATATATATATATATATATATATATATATGCGTTCACCTAATGTATATTATTAAACATATATCTAATGTATATCTATCGAATATATATCTGACCTATATTCAAGCTGTAGACACTAATGAAACCATGGATGGACTTGTTTCAGAAACCTCTGTGACTGCTCCATGTCAGATGTAAAGACAATACTGGAGTATACAATCGCAACGAATAAGTCAACTAACAGACGTTTCGGAAGCTTTTCAACTGTCTTCTTCAGGCCCTAAGACGACTGACTACATGAGCATATCACACAGTAATGTAGAAGGACACTACACCTCACTTCTACAGAGCGTGGAAGGCGAGATCATGGGTACCAAGAATGGTATAAATGATTAGCATATCTTCTTCCTCTACCTTAATTTCTTGCCCTCTGTTCTCCATTAGAGCATACGGCCTCAATCAACTCTCTTCAAAGCCTCCTATCTTTAGCTACTCCATGGACCTCTGTCCGCGTTCTTAAACTTTTGTTCACTTGTTTCCACTTTTCTCCGTGAGTTTTGTAGGTCTTTCTCCATTTCTATTACCATTTGGGTCTGTACACATTCTTCTTCGGCAGGAACATGACCTTCAACCCCGAGGTTCGAATCCCAATCGGTAATTATAGCTTTCAATTGTTATGTTGTCTAGTGCTTCCTTCACTCTCTACTTCTTTCTTCTACATGTGTTCATTTATGAACTGTCTTATTGACATCTAAGACTTCCCCAATTATTCTTCTTCTGCGTTCATCCGGAGTGTTTTTTTTTCCAGACGTTTTTGTGTCGTGCCAAGTTATGCGCCCTTAGGCCGACACATCAGACTTCTGTGGGTTTTGTTGACCGGGTTAACCTTTCCGGGACATTTGACTCTCACTGTTGTGGTGTTATCTACATCCCAGCTGGTCAAGTTAGAACGGCCAAAGACATCACGGTCAACCTTCAAGGGAAGTCAGGGGCAGACCATAGGCAATCCCCGCCATCCAAGGAGGCTTCCATAATTGCAGAGCCAGCACATAGCGCTCTGGTGCTGGGCTCACCCAAGGAATCCTCACGTCCTGCACATGGCTGCTTTATTTCCTCACTTCCGTATATTGGGCGTTTCGTTCGTTACTGGCCACTCCCACACGCAACCCAGGAATGGCCATTCCGCAGACATCCACTCAGCGAGCTTTCGCTTCGGATTTTTAACTTCTGCGGGTGTTTGTTGACCGGGTTAACCTTCCCGGGTGCTTCGAAAGACATTCCCCTCTCACTCAGACGTTTTTGCGTTGTGCGACGTTTACTTGCGCCTTTAGGCTGACACATCCGACTTCTGCGGGTGTTTGTTGACCGGATCAACCTTCCCGGGGGTTCCCCAATTGATATTTCCGTAAAGAGGGCGACATACGACAGACAACAATTTAATGTAAACTACATTCCACTTGCGGTAAATGTAGATCGCCGTGATGTCTGAAACTTCCCAAAATAAAACAGCAACTTTTCAAGGCTCCAAGCACAGGCGTACTTTAATATGTAGCTTAGTCATTTAGCTGAAATGCAAAATATTAACGGAATCTATGCACGATTAAGGCATAGGTAATATCGAGAATTGCCTGAGGATTCCCGAATTCATTAAGTTCGACAGGTAGATGTTCTTAAGGTGTAAGTAACGACTCCTGATCGCCCGTGTCAGGTTTGAATTGCTTCAATGATGCGGCCGTTGACATGTTCATGGGTAATGTATATGCAACGTTTACTGAACATGTCATTGCACTATGAAATGTCGAAAATTGGTAATGTGTTAAAGCAGTGGTTCTCAACTCTTTTTGGCCCGTGTCCCCCTTCACCATATTTTCAGAACGTCATTGCCCCCCCCCCCCCTTCCTATAACAAATTTGGCGCGTTCCCGCCTTCACCGTATTTTCAGAACGCCATTTCCCCCCTTTCATATTTCCTATCTAACAATCCCCCCACCCCTACACAGTATACGTAAAAATGGAAGGTAAATTTAATAGCATATACTAAAACAAGTCTAGACATCCACATAAAACATGATTTGTGGGTCTACTTACTTTATAAAATGAATTTTAGAAGGATGAGACGTACATAACTGTAAAGTATGAAGGGAAAAACAATATCAAGTAATCGGTTTTTGTACTAACGCGATCTTGAAATGGCCTTCATTCCCCCCCCCCCCTGGAAACCCTAAAATTCCCCCCGGGGGGGGGGGGAGAATTCCCCACCGGTTGAGAACCACTGTGTTAAAGGAACATATCGTGAAGTTATGAGATGTTAGAAAAAGTTAATGTACTTTTAAATTCAACATTGCATGACGCTGTGAGATGTTACAAATAGTTAATGTACTTGTTACCTCAACATTGCATGACGCTGTGAGATATTACAAATGTTAATGTACTCGTTAACTCATCATTTAATGACGCTGTCTGATGTTACAAATTGTTAGCGTGCATGCTAACTAAACATGGTACTATTAGAAAGTTAAATGAAAGCGCCCGTTACTTGCCATACTTCACATCGGGGACACCACACCATGACAATATTTCTAGGCCAACCGGCACTCAATGGCTGATGAGGTGAATATTCCACCTGCCGCTTCCAGCTTTCCAGAAAAAGTTCATTAGGCTGGGTCGACTCCGGAACAACGTAATCCGTTAACAAATCCACGCCTCAGTGGAGTTTGAACCCAGTCGATCGGGCTAACGGAGTTCTTGTTAACTGAACATTTCATGAGACTACGTCACGTTACAAATATTCAACGTGTTTCTCAGTGAGAAATGTTCAGATACCATCAATGACATTTGGTCTGGAAACCGCAGGGAAAAAGAAATAAAGGAAGGCCATAGAACGCACGGAGAAGACGGCAAAGGCAGGAATGAATAATATGGGAGGACAAGGACACAGCTGCATTGGATAGCTAAGGTCGGGACGACTCGGGGTGAGTTGGTTGAGGACCTATACAGCAATGGAGTATACAGGCTGAGAGAAGAAGAAGAAGAAGAAGAAGAAGAAGAAGAAGAAGAAGAAGAAGAAGAAGAAGAAGAAGAAGAAGAAGAAGAAGAAGAAGAAGAAGAAGAAGGAGAAGAATCAAAGCAATTACTGATATATATTACTAAACCCCTGAAGTCGGAGTGAGTTCGTCTGATGGCGAGGTTTTCCCAAAGTTAATCCACACACAAAAATCAGTCCAGTGCACTAGAAGAAGCAGCACGGGTATAGACTATGCTTGAGTTCAAAGCCAGCTAACAAACAAATTACAATTATGCCAGTGAACAAAACAAAGTAAAAGTTGTGCCGGCTTCTGAGAGTTCACAGTGATCTAAGACACCCCGGGTATCAGCAACATGAAGGCTATAATACGAGTGGACGTTGAGTTGAGGTCAGTTTTATGAGTTGTGAAATTGGTATGTAAAACATAATTCTATGGTGCGCCTTGAAAGACATGAGCCAGAGAAGTCCAGAGACTCATTACGACTATCCTGCAAAGCTGTGATGGCACATCGTGATTGAATTTCTTGGCAAAATAAATAGTATCTCGTTAGGTAAAAAGTGTTTCCGGATAGAAGACATGAAAGCAGAATTGATAATTTTGTGAATTTAACTATTTTTATATTAAAATTTAAAAAAGTATCATGCCAAGATGTTATACGGCTGTATGGCGAGCCGTATGTCGAGGGCTCAGACGTAATAGGGATGTGTGTAAATAAATTATACATTACATTAAATTTGACGAGCCTTTAATCGTGTGATTTTAATAATAAATGAATTGCAATAAAGATGTATAACTGAATTACCGTAAGATTTCTGAACTGAAAAGTATAGCAAATTACATTAAACTAGGAGCGTTTAACTGGAAGATTTTAAGAATTTATGAATTGTAGTAACGTTTTTCTATTGAAATGTGTTATAAATTAGATTAAGTTGGAAGTGTTTAATTAGGAGATTTTACATTGGAGAAATGTTACTCTATAGAAAAGTACAGAAACTGACATTACGTTATGAGATTATACATTGGAGAAATTTACTCTTATTGAAAAGTATAAGTGATTACACTATACGTTATGGGTTTTCAATGAGGAGAGTTTACATATTTATGGTGGAGCAGAAAGCCGAGTGGCTAGAACGCCGGGCTCTACTTTGGGAGACCCGGCTTCGAATCCTCGGTAAGGCGTGGAGTTTATTTTGTCTGGGGCAAAAAGAAAACTCTAACCTGCACAGTTTGCAGCGACTGCACTAGCCATGCGGCCCTAATTCCACAGGCTCAAGACACCCTCCCCCCCCCCCCCCCCACACACCACACAGCAAGGTTTATTTATGAACTGGGGTATTGCCACTTTATTCAAAAGTATAACAGTAATGTCAGATTTGAAGAAAGTATAACAAACTGCATTAAATTATAAGATTTAATTACATATTAATTACAGTAACGTTTCTCTACCAAACAGTGTTACAAAATTTTCTTTAAATTACGAGGATTCATTATGAGATTGTAAGGGTACATGGACTGAAATAACGTTTCTCTACCGAAATGTGTCTCTTCCATGACACAAACAATCAGTTGCACGTACTTTGTATGACGTCGTGGGAGGTCGGCATGGCAGAATGGATAAGAGTGCTTACTCTTACTCTTCCGGCGTGCTGATGCCGATGTAGTTAGTTCAACTCCTACACCGGTCAGTCGTACTAGAATGTCGACTTCTCGTCCTTCTCTTGGCGACGTAAATTATAAGCACCTCAGCAGTCGGAGTGGGTTCGCCTGATGGCGAGGGACAATGGTAATAGGGAAGGCTAATCCAGACGCAAACATCAGTCCAGTGAACTAGTAGTAGTAGTGCGTGTATGGGTTGCGCTTGAGTTAACAGCAAGCGAACAAAAGAAACAAATGAAAAATAACAAAAAACATGAACTCGCAATCAACTCCAGCATTCACTGGTTGTTTTGTGATTTTCTAGGCAATTTTTCATTCAGTAGTTTGCCAGTGCTTTCTGAACGGCCGACGCTCGTGGGATTGTGAAATTCAACGCATCAGCTTCCAAATCACCTGCGACTTACTCCGAACCCGGCATGTCGTTATTGTGAACCTGAGGTCACGATCTCTTAGATACAGAGACCGGCCTCTTGTGGCTGTGGCTATTTCTTTTGAACAGGAGATCATATGACCTCTATTAAACAGCACTTAACACAATACCTTAAAGTATAAAATAACACAAAGAAATGCAGCTTTACAGAACAGAATTACGAAACAATACAAGGACGTTGAGGCGACTAGCCTTCATCAGCAAACAAATACATACACAGAATACAATATATAGTCACGGAGAAGACCCTCCGGTGACTACATTACAGCATAAGGACGGGATGAAAAGAATAAAAAGATGAGAAAGTCAGAGCAAAGAAGAGAAAATGAAAATTTGAAGAAGAAAAAAATAGTTGCTGATCTCAGAATCCCAGGCTGTAATATTAACACGAATGTCACTTTATCCTCTTTTATACACAGCCGTGGAAGTCTGTGGGACTGGGGCTGGAAGAATTAAAGTAACAATTGTCTGGGACTGGAAGAATTAAAGTAACAATTGTCTGGGACTGGAAGAATTAAAGTAACAATTGTCTGGGACTGGAAGAATTAAAGTAACAATTGACTGGGACTGGAAGAATTAAAGTAACAATTGTCTGGGACTGGAAGAATTAAAGTAACAATTGTCTGGGACTGGAAGAATTAAAGTAACAATTGTCTGGGACTGGAAGAATTAAAGTAACAATTGTCTGGGACTGGAAGAATTAAAGTAACAATTGTCTGGGACTGGAAGAATTAAAGTAACAATTGTCTGGGACTGGAAGAATTAAAGTAACAATTGACTGGGACTGGAAGAATTAAAGTAACAATTGTCTGGGACTGGAAGAATTAAAGTAACAATTGTCTGGGACTGGAAGAATTAAAGTAACAATTGTCTGGGACTGGAAGAATTAAAGTAACAATTGACTGGGACTGGAAGAATTAAAGTAACAATTGTCTGGGACTGGAAGAATTAAAGTAACAATCGCCTGGGACTGGAAGAATTATAGTAACAATTGACTGGGACTGGAAGAATTAAAGTAACAATTGTCTGGGACTGGAAGAATTAAAGTAACAATTGTCTGGGACTGGAAGAATTAAAGTAACAATTGTCTGGGACTGGAAGAATTAAAGTAACAATTGTCTGGGACTGGAAGAATTAAAGTAACAATTGTCTGGGACTGGAAGAATTAAAGTAACAATTGTCTGGGACTGGAAGAATCAAAGTAACAATTGTCTGGGACTGGAAGAATTAAAGTAACAATTGTCTGGGACTGGAAGAATTAAAGTAACAATTGTCTGGGACTGGAAGAATTAAAGTAACTATTGTCTGGGACTGGAAGAATTAAAGAAACAATTGTCTGAGACTGGAAGAATTAAAGTAACAATTGTCTGAGACTGGAAGAATTAAAGTAACTATTGTCGGGGACTGGAAGAATTACAGTAACGATTGTCTGGGACTGGAAGAATTAAAGTAACAATTATCTGGGACTGGGAGAATTAAAGTAACAATTGTCTGGGACTGGAAGAATTAAAGTAACAATTGTCTGGGACTGAAAGAATTAAATTAACAATTGTCTGGGACTGGAAGAATTAAATTAACAATTGTCTGAGACTGGAAGAATTAAAGTAACAATTGTCTGGGACTGGAAAAAATTAAAGTAACAATTGTCTGGGACTGGAAGAATTAAAGTAACTATTGTCTGGGACTGAAAGAATTAAAGTAACAATTGTCTAGGACGGAAAAAATTTAAGAAACAATAGTCTGGGACTGGAACAATTAAAGTAAAAACTGTTTTGCTAATCAAAGAAATATAAAGTAACAACTGTCTAACTGCAGGAATTTAAAGTAACAATTGTCCCGGGACCGAAGTAGTACACGTTGAGGTATTAGCTGTCTGTCGGATCAAAGTTAAAAAAAAAAAAAAAAAAGGTTAGATCATTTAGTTAATCAAGAGTCAGTATGTAACGTATGGTGAGTCGCTAGGTAGACAACGAGATGAACGTTCGTCTAAAGAGAAGAAGGATGGCATACTTACAGGCAGGAGGTCCAGCACACAGCCGATGGTGCACGGTTCCGGGAGCAAGCAAGAACATATCGATAGGGCTGGGGCCATCTTGTCCAGCAGCAGACTGCTGCACGTCGAGCACATAGCGTCCAATAACACCATGTGACTGGCCCTGGGCACTCTCTGCTAGAGCAGCTGGCTGACCCACATTGTCTCCTAAGGAACTCTCAGCGCTCAAACTCTGCTAGAAGGTGCACACTTAAGGACTATTTCCACAGTCCAGCTGCTTAGATGTCCTACTCCGATGATAATGAACACAAGCAACTTTTGCCAAAGAAGTGACGGGCGGATGAAGCACCTTTCACAAAGTGCGTTTCAATGTTTCGGGAACTGGTTTTCCTAGCTCTCCCGCAAGTTTACAGATTTAAGAGCGGCACATTCATCGTCTATGAATTTCACAGAATACGACAGACGTTGTCCAAGAAGTAATTCGCGGATGATGTAACTCTTACAAAGTACCTTTCAATGTTTCGTGAATTGTTTTTAGCTCGGCCACTACACGTTTGCAGATAAAGAACAGCAAATTATATATACATCTTTGTATTATATGAGACTGTCGGAAATAGAGTTGTGCCTAGACCGTTAGATATAGAGTTGTGCCTAGACAGTCATATATAACAGTTGCCTAGACAGTCAGATATATATGTGGTTGCTTAGACAGATATAGAGTTGTGTCTAGACGGTCAGAAAAGAAGAGTGAAATAAAATACCCTGTTTGGACAGTTCAAAACTATGTATACACAGTGATTATGATTTTATAAACAAATTACTTGAAGTATCCACCTATAAATCATAACAACATTAAGTTAACATGGTCGACCATAGAGCCGAATGGGTTGGATAAATAATATTTCTACTGGGTATTGATCCTGATCAATTAATTCTAGGTACGCGCACTAACCATAACGCCATCGCGGCTCCTAAATTTGAAGTACCCGCCTATTAACGGTATTTCAAGTACTCAACTGATAAACCAGATATCTGAAATACCTACTAATCAAATAAGTAAATAACTAGACTCAGTGGTAGACAGGAAAGCAGCGACGAGTACTAGTTCTGGATACTTCATCTCACACCGTGACCTTGTGTGTGGTACATACTTGGGATGTAATACCCAGAACAGCAGTAACTGTACAGGGGAAGGGGAAACAGCAGCGGGTGTCTTAGTTTTGTAGTCTGAACTATGTACCCTACAAGTATACCCGGGAAGGTTAACTCGGTCTGCAAAGGCCCGAAGAAGTCGGGCGTGAAGGTCGAACGGCGCAAATATAGCAGCTCTGCTGTAAACAGACACAACGCAATTATTTCCAAAACAAACATTTTGGTCGGAAGAAGAAGAAGAAGAAGAAGAAGAAGAAGAAGAAGAAGAAGAAGAAGAAGAAGAAGAAGAAGAAGAAGAAGAAGAAGAAGAAGAAGAAGAAGAAGAACTCTACATCTATCAGCTCCAGCGAGCCTACATCCCTCAAGACTGGTGATGGTCCGTGTGGGAGCCAACAACAACAAACATGACAGTCAGGTCCTACTTTCTCGCTTGTACCACAACTCAATCAATCAATCATGTGCCATCCATGAAAGCTCAGTCTTCCTGTCTCGACCATGCCATGTGGCCAAGCCATCCATGTATTTACTTCTCGATCTTCCCTTTGGTCTGTTCCATTCGATCTTACCAGTTGTCACTAAGTTCTCCAATCCATTTCTTCTCATAACATGTCAAAATTTTTTTTACTGTCTACGTCTAATTTCTCTAATCAATTTACGATTTTCATTTGTCTCCTGTAGTATTTGGTCATTGGTTTTTTTGTCCGTCCATGGTATTCTTTGTATTTTCCTCAGAAACCACATTTCTGCAGCCATCAGATGTTTTTCCTCATTGTCCAAGTTTCACATCCATAGAAAAGAACAGGCTCTATGTATCTCCCCCCCCCCCCCCAATACTCTTTTTATCGTTTCAGTTGACATCTTTTTATTGGTCAGAATGTTTTTCATCTTGCTAAAGGATACTTTCGCCATGGCTATTCTTGTTCTAATCTCTTCAAGGTACCACAACTGCCACTGTCCTAAATCAGCATTCACGTCTTCCACATCAGGTTACATGTTTCTGACTTCGATCATCTTCACTGCACTGGGTGTTATCCCATCAGGCCCGGTCTCTTTCCTCATTGCCAACTCGCCGACAGCGAGACTCAAAGCACGAAGTTCGTGCTCCAGTGACGACTACCACGAGTCTCCGAGGAAACTGCACTCGTGAACTGAAAGACGGAGGCCGGAACCGAAACAACTACATTCGGAGCGTGAAGCAGGCGGCTTGACCACGGAGCCCCTCTCCTCAATCCAAACCATGCCTTACACACACACACACACACACACACACACACACACACACACACACACACACACACGATGGCATTAATTCTTCCTCCACGTATTCGAATCTCTGTACAGTCAGATGTCTAGATTCTTGCAGCTTGGCGGAAAGGTCCCGTGTGCACATTTCCTAGGTTAAGAATTCATTTGCTATTAGAAACCACAAATAGCTGGCGGAAAAGGCAACACAAGGGCAGTTTTTAACAATTAGGCACCCAACTTGTAGCATAACAATTATAGTTTGTGTTGAGCGGGAGATGGCCAAGAGGCGTTAAGGTGCCCACTGGAAACTCACAAGCTACCGGGTTCGGATACTAGCATTGTGTTGGGCTGTGTCTGCAAGAACGATTGATTTCTAATGATATCATGCGTACCCTTGTGTTCACGGGTGGAGGAGGAGGAGTAGGAGGAAGAGTAGGGGAAGAAGAAGAAGAAGAAGAAGAAGAAGAAGAAGAAGAAGAAGAAGAAGAAGAAGAAGAAGAAGAAGAAGAAGAAGAAGAAGAGGAAGAAGAAGAAAGAAAGAACTTTATTTTCAAACGATCACAAATTAGGCTCGTAGACACCCCCCCCCCCCCGCCCTCCATCCCCCCCTTTTTTTTTTACATCCGGCCTTTCTAATCACTCATTTCTCGTACATCAATTGTGCGTGTCACACTAACATAGAAAAATATTCTCAAATGAATGTTGTGAACATAATCAATGCCTATTATCGTATTATGAGACAGGCGGACACACACATACATGCATGAACAGATACATATATGCATACCTAAGTACATCATTTACCCAAACTCTCAGTTATTGATTGATTGATTTAGGAACCGACATCACCGTATTCGGGACATTCCCATAAGCGCTCCGTCCCCATCTTCAGCAGCCAGTTATGTAACCACTCAATAACACACAAATACACACTTTCTCGCATACACAAATATTCACGCGCAATCACAAACTCACTATTTGCAAACTCAAAAATATCCTTAAGAAGAAGAAGAAGAAGAAGAAGAAGAAGAAGAAGAAGAAGAAGAAGAAGAAGAAGAAGAAACAACTGCAGAAGAAGAGGTCGGGAGGAAACAATGCGACACCGGAAAACATGGCATGTTGTGGTAAAGTCGGATGTGTCGGTAAAATAAAACACGCAAATATCGATGGTGAGCATTAAACGAACACAACGCAACACATGCTGTTTATGTGGACCAACTACTACGACGGCGACGACGACAAAGAAGAAGAAGAAGAAGAAGAAGAAGAAGAAGAAGAAGAAGAAGAAGAAGAAGAAGAAGAAGAAGAAGAAGAAGAAGAAGAAGAAGAAGAAGAAGAAGAAGAAGAAGAAGAAGAAGGTCATGAACGTTCAACTAACACCGAAAACAACCCATCCCAATACAGTTGACGTAAACCAGATCAAAGGACCAAATATCGCAATGTCCGCCCAACTCCCAAATAACAACTGTTCAACAAATAATCAGAACGACCACTGACCCCCGCGACTTATTCTCACTGTCACACAAGAAAGAGTTAACCGACAAACACAGCACACATAATCTTAAACTAACCGCCACGGCTCGCGGGCCAGGCCCGATGACGCCGCCCTTTTTTGATTTGCTAATTCGGCCAGTGTCGGCGAACACAGAGGCTCGACCCGATGTCTAAGCCTCGTCGATAAAACCAGCATTAATTAGGACACGGCCACGCTAATCCCTCATACAACAAATTAATTTGCCGCGCAAGGGGTAACTCACACCTGAGCTTAAACGTGTCATCTACTTTGTGATTTCATGGTTATGATATGTCTTTATGGGCCAGAACTGCAACCATCCAGAGGTAACAGTCTGCCCACATCCTGCTTTTATGCGTTATACTTTCCTTTCCCTCGGGGCAATGCGTTGTAGTTTGTTGAGCATGACAAACCTACAACATGTGGTGGAAACATCACCAATCAGCCAGTCTAATTGTGTTGTGCTAAATTATGACCCGAGTACACCCTCCACACACAGATCTCGTACGGGCCTTGAGCACATCTCGCGGGTTTCTGAGCTTGGAGAGGTGAAAGAGCTCCCTGCAATGCAGTCCCCGTAAAGATATTTTGATACAGGGTCGGGAGACAGGTCTACACCAACCTCAAGCCAATCTATGCAAGATTTCAGGGCCCAGGCGACCTCAGCGTCCTAACATAGGACCTACAGCCTGGAGTCGTCCACGTGACCCATAACCAACCAATGAGCCGCAACGAAAAGCTGCATCAGAAACAACACTACTATGTGCCTCCAACTATCATGATTTCACTCTATGGCACAACACCGCAGTTAAGGAGCGCATACAGCTATTTATAACCAGACACTGGTGGCAAAACTGACAAAGATTTTGATCGAAACGCTCATTTGTACCCCTGTGTGTTTAGTTTGTCAAGCTGCCCCAGGCATATTTTACGTTCAATCTGTTTTGCCCTCATTCTAATCATCATCATCATGTGCCATGTCGACAAGAGTGGCTGGTCATGGTTCCCCATCTGACACAATGATCAGTCTTTGAATAATTGACACTTTGCCGTCTTGACAAACGATAGTTTGTTACATTGTGCTACCACCAGTGGCGGTAGCTAATGTGACTGATAAGGCCAATTTGCGCTGTAAATGTACGCCCACAGTGGATGCATGTGAACACATGGTCATTTCCACCATCATGCACCATCTTACGCCTCGCACGCTCGGTGTGTGACTTATCTGCAATCAGAGTCTTTTACTACAATCTATTTTTGTGATGATGCTCTAGGACAGTGGTTCTCAACCGGTGGGGAATTCCCCCTTCACCCCCCCCCCTTCCCCTTCAGGGGGACATTTTAGGGTTTCCAGGGGGAGGGGGAATTAAGATTATTTCAAGATCGCGTTAATTCAAGAACCGATTACTTGATATTGTTTTTCCCTTCATACTTTACGGTTCTGTACGTCTCACCCTTCTAAAATTCATTTTATAAAGTAAGTAGACCCACAAATCACGTTTTATGTGGATGTCTAGACTTGTTTTAGTATGTGCTATTAAACTTAGCTTCCATTATTATGTATACTATGTAAATATAAGGGGGTGGGGGTTTAGGTAGGACATACGAAAGGGGGGGGGGGGGGTGACGTTCTAAAAATATGGTGAAGGTGGGCACGGGCCAAATTTTAAAGTAGAAAAATATGAAAAAGGGGGGGGGGGGGAGCAGATGACGTTCTGAAAATATGGTGAAGGTGGGCACGGGCCAAATTTTTAGGTAGGAAATACGAAAAGGGGGGGGGGGATGAAGTTCTAAAAATATGGTGAAGGGATCACGGGACAAAAAAGGTTGAGAACCACTGCTCTAGGAGCAATCAGCCCGACATGTCACTCTGCCCGGTAGAATGACTACCGGCCTATTCGTTTTCCGCATGAACTCGATGGCAATCACCCGTGTCTCCCATACACGCTAGTAACGCTGGAACCATTTCTCTTCATAGTGTGACCTTTAAGCTAGGTTATCTGGATGAGATTAAGACAGCTGGCAAGATGGAAGGGAACAGACCAAGAGGAAGACCGAGAGGAAAATACCTGGATGGCTTGGCCACATGGCATGGACGAGACAGGAACACTGAGCTGATCCACGACTCTAGTGATCGAGTGAAATGGCGAGTCATGACCGCCCTCGCTTTCCGGCATGGCACGATTGATTGAGGGGAACGTTGTGCACATGGCGTCCTGGTCTTCTGCAACTGTCCAGTATTCTCTGCTGGACAGCATGGCGGCCGCGCTGGCGTAGTGGCTAGACGCTGGCCTACCGACCCGGTGGTCATGAGTTCGCGGGGCGGAGCTTTAAAACTGAAATGGGCTTCCATATCAATTCAGTTTAAAATGGGAACCAATGAAATGTCTTTAGAAGTACAAGCGTCTGGTGGGATACTAACGACATCACCCAGCTAGTGCCGACGGGTATATATAAACATGATATAGCCCCATATACCCAACACACCTGTATGTGTCTAACACGGGTCCCCTACTATACTTATCTGGACTTTGCCTGGTTTCGGCACCAATGCCATATTTTAAATTTTCGGCAGAAACATCCGACTTTCCCCCGGGTATTTGTTAACCCGATTAGATTCCCGGGATGTTTTTGTTTATCTAATGATGATGTTGGTTCTAAGGCTGCAAATTTTTTTTTATCTACTCTTGTTGGCAGCCCGATGTCCGATGACTTCTAATGAAGTAAGGTGTGGCGAGTCATCTAAGTACCAATTCACACGATAGTGCACATCTTAGTATAAGTTACTGGATATCTCAGTACCACTTCTCCACAAGCTACTGCACATCTCAGTACCACTTCTCCAAAAGTTACTGCACATCTTAGTAGCAGTTCTCCAAATATTACTGCACACCTTAATACCAGTTCTATGTTACAGTGCATCTTAGTAGCAGTTCTCCAAATGTTACTGCACATCTTAATACTAGTTCTATGTTACTGTACATCTTAGTAGCAGTTCTCCAAATGTTACTGCACATCTTAATACTAGTTCTATGTTACTGTACATCTTAGTACCAGTTCTCCAAATATTACTGCACACCTTAATACCAGTTCTATGTTACAGTACATCTTAGTAGCAGTTCTCCAAATGTTACTGCACATCTTAATACTAGTTCTATGTTACAGTACATCTTAGTAGCAGTTCTCCAAATGTTACTGCAAACCTTAAAATCAGTTTTATGTAACTGTACATTATAGTACCAGTTCTCCAAAAGTTACTGCACATCTTAATACTAGTTCTATGTTGCTGTACATCTTAGTACCAGTTCTCCAAATGTTACTGCAAACCTTAAAATCAGTTTTATGTAACTGTACATTATAGTACCAGTTCTCCAAATGTTACTGCACATCTTAATACTAGTTCTATGTTACTGTACATCTTAGTAGCAGTTCTCCAAATATTACAGCATATCTTAATACCAGTTCTCCCAATATTACTGCACATGTTAATACCAGTTCTCCAAATATCACTGCACATGTTAATACCAGTTCTCCAAATATTACCGTACATCTTAGTACCAGTTCTCCAAATATTAATGTACATCTTAATACCAGTTCTCCAAATATCACTGTACATCTTAATACCAGTTCTCCAAATATTACTGTACATCTGAATACCAGTTCAAATAGTACTGTACATCTTAACACCAGTTCTCCAAATATTAATGCACATACCAGTTCTCCAAATATTAATGTACATCTTAGTACCAGTTCTCCAAATATTAATGTACATCTTAATACCAGTTCTCCAAATATTACTGTACATCTTAGTACCAGTTCTCCACAGTTATTGTTTATATCAGCATCAGTTATTCAAATGTTACTGGTCGTTTTAGTCTCAGCCCTTGAATTTTATGTATTTATTATTATTATTATTATTATTATTATTATTATTATTATTATTATTATTATTGCGTTCGCTCTTTTTGAACGCCAGCATAGTCCATACACATGTGGTACTACTACCGCAGTCGTGGACTGATTTTTGCGCGTCGCGTGTATTAGCTTTCCCAGAGTCCCTCACCATTAGGCGAACCCACTCCACTCCGACTTCTGAGGTACTTGTAATTTACGTCCCCAAGTTAAGGACTAGAAGTCAAGGGGTTGAACCCGCTAACTCGGCGTTAGCACACCGGAAGTCTAAGAGCGAGAACTTGTAACCAGTCAGCTATGCTGACCTCCAAACTCTTGAAATATTAATATTCGTCTTAGTACCAGATCTCCAAATGTTACTATTCGTCTAAGTACCAGATCTCCAAATATTACTTACTATTCGTCTTAGTACCACTTATCTAAATGTTAATCTTCGTCTCTTACCAGATCTCTAAATGTTACTGTTCGTGGTTCTCAACCTTTTTTGGCCCGTGCCCCCCTTCAACATATTTTCAGAACGCCACCCCCCCCCCCCCTTTCGTATTTCCTACCTAAAAATTTGGCCCGTGCCCCCCCCCCCCCCCTTCACCATATTTTCAGAACGTCATTCCCTCCTTTCGTATTTCCTACCTAAAAAATAATGATTTGTCGGTCTAATTACTTTATAAATTGAATTTTAGAAGGGTGAGACGTACAGAACCGTACAGTATGAAGGGAAAAACAATATAAAGTAATCGGTTCTTGTATTAACGCGATCTTGAAATAATCTTAATCCCCCACCCCCTGGAAACCCTAAACTTCCCCCCCCCCCGGGGGGGGGGGAATTCCCCACCGGTTGAGAACCACTGTCTTAGTACCAGATCTTTAAATGTTACTGTTCGTCAATCAATCAATGAGGTGCTCTCCACAGTGAAGGTTGGCAGCATGGATCTCCAACACTGTCTGTCTCTCGCCCTGACTGTACATTTTGCTAGATTGATGTTCATCCACCTCTTATGTTATCTTCCCACTTGTATCGTTGTCTACCTCTTGCTAGCTTGCCCTCAACCTTGCCCTTCAGTAAGGTTTTTATAAAGTGTTATGTCTTTTAACCTGGCCGAAATATTTCATTTGCCTCTTTTTAAAATTTATTTCATCAACTCTCTTTTCATTCCCAGTTGTTCTACAACCTCGGTATTTGATTGTTTCTGTTTCCATGAAATACGACGTATTCTCCTGTATATCCACATCTCCAGGACATCTATTCGACTTTTTATTTGCTTGTTCAATGTCCAGGCTTCCGCACTACTGTTCGTACCAGCACCAGTTTTTGGGCTTCTGGTTGACTGCCACTGTCATCAGCGATGAACTGTATTTTCGTGCACTGTGTGGGTGAACATCTAGGAAACATTCAGATAGGAAAATGACTGCCGATTCCATCAGAGATGAACAAGGTGTTTCATATTGGGCAGTGGGGAGCGTTTTGTGTGATATTCACTGGCACAGGAACGAAATATAATGGGGACGACCCGTTGCTGTGAAGTTGGAACTGCGACTAACTAACTAACTAACCAGTTCTCCAACTGTAGTGTACATATAAGTGTCGGTTTCCTAATTGTTACTGTGAATCACTACACCAGTTTTCTAAATGTTACTATTCGTCTACTCGTTCTTTGTCATCATTCTTTGTTCTTTGTCAAAGAACATTTCGATCTAATAGAGGCCTTACCAGCCATCTTAGAACTCACGGCCCCAAACTTTCAATTTCACTGGATTAAATGAATGGTTACCATCATTCTTGACGGACAAAAACCTCGTCTTAGTATCAGTTCTCCGAATGTTACAGTTCGTCTAAGGATCACTTGACTACAGGTTATTTGCCGTTAAGACCAAATGTGAACCCTCACTGGAATGATAAAAACAATCAGTCTGTGACATGTAACACAGCTGTGTAGAATATGGGGCCTGGCCTGCGTGTCTAGTGGGTGTTGATGTACCGGGATGCTTACACAGCAATCAACAACATACTATCCATCAACATGCTCTGTGTGTGTGTGTGTGTGTGTGTGAGAGAGAGAGAGAGAGAGAGAGAGAGAGAGAGAGAGAGAGAGAGAGAGAGAGAGAGAGAGAGAGAAAGAGAGGATGCATTAATTACTGTTTGATATTGCATTAATTATAATTTTTGTTCAGCTTTATTAGTACATGTTTCTATTGCTGTATACTTGATTTTTCCCCTCAATGTAATAATTGTAACTGTTAATATATTAATTATTGTTTCTGTTATTGTAATATAATATGTCCTGTTACTGAAACATAGTTTCCCCTGTTATTAAATATCTATCCCGTTACACTAATGTAATTTATTTTACCTTTTACTGTAATATCTTTCCTGTTATTGTAATATAATTTTTCGCGTTAATGCAATATAATTTTTTTTTTCCTGTTACCCTAATATAATTTTGCCCTGTTTCTGTAATATTTTTCCTGTTACTGTAGCACAGTGGTTCTCAGCCCTTTTTGGCCCGTGCCCACGTCACCATATTTTCAGAACGTCATTCCCATCTTTCGTATTTCCTATCTAAAGATCCCGCCCCGCCCCTACACAGTATACGTAATAATGGAAGTTAAATTTAATAGCACATACTAAAACAAGTCCACATAAAACATGATTTGTGGGTCTCAATCAATCAATCAATCATGTGCCATGCCGGAAAACGTGGGCGGTCATGACTCGCCATTTCACTCGATCACCAGTGTCGTGGATCAGCTCAGTGTTCCTGTCTCGTCCATGCCATGTGGCCAAGCCATCCAGGTATTTTCCTCTCGGTCTGCCTCTTGGTCTGTTTCCTTCGATCTTGCCAGTTTTTGTGGGTCTACTTACTTTATAAAATAAATTTTAGAAGGGTGAGATCTACAGAACCGTACAGTATGAAGGGAAAAACAGTATCAAATAATCGGTTCTTGTATTAACGCGATCTTGAAATAATCTTAATCCTCCCCCCCCCCCCCCTTGGAAACCCTAAAATTCCCCACCGGTTGAGAACCACTGCTGTAACATAATTGTTTCTGTTATTGTACTATAATTTTTACTGTTACTGTCATATGTTTCCTGTTATTCGTGTTTATTCTGTTTTAATGCATTACTTGTTCTAGTTATTTATTTATTGTTCCCTTTATTACAGTACTTATTGTTTTCTTTTTATTTCATTAGTAATTTATTAATATTGCTTGTGTTGCAATCGTACTGTGTTTTTTTCCAGATTGTTTCTGTTACTGAACACAATTTTAATATATGTTTGTTATGTATGTTGTCTATATTATTTCTGTAACTGTACGTTGTTCATATTATTTTTGTTACTGTGCGTTGTTCAAAATGCTTTTGTTACTATACGTTGTTCATATAATTTTTGTTACTGTACGTTGTTCATATAATTTTTGTTACTGTACGTTGTTCATAAAATTTTTGTTACTGTACGTTGTTCATAAAATTTTTGTTACTGTACGTTGTTCATAAAATTTTTGTTACTGTACGTTGTTCATAAAATTTGTGTTACTGTACGTTGTTCATATTATTTTTGTTACTGTACGTTGTTCATATTATTTTTGTTACTGTGCGTTTTTCATATTATTTTTGTTACTGTACGCTGTTCATATAATTTTTGTTACTGTACGCTATTCATATTATTTTTATTACTGTACGTTGTTCATATTATTTTTGTTACTGTACGTTGTTCATATTATTTTTGTTACTGTACGTTGTTCATATTATTTTTGTTACTGTACGTTGTTCATATTATTTTTGTTACTGTACGTTGTTCATATTATATTTGTTACTGTACGTTGTTCATATTATTTTTGTTACTGTACGTTGTTCATATTATTTTTGTTACTGTGCGTTGTTCATATTATTTTTGTTACTGTACGTTATTCATATAATTTTTGTTACTGTACGCTATTCATATTATTTTTATTACTGTACGCTATTCATATTATTTTTTTTACTGTACGTTGTTCATATTATTTTTGTTACTGTACGTTGTTATATCATTTCCATTACTATACGTTGTACATATTATTGTTGTTTATGCCTTTTGTCCACATTGTGTTTGTTACTGTATGTAGTAAATCAAGCCGGGTTTTGAAGTTGATCGTAATGTCCTGCAAAGGACATGGAATATTTTTGTTTATGTTGTTCATATTGTTTTTGTTACTGCATTGTGTTCTTAATATATTTTACTGCATTTTGTTCATATCGTTTTCGTTATTATATTCTGCTGATATTGTTTTTGTTACAGTATAGCTTGTTCAGATTATTTTTGTTACTGCATTGTGTTAAAATTGTTTTTGCTACTACATTGTGTTACTATTATTTTTGTTACTAACTATTATATCTTATTGTTCATTATGCGTTTGGTACTGTACTTTTCATACTATAATTAGTTTATATTGTTTTTGAGACTGCATTTTGTTCATATTATGTTTGTTTCCGTACTGTTTGTTCATGTTTCTGTAACTGGTTTGTGTTCATACTACTTTTGCCAAGGCTATAACTTTTACATATTGCGCTGTAATATGTTTGCATTGCTACATTCAGCAACGAAATTTTACTTACTGAATTGCGTTTAAACACTGTTTCTGTTATAGTAATATCTGCTCATAAAACTTGTGTTACTGAATTGGGTGTTCATATGCTGTATTACTGCACTATTTTTCCACATCGCTTTTGTACTGCTTGTTCGTATTGGTACTGTAGCTGATATTGTTAGTTCATTTTATGTGCTACTGTAATGTTGGTTTATTTTCCCACCTTTCTATCATTGTAATATGTAATTTTTAAAAGTGTTTTTGCTACTGTAATATTTGCTAATTATACTAATGCACTATAAATGTAGTTTTTGTTTACTGTAATATTTGCTCATTATACTAATGTACTATAAATGTATTTGTTTACTGTAATATTTGCTCATTATTCTTATGCACTATAAATGTAGTATTTATTTACTATAATATTTGCTCATTATTCTAATGCACTATAAATGTAGTATTCGTTTACTATAATATTTGCTCATTATTCTAATGTACTATAAATGTATTTATTTATTTACTGTAATATTTGCTCATTATGCTAATGTACTATAAATATAGTATTTGTTTACTGTAATATCTGCTCATTATTCTTATGTATAATAAATATAGTGTGTGTGTTCTGTAATATTCGACCACAATGTTTCCGCCCCGTCATTATCTGAACATGTTGTAACACTGAGTTTCATGGTCAGTATAGGCTGCCAGCGTGGTGCCGACATCACCACCCACATTGAATGCCTACTGCTCTACATCTATGGGACTAGGATTGTATATTCAACACCCACTTCGCGAGAGAAGAGAGCCCTTGATTTTGAATATGTACTCTAATTAGCGGGTGCTATGGCGGAATGGCTAGAAAGTTGCGCTGACACTGACATGAGCGCTGTCGGGAGAGGGTTTGATACGCGGACTCGTCGCTTGCTACGGGAGGAAGAGACAGGCCGCCTATTCCCCTATACACTCAGCCATACAACATGTGATGGTCGCAACACATCACAGATCTTCAACAGCAGGAAATTGCTTACAGACATGTTTTTAACATTTAAATTGCATGTTTATTTTATACTACTTGTTTAAATGTGTTCTATTTACTGTAATATGTTTTCCCGCCGCTTCTGTATTTGCACCGAATGCTATTCGTATTATTTATCTTAATATACTCATTATTTCCCAATATCGGCTGTAACTGTGTAAAAAAAAAAATATTTTTATGTTTATTTTACTGTAAAATGTTCACAGATTTTACTGCACTGTATATTGCCTAAGTTAATAATAATAATACTAATAATAATAATAATTTGTTTCCAGAAAGTTTCCATTAAAACATATTATTGTTTTCATTCACTTTCTACACTTCTCTATTTTCGTGTCTCTATTAACAGGTTCAGTGCCAAACAAAAATTAGGCTTGGAACAACAACAACAACAACAACAACAACAACAAATTGGATGGCGGAAAATGGGAAGTAGTGGTATGTCTCTGTTATGACTTAAAAGTTGTTAATATGGTAGCACACGTGTTATATAATAACACAATAACAACATTTCTGCAATATATAAGCCTATGGAAAGTAGGGGAAGTCGCTTGAGGCGATTAATCATCCCATGGCAGTTCATCAGTTAAAGCAATCGAGGATCTTTTTTATCCTTCAAAAACTGACCTGGGTGTCCGGGTTAATCACATGACCCACCGAATGCTGACCGGTCTATACAAATATGGGGCTCGAACTATATACCCGACACGCTTCACAGCGCGGACAATGTCCCTGGACTTGTTATGAAAGACACTCTATTCGTATTGTTTCGGGTGCTGTTTGTGGACTCTGTGTCCCCACTGTCCCTCAACTGAACTAACAGCAACACGTCCTGGCAATTTCAGTGTGTGTAGTATGCTACAAGTATTTGTTTTCACTATCCAGTGATATCCAAGGGCGCTGGACTGTCAATTATTCCTTCCCACGACGCTTGACGGCAACAGTGGAAGATAATGATAATGATGATGCACCAACACCAGCTCAGAATGATTGCCACCTTCTGGGCAGAACAGAGGAAATAATTATTCTGCGACTCATAACACGACACAATAGATTACGCAACCACATGTATACAAAATTAAAGATTGGCGAATCAGCCATGTCCACATGTGGATTGGCGCAGCACACAGAAGATCACATACTGCAAGACTGCCCAAAAGACGACATATCTAGGCAAACCTTCTGGCCTAGAGAAACAACAGTGGAAGATCAACTCTGTGGACCACCGAGTGGACTAACAAAGACCGTTAAAATTGATACACGAGACAACACTGCATAGCGTTTAGTTTCGACTGTGTGGCTGAGCTCTCCTTCCCCTCTCCGCGCTTAGAAATCTGCGTAATGCGCAAGACCGGTACTGAGACTTCACACCTACGGAAAAGCACATAAAAATGTAACCTGGTCGTGATGCAGCACAGCACATAGGGACTGACCTGGAGTTGGCAATGTCTCTTCCATGGGTTTTATCTATTTCATTGTCAACATGTCCAACGTCCAGAGGGAAGGCCATTGTCCAGAGGGACGTCCCTTGTATTAAAACTGTTACTGTATTATTTGCATTCTACTGCCGACAATTTATTACAATTTTCCACGCTAGGTTTCTCTTTGCTTATAACTGGAAGTGTATCTCCTTCAACCCACATTGCTAATGGGGTATATATTTGAGATGCTGATTGTTGCTGATCAACACCCCCCCCCCCCCAGCAGAGACACGGTTATTTCTTCCACCAGTACGTCGCTGGGATCGACCCAACCTCATCAACATGGTACAGCGTACGTTTTTTTTAATTTCTGGGGGAACACCCCCCCCCCCCCTGTAGAAAAACCTATTGCTGCAACATTCAGCCAACCATCAATCACTAATGCTACAACATTCAGCCAACCAAGAATCACTAATGCTGCAACATTCAACCAACCATGAATCACCAAGCTGCAACATTGAGCCAACCAAGAATCACTAATGCTGTAACATTCAGCCAACTATGAATCACTAATGCTTCAACATTCAGCCAACCAAGAATCACTAATGCTGCAACATTCAGCCAACCAAGAATCACTAATGCTGCAACATTCAGCCAACCAAGAATCACTAATGCTGCAACATTCAGCCAACTATGAATCACTAATGCTTCAACATTCAGTCAACCAAGAATCACTAATGCTGCAACATTCAGCCAACCTAGAATCACTAATGTTGCAACATTCAGCCAACCAAGAGTCACTAATGCTGCAACATTCAGCCAACCAAGAATCACTAATGCTGCAACATTCAGCCAACCAAGAATCACCAATGCTGCAACATTCAGCCAACCATGAATCACTAATGCTGCAACATTCAGCCAACCAAGAATCACTAATGCTGCAACATTCAGCCAACCAAGAATCACTAATGCTGCAACATTCAGCCAACCAAGAATCACTAATGCTGCAACATTCAGCCAACCAAGAATCACCAATGCTGCAACATTCAGCCAACCATGAATCACTAATGCTGCAACATTCAGCCAACCAAGAATCACTAATGTTGGGTTTAGGGACTGAACCAGACTGATTCCAGTGAGAACAAGACGTCGGCGCTGGAGAGGACACAGACTGAGAGAAACATAATGAAATAACTAGAAAGTACTTTTTCTATGGAACCAACTAAGTAACAACAAGAACAACAACAAAATTGACGGAGATCGGAGAATTGACGGAGAATTGACATATGGAGACGAGAACTTCTGCCAGGGATGAACACAATGGGGAGGGCTTGAGAAAAGCTGCAGGAGATAGCACCCAGATTGGATGGCTTGCGCGAGCTGGTTCAGGGCCTTAGATCACACGTGGATAATGAGCAGAAGATGACGAACACGTGAAAATTATAAGGTTTCATATTATAGCGGCAATATCATATTATTACTGTTATTCTTGTCTTATTCATGTTTTAGATATATTGTTTTGTTAATGATGTTTTTGCGAGCTACAATTCTTCCAGTGAGTGGCCCTGTTCACTTGTCTGGTGTCTTAAAACAGTATATTAGTTCTACATACTAGTTCCCTTTCCAATAACATGTTGCTTAGTTCTACATACTAGTTTCCTTTCTCAGAACACGATACTTCTACATACTATTTCCCTTTCTCAGAACACGTTACTTAGTTCTACATACTAATTCCCTTTCCTAGAACATGTTTAGTTCTACATGCCAGTTGCCTTTCCCAGAACAGGTTGCTTAGTTCTCTCAAACAGTATATCCCTCCTTGTATATGTTGCTTAGTTCTACATACTAGTTCCCTTTCTCGGAACATGTCGCTTAGGCAATTATAATTGAAATGCCAAAAATTAGTTTTAGTGAGCCATGTATTAGTCATTATTGCACATTTTCCACGAGCTTTAATGCATTTTGTTTTGTTGGTGTTGTCTACGGTGAGCTTCATAAGTGATGCATGAATGAAATAATGTATGAGAACACAGAGAAGCAGAGTAGAATGTCAGATGAACCTGTGTGCCTAATTCTTAACCCTTTGAAAATAAAGTTTTCTCTCTCTCTCTCTCTCTCTCTCTCTCTCTCTCTCTCTCTCTCTCTCTCTCTCTCTCTCTCTCTCTTTCTCTGATATTATGAGGCGACTGCCACAGACTATTGATAACAGACGGTACAAACAAGCTAACACAATCAGATACGTCGTTGAAACGTTGAGGGAAAAGTACAATACACAGACAACAGACGTTTCCACACCAAAATCATCATCAGGGACAATAAGAAACAACTCCAACAGCCCAAAATAATATAATTGCGCACAAACAAGACTGTACAAAAACTGTTAAACGCCTTTGGACGCATTTGGTGTTAGAACCATATTTGTACAGACTGTACTTAGATTTAACACACACACACACACACACACACACACACACACACACACACACACACACACACACACACTAGGGGAGGATATGTGTATACGATCTTACATGAACTGTTGTTAACGGGAGCACTAGAGATGCTTTTTGTCGGTAAACGTATGTTGTGTATTGAGTATCCCTAACAGTGCATCCAAATACACACAGTACAATGCAAGCACACTCAAGATAATACAGTACTGTGCTGGCACACCCAGGCACATACACTGAGTACACCCAGCTACGGATAATTGAAACAAGCATTCTTTTTATCAACTCCTACGGGAGTACTGAGCAAACTGTGCTATTATAGGCCCATATTCTCTCTAGCACCCCCCCCCCCCCAACTCCCAATCCCGACATTCGGCACTCCCAGATCGCCTTTACTACCCAGAACATTTCCCAGCACCCACTGTAAATGGAGTCGACGTAACAGCAGAGGTCAATTTACAACAATGTTCGCGTCGATAAGAATCCGAACGTAGACCAACGGGAGGCAGGCAAGCGGGCAAGGCACATACATACAGACAAATATGGGTGGAATGAGCAGGAAAAAATACCCTCACGCAGATCAAGAACTGAAATGATGACAATGAAAATGATGATGATGATGATGATGATGATGATGATGATGATGATGGTGGTGGTGGCGTGTACAAAACGAGGTTGCTTGCTAAGTTGTTAGCGATGTCATTCGTCAGCAGCAAGTCTTGAGGGATGAAAACTGCCCAGTTGACCTCTGCCCCCCGAACTTACTCTTTCGCTGAAGAGCATTGGGTATATAAATAAACAACATGTTAGTTTCATATCCTTTACAGGACGTGACAGTCAACTCCATAATTTTTTCGCTGTTTGTGATTTACTATGTCAAGTTGCGTACAATAGTTTGCCACTGCTTTCTGAACGACAGGCGCTTATACTATACCAGCGTATGAACACCAGCGTCAATGAAATTGTGTATGCAGCGGTAGCCATATAAAGAAAAAAAATTAAACTATTAGCACCTAGTAAGTGTTGCGGTCAATTATCACACCGGCTTTCTTTAGTTCTCGGACAATTTCCAGGTACCCATTTAGAGTGGGTTGGCCTGGGAACGTTGCTCACTGGAAAATAAAAGTATTAAAAAAAAAACACTCCTGCCTCAATGAGGGTTCGAATGCAATACTACAGAGCCCACAGGCGGGGCACCCATGCTTAAGTTATAGAGTAATTTAATTTGAATTTTAACAACAAACCATGGGCCGGTCAAAGAGTACACGTAACTAAAAGACTCGCTTCTACTTGATATCACATTAATTATGCACGTAAAAGTAATTATGTCTTTTGATATGCACAGAAAGAATTCAGATTCAGTAGCTGACTGATTGTTGGCCTAGTGGCTTAGGGGTTATTGAACGTAGTTTCACAATTTGAAGTTTAGAAATCACCCACGGGCGATTTGAAGCATTCTGCTTTGCGTTGATTTTGATGGTATGAGGCGTCGGTCATCCAGAAAGTAAATGGTAAACCATGAACGTATAAGTGACTAAAAACTCAATCAGCCAATAAAAACCGGGGTTGAATGCAACGTCATGTGACGGACAAGCAACTAATTTAGTTAATCGGCGAAACAGTAATTAATTACACTCTGAGCACAGTAACTTCACACAGTTGTTTTAAGTCAGCGGCATAGTCCTTTAAGCTTTGCGGCCTGAATTATTATTACTATATATACATGGTCAATGAACCGTAGCGATACACAACCTACTCAAGGCTAGCCTGATATTGACCTCAAATAACTGGCCTAAAAACACACGAGTATGCCTGGTGTCCAGCTACCCGTAACCACACGTAATCCCCCTAGAGAAAACTCGCGGGCAACAACACATGCAGCCGAGCCTGTGGTAGAGAGCGACCTGTAGCCTCGAGTGATTGCACTCAACTGACGGCGATCGTCATCTGCCAACAACGGCGGTAACAACACTGGAGCCAGTTAACACCCACCGGGGAGACAGCAGCGACCACTACCGACTTAGTTTTCTACCTTTCTGTTTGCATTTTTCCAACCCCCCTTCTCTGGTATTGTTTTGATTGCATGTGTTAACCGCGAAAATAATAAAAAGGTAATTCCTGCAAGCTTTTGTGAAAGAAAAGTGGGTGCGATATGGCGAGACCCAAAAACTGGGACGAAGGTAGGACTTTCTTCTAATATTCCGATGTGAATAGAATACAAGGCAGGAATGGTAATACACAAGGAGTATTATGAAGATAGGCCTGGGGTGGGGAAGCATCGCCCTCTCCTTCCCCTACACCCCAATCTGACTACGGAGGCAATCTATCATGTCAAAAGCTAAGCCCTGACACTTGACAGCTTGTCAGTCGGAGGGGGAAATCCCACACCGTGAATACATCACACAGGGGCGAGGGGGGAGAGAACCAGGGAAAGGTATGCAGTGGGCGGAGCCTGACAATGCCACATAGACACTTCTCCAGCACACTGCCATGCAGTTGGGATCCGGGAGAACTACAGCACGATCCGCCCTGTGGATGCTGCCCGTTGCCTCGGAACACATTCAATTTCCTGAACAGATAGATAAAGAGATAAATACACAAAGATTACCATTTCACACAAGAGTGAATGAATGAATAACAGGACGCATCACGCAAGAAGGAATCCTGTCATGCTTGGCTAGTTCAACATTCCGATTCACCCCCATTGCGGCTGGAAAATGAACTGCTCCAGCAGATTATTGACAAGGGCGAGAGCCTATTAGGAGAGGAAGCTGAAAGCAGGTGTCGCAACCTTTCTCTTAACATTGTGACTTTTGGCCGATCTGTCGAGTGTAATGCTAGTGATTTGGCGTACGGGAGGCACGAAAACAGTCATTAGTTCACAGCTCAGAAAGTGCAACGTCACAGGCATTCCGTTTGACAGCTTCGATTTTTTAAACAGTTGTCACGTGCAGTCATATCTGAGCATCAATACACGCCAATACTGATACCATATTACACTGTGTTATCAACGGCTTACTGTGACGTGCTGTTTGTAGAGGAGAATTCTCATCTGATATGTTAAAACAAAACAAGAACAAATCTAAGAATAACGGCATCATCATTATCCCTGTTAAGATACTGCAAGAAATAAGTTTCGCATATAATGGATATGTAATCACAAATGGTGGCAGAAGTAATACATAAACAAAACAACATAGATAGGATATGCCAAAATGCATTTACCGTCACTAAAAACTTGCAATATCTAAAGAGATAATAAGTTATAATTAAAATAAGTTAAGTTAGTCGCATATCCTTTTGCATGATGTCGCAATGAACCACAGCATTTATTGTCTGTTTGAGATTTTCTAGGCAAGTTTACGTTCAATAGATTGGCATTGGTTTCTGGTTGTCTGGCGCTCATACCATTGTGAAAATCAACGCAAATCTACCTACTGGATTAAGAAATAAGATGCTTAGCAGGTGAGGCAGTAGTAGCTGCAGCGAAAGGAAACTTAAAGAAACCCTTATATCACCACAAAGAAAATATCAGAGAAATGTAATCAACCAAATGGACTGATCACAAATAGTAGTAATAGGAATGTTCTCACCAACATTAAATAAGAAATGAACAAGTGAGTTGGATTTAATATTTTGAGGTGCTATTGAATAGCAAGTCACAAAAGACCTGTCTGACAGTAGTCGGAAAAAGTGAAGATGGATATCAACTGCGATAAACCATCGACATAATAAAAGCCACCACATTCCCAAAGAATGGGAAAGCTGCTGGTCCAGACGGTATCCTGGCAAACTGTATTAAAGCCAGTATATACCTAGACAATGACAGAAAAAGAGAAAAGAACAATCACAACAACAGAAATGAGGTTCCTGAGAAGAATAATCAAGAAGAGATAAGATCAGAAATGAAGAAATCAGGACTAAAGTGGAGGTTAAAGCAGCCCTAGATTTTATTAGAAAGCAGCAAGTCAAATGGTTTGGCCATGCAAGTAGGTTACCAGTCAACTGCATACCACAACAAGCAATGATGTACAGACCAGATGGAAACAGAGGAAGAGGCCGACCACGTAAACGTTGGGCGGAGGGAATAGCCGAGTCCATGGGAATATCAATATATGAAGCCCATAATCGGGCACTCTCACGAAATTTATACTTCACCTCGACACCACAAGGTACAAGAGGAACATGATGAGATGAGATGATGAGATACATACGTTAACAAAATAACTGCATAAATTATTTAGCAGGATCCGGGAGACGAGAAATACCAGCAGACTGGAAAGAAGGATAACCGCTGAAGCTGCCAAAGCAAGGGGTCCCACAGGATTGCGATAATTACAGAGAAATAATGTTAGTGTCAGTTCCCAGAAACCATGGGAAGGAACCTGAGCCTACACAAAATACACACCCAAGTCGGACACATTGGACCCTTGAAGTGCATGCCTAGATGTGTCACACTGCTCTCGGAAGAGGAACGAAGAAGATGAAATAAGAACAGGAGAGCGAAGGAATGCCCTTTGTCACCTTCAATATTCTTACTCACTTCACAATGGATTAGGAAGACAGCAATAACAACCTCTAGAAATGAAATTTAATGGACTGACAAAGCAGCCTGGTGATTTGTACTTTGACAGCAACATCGCCCTCCTTTCCCACACACGAAAACAGATGCAAGATACATTACATCACTTGACGGAAGGTCAAACCAATTAGATATAGCAATTCATATAGGAAAGACAAAGATAATGAGAATAAATCAAGCAAACGATAACCCTATCTCCCTTGGTGCAATCTAGCTTCTGGATTACAATGTAGGTAAAGATAGCAATTTCATAGCAACAAGAACCAACCTTAGAATATTGAACTCGAAAGTCAAATCAGAAGTGATACGTGGATTATACATAGACAAGGAGAAAGACCAAACCAATTACCAACAAACTACAAACATATTAACTAGTGCTTGTGCAGAATAGAAGTAAAAATGGTACACAATCATGCATGCATAGCTTATGGAGATAACTAAACAAATTCCAGCCAAACATGTGTGCGTGCGTGCGCGCGCGTGTGTGTGTGTGTGTTGTGTGTGTGCGCGCGTCTATATTCACACACCAAACTAGACAGCATTCAGAATCAAATTGTCTACTCTGCGTAACAGGATTTAAACCTACACTGCCTGTTTTCTGTAATAGCCTAGTTAGACAGAAGACAGGGGTGAAGCTATAATCGCCAGATGTATCATCTCAAGTCATTACACTGGTAATAGCTGCACAATGTTGCAAAACTCCGGGGACCACCCAAGGAAACAACATTAATAACGCCCCGTGAAGATCCAGAGAGCGGGAACACGCAATCCGAAGAAAGACGCAAACAAAAGAGTAAAGACTAAACAACTGAAACATTGGGGAAATCACGCCCCCGGGATTCTATCTGCTCACCCCACCTAGCCAGGCAGTGCGTCTCTAGAGGGGCAGGTGCATCTCCATGACGGGCCAGGTGACACTGATTGGCGTCTAGCACCAATGTAAGACTCCCAGTGTCGGAAAGATTTCTATGTACAGTGTGTGTGTGTGTGTGGGGGGGGGGGGAGAGAGAGAAAGAGATTCTATGTACAGTGTGTGTGTGTGTGTGTGGGGGGGGGGAGAGAAAGAGATTCTATGTACAGTGGGGGAGGGGGGGGGAAGAAGAGAAGAGATTCTATGTATAATGTGGGGGAATTCTATGTACAATGTGGGGGAATTCTATGTACAATGTGGGGGAATTATATGTACAGTGTGGGGAGAATTCTATGTACAGTGTGGGAGGGGGATTCTATGTACAGTGTGGGGGAATTCTATGTACAGTGTGGGGGATTCTATGTACAGTGTGGGGGAATTCTATGTACAGTGTGGGGGAATTCTATGTACAATGTGGGGGAATTCTATGTACAGTGTGGGGGAATTCTATGTACTGTAAGTGTGGAGGCAAGTGTGGTCCGGGAAGGCACTGACAATGCCCAGATGAGGCAACCTCAGATATCAAATACAATGCAACATACAGGATTTGTAGAAAATAATGAACTTTGCATTTGTCTGTGCAGTTTCCAGAATTTTCGCGGTGTTTTATCACCTACAATCTCCTTCATGAAACATTCCCATTTTGCGGTTTTGTCCTCTGCAGCACAAGTCTTGCAGGGAGCATTAGCAAGGAAGAAGTGGGGAATTCAGCAACATCCAGCCCATAGTCCTAATTTGTCACCATGTGATTTTCATTTGTTCGGACCTCTAAAACAGGCTCTCAAAGGGCGACGATTTCACACAGATGCAGACGTAATGAACGCGGTAAACACTTGGTTCACTGAGCAACCACAATCCTTTTTTGCGGACGGCATTCTCGGTCTACTTAAGCAATGGGATGCTTGCCTAAATGCCTACGGCGACTTCTTCTGACCAACCCATGGTGTATAATTCATTGAAAATGAATGCTTTGTTTAATTCTACCACACATGTTAATGTTTATTTCATGCTTTTGTAATAAAGCCAATGGAGCGGATTTCAAATGAACGTCCCAAATACAAACAACTGACAGTGAATACATCAGTTGAGAATGTAATGAGTGCCGTGAAGTTAGCTTTCAACCTGTTTGTTGTTTTGTGTACTCACTATCGTGAACGTGTGGTCTGTCCACTGTCTTTCTTTTCCACCGTGTAAGTGCCTATCAATATCGTGATCATCGTGTTCCGAAGCAGTTTGCTGCCATGGGTATGTGATGTGATAGGACCATCACAATATACAAGCTTGACCGCACTGGGGGACTGGGTGACCAGTCGTTGCCTCACTTAGCCAGACGACGAACACAGACGTCGAAACCCTCGCCCGCCCTGATTCTGATTTTGGATTTTCACCTGTATTCCGGTATTCGATGGATCTCCTTGTAAGGTATGTACAACGTGTTTATGTTTAGTACGCTTCTTCTCGCAGGAGCTAAATATACCTATTTGTTTCCAATTCATATTGTTATATCCTGCTGCAGCCGCCGCTTTTTCTTCTATTCCATATCATTTGGTAACTCTTCTGTATATGGATGTCAAAAATGTGATCTGGAAATTGCATATTCCCTGGAGCCCCTTCATACTCCTTGCCTGGTGTTGTCTCCTAGCCCTGAACACTATACTCCTAAACACAAGCCCAGACCTCTATTATCTCACCACCCTGTTCCCCGACAGCGCCGTACCCCAGACAATCGACATAAATCGACATCTCGAGCGCTCCACAGACATAACGTCCTCCGGGCTTTTCTTCCAGGAAGGTTTTCACAAACAGCCACAGCCACGTGACATCCCGGCGTGCCTTTGATTCATTCAAGCCCGGCCAGCAGTGCTGACACATCCCTGGAATTCCAATGGTGAAACCTGAATACACTCCGGAGCGCACAATCAACTGACACGATGAATAATAGCAAGTGGTATCGTTCAAGATATATAGGTAGAAAATAAACTGTCTACAGCTTCATTATACAGCCGTTTTCTGTCATATATATGCATGTATCCAGCGCTATTAATGTGTTTTCAATTGGTCAGATCATTCGAATGATTGCCAGAATCGTTCAGTTTTAATTAGCGGAATGGAGGATACTGGCTTATTCGCTTGGGAAATAAAGGGGGAGGCATAGAAGAGTCGCGATTAGCGAAGGATTGACGTTAAATAGGAACTGAAATGTGACATGCTGGGTTGAACTGTGCGTTGTTTGCCACGTATAGAAGGCTCGTAGGTGTGTTTTGTCTGGGGCATCGGATGATGGGATAGATATAATAATGATACAACCTGTTCGATAATAAAGTGATGATAGTATGGACGATAGGACAGGGCAGTGTCAGTGGTAGGGTGAGGACAGTACATGTGATGTTGTGGGGAGGTGTGGATGAGGGAAATATGACAGTATAGATAACTTATGGAGGGGAGGGGAGGAGGGAAGAGAAAGAGAGGAGGAGAGTGTGTGGATTATGAAATGGCGACTGTTTGGGAGAAGGTAGGGAAAGAATATACTGACGTGTGGATGTGTGAGGAAATTATTGTTTACAGCATGAGAAAATCATTGGCCACAGTAAGGCAAGTGGGGATAATAGGAATGATGAATGACAGATATGTGTTGATGACTACAGAAAATATGATCAGTGAAGATAATGGAAGATAAGTAAAGATATAGGGATGATACGTAAAGATATATGGATGATCAGTGAAGATATATGGATGATCAGTGAAGATATATAGATGATTAGTGAAGAATACATAAATGGTCAGTGAGAACATATATGAGTGTAGAAAATAAGGATACTGAGTGATGGATATATGGATACGTGAAGGATACATGGATGGTGAGTGAAGAAACATATTGCTGACTGAATGAAGAATAAAAGGATGATAGTGATGAATACAAAGGTAAGTGAAGATATAGATGGATCTAAACACGAAAGATACGAACAGTAATGTTGCACGATGTATTGCCTGGCGTATATCCATGCATCTTATCAGAGTTATATATCATATGAATTGAATAAATGATTAAAACTTTAGCTGAAACACATAAAACACGGTCACATGTATTGTTCGAATTGTATTCGCTAGTAAGATGTGGCACATACAAATATAATAATCACAACACGCAGCTCAATCTGCTAAGATGTGGCATTACTCACAAAGAAGTCAACAGAAAAAGCCTGCAAAATCTGGTAAGATAAGTTAATATTCACGAAAAAGTCAACAACAACAAAAGTCAACAAACAGAAAACGCCAGCAACACCTGTTAAGATATGTCAATATTCACGAAAAAGTCAACAGAACATGCCAGCGAAAACGGGTAAGATGTAGCACTTAAAACTATAGTGACCGGAATACCAACAATAAATCTGGTAAAATGTGGCACTACATACGAACAAGTCAACAGAACATATAGTTAAATGTGGCACTTAACAATATATTCACCGGAAAACTCAAAATCCGGTAAGCTATGACACTATTCACGAAATAAAGTCAAACAGAACACCCAAGCTAAATCTGGTAAGCTATGGCACTATTGGCAAAATAAAGTCAAACAGAACACCCAAGCTAAATCTGGTAAGGTATGACACTATTGGCGAAATAAAGTCAAACAGAACACCCAAGCTAAATCTGGTAAGGTATGACACTATTCACGAAATAAAGTCAAACAGAACACCCAAGCTAAATCTGGTAAGATATGACACTATTGGCGAAATAAAGTCAAACAGAACACCCAAGCTAAATCTGGTAAGATATGACACTATTGGCGAAATAAAGTCAAACAGAACACCCAAGCTAAATCTGGTAAGATATGACACTATTCACGAAATAAAGTCAAACAGAACACCCAAGCTAAATCTGGTAAGATATGACACTATTGGCGAAATAAAGTCAAACAGAACACCCAAGCTAAATCTGGTAAGCTATGACACTATTCACGAAATAAAGTCAAACAGAACACCCAAGCTAAGTCTGGTAAGCTATGACACTATTCACGAAATAAAGTCAAACAGAACACCCAAGCTAAATCTGGTAAGCTATGGCACTATTGGCGAAATAAAGTCAAACAGAACACCCAAGCTAAATCTGGTAAGGTATGACACTATTGGCGAAATAAAGTCAAACAGAACACCCAAGCTAAATCTGGTAAGGTATGACACTATTGGCGAAATAAAGTCAAACAGAACACCCAAGCTAAATCTGGTAAGCTGTGGCACTATTCATGAAATAAAGTCAAACAGAACACCCAAGCTAAATCTGGTAAGATATGACACTATTGGCGAAATAAAGTCAAACAGAACACCCAAGCTAAATCTGGTAAGATATGACACTATTGGCGAAATAAAGTCAAACAGAACACCCAAGCTAAATCTGGTAAGATATGACACTATTCACGAAATAAAGTCAAACAGAACACCCAAGCTAAATCTGGTAAGATATGATACTATTGGCGAAATAAAGTCAAACAGAACACCCAAGCTAAATCTGGTAAGCTATGGCACTATTCATGAAATAAAGTCAAACAGAACACCCAAGCTAAATCTGGTAAGATATGGCACTATTGGCGAAATAAAGTCAAACAGAACACCCAAGCTAAATCTGGTACGGTTTGACACTATTGGCGAAATAAAGTCAAACAGAACACCCAAGCTAAATCTGGTAAGATATGGCACTATTCATGAAATAAAGTCAAACAGAACACCCAAGCTAAGTCTGGTAAGCTATGGCACTATTCACGAAATAAAGTCAAACAGAACACCCAAGCTAAATCTGGTAAGCTATGGCACTATTGGCGAAATAAAGTCAAACAGAACACCCAAGCTAAATCTGGTAAGGTATGACACTATTGGCGAAATAAAGTCAAACAGAACACCCAAGCTAAATCTGGTAAGCTGTGGCACTATTCATGAAATAAAGTCAAACAGAACACCCAAGCTAAATCTGGTAAGATATGACACTATTGGCGAAATAAAGTCAAACAGAACACCCAAGCTAAATCTGGTAAGATATGACACTATTGGCGAAATAAAGTCAAACAGAACACCCAAGCTAAATCTGGTAAGATATGACACTATTCACGAAATAAAGTCAAACAGAACACCCAAGCTAAATCTGGTAAGATATGACACTATTGGCGAAATAAAGTCAAACAGAACACCCAAGCTAAATCTGGTAAGCTATGGCACTATTCATGAAATAAAGTCAAACAGAACACCCAAGCTAAATCTGGTAAGATATGGCACTATTGGCGAAATAAAGTCAAACAGAACACCCAAGCTAAATCTGGTACGGTATGACACTATTGGCGAAATAAAGTCAACAGAACACCCAAGCTAAATCTGGTAAGATATGGCACTATTCATGAAATAAAGTCAAACAGAACACCCAAGCTAAATCTGGTACGGTATGACACTATTGGCGAAATAAAGTCAAACAGAACACCCAAGCTAAATCTGGTAAGCTATGGCACTATTCATGAAATAAAGTCAAACAGAACACCCAAGCTAAATCTGGTAAGATATGACACTATTGGCGAAATAAAGTCAAACAGAACACCCAAGCTAAATCTGGTACGGTATGACACTATTGGCGAAATAAAGTCAAACAGAACACCCAAGCTAAATCTGGTAAGCTATGGCACTATTCATGAAATAAAGTCAAACAGAACACCCAAGCTAAATCTGGTAAGATATGACACTATTGGCGAAATAAAGTCAAACAGAACACCCAAGCTAAATCTGGTAAGATATGACACTATTGGCGAAATAAGGTCAAACAGAACACCCAAGCTAAATCTGGTAAGCTATGACACTATTCACGAAATAAAGTCAAACAGAACACCCAAGCTAAGTCTGGTAAGCTATGACACTATTCACGAAATAAAGTCAAACAGAACACCCAAGCTAAATCTGGTAAGCTATGGCACTATTGGCGAAATAAAGTCAAACAGAACACCCAAGCTAAATCTGGTAAGGTATGACACTATTGGCGAAATAAAGTCAAACAGAACACCCAAGCTAAATCTGGTAAGGTATGACACTATTGGCGAAATAAAGTCAAACAGAACACCCAAGCTAAATCTGGTAAGCTGTGGCACTATTCATGAAATAAAGTCAAACAGAACACCCAAGCTAAATCTGGTAAGATATGACACTATTGGCGAAATAAAGTCAAACAGAACACCCAAGCTAAATCTGGTAAGATATGACACTATTGGCGAAATAAAGTCAAACAGAACACCCAAGCTAAATCTGGTAAGATATGACACTATTCACGAAATAAAGTCAAACAGAACACCCAAGCTAAATCTGGTAAGATATGACACTATTGGCGAAATAAAGTCAAACAGAACACCCAAGCTAAATCTGGTAAGCTATGGCACTATTCATGAAATAAAGTCAAACAGAACACCCAAGCTAAATCTGGTAAGATATGGCACTATTGGCGAAATAAAGTCAAACAGAACACCCAAGCTAAATCTGGTACGGTTTGACACTATTGGCGAAATAAAGTCAAACAGAACACCCAAGCTAAATCTGGTAAGATATGGCACTATTCATGAAATAAAGTCAAACAGAACACCCAAGCTAAATCTGGTAAGCTATGGCACTATTGGCGAAATAAAGTCAAACAGAACACCCAAGCTAAATCTGGTACGGTTTGACACTATTGGCGAAATAAAGTCAAACAGAACACCCAAGCTAAGTCTGGTAAGCTATGGCACTATTCACGAAATAAAGTCAAACAGAACACCCAAGCTAAATCTGGTAAGCTATGGCACTATTGGCGAAATAAAGTCAAACAGAACACCCAAGCTAAATCTGGTAAGGTATGACACTATTGGCGAAATAAAGTCAAACAGAACACCCAAGCTAAATCTGGTAAGCTGTGGCACTATTCATGAAATAAAGTCAAACAGAACACCCAAGCTAAATCTGGTAAGATATGACACTATTCACGAAATAAAGTCAAACAGAACACCCAAGCTAAATCTGGTAAGATATGACACTATTGGCGAAATAAAGTCAAACAGAACACCCAAGCTAAATCTGGTAAGCTATGGCACTATTCATGAAATAAAGTCAAACAGAACACCCAAGCTAAATCTGGTAAGATATGGCACTATTGGCGAAATAAAGTCAAACAGAACACCCAAGCTAAATCTGGTACGGTATGACATTATTGGCGAAATAAAGTCAAACAGAACACCCAAGCTAAATCTGGTAAGATATGGCACTATTCATGAAATAAAGTCAAACAGAACACCCAAGCTAAATCTGGTACGGTATGACACTATTGGCGAAATAAAGTCAAACAGAACACCCAAGCTAAATCTGGTAAGCTATGGCACTATTCATGAAATGAAGTCAAACAGAACACCCAAGCTAAATCTGGTAAGGTATGACACTATTGGCGAAATAAAGTCAAACAGAACACCCAAGCTAAATCTGGTAAGCTGTGGCACTATTCATGAAATAAAGTCAAACAGAACACCCAAGCTAAATCTGGTAAGATATGACACTATTGGCGAAATAAAGTCAAACAGAACACCCAAGCTAAATCTGGTAAGATATGACACTATTGGCGAAATAAAGTCAAACAGAACACCCAAGCTAAATCTGGTAAGATATGACACTATTCACGAAATAAAGTCAAACAGAACACCCAAGCTAAATCTGGTAAGATATGATACTATTGGCGAAATAAAGTCAAACAGAACACCCAAGCTAAATCTGGTAAGCTATGGCACTATTCATGAAATAAAGTCAAACAGAACACCCAAGCTAAATCTGGTAAGATATGGCACTATTGGCGAAATAAAGTCAAACAGAACACCCAAGCTAAATCTGGTACGGTTTGACACTATTGGCGAAATAAAGTCAAACAGAACACCCAAGCTAAATCTGGTAAGATATGGCACTATTCATGAAATAAAGTCAAACAGAACACCCAAGCTAAGTCTGGTAAGCTATGGCACTATTCACGAAATAAAGTCAAACAGAACACCCAAGCTAAATCTGGTAAGCTATGGCACTATTGGCGAAATAAAGTCAAACAGAACACCCAAGCTAAATCTGGTAAGGTATGACACTATTGGCGAAATAAAGTCAAACAGAACACCCAAGCTAAATCTGGTAAGCTGTGGCACTATTCATGAAATAAAGTCAAACAGAACACCCAAGCTAAATCTGGTAAGATATGACACTATTGGCGAAATAAAGTCAAACAGAACACCCAAGCTAAATCTGGTAAGATATGACACTATTGGCGAAATAAAGTCAAACAGAACACCCAAGCTAAATCTGGTAAGATATGACACTATTCACGAAATAAAGTCAAACAGAACACCCAAGCTAAATCTGGTAAGATATGACACTATTGGCGAAATAAAGTCAAACAGAACACCCAAGCTAAATCTGGTAAGCTATGGCACTATTCATGAAATAAAGTCAAACAGAACACCCAAGCTAAATCTGGTAAGATATGGCACTATTGGCGAAATAAAGTCAAACAGAACACCCAAGCTAAATCTGGTACGGTATGACACTATTGGCGAAATAAAGTCAAACAGAACACCCAAGCTAAATCTGGTAAGATATGGCACTATTCATGAAATAAAGTCAAACAGAACACCCAAGCTAAATCTGGTACGGTATGACACTATTGGCGAAATAAAGTCAAACAGAACACCCAAGCTAAATCTGGTAAGCTATGGCACTATTCATGAAATAAAGTCAAACAGAACACCCAAGCTAAATCTGGTAAGATATGACACTATTGGCGAAATAAAGTCAAACAGAACACCCAAGCTAAATCTGGTACGGTATGACACTATTGGCGAAATAAAGTCAAACAGAACACCCAAGCTAAATCTGGTAAGCTATGGCACTATTCATGAAATAAAGTCAAACAGAACACCCAAGCTAAATCTGGTAAGATATGACACTATTGGCGAAATAAAGTCAAACAGAACACCCAAGCTAAATCTGGTAAGATATGACACTATTGGCGAAATAAAGTCAAACAGAACACCCAAGCTAAATCTGGTAAGCTATGACACTATTCACGAAATAAAGTCAAACAGAACACCCAAGCTAAGTCTGGTAAGCTATGACACTATTCACGAAATAAAGTCAAACAGAACACCCAAGCTAAATCTGGTAAGCTATGGCACTATTGGCGAAATAAAGTCAAACAGAACACCCAAGCTAAATCTGGTAAGGTATGACACTATTGGCGAAATAAAGTCAAACAGAACACCCAAGCTAAATCTGGTAAGGTATGACACTATTGGCGAAATAAAGTCAAACAGAACACCCAAGCTAAATCTGGTAAGCTGTGGCACTATTCATGAAATAAAGTCAAACAGAACACCCAAGCTAAATCTGGTAAGATATGACACTATTGGCGAAATAAAGTCAAACAGAACACCCAAGCTAAATCTGGTAAGATATGACAGTATTGGCGAAATAAAGTCAAACAGAACACCCAAGCTAAATCTGGTAAGATATGACACTATTCACGAAATAAAGTCAAACAGAACACCCAAGCTAAATCTGGTAAGATATGACACTATTGGCGAAATAAAGTCAAACAGAACACCCAAGCTAAATCTGGTAAGCTATGGCACTATTCATGAAATAAAGTCAAACAGAACACCCAAGCTAAATCTGGTAAGATATGGCACTATTGGCGAAATAAAGTCAAACAGAACACCCAAGCTAAATCTGGTACGGTTTGACACTATTGGCGAAATAAAGTCAAACAGAACACCCAAGCTAAATCTGGTAAGATATGGCACTATTCATGAAATAAAGTCAAACAGAACACCCAAGCTAAATCTGGTAAGCTATGGCACTATTGGCGAAATAAAGTCAAACAGAACACCCAAGCTAAATCTGGTACGGTTTGACACTATTGGCGAAATAAAGTCAAACAGAACACCCAAGCTAAATCTGGTAAGGTATGACACTATTGGCGAAATAAAGTCAAACAGAACACCCAAGCTAAATCTGGTAAGCTGTGGCACTATTCATGAAATAAAGTCAAACAGAACACCCAAGCTAAATCTGGTAAGATATGACACTATTCACGAAATAAAGTCAAACAGAACACCCAAGCTAAATCTGGTAAGATATGACACTATTGGCGAAATAAAGTCAAACAGAACACCCAAGCTAAATCTGGTAAGCTATGGCACTATTCATGAAATAAAGTCAAACAGAACACCCAAGCTAAATCTGGTAAGATATGGCACTATTGGCGAAATAAAGTCAAACAGAACACCCAAGCTAAATCTGGTACGGTATGACACTATTGGCGAAATAAAGTCAAACAGAACACCCAAGCTAAATCTGGTAAGATATGGCACTATTCATGAAATAAAGTCAAACAGAACACCCAAGCTAAATCTGGTACGGTATGACACTATTGGCGAAATAAAGTCAAACAGAACACCCAAGCTAAATCTGGTAAGCTATGGCACTATTCATGAAATGAAGTCAAACAGAACACCCAAGCTAAATCTGGTAAGATATGACACTATTGGCGAAATAAAGTCAAACAGAACACCCAAGCTAAATCTGGTACGGTATGACACTATTGGCGAAATAAAGTCAAACAGAACACCCAAGCTAAATCTGGTAAGCTATGGCACTATTCATGAAATAAAGTCAAACAGAACACCCAAGCTAAATCTGGTAAGATATGACACTATTGGCGAAATAAAGTCAAACAGAACACCCAAGCTAAATCTGGTAAGATATGACACTATTGACGAAATAAAGTCAAACAGAACACCCAAGCTAAATCTGGTAAGCTATGGCACTATTCATGAAATAAAGTCAAACAGAACACCCAAGCTAAATCTGGTAAGATATGACACTATTGGCGAAATAAAGTCAAACAGAACACCCAAGCTAAATCTGGTAAGCTATGGCACTATTCATGAAATAAAGTCAAACAGAACACCCAAGCTAAATCTGGTAAGATATGACACTATTGGCGAAATAAAGTCAAACAGAACACCCAAGCTAAATCTGGTAAGCTATGGCACTATTGGCGAAATAAAGTCAAACAGAACACCCAAGCTAAATCTGGTAAGGTATGACACTATTGGCGAAATAAAGTCAAACAGAACACCCAAACTAAATCTGGTAAGCTATGGCACTATTCATGAAATAAAGTCAAACAGAACACCCAAGTTAAATCTGGTAAGATATGGCACTATTGGCGAAATAAAGTCATACAGAACACCCAAGCTAAATCTGGTAAGATATGACACTATTGGCGAAATAAAGTCAAACAGAACACCCAAGCTAAATCTGGTAAGGTATGACACTATTGGCGAAATAAAGTCAAACAGAACACCCAAGCTAAATCTGGTAAGCTATGGCACTATTCATGAAATAAAGTCAAACAGAACACCCAAGCTAAATCTGGTAAGATATGGCACTATTGGCGAAATAAAGTCAAACAGAACACCCAAGCTAAATCTGGTACGGTATGACACTATTGGCGAAATAAAGTCGAACAGAACACCCAAGCTAAATCTGGTAAGATATGGCACTATTCATGAAATAAAGTCAAACAGAACACCCAAGCTAAATCTGGTACGGTATGACACTATTGGCGAAATAAAGTCAAACAGAACACCCAAGCTAAATCTGGTAAGCTATGGCACTATTCATGAAATAAAGTCAAACAGAACACCCAAGCTAAATCTGGTAAGATATGACACTATTGGCGAAATAAAGTCAAACAGAACACCCAAGCTAAATCTGGTACGGTATGACACTATTGGCGAAATAAAGTCAAACAGAATACCCAAGCTAAATCTGGTAAGCTATGGCACTATTCATGAAATAAAGTCAAACAAAACACCCAAGCTAAATCTGGTAAGATATGACACTATTGGCGAAATAAAGTCAAACAGAACACCCAAGCTAAATCTGGTAAGATATGACACTATTGGCGAAATAAAGTCAAACAGAACACCCAAGCTAAATCTGGTAAGATATGACACTATTGGCGAAATAAAGTCAAACAGAACACCCAAGCTAAATCTGGTAAGCTATGGCACTATTCATGAAATAAAGTCAAACAGAACACCCAAGCTAAATCTGGTAAGATATGACACTATTGGCGAAATAAAGTCAAACAGAACACCCAAACTAAATCTGGTAAGATATACTATTGGCGAAATAAAGTCAAACAGAACACCCAAGCTAAATCTGGTAAGATATGACACTATTGGCGAAATAAAGTCAAACAGAACACCCAAGCTAAATCTGGTAAGCTATGGCACTATTAATGAAATAAAGTCAAACAGAACACCCAAGTTAAATCTGGTAAGATATGGCACTATTGGCGAAATAAAGTCATACAGAACACCCAAGCTAAATCTGGTAAGATATGACACTATTGGCGAAATAAAGTCAAACAGAACACCCAAGCTAAATCTGGTAAGGTATGACACTATTGGCGAAATAAAGTCAAACAGAACACCCAAGCTAAATCTGGTAAGATATGACACTATTGGCGAAATAAAGTCAAACAGAACACCCAAGCTAAATCTGGTAAGATATGACACTATTGGCGAAATAAAGTCAAACAGAACACCCAAGCTAAATCTGGTAAGCTATGGCACTATTGGCGAAATAAAGTCAAACAGAACACCCAAGCTAAATCTGGTAAGAAATGACACTATTGGCGAAATAAAGTCAAACAGAACACCCAAGCTAAATCTGGTAAGGTATGACACTATTGGCGAAATAAAGTCAAACAGAACACCCAAGCTAAATCTGGTAAGATATGGCACTATTGGCGAAATAAAGTCATACAGAACACCCAAGCTAAATCTGGTAAGGTATGACACTATTGGCGAAATAAAGTCAAACAGAACACCCAAGCTAAATCTGGTAAGAAATGACACTATTGGCGAAATAAAGTCAAACAGAACACCCAAGCTAAATCTGGTAAGCTATGGCACTATTCATGAAATAAAGTCAAACAGAACACCCAAGTTAAATCTGGTAAGATATGATACTATTGGCGAAATAAAGTCAAACAGAACACCCAAGCTAAATCTGGTAAGGTATTACACTATTGGCGAAATAAAGTCAAACAGAACACCCAAGCTAAATCTGGTAAGCTATGGCACTATTGGCGAAATAAAGTCAAACAGAACACCCAAGCTAAATCTGGTAAGAAATGACACTATTGGCGAAATAAAGTCAAACAGAACACCAAGCTAAATCTGGTAAGCTATGGCACTCTTGACGAAATAAAGTCAATATATAACGCAGCTAAATCTGGTAAGCTATGGCACTTCTGGCGAAATAAAGTCAAACAAAACTCGCAGCTAAATCTGGTAAGCTGTAGCATTAAAAAAAATAAAAAAAAATAAAACAGAGACCAGAACACGCTAGCTAAGTCTGACAAGCTCATGGCAATGTCACACAACACTGCTGATGACATTAACGATACTTAACTACAGCACGCGCCGCCTCATCGCATCATTAAAACACCAGATATGAACCAAAGGCAGTCATGACATAACACGCTATTTGCTAAAGCTGTTTCCCCCCATTGTTTCACGACCCGGACACAATTACCCGAACTCTAACAGCCGTTCAGCCCGCATGAAGTGGATACGTACCAAGGTTGCAACAATCAATCACCTTGTCGACTGCCTGGTTTCCAACAGTTACGTTGATGGTTTTAATCAACTTTCATTATCCGCGGTGAGATGCAAAACAATCAACTATTCTACGAGATACAACCATCAACAGCAGTTTCAGCTCCCGACTGTCCAATTCAATCAGCTGGGGTTTCTTCTGTCAAACGAAACATGGCGAAAGCTAACAAGGTCAGCAAAAAGGATTCACGAGGAACAACAAAATATGGCAACGGACTGGGTATATCCCCAAGTTGCACAATTGCCACTTTCTGCCTTCATGGAGTTGTTTTGTATTTTCTTCTATAATTACTATCTACTAAGAGTGTGCCCATGGTTCCCCCCCCCCCTTTCACCCTCTCTCTCTCTCTCTCTCTCTCTCTCTCTCTCTCTCTCTCTCTCTCTCTCTCTCTCTCTCTCTCTCTCTCTCTCTCTCTCTCAGTCTTATTCTACACAACTTTATCCCAATCTATGATATAGTTTTCGTCAGCTCAGGAAGGCTCTTTTACCGAAATGTTAAGCACCCCCCTTCCTATAATGCTTAAACTGTCATTGGATTAGTACTTTTATCTCTTCTGCCTCTCATCCCACAGTGCAGCATAGGCCCTCAATCAACTATCTCCAAAATTGTGACATTAGGAACTATTAACAAATGATGACATGACAAACTATCCACAAATTGTGGCATTACGAACTATCTACAAATGATGACATGACAAACTATCGACAAATTGTGGCATCAGGAACTATCAACAAATGATGACATGACAAACTATCCACAAATTGTGGCATTACGAACTATCATCAAATGATGACATGACAAATTATCCACAAATTGTGGCATCACGAACTATCAACAAATTATGACATGACAAACAATCAAACAATTGTGCCATTACAATCTATCAACAGATGAAGACATGACAAGTTATCAGCAAATTGTGACATTAGGAACTATCAATAGATGAAGACATGACAAACTATATACAGATTGTAACATTAGGAACTATCAACAGATGATGAATGACATGACAAACATTCCACAAATTGTGACATCACGAACTATCAACAAATGATGACATTACAAAACTATCCACAACTTGTGGCATCACGAACTAACAACAAATGATGACATGACAAACAATCAAACAATTGTGCCATTACAATCTATCAACAGATGAAGACATGACAAGTTATCCGCAAATTGTGACATTAGGAACTATCAATAGATGATGACATGACAAACTATACAGATTGTGACATTAGGAACTATCAACAGATGATATATGACATGACAAACTATCCACACATTGTGACATTACGAACTATCTACAAATGATGACATGACAAACTATGCACAAACTGTGACATCACGAACTATTTACAAATGATGACATGACAAACTATCCACAAATTATGACATCACTATCAACATATGGCCGTCTCCGTGGCCAAAGGCTTGCGAACGCGGTTCGTGAGCCAGGTACCAGGTGTTCGAAGCTCAGCTGCGACCGATTTTTGCAGCAGACCGTGTCGCGTTGTGTTATAACAAGCTGGTATGGGAGCCAGTCGTTCAGAAAGCAATGGCAAACTACTGAACGGCTGCATAGAAATGCGTGCTATGTTTTCTAAACCACGTTTTCACTTCACATTCAACTTCGGCGTCACTCACGAAATGTCTCCCGCCAAGGTAGGTTTTCAGTGGACTTAGCCCCTAGTGATTTCCCGTAAAGCGGTGCATAACTGGGTAGAAAAAGTTACAAGGGCGAGCCAATAAGTAAGTCACACAGTTCTGTGGGAAATCAGCTAAATGACAACAGAGCACGCAGTTTTATGCAGCCGGTTTGGGAGGGCTGATAAAATGATGGGATAAATGCATCAATGTTGGTGGAAATTATGTTGATAAGTAAAGGGACAATGTATGTATAAAAATTAACTGGTTTCAAGTTGTTATCATAGTTAAGTTATTTTTTCTACAGCCATCTGTGACTTACTTATTAACTTACCCTCGTACAAACAATGAATTGGTAACACTATATAATATATTGCAATGCATGACCGTTCTCAATGGCAAGTGAGGCCATGTACGCCAAATTATAATTATAACAAGCTGTTTGTATAAAGACCTGCATGTTGCCCATTTGCATAACTACCTCAACAATGAATACGTTCCCCTACCACAAACGCCATGCCATCAGCGTTTCTTACAGCCAGTCCATTAAGGCAGCACTAGTGAACCAGTTAATCCGCGGGCACTTAAACTTCCATATCTGTCTTACATTGAGCGCATCATCCAGGAAATGACACCCAATTCGCGCGTTCACTGCATCTAAAAATCTTGGTAGCAAAATGTGTATAACGTTCTCGGAAACACAAGCAAAATATTATCAAACTACATAATAGCAACACAGAACTTTAGTTAACTGATTCAGTATAACAAAAAGTAAGTTTGGACCAAATATGGTACACAAAAATTTGAACAAGTATTATAATATAAAGTTTCGTTTACTGAGGACTGAATTTGCGGAAGATACCACGAAACAAACAAACAAACAAAAAAATAACACGAGGACCCTTGTACAGCGATATATGGTCGTTTTGTCCAAATGGGAAGACACAGCTGGCGATATATTATCCTTCGGCACTGAATCAGTTAATGTCCGTGCTGAAAACGGAACGTGGTACAGGGTGCATTTGTAATGACTGTGGAGTTTTGAAAATATTGCCGATCCAAGTTTTGTATTCACCCTCTGTGAATTCATGCAACATAAACGGTAAATACAAAACTTGGAAGGGCAATATTTTCAAAAACCCCAGTCATTAAAAAATACACCCTGTACTAACGAACACGGTTATCTCTTTACATAGCAGTCGTTATAACATGAATTCACACATAGCAATAACCAGAAGCCAAACATATCCCATCCATCCAGGGCAAACGTGATTACTCCATCCAGGGCAAACATGATTACAAAATCTCACTCGCACACGTGTCAACGCACTCTTTTACTGCCGCTGTGGTTGTTGCACCTGTGCTCAAATACTTGTACACAATTGTTAAGTATAATATGCATAGTAGTTGAACTCTTGCCTACTGACCTGGTGGTGTTAGGTTTGTCCTCCGTTAAGGCAGGGACTGTTATCGATTGGTTCGGAGTCGACCAGGTCTGGTACAATGGTTATCAGTACTTTTGAGAACGGTTATGTGGCGGGAATGATAACGACCACATATGCTAGCGAGTGACGTTTGGTTAACAAACAAACAAAAACTCGGTGTCCTCAAATCTTGTTATGAAATCGCCTAATTTGTGACATTTTGAAAATAAAGTTCGTTCTGTCTGTCTGTCTCTCTCTCCCTCTTGTGTTCTGATTGAATTCTGTTGATGTTATTCCTCAATGTCGTCCTTCTTAGGCTATTTTGCCTCAGCTTCTTCTACCGTTGATCTTTCTAGACGTCACGATATTTTGTAATGCCTCTCTTCCCACTACATGGCCATGGAATATTGTCTCTTTCATATAGCTGTCTATTAGGTCTCTTTCTTATAGCTGTCTATGTAGTCTCTCTCTTACAGCTGTCTATTTAGTATCTTTCTTATAGCTATCTAAGTCTCTTTCTTATAGCTGTCTACTATGTCTATTTCTTATAGGTATTATGTCTATTATTTATAGCTATTATGTCTCTTTCTTATAGCTGTCTATTTAGTCTCTTTCTTATAGCTGTCTATTAATTATTATGTCTCTTTCTTATAGTTATCTTTCAAGTCTCTTTCTTATAGCTGTCCATTTTGTCTCTTATAGCTGTCTATTATGTCTATTTCTTATAGTTATGTATTATGTCTCTTTCTTATAGGTATCGATTATGTCTCTTCTGCAACAGATGTAGGAGATTGTAGGAGGGATATGGCAGATTGTAGAAGAGAGATATGGTAGATTGTAGATGAGAGATATGGGAGATTGTTCAGGAGAGTTGTGATAGATTGTACTTGAGAGGTGTGATAGATTGTACAGGAGTTGTGATCGATTTTACAGGAGAGTTGTGGCAGATTGTAGAAGAGATATAGTAGACTGCAGAGGATAGATACGGTAGATTGTACAGGACATATATGGTAAATTGCAGGAGAGATTTGGTATATTGCACATGAACTACATAACACGCTCTGGATGTGGTATAGCACATCCTACAGGAATGCTAACAGGGTATTTAAAGGACATAGGTGATGTAATACAGCATGCATCCAGTGTGCTGATGTCAAGGCAAGGGGTTCAACCCTTAAAATGTTGACTTCTCGACCTCTGAAGTCGGAGTGGGTTCACCTGATGGCGAGGGACACTGGTAATAGGTAATCCACAAGAAAATCAGTCCAGTGCACTAGAAGTAGTAGCATGTGTGTGGACTAAGCTTGAACTCAAAGCTAGCATGCGCCACAAAAAAAAAAAAAAACAACGAATCTGCAATTCTAATTCTGTAGATTCACCAGCTGTAGTTCCCCTGGTGTGTCATTGACTGGTACGGGACTTTGGTTATGTTGATGTCAAGCTACCAATTCACATGTTATGTTTCCAAGGCTGTGTTAGGGAGTTTTGCTTACAACATCTCTATTGATGTGTGACAAGGAAACATTTATGACTGGACATTTCACTGAATGTTGTGACAAGGAAATACTGATGACAGTCTTGCATGTAGGTCAGCATGGTTGAATGGATAAGAATACGTGTTCTTAAACTTCCGGTGTGCTGATGCCGAGGTCAGTGGTTCAACCCCTACACGGACAGCTGGACTAAAATGTTGACCTGTCGTCCTTGACTTGGGGACGTTGATTACAAGTACTTCTGAAGCGTTGCCTGATGGCGAGGGTCATTGTTGATAGGTAAAGCTAATCCACATGCAAAAAATTAGTGTGTATGGACTACGCTTGAGTTCAAAGCGAGTGAGCGAAAAATAAAAAAAACACAGAGTCTTGCATACTGACATCTCACTGAATGTTGTTTGACAAGGTGACAGTGATGATAGTAAACTATGGGAGTGTTCTGACAGTACAAAGTTTTTGAGATTCATGACAGGAAAGTTGATGAGTCTCGTGACAGTAAAGTCAATGAGTTTTGTGACAGTAGAGTTGATGAGTCTTGTGACAGTATAGTCAACAGTAGAGTTGATGAGTCTTGTGACAGTATAGTCAGTGAGTTTTGTGACGGTGAAGTCAACGAGTTTTGTAACAGTAATCACAAGACAGTAAAGTCAATGAGTTTTGTGACAGTAAAGTCTATGAGTCTCATGGCAGTGAACACAATGAGTTTTGTGATGGTAAAGTCAATGAGTCTCGTGTCTCTAAAGTCAATGAGTTTTATGATGGTAAAGTCTATGAGCCTTGTGATGGTAAAGTCTATGAGTCTCACGACGGTAAAGTCTATGATTCTTGTGACAGTAAAGTCAACGGGTCTCGTGACAGTAAAGTCTATGAGTCTCGCGACAAGTCAAGTCTAAGAGTCTCATGACAAGTCAAGTCTATGAGTCTCGTGACAGAAAAGTCTATGAGTCTCGTGACAGTAAAGCCTATGAATCTTGTGACAGTAAAGTCTATGAGTCTCGTGACAATAAAGTTGATGTGATAGTTCGCTGGCTTGCATTCAACTGACAAGAAGACAGTGTGTACTCACCACAGCCGAGCCATTCGGGTAGGCAGATGCGTAGGGCGGCAGGAAAAACCCAATAGAGCCTGGTGGACCATGTCCTGGAGCAGCAGGACCCACAGATGATTTGTCTGAAAAAAAGACAGCAAATAACAAGATTTTAGGTATAAAAACACTGAGAATTGTTTTTGAAGAACAATATAATTCCATTCATGTAAATGCAGTATTCAATACATCTTCAGTATTTTATACAATGCAATGACAATATAGGTACTGTGTTATGACACACATTATTTGATTTATCTGTGTTCCTTTACATCATAAGTTATGCTTACATTAATTCACAAGGATGACGGTTCCTAAACCAACCAATCAATCAATCAATTCACAAGGAAAGTAATCTTGAGTATTTTAATTTTTAACAACTAAAAGTGTCAATGTACTGCAAGTTTATCAACTAAATATTTCACTGGCATGGTCTTTACAGGATGTCAAAGATAACCCCATGATTATGTTTGGCTGTTTGTGATTTCTAAGAAAGTTTATTGTTCAGTAGTTTGCCATTGCTTTCTTAACAGCTGGTACTTATAACATTGTATGAAAACCAACGCAAAGTGGTCTTTTACTGAGTATTTTAACTTTATCAACTACATGGTTTACTAGGTAATTTGTTTCAGACAAACATTTCATTGGTTAACGTTATTTGGTTTATGTATGAACCCAGTAACTATTTATGTATTACCAAATTATCTGTTAATGTATTACTCCAATAGCTCTTTATGTATTACCCAACTATATGTTTATGTATTAATCCAGTAACTATTTATGTATTACCCAACTATCTGTTTATGTCTTAATCCAGTAACTATTTATGTATTACTTAATTATCTGTTTATGAATTAATCCAATAACTATTTATGTATACCCAAGTATCTGTTTGTGTATTAATCCAGTATCATTTTAAATGCATTAACAAAGTAACTGTTTATTTTTAACCTGTGTTTCACATGACAACCCAATTTTATTATTGTAATTGCACGCCTTAATTTCTGATGGATGTTTTTAATGAAACTCCTTAGTGGAAAAGACGGAGTGCAGCGGTTAGTATGTTTGCCTGAAAGTGAAAGCCCAGTGGTGATGTGTTCAAACCTCTTTGAAGAAATTACCCCCCCCCCCCCACCCCCTCCCCTCCCCAATTGATTTGGACTAACCGGTTGATCCAGCCCAATATTGTGTTCCAGGATAATTTTCCAGAAAGTGAAGGCAGCAGGAGTGATACTGAACACATCTTCTACAAATTACCGACTGGTCTAAAATATGAGCCTGGCAACATATATCCAATCTGCCTCGTAGCGTAGAAGTACAAATTCCTTCAGTATATACAACAGGCGTAGCACCCAAGGGCCTGCGGGAATAAGAACACAACTGCCAACTCCTGAAATACCACCCGTTTTAGTTTTAATTTGACACCACTGACTCAGCGTGGAGGTCAAGGGAAAACCACCACATTCATTTGCGGCTCCCCCCCCCCCCCCAAAAAAAAAAACAACGTTATAAACCAACATAAAACTAGATTTATATTAGGGTGAAGGAGCTATGTTCAAAACATGTCATGCCATTCATAGGGCTGAATCAGCCGAGATGGCTGAGTAATTCTCTTATACACGGGCAATGCATGAAGAAATAACACTCCGGTCGCACCGCAACATATCCATACAACTAAAAACTCCCAAATGCTTCAACAACCATAGAAGACCATATACATGCCGCATATAACACACGCTTGCCAAACATTCCCCTTTCTCTACATAAAAATCCCACAAGCGCGCCAATATACTTTCTCATTTCTACAAACTGGCGACCACGCAGATGGCTTTATGTATTAAATTACACTGCACAAAAGATATCACATTCTACCATACAAGCTTATAGAATTCGTTAATTCCCATCTCTAGCGCTGACTGGCTGGTTTAGACACGGAAACCACACAGTTCCAATAACTCGTGAAATGATATAAGATTACTGGAGTTTTCTCCCTTGGGCCGGGCGCTCGCAACCTCAGAAGATGCGAAAATGGAAGTATTTGAGGGAGAATAGAAAATGATTACCTCCAAATCAATGGACATTGGACAATAAACAAAAAAGGTGGGACACTGCAGGCGGACAAAAAATGCTGTCGGATACCGACAAAAATTTCCAATAAATGTTTTAAAAAGTGCTTGCCTATGTCTGAAATACCCGATTATCTACAGGGTAAAGAAGACACAAAAGGAGTATAGAAAATACATTACCCGGGTAAAATAAATACATTTATGAAAGCCACTTTTAATAAAGGCAAACAATAATAATAAATATGACAGCGCCGACAACAAATTGTCAAAAGTGGCCTGTATGAATGACTGTAATAAGGAGATATGTATGGGAGTGTCCTGCCAAGAGACATTTTCAATTATGGTAAAATAAAAGAACACGTGAATATCTCCAGGATGCTCGTTGTAAACTTGGGGCGCCGTTTCCAGACAGAGAACACTAGGAATCCCCCCAGGTGCCAGTGGCAGCGCAGTTAGATTGCCTGTCTCTCAATAAGACAGTCCCGGTTCAAATCCCCGATATGGTCCAGAGATGTGTCTATGTCGGGAAAAACACAAAAACAAAAACGCAAATCCTTCAGCGGGAATCTGCCGTGTGTATGTAGGAACTTTACATTTGTGTTGGCCGGAGTGCAGTGAGAAATAGGTAATCAGTCTTTCACTCCCGCGGCGAATGACGAGAGCTGGTCTTGAACCCTTGGCCGATCACGCTACTATCATTGTAACGACTTAACCAGTATACATTAATAATAAATAATATTCATTATAAATTAATAATACTCATTATAAATGAATAATACATAATACTCATAAATTAATAATAAATAATACCCATTATAAATTAATAAATAATAACCGTTATAAATTAATAATAAATAACCATTATAACGCACCCACTGTGCCTATGGGAGGGGACAAACAAAAATGAGAGAAGAATAAAGGGACGAGGGGAGAAGAAACGAGGGACCATTAGAGGAGATAAGAGGGAAGAGAAGAATAAAGGGAAGAGGGGAGAAGAAACGAGGGATCATTAGAGGAGATAAGAGGGAAGAAAATAGACGACGGAATAGAGAAAACATGAGAGAAAAATCAACACAAGCAGACTTCCTATATTGATGCTTTCTCCTCGCTAGGCATCATGGGTGCACATTTCACCAGACTGGGTCGACCCACAATACTGGTCTCGGAGATTGTGCACACGGGGATCATGGCTGTGCACACGGGGATCATGGCTGTGCACACGGGGATCATGGCTGTGCACACGGGGATCATGGCTGTGCACACGGGGATCTTGGCTGTGCACACGGGGATCATGGCTGTGCACACGGGGATCATGGCTGTGCACACGGGGATCATGGCTGTGCACACGGGGATCATGGCTATGGACACGGGGATCATGGCTATGGACACGGGGATCATGGCTGTGCACACCGGGATCATAGATGTGTACAAGGGGCTCCTGGCTGTACACAATGGGATCATGGCTGTGCACACGGGGATCATGGCTGTGCACACGGGGATCATGGCTATGGACACGGGGCTCATGGCTGTGTACACAGGGATCATGGCTACATTTACACAATGGCTGTCAAAGAAGGTCCAAGGTCCATCTCTGTTACACTGGAGGAAACATGGTCGGGCAAACAACAGGTGGTGGTGAGAAGTGAGTGGTGTCGTGCAAGGAGACAGGTGGTTCCGCATGGAGACAAGGCATATCTGCAAAGAGACAGGTGGTTTTCGTGCACAAAAGGTGGTCGGGTAAGAAGACAGGTAGTCGTGCAAGAAGACAGGTTTTCGTGAAAGGAAGCATTTGGTGTTCGTGCAAGGGATGCGGGTGTTAGTGGTGTAGGGGATGTGGGTGTTGGTGGTGTAGGGGATGTGGGTGTTGGTGGTGTAGGGGATGTGGGTGTTGGTGGTGTAGGGGATGTGGGTGTTGGTGGTGTAGGGGATGCGGGTGTTGGTGGTGATGGGGATGTGGGTGTTGGTGGTGTAGGGGATGCGGGTGTTGGTGGTGATGGGGATGTGGGTGTTGGTGGTGTAGGGGATGTGGGTGTTGGTGGTGCAGGGGATGCGGGTGTTGGTGGTGTAGGGGATGTGGGTGTTGGTGGTGTAGGGGATGTGGGTGTTGGTGGTGTAGGGGATGTGGGTGTTGGTGGTGTAGGGGATGTGGGTGTTGGTGGTGATGGGGATGTGGGTGTTGGTGGTGATGGGGATGCGGGTGTTGGTGGTGATGGGGATGCGGGTGTTGGTGGTGTAGGGGATGTGGGTGTTGGTGGTGTAGGGGATGTGGGTGTTGGTGGTGTAGGGGATGTGGGTGTTGGTGGTGATGGGGATGTGGGTGTTGGTGGTGTAGGGGATGCGGGTGTTGGTGGTGCAGGGGATGCGGGTGTTGGTGGTGTAGGGGATGTGGGTGTTGGTGGTGTAGGGGATGTGGGTGTTGGTGGTGTAGGGGATGTGGGTGTTGGTGGTGTAGGGGATGTGGGTGTTGGTGGTGTAGGGGATGTGGGTGTTGGTGGTGTAGGGGATGTGGGTGTTGGTGGTGTAGGGGATGTGGGTGTTGGTGGTGTAGGGGATGTGGGTGTTGGTGGTGTAGGGGATGTGGGTGTTGGTGGTGTAGAGGATGTGGGTGTTGGTGGTGTAGGGGATGTGGGAGTAGGTGGTGTAGGGGATGTGGGTGTTGGTGGTGTAGGGGATGCGGGTGTTGGTGGTGTAGGGGATGCGGGTGTTGGTGGTGTAGGGGATGCGGGTGTTGGTGGTGTAGGGGATGCGGGTGTTGGTGGTGTAGGGGATGTGGGTGTTGGTGGTGTAGGGGATGTGGGTGTTGGTGGTGTAGGGGATGTGGGTGTTGGTGGTGTAGGGGATGTGGGTGTTGGTGGTGTAGGGGATGTGGGTGTTGGTGGTGTAGGGGATGTGGGTGTTGGTGGTGTAGGGGATGTGGGTGTTGGTGGTGTAGGGGATGTGGGTGTTGGTGGTGTAGGGGATGTGGGTGTTGGTGGTGTAGTGGATGTGGGTGTTGGTGGTGTAGGGGATGTGGGTGTTGGTGGTGTAGGGGATGCGGGTGTTGGTGGTGTAGGGGATGCGGGTGTTGGTGGTGTAGGGGATGTGGGTGTTGGTGGTGTAGGGGATGTGGGTGTTGGTGGTGTAGGGGATGTGGGTGTTGGTGGTGTAGGGGATGTGGGTGTTGGTGGTGTAGGGGATGTGGGTGTTGGTGGTGTAGGGGATGTGGGTGTTGGTGGTGTAGGAGATGTGGGTGTTGGTGGTGTGGGGGATGTGGGTGTTGGTGGTGCAGGGGATGTGGGTGTTGGTGGTGCAGGGGATGTGGGTGTTGGTGGTGCAGGGGATGTGGGTGTTGGTGGTGCAGGGGATGTGGGTGTTGGTGGTGTAGGGGATGTGGGTGTTGGTGGTGTAGGGGATGTGGGTGTTGGTGGTGCAGGGGATGTGGGTGTTGGTGGTGTAGGGGATGTGGGTGTTGGTGGTGTAGGGGATGTGGGTGTTGGTGGTGTAGGGGATGTTGGTGGTGTAGGGGATGTGGGTGGTGTAGGGGATGTGGGTGTTGGTGGTGTAGGGGATGTGGGTGTTGGTGGTGTAGGGGATGTGGGTGTTGGTGGTGTAGGGGATGTGGGTGTTGGTGGTGTAGGGGATGTGGGTGTTGGTGGTGTAGGGGATGTGGGAGTAGGTGGTGTAGGGGATGTGGGTGTTGGTGGTGTAGGGGATGCGGGTGTTGGTGGTGTAGGGGATGCGGGTGTTGGTGGTGTAGGGGATGCGGGTGTTGGTGGTGTAGGGGATGTGGGTGTTGGTGGTGTAGGGGATGTGGGTGTTGGTGGTGTAGGGGATGTGGGTGTTGGTGGTGTAGGGGATGTGGGTGTTGGTGGTGTAGGGGATGTGGGTGTTGGTGGTGTAGGGGATGTGGGTGTTGGTGGTGTAGGGGATGTGGGTGTTGGTGGTGTAGGGGATGTGGGTGTTGGTGGTGTAGGGGATGTGGGTGTTGGTGGTGTAGGGGATGTGGGTGTTGGTGGTGTAGGGGATGCGGGTGTTGGTGGTGTAGGGGATGCGGGTGTTGGTGGTGTAGGGGATGTGGGTGTTGGTGGTGTAGGGGATGTGGGTGTTGGTGGTGTAGGGGATGTGGGTGTTGGTGGTGTAGGGGATGTGGGTGTTGGTGGTGTAGGGGATGTGGGTGTTGGTGGTGTAGGGGATGTGGGTGTTGGTGGTGTAGGGGATGTGGGTGTTGGTGGTGTAGGGGATGTGGGTGTTGGTGGTGTAGGGGATGTGGGTGTTGGTGGTGTAGGGGATGTGGGTGTTGGTGGTGTAGGGGATGTGGGTGTTGGTGGTGTAGGGGATGCGGGTGTTGGTGGTGTAGGGGATGCGGGTGTTGGTGGTGTAGGGGATGTGGGTGTTGGTGGTGTAGGGGATGTGGGTGTTGGTGGTGTAGGGGATGTGGGTGTTGGTGGTGCAGGGGATGTGGGTGTTGGTGGTGCAGGGGATGTGGGTGTTGGTGGTGCAGGGAGACAGATGTTGGTCGTTGTAGGAGACAGGTGGCGGTCGTGCAAGGAGATAGATGGTGGTCGAGGAAGAGTAAAGTTTTACCCGTGCAAGGTTGTTCAAGGACTTAAATGCTGATCGTGCAAGGCGTCAACCCCACTCAGACTTCTGTGGTACTTGTAATTTACGTCCCCAAGTCAAGGACGAGAAGTCAATGTGATCAATCCCCGTGAGAAGTTCTAAGCTGGTTGGGCTGAACAACACAGACTGCGTGTTTACGTATATTACAGTATATATATAAAAAAACGAAACGACGAACGCTAGTCCAGAATACAAGGGGACACCGCAATGGATGAATGCATGTTGGCGTGTATGAATGCGTGAACAGATAGCAACAGAGACGATAAAAGAGCTGGTCATCAACTCGAGAAATGACCGTCTGTCGTACACAGTCAGTAATGTATACAGCAAAACTAGGGCTGTATTAGTGATCTATACACGCGAGGCGGTGCAGGAAAGGACAATATAAGAACAAGGAGCAGTACTGCGACCCGGCTACTCTGTAATGAATCACACCATTGCGCACTTCACAGACAGCGGACATGTGTTTATGAGCGTTCATCCTGGGAGTAAACAATACAAGACACAAACTCTATCGCAGTGGTTCTCAACATTTTTTGGCCCATGCACCATTTCACCATATCAGAATGTCATTCCCCCTTTCCAGCGAACGAAAAACGAATTCCCCTTTCCAAAATTGTCAGCCTCAAAGGTTGTTTTTTTAAGTTGCATTTCCTTTAAAGGACGTTGCAGTGAACACCAGAATTTTACTGGCGTTGTTGATGTCTTGTCAAGACCGGCTCCCATACCAACACGTTAAAACCAGCGCGACACGGTCTGCTGCCAAATCGTCACCGCTGTGTTTCAAACGCTGGTAAGCAGTGTTACGAATCGCGTCCGCAATGCCATGGAAAGGTGCATTTTTTATATTCACAATATGTTATTAACACACGAAATTAATTAAATTACAATAAATAAACAGTTTAAAAGTCAAAAAATTGTCATCATCATCAAGTGCCGTGCCGGCTGGCGTTGGGTTCAAGACTCTCTAGAGATTTCGGTCTTTGGTTTTCTGGATCAACTCTGCCGTTGATATTCCTCCAGGCCACCGTCGCATTGTCACTTAATAGAATATTGTGCCTGAAGCCATTTTGAGTCTGCCAATCTGTGGTCTTAATTCCCCCCGGGGGAGAATACCCCACCGGTTGAGAACCACTGCTCTATCGGATCTATCATGTGATCGCCCCGTGAGAATCCAGTGGTGAATAATGTGAAAATTGCAGTTAGCCGGCGAAGGCAGGCGTGATGTGGTACCGTTGGCGTGCTGGCGTGCAGTGGTTGACGCAGTTTACAGCTGTTGATGACAGGGCCAGGCGCTGATTAGTATGCCCAGGATATTCTCAACGGTCAGCGCTGACCCCCCCCCCCCCCCACACACACACACACAATGCTAACACAACTAATTTGACCTACTGTAGACAGTTGCGGCGCGTTGACCAAGCTGTATGCCCAGGGTATGCTCAACAGTCAGCGCTGACCCCCATAACACACTTGAAAAAGGAAACTATTTTGACCTACTGTAGACAGATAGGAAGAGGAGCGGCTGGCTGAGTAGCTAGAATGCCGGATTCTCCTTCGGGAGACCCGGGTTCGAATTATCGGTGAGGTGTGGGATTTGTTTATGTCGGGGAGAAAAGAAAGTCCTAACCTGCACAGTTCGCGGCGACTGCACTAGCCAGGCGACCTTAATTCCTCAGGCTCAAAGATCCCCCCTGCCATACACCGCAAGGTACTATGTTGGCAGTAAATGACAGTTTTATGACAGTATATGACAGTAGATTTATGATAGTAGACGGGTTTGCGGGCGCATTAACGAAACTGTATGCCTAGGGTATGCTCAACTGTCAGCGCTGAGCCCTACAACACAGACACACACACTTGTAAAAAAATAAAATGACTATTTTGACATACTGTAGTCAGGCAGGCTTGCAGCGCGTTACCGAACCTGATATCAAATCGCGCTGATAACGCCGCGAGCACGGTCGGGCGCCTGTTCGCGAAGCCTAGGCTCGTCGCCTGCGAAAGTGAGGGAACAATTGGTCACCCATTCCTCCGTGCCCTCAGAAATACAACATGTGATGGCGCTATCACATCAGAGACAAGTGGCAGGGAACTGGCTCGGGGCACCAGACACGATACACGAACATTAGACAGGTTGTGTGGGTGACGTAGTGGCACGATGTCCGTCTCCGACTTGACATGGTCCAAGTTCAGTTGTGAGCGGCTTTTTTTTTTTTTTTTTTTTTACACAGAGGTGATGATGATGAGAGATAAGAGGAGGTAGTGAGGGAAGAAGAAGAAGATAATGTGTATGATGACACTGGTGATGATCATGAGGAGGAGAAGGAGGAGGAAGAAGAACAGGATGAAGTGGAGAAGAAGAAGAGGATGTGTAGAAGAAGAAGAAGAAGAAGAAGAAGAAGAAGAAGAAGAAGAAGAAGAAGAAGAAGAAGAAGAAGAAGAAGAAGAAGAAGAAGAAGAAGAAGAAGAAGAAGAAGAAGAAGTTACAGGGGGTGAAGAAGACAAAAGAAAATGATGATGATGATGATGATGATGATGATGATGATGATGATGATGATGATGATGATGATGATGACGACGATGGTGATAATGATGAGGGCATGGAGAGAACTGCCAGGATACGGTCATGTGCATATCTTCCTGAATAATAGAAACACGACATTAATTAACACCAAACGGCGCCGGTTGAATCAGTTGTTAGTCGTTGGACCTACAGCCAAGAAAGAGGACGAGCAGTCATGGTAAATGAGAACAAACATTTGTAATGCAAATTCTCCGGAGTTGCAGGCAATTAGGGCACCCTGCAGTGACAGGACACCGAGAAAACCGACGTCCTCACGTCTAAGAAACATGCAATATCATTCAGGTTTATAGTGCTCATTAGGGTAATACCCGCCCGGGGCTTCTTGGTTCGCGCCTGAGTGCTTCAAACACTTCCCTGCCGTGATTTACCCAGGGTGAGCTCAGGCTCGTCCTTATACTTTTAAATCTAATCGTATTAGGCAGGCGTTGACCAACTCCTTGCAGGCATGTACAAAAATCTATCTTGGAACCGTCTAAACTCCTGGTGGAAGATGCCTTATAGAGATTAGAACAAGTCTCGCCATGGCAGAGGTGGAAAATACCAATAAAAAGCTGTAAGAAGAAGAGTGTTGAAGTGTTCTGTTATATAGAACCTATCTTGTATATTTATGTGAAACATGGGCAACAGGCAGACGCAATGAGAAACATCTAATGTCAGTGGACATGTAATTTCTGAGAAAATGAAAACAATGCCATGGGCTGACAGAAAAACGAAAGAATCAGCCCTTGAAGAAACAAACGAAATCCGAAACCTAATTAGAGAAATTAGATGAAGATAGTCAAGATTTTCTGGGCACAAGAGGAGAAATACGTTTGAAATCTTAGTGACAACTGACACAACTGACGGGAAAACAGCAAGGGACTGAAGCTCGGCCGCAAGGAATAAAGAATAAAGACCCGATCCAACAATTTAGTGATGGTGTAAGAGGACAAACCATGACCGCCCAGGCGTATCGGCGTGGCACTTGATGGTGATATACAAGGTATAATATTCGCAAACATGAGGGGAAAGTCCAAGGCATGCGAGTAAGAGGCGGACAGGGATACAAGTGGGATGACAACACCAAGAGATGGAAGAACAGCGGTCTCTCAGTGTACAAACAGGCGGAGGAGAGACAGAGGGTTGTATAGTCCATTGCAGCGAACTTTCATTGCGGAGAAGGCACCTGAATGTTTAGTATATTAGTCTGTTTTTGAAAATTACTGTTTTTTTTGTGTGTGTGGTAACATATGGGGGGAGGGGTGGGAGAGGAGAGAGAGAGAGAGAGAGAGAGAGAGAGAGAGAGAGAGAGAGAGAGAGAGCGAGAGAGAGAGAGAGAGAGAGAGAGAGAGAGAGAGAGAGAGAGAGAGAGAGAGAGAGAGAGAGCAATTTACTAAGGTCTTTATTTCGTCATTATTTCTTGTGTCATAATTATACACAGTAATTCACTTAGAATGTCTTAGAATAAACTACACAATGGGGCTATCAGATGAGACGCCCAGATACATTACTCGCAGTCCCTGCTTCCAACAGATATCATTAACACCTATTCACGAGCCTGTATGTAGCCAGGGAACGGACACCCTTAACTCTTCTTACACCCATTCCCTCCAGACACCTCAAGCGCCCATCACGACTCTATGTAGTCAGGGCATTTAAAATTTTCCAATCCTAAGGATCATACACGCGGATCCAATGAAAGACGTGTCAGGCCCACAACAAGGATACAGATGAGTAACTTTTATATAGTATTTATATTTTCATGTAGTGTTTTTCATGTAATTGTGTCGGTGTGTGTGTGTGTGTGTGTGTGTGTGTGTGTGTGTGTGTGTGTGTGTGTGTGTGTGTTTTTTTTTTTTCCTGTGCTGACGAAGGCTTTAGCCGCAACGTCCATTTTGTTATTTGTGATAGTGTTCTAATAAAGCTTACCGTCTACTTCTCGTTTTTGGTGATTCATTCATTGCAATCCTAAGGAACAGGTGATGTCTGATTGCCTCCTCCCATTGAACCTCAAACAACGTGTCATGTGTTCTCTGACTTTTTACAAATCTGATCTGAGTATAATAGAGAAGCCTGGCTTTCCTGGATGGACACTTCTGCTGCGTATTTCACTCATTAAAGGTAATGCACTCGTGACTCTTCTTTGCGGATTTCCCCCCCCCCCCCCCCCCCCCGGACATTTGCCACAAAACCCCAAATGAGTTAACTGGAGAATAAAGCCGGTCCTCTGTTCTGGCCGTTCTCTAACCATCGTTCTGGCAGTTCTATAATCATTGTTCTGGCAGTGTTCTAACCATTGTTCTGGCAGTTCTCTAACCATTGTTCTGGCAGTTCTCTAATCACTGTTCTGGCAGTGCTCTAACAATTGTTCTAGCCGTGCTCTAACCACTGTTCTGGCAGTGCTCTAACCACTGTTCTGGCAGTGCTCTAACAATTGTTCTGGCCGTGCTCTAACCACTGTTCTGGCAGTGCTCTAACCACTGTTCTGGCCGTGCTCTAACCACTGTTCTGGCAGTGCTCTAACCACTGTTCTGGCCGTGCTCTAACCACTGTTCTGGCAGTGCTCTAACCACTGTTCTGGCCGTGCTCTAACCACTGTTCTGACAGTGCTCTAACCACTGTTCTGACAGTGCTCTAACCACTGTTCTGGCAGTGCTCTAACAATTGTTCTGGCCGTGCTCTAACCACTGTTCTGGCAGTGCTCTAACCACTGTTCTGGTCGTGCTCTAACCACTGTTCTGGCAGTGCTCTAACCACTGTTCTGGCCGTGCTCTAACCACTGTTCTGGCAGTGCTCTAACCACTGTTCTGGCCGTGCTCTAACCACTGTTCTGGCCGTTCTCTAGCCACTGTTCTGACAGTGTACTAACCACTGCTCTGGCCGTGTTCTAACCAGTTCTGGCCGTTCTCTAGCCACTGTACCAACACGGCTCGTGCAGACTAAGGAATGCCCACCGCTAGGGCTACGGTTCCCCGTCCCAGGTGGCAGCCCTGCCTTGACCGCCCCACGCTGGATGAAAGCGGACACGCGATGGTGTAACCAAGCGGCGGAAAACGCGTACGGCTGTGTCGTGCCGAAAATAATGCGCTTATGGAACATGCACTGTTAAGTGGTCAGCTGCGGCGAGTATACTCGCCGGCGATATCTGCCGGGAGGAGCTAATAACCAAACGCCAGAAGTGGGCCTAAGAGACACGCAAGGCGGTTAGGCAACATCTGGGTCGCGGTGACCGGCATGTCAGCGTGTTGGTGTGACCTCATTAATGCAATTAATACATTCAGATGTATACTGTTAGCGAGAGGATGATTGGCTTGTCTGTGTGTATACTAGCACAAGTATGAACTCATTAATATTATTAACAAATAAAAGGCTGATTGGCTTGTCAGCGTATATACTAGCAGAAGTGTTGGCATGATTCATTAACATATTCAGATATAGACAGTGAACAGTGAGGCTCATTGGCTTGTCAGAGTTACTAGCAGAAGTGTTGGTGCGATCGCATTAATAAAATTAACATATTCAGATGTGTAGAGCTGATTGGCTTGGCAGTGTGTGTACAAGCAGATGTGTTGGTACCAAAGCGACCAAAGATTGGCGCGTTCGATCACAGCCTGCCAGTAATATCTGTCAAATGTCTCTTAGTCTAGAGAATTCTATCTTCCGTCTGTCGGTTTTGGTGACGCACTGAATGAAAAGTTCCGAGTTGCAATCTAACTGTAGACGATTTATACAATAAAGAATCAGAAAATCTGACTTCTCTATATTCCAGCGGCATTGAACTGACACATAATGAATACAGGCAACAAACAGAGACGCCCGCGTGCATGCTGGAACATCGATGGAGGTTGAGATTCATAAATAACCGATCTTTTAGGTCACTGCTCTGGCAGAGTTTGGACATTAGAAAGCCTACTCACTACAGAACTGTTACAGTGCGCGTGGTATTTGTATGCCAATAGCTTATCAATTAGTATATTTATATAGTACGCAAGGCTTCTGATATGCTCATAGCTTATAAACTGGTATATTTATATAGTGACTTCTGATATACTCATAGCTTTTCAATTGCTATTTTTACATAGTACGCATGGCTTCTGATATACTCATAGCTTATCAATTGCTATATTTATATAGTAAGTATGGCTTCTGATATACTCATAGCTTATCAATTGCTATATTTATATAATATGCATGGCTTCTGATTTACTCATGGCTTATCAATTGCTATATTTATATAGTACGCTTGGCTTCTGATAAACTCATGGCTTATCAATTGCTATATTTGTATAGCACGCATGACTTCTGATATTCTCATAGCTTATCAGAGCTGCTATCAGAATTATATCTGAGGTTTCAAATATATACGTACTTGGAACCTCGTCAGCGCAACTAAATTAACAGAATTATATCTGAGGTTTCAAATATATACATACTTGGAACCTCCTTAGCGATAGATTTTATACATATTGGGAACCTCGTCAACGTTATAATATTTATAGATTTACAGTACGCAAAGTTCTGATATACACATAGCTGGTCGGTGCTGCTATTTGGGAACCTCGTGAGCACTGCTATTTATATAGCATGTGTGGGTTCCGATATTATTAACCCTGTCTAAGTATACATTTTGGGAACCTATCATCGCTACTGAATTTCTATACTGTCTATTCTATAGATCTATCTGTTACAAAGTCGTATCTATATAAAGAGGATGCCGCATGCATGAATGTATCCGTGTGCAATGGAGGTGGTCCCTAGCAACCCAAAGCCCTGTTTTGCTACTGCCTCTGTCCCAATCACTTGGTTTACATATATTCATGTGCCGCTATTTGCCATGCTAATATCACCTCGTTAGTGCTGGATATAAAGGGGAGCTCATCTTCATATTTTTCCAGTGATTTCCCCTTACTGTCAAATCAATCCGGCAAAAATTATTTGACTTGACTACCACTTTTAAAATAAAACTATCGACTTTTTAACCCGATACCCCAGTGCCATGGTGCTGGGGTAGTTTGTGTACCAGGCTACTAAATAAAGCGGTTCTGAATTTTCAGTCGAGGGATATCAGGCCACACGTTTCGACCGCGAAGGACATAAAGGAGGAGTTGTAATACTTACACGAAATACAATACCTTGCAGCGAAGTATCTGTGATCTCTGACAAAAAAACGGAAATTATAGGTGTTGATATAATGATAAAGGACGTGAAAATAAGAATTTACAATCTATATAGCCCGGCAGATAAGGATCTTACACTCTCAAACATGGAAATAACTGACACAAATTGCATTGTTGTCGGAGACTTTAATAGCCGTTCAGAAAGATGGGGATACCCAGATACTAACAAAAGAGGAGATGAAGTGGAGGACTGGGAAATAGACTCAAATCTCCATCTACTTAACAAAGCGGATGACACACCGAGCTTCTACTCCAGAAGATGGATTACCACTTCTACTCCAGACTTAGCTTTCTGCACAGGAGACATCCTCCACAAAATCGATCGCCATGTGCTGGACCAATTAGCAGGTAGTGACCACAGACCAATCAAGCTTGTAATAAATATGGAGTATGTTCCACAGGAGCAAAAGCCTTTGCCCCGTTGGAATTACAAACGAGCAGATTGGGACAGATTTGCCATACTAACAGACAAATATTGTGAAAACGTAAATACACGATATGGCAACATGAAGCAAATGGTGGAAAGTCTAAACAGAGCAATAATACAGGCAGCCACTGAGTCTATTCCAAGAGGAGCAAGGAAAAATTACAAACCATACTGGACTGAAGAACTACAATTTTTGGAGGACAAAGTTGAAGATGCTAGGAAGACCGCAGAGAGAGAACAAACAACTGAAGCGAACATCTCTCTCAAAGCCATCTCAGCAAAATATAAAAGAACACTAAATCAAACAACAAGAGATTGTTGGAGGAAAAAAACAGAAAACCTGAATTTTGACAGGGATGGAAACAAACTATGCAAACTAGTGAAAGCCATGAACAATGAAGGACCTAGAAACAAACAAATAACAATTAAACAAGGAAATTCCTTGCTTACAGGAAAAAAGGCTGCAAATGCACTAATGGAACACTATGCCAGTGCAAACCACATTGATATTACAGCCGAACAGAAGAAAGCAATCAAAGATAAACAGATGCATCATACATATACAGAGACAGCAGCAGAATATATGATGGCAAATCTAACAATGGAAGAAATGGAACAGGCAATGAATACCCTAAAAAAGAAGACATCACCAGGAAAGGATGGAATCACAAATGAAATGCTAATAGGACTAGGCACTAAGGCAAAAAAGAAACTACTAGCAGTCCTAAATTACAGCTGGAAGAGGGGAATAGTCCCACAGGCATGGAAGGAAGCTATACTAATACCAGTCCCAAAGAAAGGAAAAGACCTGGAAGAACCAAATGGCTATCGACCTATCAGTCTTCTTAGCTGTGTAGGAAAATTAATGGAACGCATTATCAATGGCAGGCTAACATGGCATCTGGAAGAAAACCAACTCTTAACACCTCACCAAGCAGGATTCAGAAAGTACAGATCTACTGAAGATCAAATAACCTATATAGCTCAGGAAATAGAGGATGCCTTCCAAGAGAAAAAGCACACACTAGCAGTCTGGATAGATTTAGAAAAAGCATTTGATAAAGTATGGAAGGAAGGACTGAAAGTAAAACTGCAAAAAATGCATGTTTGCGGGAAAATGTACAAATGAATCAGCCACTACCTTGAGAACAGAACTGCCAGGACAAAAGTACAAGGACAAACCAGCAAAATGATGCTGTTAGAGCAAGGTGTCCCCCAAGGAGGAGTTCTTTCACCAACATTATTCCTAGCATATATAAACGACATCACGGAAAATTTTCCAGCCAGAGTACACACATCATCCTTTGCAGATGACCTAGCCATATGGACATCTGAAGAATATATTAGTACAGCTAACAGCAGAATACAGCAAGCCCTATTAGCGCTAGAGGACTGGTCAAAATCATGGCTAGTGAAGATAAGTGAGGAGAAAACAACATGCACAGTGTTCTCCCTCTCAACTAAAACTCAGCAACCTAAGCTGGTATTGAATGGAAAAATATTGCGCCATGAAGAAAATCCAAACTATCTAGGAGTCACCTTTGATCGTCGCCTGACATGGAAGACACAGGTTGAGAAAAATCGAACAAGAGCAAGGCAAAGAATGGCAATCATGAAAAAGCTTGCTGGTACAACATGGGGAGCAGATGAGAAAGTTCTCAAGAAGTTATATACTGGGCGGGTGAGGCCAGTACTGGAATATGGCATTGCAGCTTGGGCAACAGCAGCTAAGTCAAACTTTAACAAAATAAGTAGAGTCCAAAATCAAGGAATGCGAATCATAACTGGAAGCCTGAAGACAACGCCTATTAATGAATTAGAAAAGATCACTTGTTTACAACCAATGCAGGATAGAAGAGATAGCAGAGCCCAGCAACAAGCAGAAAAATTTAGAAGATTGACAGACCACCCTATGTACAACAGATTTAATGGTTTTGGAAAGGGAAGACTGAAGCGTAGCAACTTTGTAGAAACTGCAAAACAAAGGATTAGGTCAGATCCTATTCTTAACATATCAACAGTCAAGCCCATACACAATGCACACAAGTTCCCAGCTTGGAGACAGCAGCAACTGCCTGAGATGATAGAAAACATTCCTGGTATTGAGAAAAAGAACACTCAGCATGAAACCGAAAGAAGAGAAATAACCCTAAACTACATAAAAGAACATTACCCAAGCAGGAATTGGACCCATGCATATACAGATGGATCAGCCAAAAATTCAATAGAGAATGGAGGAGGAGGAATTCTCCTAAATTTAAAAAATGGAGCGAAAAAAACACATTCAATGGCAACTGGAAAATTTTCAAGTAACTTCAAAGCGGAGGTAGAGGCTCTGAAAACTGCAGCAGAAATGCTCCTGATGGAGGAAAATAAAGAGAAGCAAATAGCTATCTTCACAGATGCAAAGTCAGCTGTCTCAATACTGACGAGCAATAACAGCACAGAACTAACTGACCTAAGAGCAGCACTCCATGGTCTATGCCAGAAATCCAAAAATGTTGTAATACAGTGGATCCCATCACATTGCAGTATACCTGGAAACGAAGAGGCTGACAGACTGGCAAAAGAGGGCGGACGACTATCACAGCCTGACATAGACATAACCTATAATGAGGCAAAGAGGTTGATAAAAAGCACTTATAGAACCAAATGGGAATCAGAGCATCCAGGCCATCAGAAGGATGATGCATATTACAAACTCGACAGAAGAGAACAAGTAGCAATCTTCAGACTCCGCACAGGACACAACAGGCTGAAATACCACTTGTTCAATAAACTAAAGATAGGAGATACCGATGAATGTAATTGTAGAACTCGAAAAATGACAGCAAAACATTTGCTGCAGGATTGCCCAACGTATGCAGAACAGAGAAAGATATTTTGGCCCACACCTGCTTCATTTGAGGACAAGCTCTATGGAGATATCAACAAGCTAAAGTTGACCGCAGATTACTTTAACTATATACAGGTTGACATTTAAAGGTGCATGAAGACCCAGAGGCATGAAATGGAATATTGCTTGGATAGCAAATCCATTACGTGGAAAGTCCAAATCAAAAGCCCATTGTGTGGGCTTCATAAAAGGTGGAAAAGTGTCCTAGTGGCACGAAATGGAATATTGCTTGGATAGCAAATCCATTACGTGGAAAGTCCGAATCAAAAGCCCACAGAGTGGGCTTCATAAAAGGTGGAAAAGTGTCCTAGTGGCACGAAATGGAATATTGCTTGGATAGCAAATCCATTACGTGGAAAGTCTGAATCAAAAGCCCACTGTGTGGGCTTCATAAAAGGTGGAAAAGTGTCCTAGTGGCACGAAATGGAATATTGCTTGGCTAGCAAATCCATTACATGGAAAGTCCGAATCGAAAGCTCACTGTGTGGATGTCATCTGCAGACTGCATACTTCTGGTTTCCGGAAGAACAGCCTATGGTGAACGGAAGGCCCAATATACGGAAGTGAGGCTAAGCAGCCATGTGCAGGACGTGACGATTCCTTGGGTGAGCCCAGTACCAGAGCGCTATGTATCGGCTCTGCAAGTATGGAAGCCTCCTTGGATGGCGGGGAATGCCCATGGTCTGCCCCTGCCTTCCCTTGAGGGCTGACCAGGATCTTTGGCTGTTCTATATGGACCAGCTGGGATGGGGGATAACACCACAACAGTGAGAGTCAAACGTCCTAAGAAACCCCCGGGAAGGTTAACCCGGTCAACAAATGCCCGCAGAAGTCGGATGTGTCGGCCTAACGGCGCAAGAACGCAGCTCTGCTGTAAACAGGCACAACGCAATCACATCCGAAAAAAAACTCCGGATGAACGAAGAAGAAGAAGAATTCAAATTCCAGTCTCTTCCCCCCCCCCCCCCCCCCACTGCCAATGCATCAGTGGGGTCCGTCCAGCCTTATACAAGGTATCTGTGATGTCTCTATGAAAATCATTGCGACTAACTTAGAGCGTGGGTTCTCGACTGTGTTGCCGTTGTACACGATTATATTTGAGAGTAAATTCCTGGTCATAATTGATAGTGGTCATCTGAAGTTCGGTACTGATGATAAGAAAACATGCGAATACACAGATGACCAGAAGTGACGTATACAGACACGGGAATATAATTACGAGCCATATTGTTTACTGGGTTTATGTATGCATGTTTGTATGTGTGTAAAATGTGTGTATGTATGTGCGTGCGTGCGCGTGCACAGAGACATGAACGCCTACCCCAGTTGGCAGAGAACATGATGATGAGTGTGGACATGATTCTCAACTACTGTAGCCACTGTAAGTGGAGTTTGGTCAATTTACGACACTTTCTGAGTGACTGCCACGTGCCTCGCTATTTACTAAGAGTTCACACAAACACATCAGCCCTAGAGTCTTCCTCGGTCACTGATATGTTTCGTAAACATACACTACTCATATAAAGACAGCTAGAGGCTGGGAAGACAGTACCTGGGGTTGGGGAGGGGGGGGGTGTGGTCCAGCATGGCCTAATGGATAAAAGCGCCCGAATTGATAACGAGGTCGCAGGTTCAACTCCTACATCGATCAGATGAACTAAAATTATGACTTCTCGCCCTTGATCTGGGGACGTAAATTACTAACTAGTACCTCTAAAGTCGGAGTGGTGTCTTCTGATGGCGAGGACAACTGGTAATAGGGAGGAAAAAGAAGAAGAAGAAGAAGAAGAAGAAGAAGAAGAAGAAGAAGAAGAAGAAGAAGAAGAAGAAGAAGAAGAACAGTCCAGCATAGATTACGTTCAAAGTCAATGTGAACGAGCGGAAAATAGAAACAGTATCTGGGGCTGATATATCAAGTTTCATGAAGAGATACCTACTAAATTTTGTTTCCTTGTGTCATGGTTATACATTTTAAATGTCCCCGTATTTTCTATTTATAACAATATTTATAATCTTAGACTACCGTTATGATAGCATACTCCACCATTCAAATAATATCAGTGACTATGTATTTGGTATTTCAGTCAAATTATTATTCATTTATTCACTTCATGTGAGATATAACTCTGCAGTATGCACCTGACGAGATGCAGCGAAATATGCCAGGCAATAAATGGTGCATGATATTGTTTGGGGCTTCTGTGTTTAAATAAAATCAGCAAGGGAATGTGTTGTTTTGAACAGCAATATTGTCCAAAAGTCTAAACAATCGAGCAAATAAATAAAATAACTATTATTCTGTAGAAGTAATTAAACCTCCCAGAGAACAACCGAGCATAGAATTCGTCGTCTTTTAGGAGTTCATGACACGTGAAAGGACGGACTTTTCCATGTTTGATTATTTATTGAATCAGAGGTTGAGCTCCAGGAAATATAAGATATTCTCCGTGGGAGTCTCCGAGGCGAAGTGGTCAGCCCATCTGACTCGGGCTCCGAAGGTTGTGGGTTCGATTTCCGGCCGCGTCCTTCGATTTTACGGGTGCATTTTTTAGACTCATGAGGGTCGTCGCTGAAGCTACGGAGTTCGTGCTTTGTGCGACGCTTCCCGCGCTGCGGAAAGAGACGTAGCCACTTGGGATAATAACCCAGTGCAATGAAGTCGATATTTTTTAAGCGATATTTTATATATAAGATACACAGAAGACACGGCCCCAATTCGTGGACAAACAATCAAACAAATACAAAACTGAGTATTTACAGACGGAAAGTCGCAATTCAGGATACCAACTTTAAAAAAAAAGAGAGAGAGAGAGAGAGAGAGAGAGAGAGAGAGAGAGAGAGAGAGAGAGAGAGAGAGAGAGAGAGAGAGAGAGAGAGAGAGAGAGAGAGAGAGAGAGAGAGAGAAATTTGATATACAGAAGAAATAGTCTGAAATAGTCTAACTCAGATACACACACAAACAAACAAACATGGGCATATAGATATAAAGGAGAAATTGTTTTTTTTTCCAGCTGTTATTTCTCTTTTCTGTCGTTGTCCAGGTCTGTCACTGGTGGCAGCATGGCGTTGGCAGCAAAATTGTGTTGTGATGTCTCTGCGAAAACACTTAACAGAACCTGCTCCAACCTTGTACAGGCTCATATTTGAAGGTGACAGTTCTGTGTGTCAACTGCGATAACCATTTGCCGACCTACAGGCAACAAACAGCGCGACCTGGTGTAGGCCGGTCACAGCCCCTATTTGCCGGGCTCACACGATTACAGCGGGCAACATCCAGCGATCAGATATCATGATCCTTGCCTGCGGTGAGTTTACTGGTTATCACCCCCAATTGTTGCTTCAAACAGCTGATAGCACAGGCTTCGCTACTTGTCGTGCGTCGTGATTAACTCCAGTGTCAACAGGTACTTTCTGTGAAACGACGTAGAAATCTGTTCGAATTCTCGCTCTCCTTTGAAAAAAGTTCGTTCGTTCGTGTTCTCTCTCTCTCTCTCTCTCTCTCTCTCTCTCTCTCTCTCTCTCTCTCTCTCTCTCTCTCTCTCTCTCTCTCCCACCCCCACAAAACTGAGTCTTTAAAATAGCACCACGTTTGGAAAACTGAAATATTTTTGGCCATATAAAATACCACCCTGGCTTACAAAGAACGGTAATAGACAACATCTATTATGGGACATTAAAGAAAGACACATTGGGCTTGAAACTGGATGAGGGAGCGGTGCTGGTACCAGATCGAGAGTCTTCCCATCCAGCAGAAATGAGAGCCACGTTTTGCTATATGAAGCTTCTATATGAGCATGAAATATACACTCGATCAATTTGTTTCATATCATCAAGTAGCGGACCCTGTGGAGATTGATCCCCCGAACAAATTCTCGCTGCTTTGCTAGTTCCTATGTCTCATGCATATTCATGGCCAAGACGCCTTCAGTGTCCTGTACCCACTGTCGTTCTGATCGAACCCTGTCTCTTCTTCAAGGAACAATGCCTTTGACAATGTTCCTTCTAATCCACGTTTAATATGAACACACTGTTTCAGTTTCTGAGACGTCCATGGGCCAGCTTACTTCTAATATCACTACTTCTAATTCTGTCTCTTCAGATGACACCAACGGCTATTCTAAATCATTTCATTTCCGGCGCAAAATAAACCACAAAATGGCCCATGACAGCTCACAAAGACAAAACGAAACCCGAAAAAGAAACAAAAAAGGATGTTAGTTCATTTCCAGCAGGTAACGTTCTGTTCAGGTAACAGAACAATAATTAACAAAGGGGAGTAGGGATGAACAGGAAAATAAAAGCCGTAAAAAGAAGCCCTTGGTGGTAATAAAGCCTATTATTTTCAGCGGGGAAGTTTTTAATAAAGTATTATATGACACGCAGCAATGGTGAATATATAGGAGACATAAATGTATTACAGCCGCAGCAGCCAGTGAGTCACACACACATTTCACACAAAACGATCATCCAGCTAGGTTGTGGGGCCGGGTGGCTTAGGGGTAAGGGTAATGCCTCTAACATATGTAGATCTGGTTCGAACCACGGTGTGGGCTGTGTGACTTAAAAAAAAAGGTTATACACCCTCTGGTTCTGGCGTAGTGGATCTAAAACCTAGTCTCCTTAGATAAGGGAACTAAGAGAATCCACGTGCAATGTACACACGTTGAAAATCCATTGGCTGGACGGAACTCAAAAGAGCAGGTTGACCTTGCGCCAACGTTTGCAACATTTCAAAACTGTTTATAGTTAAAGTAATGATCTGGGACACGGTGAATTATATAAATTCTCTGGGACAGGAGTTAAAGTACTAGCTGGGGCAATGAATTATAACAATTGTCTAGGGCAGTTATAATAAGTATCTGGGACAGGAGTAACTATTGGGACACAGTGAGTAATAACAAAGTCTGTAACAGAAGGCGGGTAAGTAACAATTGGGACATAGTGAAGTATAACAACTGGGAAGTAGAAATGGGACACAAATTACAGCAACAAATGGGACACTGTGAGTTATAACAATCTGTCTGGGACAGAGGGAGTTAAAGTAATAACTGGGACGCAGTCAGTTATCAGAACAGCTTCGGGCAGAAATGGTTAAGAAAAGCTGCCATGAATGGACCAATCATACACATGCCAGGTTGGTAGATGAGGACAGAACCAAGTACTCAGTTATTCGATTCGATTTCACCATTACCCATACCAGGTTCAACTTCAAGGAGAAGTTATAGTTAGGGTCCATCACCGGCTCAGAATGATAGTCGTGTGATTGAGTCAGCCGCAAAAGCAGCTGCCCACGGTTTTACCCCAATAGTCCTATTAGACCGACGGTGATTGTTGTCCATATGGGATAATGGCAACTCAGTTAAATAAAGGACGCAACTTAAAGAGTGTCGCGCCACGGTGGAGGCCGGGGGGGGGGGGGGGTGGTGCACACAGGGGGGGGGATGGTGCACACAGGGGCGGGGGCGGGTCATGGGAGGCCGCGGAGTGATCTCACCTTGTGGCAACCATTAATGAGCTCTCTCAAGGACTAGTAAACAGCTCAGATAATACCCGCTTCCAGTGGTTGGGCTCGTTATTATAATTAATCCCTTTGCTTAGATGGGATATTAAGAGGCAGGAGTCTTGTGCACTAGAATTATCTGGCATTATGCACACCCCCCTCTTAATTCCATCTTTGCCACACGGGTCCCTCAAACACATTTGCATAATTCAATCTACAAGCGGGCATGGTTAAGCCGGCAATAATAACCCTGACGAGAGTCGCAACATATCTGGGTCTATGTCTTCTGTGCGCTGTTACCGTTTCCCCGCGTCTTTCTTGGCCTCCACACTTCCCCTAGTTTGTCATGATAGGCAAGGGCTTTTTTCTTTATATACAAAAATACATCTCTTTAATTCACAACAGGGAGATAATTAGATTGAGGCCGTAAAAATGGGACGCAATTAGATATGAAATTACGGCATGAATGACCGCCTTCGTCATTCTCTCCCCTCTTGCAGTGGATAAAATAAAACCTAATGATTTCATTATAATCTCACTAAGGCAGCATCATGACCCGGGCTGGCGGTGTGCAGGTGTGGTGGAAGCTGAGGATACACCGGGTTGTGGTAACCTTACTAAGATAATGCATTTAATGAATGTTATCTGCCTGATTGACATTAGAGGGAGATATCGTGGTCAGGGCAACGCCGTACTTACGAAATGGTTCGAGTTCCATCCTCAGGTGAGATATGTCCTTCACTGCAGGGACTCCAGGTAACATCGGTAGCCATATGATGAGGTTTGAAAACAATGTATAGATGATGATCATTATGAATTGTGGATTTTGAACAGAAATAAACACCATATTAGTTGCCTTAAATGGAATCTGTCTAGAAGAATCAAACCTTACACTAATGCATGAGGCACTTCCCTCGGAAAAAAAGAAAGAAAGAAAGAAAGAAAGAAAGAAAGAAAGAAGAAGAAGAAGAAGAAGAAGAAGAAGAAGAAGAAGAAGAAGAAGAAGAAGAAGAAGAAGAAGAAGAAGAAGAAGAAGAAGAAGAAGAAGAATCCTCTGAAACCATGGAGTATATATTTATACTTTTATTTGGGGTTGCATATCCCTTACATGACGTTGCAGTCAACATCAGCATCTTTCAGCTGTTGTTGATGTACTAGGCAAGATTACGCTCAGTAGTTTGCCATTGCTTTCTGGGCGGCCAGCTCACACATCCCGTAAGTTACCAAAGCGGCGAGAACCGCTGCCGATTCTCGCGCAGGTTACGTTACTCGCGAGAATATACGGGATTACGGAGAAAGACGTTAACACCTAGACCAGGGAGACGGCATGGAGTAGATAGAATAGTAAAAAGAAAACATGAACGCAGAAGAAGTAGAAGTACAAAGAAAACAGTAATGGATATATTCCCACATCTTGGTGCGCACTGGCTATGTTCCTAACCCTATTTGTTCATAAACCATTCGGCACTCGATTGACGACCCTGTTTATATCACCCCGCTCGTCTTTACTTTCCATAACATTTTCTGGCACCCACTGTTGGCTGACACGACCTGAAAGGCCAGGTCAATTTGTGAACACATCTCCGCGATGGGGATTCGAACGCGTGATCACCAGGCTGACAGGCAAGCCACGGCACTACGGGAGTTCCCAGAATGAGACCAGGAGCTGTGGGGTCCAGCCAATAACCACAGTAAGCAGACGTGCCTTTGCCATGAGAGAGCACGGTGTGCTGAAGTGGCAACTGGCAGGATTAGTGTAAAACAAAAAAACAGAATTCGCGAGTACACACAGGAAGATCGTGCAGACTGAATCATAACAGGAATCAAGACTTTTGGGGAAGGGAATTCACAGGGCGAGGCAGACTTTGGGGAAGTTGCAAATATAAAACTAAATCACAAACGCTGTCCTCTGGTGTGATGGAAGATAAGAGATGAGGGACTGAGGGCGAGGGCGGGGGCCGGGAGACGGATCCTGAAACAGCGGGGCGGTGATGGGTGAGAACTACAAGGATGATTTCCAATTCTCAATTTTTAAGCGACTGTGATCTAAAATCAGCCGCCAATTGAATGTACAAATCGATTCAATTCGGGATGTCTGCAGCGTGGCTGAGACGGTTAAATTTCGAAGTCACGTACAGAATATGAGGTTTTTCCCAACTGGAAACCACATGAGAGAAGTGCCGTACTGCTGTTTCAGTGTCCACTTGCATTTCGTGTGTTCAGACACGCCCTTTGTTCAGACACATTTGTTCAAGAACCCCCCCCCCCCCTCCCCCTTTTTTTTTCTTTCTCACAACCCCCGTCCTCAACTTATAACTGCAGATTAAAAAAATAACAATAAGAGCATCTACATTTAAATAGAATAGGTTCCTGATTTTTATTTTCCTATTTATCTCTGTTTCCTCTCTTCTTGTCCACTATAACTTAGGGTTACAGAATTCTATATTCCCATTTGTCTGTCCTTTTTCTTGATCAATCACACGGTTACTAATTTCTATATCCCCATTTATCTCTTTCCTCTCTCTCTCTTCTCTATCTCACGGTAACTGATTTCTTTTTTCTCATTTATCCCTGTCATTTTTTCCGGATATATGACAAGGTTACTTATCTCTATCTTCCCAACTATTTGTCATCTTTCCTACTCTATCTCACAGTTACTGATCTCTAAATTCTCATTTATCTCTGTCCTTTCTCCTACCCCATCTCACAATTACTGATCTCTATATTCCAATTTATCTCTGTCCTTTCTCCTACTAGACAAATGAACATCGTAAACTGATTAGAGAAATTAGACGTAGACAGTCAAAATTTTTTGGACATGTTATGAGAAGAAATAGATTGGAGAACTTGGTGACAACTGGCAAGATCGAAGGAAACAGACCAAGAGGCAGACCGAGAGGAAAATACCTGGATGGCTTGGCCACGTGACATGGACGAGACAGGTACACTGAGCTGATCCACGACACTGGTGGTCGAGTGACATGGCGAGTCATGACCGCCCACGCTTTACGGCATGGCACATGATTGATTGATTGATTTCTCCTACTCTATCTCACAATTACTGATCTCTATATTCCCATTTATCTGTCCTCTTTCCTACTTTATCTCGAGTTTCTGATCCAACTATTCCCTCTCCTCAGTTGCTCAAACTCGCACCTGCCGCTGACCCACTGGTCCAGTTTCCCCGCTGCACGTATCCATGGTACATAACCATCTGAAACTAACCATCAAGTCCTGAAACTGCAATACTCCCTGCTGTCACAGGAACTACATGACCCACCAAACAATGGCACTGTTATTCTTGCGCATCCAGTCAAGCGCCTGGGGAATGGCAACTTAAATAACCTTCCATTGTGCGTAAGCAGCCCAGTGGAATTGGCGTGGCGAATGAAGATGACGCTCGTGTGCGCGCGCACGCATGTGCGGATAAAGCTACCTCTGCATCCATAGTTGCAAGTACGAGAGGAAGTCATAAAGTAAGTTACAAATGGATTTTGTAACTTAAAAATCTAATTTTTGTTGTTCTGCCTGTCCCACTCCATAATTTGTTCAGTTGTTTTAGTCTTTGAAGAGCAATTGACAGTCGTCGTTTAATTTCTTTCATTGTGTCACCGTTGTTGGTAATCAATGACCCAAGATATTCAAAATTTTCCACCACCTCCAATTTTTCCTCACTAACATATATTTCTTTCTCCATATTAGTTTTATCTGTATGCTTTATCTTAGTTTTTGCTATGTTAAGATTTAAGTTGTGATTTCCACTACTCAATTGGGTCGAGGCTACCAGGTTTTCTATTCCATTCTGTGTTGTGGATTGCAATACTGTATTAATATATGAAGCTAGCACCATAAAAAAAGGGTTGTCCATATGCGATGTTAATGCACGCCAGAGACCTTTATTTCCCATTAACTTTCCTGGTCAATGGGGGGGGGGGGGGGGGGGAAGGAACATCCCTGTGGTGAAGCCAGGACCACTGTGCCGGCCGGTCGGCCAGCCTGCAGGCCACTGCGCCAGGCCTGTTCTCTTATCATAACCATCCACATTACTTCACCTCCAACAGAATGTATAATTGCAAATGTAAGACTGTTCTTAAACAGCTCCTCTCTCTGTCTCTGTCTCTCTGTCTCTCTCTCCAGTTGTTACATGATGTTCAATGTCATCATCATCATCAAGTGCCCTGCCAGCTGGCGTAGGCGTTCATGGCTCTCCACAAATCTCGGTCTTTGGTATTCTGGATCAACTCTATATTCTTCCGTGCCACCGTCTCAATCCATCCAGCATCATTTCTCTTGGTCTGCCTCTGCCTCTCTTCCCCTCGATCTTTCCAGTTGTCACGATGTTCTCCAATGCCTCTCTTCTCATTACATGACCAAAGAAAGCTGTTTGTCTCTTTCTTATTGTTGTATATAGTGCTCTAGTTTCATTAGCCTGTTTCAGGCAGTCGTCGTTAGTTACTGTGGCAGTCCAAGGAATTCTCAACATTCGTCTCAGGGACCACATCTCTGTTGCTTCTAATTTCTTCTTAATTTGTTTATTTACATTCCAAGATTCACTGCCATACAGCAAAACTGGTTCTACATAGCATTTCAGCACTCTCTTTCTTACACTCAGTGATAGTGACCTATTGCACAAGATACTCTTCATTTTCTGAAATGCGGCTTTTGCCTGCCCTATTCTGCTCTTAATCTATGTTGTACATCTTCCATCTGATGTTATAAATGTCCCTATAAATGTCCCTCGGTATTTAAAACTATCCGCTTGGTTAAGAATTTTCCCTTCTATTTCTATGTCACATTTTGGTGTCGCCATTCACATGTTCAATGTCACCTCTCATAATGTGACCAAACAATGTTAACCACCTTTGTGATGTCTGATTTTACTTGTCTTTTCACGCTCGCCTTGAACTCGAGCGTAGTCCTAGAAGACTTCCACAATATTTTAATTGCTCATTTCACTGCCAAATATAGGATTCAGCCTTCCTCTGTGACGTCGTGGGACTTTCTTTGCCTTGTTGACCAACTATCAAAGATCGACGGCCATATTATACACTGGCTCTACGTTTCTAAGTGACATTAATTAATTCTTTTTTTTTCTTTCTAAATTGTTCTACCTTCCAATGATATGGGATTTATTAAAGATGATGTTCTCCCTTGTACAGCCATGCAACCTGTGCTTGTCCTTTTACTTTCTTTATTTCTGTGATGGGTATCCCATCTGATGCTATCTCATCTATGTTGTTAACTATTTTTATTTCTGTGCTTCCTCTTATTGATTACCACTGACTTTCATAATACATATATTTGAACAGATCTCTCTCTCTCTCTCTCTCTCTCTCTCTCTCTCTCTCTCTCTCTCTCTCTCTGGGGGGGGGGGGGAAGTTAATGTAGTTACCATACCAAAATAAATACATAAAAACACGGAGTAATGCATCTTTACAGGACTTACTGACGGAAAACATAGGACGTTGCGGCGATTAATAACAAATCAGCAAATAAGCTGCATTACTTGGTGTTTTTTAAATTTTTTATAAATTGTTTAAATTTCTACAGCTTTACCGCAGGTCCATTAATTGTTTGCATTCTTTGCCATACCGAAGGGCGTTTAGGCTGGTGACGCCTCTGGAGAACAGTAGACTGGATAATAAAACACGCCCGACACCCCCTCCCCCGCCCCCTTTATTGTTTCTGTCCCTGTACACTATCACGTGTTTTGTTTTATTTTATGATACGATCTGACTTATCGCCACTCCAATATCAGGATATGAGTCTGAGCCCGCGATCAATAGGTGTGTGTGTGTGCGCGCGCGCTTGTGTGTCTGCGCGCGCGTGCTCAGTGTTGGGCCCTGGGGGAAGCTGTATCAGGTGTGTGTGTTTACCGACGCCCTTCTGGAGTGTGACGTCATGCACGTGCAGGCTAGGGGCCTGGAGACGGTTCACTGTGTGTACTTGCTCAACCCCAGGACATGAAAGTGTTTAGATGTCATAACTAACACAGTAAACAGGCCTTATTCTGATCACCAACAAATGCTAGAAATTAAGCAGTCAAGTGATACGTACAACATAATACAACTCAAGCAACTCTTACAAAATAACACAACTCAAACAGCCAAGCCACACATACAATGTGAGACAAGCAGTCAAGTCATATATACAACATATCACAAGCAGTCAAGTCACATATACAAAATACCATAACTAGTCAAACCACACAAGCTACATAACACAAGCAGTGAAGCCATACACACATCATAAGCAGTCAAGTCACACATACATCATAACACAAGCAGTCAATCCATACACAGAATACAACACAACTCAAACAGTCAAGCCATACATACAATGTAACATAAGCAGTTAAGCCACACATACATCATAACAACTTCGAGCAGTCACGTCACACACACAACATAACACAACTCAAGCAGCCACATCACACATACAATATACCAACCTCGAGCAGCCACGTCACACATACAACATACCAACCTCGAGCAGCCACGTCACGCATACAATATACCAACCTCGAGCAGCCACGCCACACATACAACATACCAACTTGAAGCAGTCACGCGACACAAACATACCGACTTCGAGCTGCCATGTCACACATACAACATTAACAACTCAAGCAGCCATGTCACACATACAGCATAACGCAACTCAAGCAGCCACGTCACACATACAACATAAATCCAAGCAATCAAGTCACATATATACAACACAGCACAAATCGAGCAGCCAGAAAACTTAAGGCGTAATTTAAGTGCGTGGCTCAATGTTTAATGAAACTGATTGTGGCGTTTATTCTCTACATTCTACCATTACTGCAGCCGGGCGTAGGACACGCATCTGTGCCTGGTGAGCGTCATCGGTAAGTTTCTCAATAACCTGTAGGGTCACGTGCAGTACTGGTGACTCGGGTTATGGTACACGTGGCATTTTAAGTCTTGGGACTCGGGTTATAGTACACGTGTCACTTTAAGTCTTGGGACTCGGGTTATAGTACACGTGTCACTTTAAGTCTTGGTGACTCGGCTACGGTACTGGAATCACTTTAAGTCTTGGGACTCGGGTTACTGTACACATGTCATTTTAAATCTTGGGACTCGGGTTACGGGACATATGTCACTTTACGTCTTGAGACTCGGATTACGGAACACGTCTCTCTCTCTCTCTCTCTCTCTCTCTCTCTCTCTCTCTCTCTCTCTCTCTCTCTCTCTGGAGTGAATATCTCACACCGTAGAAGTAAATCAACCACCATCAAACTAACTATTAACTGGCCTATAAAGGGCTTGGCGTGAGTGGCCATGGGCCCATACTTCGCTAGGCGTCTCAAGACAGAAAGAAAGACAGACAGGCATAAAGAAAGACAGACAGACAGACAGAAAAAGAAAGAAAGAAAGAAAGAAAGAAAGAAAGAAAGAAAGAAAGAAAGAAAGAAAGAAAGAAAGAAAGTAAAGACTAAGTAAGTACACTAAGGAAAATGAATCCAGCATGCTCTGACCAAATGTCATCTGTCATTTACTGTCAATTACTGCCGATATAGTACCTTGCTGTGTATGGCAGAGGGGTCTTTGAGCCTGAGGAATTAAGGCCGCCTGGCTTGTGCAGTCGCCGCGAACTGTGCAGGTTAGGATTTTCTTTTTGCACCCGACAGAAAAAAATCCCACACCTTACCGAGGGATCGAACCCGGGTCTCCCGAAGCGTTGAGAGTCCGGCGTTGTAGCCACTCGGCCAGCCGCTCCTCCAACTGTAAAATCTAAAAGAACGTATTACACGATGATTGGATCATACACGGCATATAGCTTGGGTATGAAATTGTTAATTGGCTTAGTACAACTATGAAAGGAAAGGGATGGCGATCACATATAGGTACACAAAGCTTAGAAAAGGACCAAGAAGAGAAAGGCTGAAAACCACCCTACCCACATCAACAATGCTCGGTTCAAAATTAAACGATTTCAAACGAGAAGAGAAACAACTTTCCCAGGCAAGATGCGCCCTCACGGCTGGAAGTCTTCAAAATGGCTGCTTAGTATGCATGAATGAGCCGTGATTTCACTCGCCACTTGTCCACCAGGGACACACGGCAGCACCTCGGCTTGCACGTGCCCTCCGCTGTCCACCACGAGCTCAAAACAAGAGGATTCAATATGGGCAGAGAGAGCCGTTTATCAGGTCGTTTCTTCGATAATAGTGAACTGGTGTCTAACACGACACAAGCTTCCTCGCCGGCCTCTGTTTCTGCATTTGTCATAGTAGAGGAGACAGGGCGTGTATGCTCTCTGCTGTGATGCGATTCCGCCAGCAATGCTTCATAGTCATAAGCTAAGAGGCATTATAACAGATTGAGGCATTACACAAATTTAAGAAGAAATAATGAAAAGTAATAGGGAGGAAGAAAGGAGAGGCATTTCATATAACTGGGTTTTATCCCATATGGTTTAGTCTTTCCACAAGGCGGCCTTCCGAAAGCGTCGCACAAAGCACAAACTCCGTAGCTCCAGCGACCACCCCTAGGCGAACACTGCAATCGTGAACCGAAATGAACCCACAGCGTCAGGAACTCGAGGAAACCGGCGTAACAACTTGGCCACGGCACTACCTGATTTTGTGTAAAGAATATTGAAAGACGGTAGCGCAGAGGGCAGCGCGCTCAACTGCCAGGCCCAGTGGTCCTATATTCAAATCAACACCCAGTCAGGGTTGTTTTTTTTTTTTTTTTTTGGGGGGGGGGGGGGGGTTTCTTTGGGGGGGGGGGTATGCTCGCTCCATACACATTACTTCTAGTAGTCCTGAACTGAATTTTGCGTGTGGATTGGCTTTCCCTATTAACAGTGCCCGTCGTCAACAGGCGAAGCTACTCCGACTTCAGAGGTACTTGTAATTTACGTTCCCAAGTCAAGGACGACAGGTCAACAGTTTAGTCCAACTGTCCGGTGTAGGGGTTGAACTCCTTCCCTCGGCATCAGCACATCAGATGTTCAATAACGCCCATTCTAATCCATTCGGCCATGCTGACCTACGGCTAAGATGGGTACCTGTGTATGTTCACGGAAGTAAAAGCGACCGCAGTGCCCAAAGGTCTATGAAAATATGGGGAAAGCATCATATACTAAACATAGTTAAAGGTGTGAAAAGAATTCTGCACTTTTTGTCTTAATTCGTGTTGAACCACGCAAAACACTGCGCCATATATACCGCAACAACGCATATCATCATCATCAAGTGCGCTGCCAGCTGGCGTAGGCTTTCATGTCTCTCCACAGATCTCGATTTTTGTAGTGTTCTGGATCAACTCTGCGGATGATATTCCTCTATGCCACCGTCTAATCCATCAGTATAATTTCTCTTGATCTGCCTCTCTTCTTCTTGATCTCTCCAGTCGTTACGATATTCCCCAATGTCTCTCTTCTCATCACATTACCACAGTAAGCTATGTCTCTTTCTTATTGGCGTATATTGTTCTAGTTTCATTAGCCTCTTTCAGGCAGTTGTTGTTAGTTACTCCGGCAGTCCAAGGAATTCGCAACGTTCGTCTCAGAAACTGCATACAACACATATACAAGTTAATATATGGCCTTCTACACAGTACAACCCTTGTCATCCACAAGCTCAGCTTACGAGTGCACACTTTAATGTTTCTGACTGGCATTCTGTGTCTCTAGTCACGGTTCTAGAACCACTTCTTGTAACTGACTCTAAAAACGCCCGTTACAACGCCATTATCAACACTAAATTTATATCAGAAAGGATAATACTAGTACAGATCAAAGAAGGAAATAGAACAACAACTTTTATACAAACATACGCCCCATGTAATGACACTTACAGCGACGAAGACAAAGACGAATATTTTGATAAACTTGCAGACACGTTAAATAATGTCAAGGAGACAGATGAACTAGTTGTGATGGGTGATTTTAACGGACGAATAGGCACACGAAGAACACCGTGGGAGGATTGCATGGGGCCATTCAGCGACACAGAGACTGATTGTAACAGCAATGGTCAACATCTACTCAACATATGTTCGGAACATGGACTAATAATAGCAAATAGTTTTTTTCAACATCGTCGTAGCCACACCAAAACCTGGTATAAATGGAATGACATAAACCAAGCATCCCAAATTGACTTTATTCTAATTAGGAAATCAGACAGAAGGCTACTATTAGATTCAAGAGCACTCCCAAATACAGATGTTGATACTGATCACAAACCAGTCATAATAAAAAAGATTTCATCACACAGGAGAATAAGAAACAAAAAAGTAACAACACATGTCATCAATTATAGGAGGCTGCAGGAAAATACAGTTAAAGACGAATTCAATCAAGAAATCCAAAACCTACATAAGAACATCCCTGATGACCACTCAAGCGTAGATAAGGAATGGACATGTTTCAAGGCTGCCATGCTCGACACACTGAAAAATAAATGAGGAACAAAGAAAGTAGGGCAAGACAAAAGATTAAGAACAGCCTGGTGGAACAACGAAGTTAAAGATAGCATATTCAAAAAGAAGGTAGCATTCAAAAAGTGGATCACAACTAAATCTGAACAGGACTATATTACTTATAGAATAGCACGACGTAATGCCAAACGAACAATTAGAGCATCTAAAGATGAATCCTGGAGAATATACGGTGAACAGATGGCGACCCTTAGCAAAGACTGCCCAAGAGAATTTTACAAACGTGTCACCACAATGAGAAACAGAGATGCATGTTACAACCCAACCACCATCATAAACAGCAAAAGAGGTATACCAATATTTAATCCACAACAAAGACTAGCAAGATGGGCAGAATACTTTCAAGAACTACTTAACCCCACACATAACATAGGAAACCTCACTTTTGTGCCTAAACGCCAGGGACAGCAAGAACCAAATTTCATACATGCAGAAGTCAAAGCAGTTATACAGAAAAGTCCTAAGAACAAATCACCAGGTCCAGATGGAATAACCACAGAAGCTATTCAGGCCTGTGGGGAAACAGGAGTTAAATGGCTAACAAGACTTTTTAATATAGCATGGGAAGAAAGAAAAGTCCCAGATGATTGGCAACAGGCAATAATAGTACCAATATGGAAAAAGAAAGGCAATATGAGAGAGTGCGAAACATACAGAGGTATATCACTCCTAAGCCATATAGGGAAAATGTATGCAAAACTTTTGGAACAAAGAGCTAGACCAATAGTTGAACAACAGTTAAGCAAAGCACAATTCGGTTTTCGGAAAGGTAAAAGTTGCACTGATGCATTATTTACACTTAGACAAATTTGTGAAAAAACTATTGAATATAGTGACCAGCAGAATATTGTGTTTGTAGATCAGGAAAAGGCTTTTGATAGAGTAGACAGATACAAATTATGGACCATCCTTGAAGACTATGGGATAGAAGGGCAACTGCTAGAAAATATCATAGCCATGTACCACTCGAGCCAAAGTGCAGTAAGAACACAGGAAGGTATATCAGATATGTTCACAGTCAATACTGGAGTGAGGCAGGGATGTGTGCTCTCTCCCCTGCTATTCAATATCTACATGGACAGAATTTCCAAAGAAGCAAGTCTCGACAGACCAGATTCAGAAAATTTAGAACTCCTTACTCCAGATGAAACAACTGACCCACAGGGAATAAATGAACTTCTATTTGCAGATGATCAGTGCCTGTTTTACAGCGATGAGGGCAGACTACAAAATCATATTACTAATCTGAGTTCAACCTGCAGCAGATACAATATGAGTATAAACACAGCCAAAACCGAAGTAATGCAAGTTAGCAGATCGCCAGGCCCACTAAATATACAGATAAATAACACACCTCTGAAACAAGTTAAAGAATTCAAATACCTTGGAAGTATGATCACAGAAGATGGCAGATTGGACAGAGAAATTGACATCAGATGTCAAAAAGCTAGTGCACTTACATATCAACTATCACCCTTACTGAAACATCCAAACATACCCATGTCCGCAAAACGACAGATAATAAACTGCATATTCACACCAACCCTATGCTACCAATCTCAAACCTGGACTTTATCCAAATTACACCTTCGCAAAATCAACACCTGCGAAATGAGATGCCTGAGGAGAGCTGCCAACTTAACAATCCGAGACCGAGTAAGAAATGCTACTATCAGACAGACTGTGGGATCAACACCTTGTGCCACATTTATTGACAGACAGAAGATCAAGTGGTTTGGTCATGTCATTAGAATGCAACATCAACAACTACCATCACTGGCCTTACATCAAAGATCATCTGCGACGAGACCACGAGGACGTCCAGGAAGAAAATGGATTGACGACATCAGAGACATTGTACAACCTCACGGAATGACACTATCCAGTGCCGCCCACCGGGCACTGGAACGCAAATTATTCCTCCCCACGACGCTTGACGGCAGAAGTGGAAGATGATGATGATGATGATGACAACTCGCGCACAAATTTATTCCTTCACTAAGGGAATTTCACATCAGCAACAACAATAAAATTACATGTGCAGTACTTTCCAGGGGCCAAAATTTAAACCTGGTAAACAAAAACAAAACAAGAAGAAAAAAAAAAAATCACGAATACATTGTTAAATTTCTTTCCTATATCCCGTTTAAAATAAACCAATAATAATAAAGTTAATGAGTATCCTTTACATGGCGTTGCAATCAACCAACATTTATGTATTGAGTGTGTTTTTTTAATACTTGGCATTTATACGTTCAGTAGTTGGGTATTACCGGCTCCGCGGCGAAGGTGTTACGGACGCAGTTCGTAATCCCTCATACCGCTTTCGAAACACAGATGCGGGCAATTTGGCAGCAGTCCGCCTTGCGTTGGTTTCTTTATAAAATGGTATGTGTGCCAGTTGTTCAGAAAGCAATGCTAAAGTATTGAACTTAAACTTGCCAAGAGATCACAAACAGCTAAAGACAACGCTGGGTTTGACTGCGACGTCCTATAAAGGATATGCAACTAACGTTTTAGTTGGTTGTTTTCTGAACGGTCTACGCTCATACCATCGACATGAACTCCAAACGGTCAGCTTCCGGATCGCATGTGGCTGATTTCGAGCCTTCAGCCCGATATGTCGGGGAACTGTGATCCTGCCATCACTAATCCTAAGCCTCAGGCGCCGATGAACAAGAAAGAAGCACAATATAAGTTAATGTCTTTCCTAGCCCTTCATCTGACAACATTGTGAGAACCATCGCGCACAAGTACTGGAACACTCACTGCCTTAAAATAGTAGTCGCCTAACAAACAAGAGATAATAATACCAACATATACACACTTCCCGTTACATCCCTGGACCTTGTGGTTAGCGCGGAACGAGATCTGCGATAAGGGAGACACCACCAGATCGGATCACGTCACAGAGTCGTCCACGGCAGAGTGGCCTGGCATTATCCGACACGGGTATAGTGTCCGCAGATCAAAGAACCTTTTAAGACTGCGATTTCTGACCATGTGTGGTTGTAACCTGGTGTTGTGGTTACGGCGTCATTGCCAACCTGAGAGTATAATGCCACACTGGATGCAGGTGTCATATTGGGGTACATATCACACGTAAGCTTGTGTGAGGTATGAGAGGCAAATGTCACAAGTAAGCTGGAGGTATGTGGATGTGTGATACTGGACAAATGTCACACTTAATCTTGAGGTATGTGCCACGCCAGAGTGTCACATCGGGGTGCATTAAGCTTGAGGTATGAACCACACTGAAGTGTCACACTGGGGTAAATGCCACACTTAAGCTTGAGGTATGTGCCACACTGAAGTGTCACACTGGGGTACATGTCACACTTAACCTTGAGGTATGTGCCACACTGAAGTGTCACACTGGGGTAAATGTTACACTTAAGCTTGAGGTATGTGTCACACTGTGGTAAATGTCACACTTAAGCTTGAGGTATGTGCCACACTGAAGTGTCACACCGGGGTAAATGTCACACTTAAGCTTGAGGTATGTGCCACACCGAAGTGTCAAAGGGGTACATGTCAAGATGTAAAGATGTCAAGATGTTAAGATTGGGGTATGTGCAACATTGATGTATCACACCCGAAATTGTCCCAATTGCATGGCTATCTTTCTTGACACAGTCTCAACTCTACGACTATCAACGTGAAACTGTCTCAACTACTGACTTGAGGCTATCTGGGATCTGTTTGTCTCAACTGTAGAGCTACTACTGACTTTGCATAAACACGTTACATGTATATGTGTGTGCGCCTCTTCTCTGTTTACTTACCTGCCTGCCTACCTACCTACCGACCCACCCATGTATCACCATTTTTCTATCAAATAATTAAAATGAGCTTGTTTAAGTAACCAAACCCACCCACACAACTTACCTATCTACCTATTAACTTACCCAACCTCTACCTACCCAACTTACTCATCTACCTACCTATCAATCTATCTCACTACAAATACAACCAAAAGCCACCGCTGGCAGTTGCCATAAACACATTTTCTGGACAACAAATTTACGTCTAACTGCCGAATGAAAACACGTGACACATCTACGGGCAGTGACAACATCAGTCGGACACCAAATATGACACCATGACCTAATCTTAATCCTTAGGACCTAATCATGACCTAACTCCCCAAAGCTCTGTCACGGACACACCAAACGACAGCTCAACCCAGACAAAAGACAAACTCCCGGGGATTATTAATTCACCAGCACTTTCCCCACCATAAACAACGGTTATATTTTAACTGTTTATGTTCTGTTCGAATTGGGATGTGTTTAGCCTATGAATTATCTTCAAAACCACCTCCATGTTTCTTCCGCAATTACAATTCATTAAACGTCTTTCACACCTACCTTCCCCTTTACTAATACAACATTTTTGAAAAGTAATAAAATTGTAATGACGAAGTAATAAACAGACGAAGTAATAATAAACATTGTAATAACGAAATCATATCTCTCTCTCTCTCTCACACACACACACACTAACACGCAGAGAGAGAGAGAGAGAGAGAGAGAGAGAGAGAGAGAGAGAGAGAGAGAGAGAGAGAGAGAGAGAGATCTTACACTTTCATGGCTGAAACACTTAAAACAAGAATAAAGGGGCGAAAACGAACAGAAAAGGAAGCCGCGTGTGAGTTAGTTATTTGCAAAATAGAAACATCAAAGGCGACACGTAGGACATCAAAGGGATTTTTGCAACGGGGTAGCAGGAATCTAATCTGGATATCTGGGGGGAGACCCCAATAACATGTGGCAATTTTGGCTTAGAAGACAGAGCACTGAAGACAAGAAAAGAGGGGGGAGATAAAAATAAAAAAAATAAAAAAAATCCACGGCTATACAGTGGCCAATCGTGACGTTTCGGGGTAGCGGACTCTGAACCAACCAACTTTAACTGCAAAACTGTGTGTGGAAACAGTTAGAGATACCAGCGCCTTTGATGTTGGGCAGATTCGAATAGTTCGGTCCAAATCCCTCAGTGATCGAGTACAGCTGACGCCTTCAAACCCAATACTGTCTAAATAGTACAGGGCGATACCCGTGGGCCACTTGGATGTTCACACTGCGATACCACAGCAGCAAAAGGATTAAGACAATATTGAAATACACCAGGAATAATTGCTGGAATATAAATTACTGGGGGACTGCGTTTGAGATCTCACAGTCGTGTAGTATAGTTCAATATACATGGCTGTCAGGGGAAGCGCCGAACCTTTGATGAACAAAGTACGCCCATTTTAAATCTCTGCATAAGGGATAGTGGCGGAAGCTCCATAGGAGATACTGGCGCTGTGTGCAGTGTAAGCTCTGTCTCATATTCTTAGCCTCGCCATAATACGTGGTCAGTTTCCTTCTTTGTCGTCTTGGCTTCCCTGAAAATGTGTCGGGTACACATTTTTATGAAGCTGGATTCAACACACTGAATTTGGCAGTTCCTCATCAGGATGAGGATCACCTCAGCGCAATAAAGAGGGTGCCAAAATCAGCGTGAGCCTCATAAGACACAATAAAAATATATCAAGTCATGTTTAGGACTAACTCGAAAGAGAGCAACGATAGAGGAATAAAAAAAAAGATTTAAAAAAAAAAAAAACCATCTGGGACGCAGATGTGTTTCCAAGGCACCAGGGCTGGGTTCTATATTGGCCAAGACCTATTGACGCGTCCTCCCCGAGCGTCCTGGGCAACAGATCCCTTCGGCGTCCTGGCTGAAGTCAGTAGGATCGTCGGAGAGTGTCTGCCTGTACGGCGAGGAACCGCCAGTCTGCACACCAATAAGTCATACATGGGACAACGGATACTCACGCAAACCTCAGGTCCTGTATGACATCACACTGATGTTGGACAACAGGATGTGTTCATCCGACACAGGAATTCACGCTGAAGATCACAGCCAGCGAACACAAGCAAGCAACAAACCATCTCAATTATAACCACCGCTGTAGAAGCTGGTTGATAAGAATAAATATCCCCATACAATCCACTGACAGCCGTCGAACTCATGTCAGTCGTCAGTCACTCCAAGCTAGGACACAAATTCAAATAAGTACCCTTAATATTGTCATGTAGTGTGTTTCATATAGTTTTGTGTTGGTTTGTGTTTGTCTGTTCTGTGCTGAGGAAGGCTTGGGCCGCAACGTCCGATTTGTTTATTGTAATCGTGTTTTAGTAAAGCTCACAATCTACTTCTTGTATTTTTTGGTGATTCATTCATTGCCTAGAAGCTGAATGAATGAGGCCGAATTTTTGTTGTTTGTTTGTTTCGTAAATACTGAACGGAATACTGAAAAGCTGTCCTGGTCGGAACAAACAACCCTGACTGTTGGGGATTGAACCATGAACCATTATCTTGATAAGCAAGCACATAAACCACTCTCCATGCAACTGCGGTTCCGAAGGCATAGTATAATGCATACCAGCGAAACCGTCGGATCATTGATTCCTGGGTTGATGTATCAGTCCTCCAAGGACCATAAGATCTTGGGGTCAACCAACCGCAAATAAGAACCAGGGCTTTCTCTCACAGGGGGACTGAACTATAGTCTGTCCGGAAATTTATGCCGTCATTCAAGATCAATTATTTTGAAAACTATCTGTTGCATCGTTATGAAATTTTTCCAGCCGTCTTATATTTACCCCCACCCAAGGAATATGTCTTTGATAGGTCCCAAAACAACTTAAATCATTAAAAGCGGCATCATTCCTTTGATGTTTTGCTTAACAACTAGTGATTTCTTGTTAAAAATGTTATGTTTACGGTAATAAGGACCTGCAAATTCAGATGACAAACAAAGGCGTATCTGGATTCGTATGGGAGTGGGTGCAATCAAAGAAGTAGCTTACAGTCGACAGAATCGGCTGCATTGCACAGGGTTTTTATCCCATATGGCTCAGTTTCTTTCCGCAGCGCGGAAAGCGTCGCACAAAGCACGAACTCCGTAGCTCCAGCGACGACCCTCGGCAGTCTCCGAATAAAATGAATGATGCGGCCCGGACAGACAGACAGAAAGGTAGGTAGGTAGGCAGAAAGATAGGTGGGTGGATGGATGGCTGGCTGGCTGGCTGGCTGAGTGGGTGGATCGGTCGGTCGGTGGGTCGGTCGGTCGGTGGGTGGGTGGGTGGGTCGGCAGGCAGGCAGACAGACAGATAGATTAGATAGATAGATAGATAGATAGATAGATAGATAGATAGATAGATAGATAGATAGATAGATAGATAGATAGATAGATAGATAGATATCGGTAGGTCGGTCGGTTAGTGGGTGGGTGGGCAGGCAGGCAGACAGACAGACAGATAGATTAGATAGATAGGACAGACAGATAAATTAGATAGATTGATATCGGTAGGTCGGTCGGTCTGTCGGTGGGTGGGTGGTCTGGCCGGCAGGCAGGCAGATAGATAGATAAATAGATAGATAGATAGATAGATAGATATATAGATAGATAGATAGATAGATATCGGTAGGTCGGTCGGTTAATGGGTGGGTGGGCCGGCAGGCAGGCAGACAGACAGACAGATAGATTAGATAGATAGGACAGACAGATAGATTAGATAGATAGGACAGACAGATAGATTAGATTAGATTAGATAGATAGATAGATAGATAGATAGATAGATAGATAGATAGATAGATAGATAGATATCGGTAGGTCGGTCGGTCGGTCGGTCGGTTGGTGGGTGGGTGGGCCGGCAGGCAGGCAGTCAGGCAGACAGACAGACAGATAGATTAGATAGATAGATAAATAGATAGATAGATAGATAGATAGATAGATAGATAGATAGATAGATAGATGGATAGATAGATAGATAGATATCTGTCGGTCGGTCGGTCGGTATGTGGGTGGGTGGGCCGGCAGGCAGGCAGAGAGACAGACAGACATACAGACAGACATACAGACAGACAGACAGATAGATATATAGATAGATTGATTGATAGATAGATAGATAGATAGATAGATAGATAGATAGATAGATATCGGTACGTCGGTCGGTGGGTGGGTGGGCCGGCAGGCAGACAGACAGACAGACAGACAGACAGACAGACAGACAGACAGACAGACAGACAGACAGATAGATAGATAGATAGATATATTAGATAGATAGATAGATAGATAGATAGATAGATAGATAGATAGATAGATAGATAGATAGATAGATAGATAGATAGATAGATAGATAGATAGATATCTGTCGGTCGGTCGGTCGGTCGGTATGTGGGTGGGTGGGCCGGCAGGCAGGCAGGCAGACAGACAGACAGATAGATTAGATAGATTAGATAGATAGATAGATAGATAGATAGATAGATAGATAGATAGATAGATAGATAGATAGATAGATAGATAGAGATAGATAGATAGATATCGGTACGTCGGTCGGTTGGTCGGTGGGTGGGTGGGCCGGCAGGCAGGCAGGCAGACAGGCAGACAGACAGACAGACAGATAGATAGATAGATATATTAGATAGATAGATAGATAGATAGATAGATAGATAGATAGATAGATATCTGTCGGTCGGTCGGTCGGTCGGTATGTGGGTGGGTGCGCCGGCAGGCAGGCAGACAGACAGACATATAGATTAGATAGATTAGATAGATAGATAGATAGATAGATAGATAGATAGATAGATAGATAGATAGATAGATAGATAGATAGATAGATATCGGTACGTCGGTCGATCGGTCGGTGGGTGGGTGGGTGGGCCGGCAGGCAGACAGGCAGACAGACAGACAGACAGACAGACAGACAGACAGACAGACAGACAGACAGACAGACAGACAGACAGACAGATAGATAGATAGATAGATAGATAGATAGATAGATAGATAGATAGATAGATAGATAGATAGATAGATAGATAGATAGATAGATAGATAGATAGATAGATATCGGTAGGTCGGTCGGTCTGTCGGTGGGTGGGTGGTCGGGCTGGCAGGCAGGCAGATAGATAGATAGATAGATAGATAGATAGAATAGATAGATAGATAGATAGATAGATAGATAGATAGATAGATAGATAGATAGATAGATAGATAGATAGATATCGGTAGGTCGGTGGGTCGGTGGGTAGGTGGATGGGTCAGCCGACCGGCAGACATTCAGACAGACAGACATTCAGACAGACATTCAGACAGACAGACAGACAGACAGACAGACAGACAGACAGACAGACAGACAGACAGACAGACAGACAGACAGACAGACAGACAGACAGATAGATAGATAGATAGATTGATTGATTGATTGATTGATTGATTTCCACCAGAAACCGGGCCTTGTCAGCTAGTTTATTTATATAATCACGTTTCATGAAAGAACCCACATTTGGAGACGCCTCTGAATCTTCGCGCTGTTTGTTTGAAAACGAAAGTCACGTGAAAATTTTGAATAATTTGGGTCGAATCTTGGGGAAGCTGTAAAACTGTTAAAATCATGGTCGTAATCTTTAAGTCATAATTAATATACCGTATATAAGCTAACTTTAAAATCTGCTGTAAAATCTCCAGAACAAAAATTGTTTTGTTGGGTGGACATAATGATAACGTTATATACTAAATCTCATCATTTTATCTCAGCCCGTTACTGAGATATTGAATTTTATATTGAGGCAACCAAAAAAAAAAAACACTATACCTGATCTAGTGTACGCACCCGCCATTTTGTTTTGTGTGTGTCAATAGACCAACTGTACTTAGGTAGACAAGAAAGCAGGTAGAATCTGTCTGATTGTCAATACAAACATTTACACAACGTAAACAATAAACATGCTAAAACAAGCTTTATCATCTGATTTTGATCATACGCAGTGTATGTTTCTGTATGCCCTACATCAGTGTTTCCCAACGTGGGGCCCACGCCCCACAGGGGGGCAATTTGACTGTTAAGGGGGGCAATTCGAAAATGGAAGAAATCGGCTGAATATAACAAAACGGGGAGACTTGAGACTGAAGTTAACTAAATTGGAACCTGACATAAAATCTCTTTGCAGCAAGCATCAAGCTCAAGGATCTCACTAAATTTAAATAATAAATAATTACTAATAATTAAAATAATATAGAAAAATCTTTCATTAAAATTATTTTGTACTTGAATTTCAGTTCTCCATTATATGTTTTGAAAATTTACTTACTGTGTTTGCTCAATAATTACCTAGTGATTTCTTCCTAAAACCTATCATTCAAGTTTCTTTAGTGAACATTTCAATTTTTGAATATTAAAAATAATGTATATGTTGAGGGGGGGGGGGGGCGTGGGGGGCGGGGGAGGGGGGCAATATGAATTTTAGAAAGGCTTAAGTGGGGCATGGCACAAAAAGGTTGGGAAACACTGCCCTACATCAAACATACTACATTGGCACCTTGCCGTTTGACAGACGATAGTTTGTTACATTGTCCTTCAAAAAGGCTTAATAACTACTACCCATGGCAGTGGCGAATGTGACTGTTAAGGCTAATTCGTTCTGTAAATGTTCGTCCACAGAGGATGCATGTGAACACGGTCATTTTTACCATTATGCTCGGTGTGTGACTTATCTGCAATAATTTTCTCCTTTGTCTTTATTCCATTTCTGATATTTGCCCTCCACGCAACACGTTCAGCGGCAACTTGCTCCCAATGTGCATTATCAATGCCTGTATCATCAATCATATCCCGCTTACACACATCTTCGATAAATAAAATGAAACATACTATGCATATAAATACTCCCCCTCGCTGTGTTTCTCGTTTTGAAATGTTGTCACTACAGTCATAGTTTCAGCCTACGTTTTGAAATGTCTGGACAGCGGCAATTTCAGCCTACTTTTTTGAAATGTTGACAGCATAACCGTAATTTCAGCCTACATTTTGAAATGTCAGGACAGCGGCAATGTCAGCCTACGTGTTGAAATTTCCAAATGTTGAGGCACATTTAACGTAAACATGGGTCTAATTTTTCGCTCTCATCTGAGGAGGCTAGACACCTTACTTAGCTACCAAAACAGATTATGAGACTGTGTATACGAGTCCACCGCCACTTGCCAAGCCATACCTCCAACAGTGCACTAACAACACACACTTAACACTGCCACGTTTCAACCTATCATGCAACATGTTCTTCGGGTGACCGATCATATACGAGATAATTATACCGGCCCAACAGCAAAGGGGTGTTTCTTCAAAAGGTGTGAACTTGTGAAGTCCAAAGGATTTAGTTGTTGGGGCTATTAACATTCTTCTCTAACACTACATTTAGATGTGGTCTACAGCCTTTATTTTGGCTTGTTTTACCGCCAAAATTTCATGGCCGGGGGGAGGGGGGGGGGGGGAGGAAGTAAGGGAAGAGACCCTGAACAGAAGTGGGGAAACCCATGGGTTTCACGGTTACTAAGAAACGTAGACGTCGAACCAGTCATGGCAGCGTAGCAGATAGAGCAGAGAGTCGGTTGTGGGGTCCTGGGTTCAAACATCCAATCATGACGGGAGATATTGACCATGTGACTTCTGAGTCGATTCAATATTTTGCCTGATTCTGATCGCATCTTTGTTTCACACGTGTTTAGTGGGTTTTCTATTAAGACAAGCGGTAAAAGGGGTGTTTTACAGGCACTGCGGCATTATACAAAGGCACAACAATGTTTTACAGGCACTGCGGCATTATACAAAGGCACAACAATGTTTTACAGGCACTGCGGCATTATACAAAGGCACCACGTGTTATAGGCACAGTAATATTATAAAAAGGCACTAGCTCTTTTACAGACAGGGTAACAGATTTATCTATCATTCCAGAAGCATCGCACACATATCACATAAAGTGGACAGTGGAGGTTCACATTAGAACAGGGGTGGCCAACCTTTTCAGCAGGCGGGCCAAATTTCATAAATATTTCCTGCCGGGCCACGCACACAATTTTTGTGTGTGTTAATTATAGTAAACAAGGAAGCGTGCTACAGCTTCGACCAGATCGCCGCTTCCCCTCCGCGGGCCGCAACATGACGCCCGGCGGGCCGCATGCGGCCCGCGGGCCTCGTTTTGGCCACCCCTGCATTAGAAGGATCTATGACTCACGGACTACCAAAGGAGAATCACACCAGAAGAAACACAAGTTTGAGTTCATTAAAATGGGTAGTAGAGAGAGAGAGAGAGAGAGAGAGAGAGAGAGAGAGAGAGAGAGAGAGAGAGGGAGAGGGAGGGAGGGAGAGAGAGAGAGAGAGAGAGAGAGAGAGAGAGAAGAGAGAGAGAGAGAGAGAGAGAGAGAGAGAGAGAGAGAGAGAGAGAGAGAGAGAGAGAGAGAGAGGGGGGTTCCAGAACAAAAATGATTTGCCGTCAATGTAGCATAATGTATAAGGCCTCCGCACCACGTGACTTAGCTAGATGGCCTGGCTAACATCTTGCAGCCTACAAAAGCCCAATGTTAATGTTTAGCTGCTCCTTATGACTTTTCCTGCTGCCCTTTATTTCCCATTTAGCGCATATATCGTCAATCTCCTGCAGCCCTCCGCTCGTCTTCTCCATGCCCTTCCAATATTATTCATCTCTGTAATTACGAGGGTAAGTTAATAAGTAAGTCACAAATTCTTCTTCTTCAGCTTTCCGAGCCATTGAGGTTCTTTGCTGCAAATACAATCCGTCTCCATTCGTCTCTCTGGTGGACCTTCTCTTGCCAGTCGTTGATTCCAAGTGCTTGTAGGTCTGTACATGTATTATCTCTCCACCGTCTTCTTGGTCTACCTCGGGATCTACGGCCATTTATTTCCTGAGTGTAAGCGAGTTTTGTTTCCCTATTATCTTTCATTCTTTCTATATGCCCCAGCCATTGTAGTCTATTAGCCTTCATGATACCAGTGATTAGCGGGGACTTAAACAGATCATAAATGTCTTTGTTATTTCTTCTTTTCCACTCTCCACTTTGTGTATCCCTAATGGGCCCAAAGATGCGTCTTAAAATTTTGTTCTCAAAGGTTTGTAACAAGGCTTCGTCTCCTTTCGTTGTACTCCAGGTTTCAGAGCCATACAGCACAACTGGTCTGATCAGTGTTTTGTATATTGTGATTTTGGTGTTACGAGATAGCGCCTTTGATTTTAGTAGATGTTGTAGTGCATAGTATATCTTATTTCCAGAGTTGATTCTAGTTTGTATTTCTTCCCTTATGATGTTGGAGCAGTTGAAGATTGTACCCAGGTATTTGTATGTTTCCGTTCTTTTAATGGTCATATTATCTATTTGTATGTGGCCAGAGTTTTTAGCCATTCCGTCTCTTGAAATTACCATATATTCTGTCTTATCTTGGTTGATAACCAGCCCCATCTGTAGAAAAATAACTAAATATGATAACAACTTGAAACCAGTTTATTTTTATACATACATTGTCCCGTTATTTCTCAAGATAATTTCCACCATCATTGATGCACTTAACCCATCGTTTTATCAGTCCTACCAAATTGTTTGCATAGAACTGCGTGCTGTTTTCATTTACCTGCCATCCCACAGAACTGTGTGACTTACTTATTGACTCGCCCTCGTAACTTTTTCTACCCAGCTATGCACCGCTTTACTGAAAATCGCTAGGAGTTAAGTCGATTGAAACCCCACCTTGGCGGGAGACATTTCCCGAATGACGCCGAAGTTGAATGTGAAGTGAAAATGTGGTTTAGAAAACAGAGCACGCAGTCCTATGCGGCCGGTTTGGGAGAACTGATAGAAATATGGGATAAGTGCATCAATGTTGGTGGAAATTATGTTGAGAAATAAAGGGACAATGTATGTATAAAAATAAACTGGTTTCAAGTTATTATCATAGTTAGTTATTTTTTCTACAGCCATTTGTGACTTACTTGTTAACTTAATTTCGTAATTATTCTTTGTGTGTTTTCATGTCTCCAGACACTTCGTTTGCCTTGTGGGTTCCAGACAAGAGAGTGTCTAGTTATCTTGTCCTCATATTTTCTCTGTGTATGTCCTACCTCGCCCCAGAGTCTTTTCCTCACTGCAATTTGTTTAGTTCTGTCCTTTCTGTCACACTGGTGATTCTGTCATACCATTTTATCCCCCCTATCCTGTCACACCAGCTTGTCCCCCCCCCCCATTCTGTCACACCAGTTTGTCCCCCCTATTCTGTCATACCAGTTTGTTTGTCCCCCCTATTCTGTCATACCAGTTTGTTTGTTCCCCCCCCCCCTATTCTGTCACACCATTTTGTCCCCACTATTCTGTCACACCATTTTGTCCCCACTATTCTGTCACACCATTTTGTCCCCACTATTCTGTCACACCATTTTGTCCCCACTATTCTGTCACACCATTTTGTCCCCACTATTATGTCACACCATTTTATCCCCACTATTATGTCACACCATTTTATCCCCACTATTCTGTCACACCATTTTATCCCCACTATTCTGTCACACCATTTTATCCCCACTATTCTGTCACACCATTTTATCCCCACTATTATGTCACACCATTTTATCCCCACTATTATGTCACACCATTTTGTCCCCACTATTATGTCACACCATTTTGTCCCCACTATTCTGTCACACCATTTTGTCCCCACTATTCTGTCACACCATTTTGTCCCCACTATTCTGTCACACCATTTTGTCCCCACTATTCTGTCACACCATTTTGTCCCCACTATTCTGTCACACCATTTTGTCCCCACTATTCTGTCACACCATTTTATCCCCACTATTCTGTCACACCATTTTATCCCCACTATTCTGTCACACCATTTTATCCCCACTATTCTGTCACACCATTTTATCCCCACTATTCTGTCACACCATTTTATCCCCACTATTCTGTCACACCATTTTATCCCCACTATTCTGTCACACCATTTTATCCCCACTATTCTGTCACACCATTTTATCCCCACTATTCTGTCACACCATTTTATCCCCACTATTCTGTCACACCATTTTATCCCCACTATTATGTCACACCATTTTATCCCCACTATTCTGTCACACCATTTTATCCCCACTATTCTGTCACACCATTTTGTCCCCACTATTCTGTCACACCATTTTATCCCCACTATTCTGTCACACCATTTTATCCCCACTATTATGTCACACCATTTTATCCCCACTATTATGTCACACCATTTTATCCCCACTATTCTGTCACACCATTTTATCCCCACTATTCTGTCACACCATTTTATCCCCACTATTCTGTCACACCATTTTATCCCCACTATTATGTCACACCATTTTATCCCCACTATTATGTCACACCATTTTATCCCCACTATTATGTCACACCATTTTATCCCCACTATTATGTCACACCATTTTATCCCCACTATTCTGTCACACCATTTTGTCCCCACTATTCTGTCACACCATTTTGTCCCCACTATTCTGTCACACCATTTTGTCCCCACTATTCTGTCACACCATTTTGTCCCCACTATTCTGTCACACCATTTTATCCCCACTATTATGTCACACCATTTTATCCCCACTATTCTGTCACACCATTTTATCCCCACTATTCTGTCACACCATTTTATCCCCACTATTCTGTCACACCATTTTATCCCCACTATTCTGTCACACCATTTTATCCCCACTATTCTGTCACACCATTTTATCCCCACTATTCTGTCACACCATTTTATCCCCACTATTCTGTCACACCATTTTATCCCCACTATTCTGTCACACCATTTTATCCCCACTATTATGTCACACCATTTTATTCCCACTATTATGTCACACCATTTTATCCCCACTATTATGTCACACCATTTTATCCCCACTATTCTGTCACACCATTTTATCCCCACTATTATGTCACACCATTTTGTCCCCACTATTCTGTCACACCATTTTATCCCCACTATTCTGTCACACCATTTTATCCCCACTATTATGTCACACCATTTTATCCCCACTATTCTGTCACACCATTTTATCCCCACTATTATGTCACACCATTTTATCCCCACTATTCTGTCACACCATTTTATCCCCACTATTCTGTCACACCATTTTATCCCCACTATTATGTCACACCATTTTATCCCCACTATTCTGTCACACAATTTTATCCCCACTATTCTGTCACACCATTTTATCCCCACTATTCTGTCACACCATTTTATCCCCACTATTATGTCACACCATTTTATCCCCACTATTATGTCACACCATTTTATCCCCACTATTATGTCACCGCCGGTCTCTCTGGCTGTGGGGTTACAACACTTTCTCTCTGTAATCCCGTTTATCACGCAGAGTCTCGCAGCGGAGCGAGAACTGAGGTGGTTCGACCCCCGCTCGTGACTTGCGGATACTGAGCCGGCCGCTCAGAAAGCAATGGCAAACTACTGAGCGTAATCTTGCCAAGAGATCAACAGACAGCTGAAAGATGCTGCTGTTGACAGCTAAGTCCTGTAAAAGGATACGCAAAACATTATGTCACCACCAATTTATTCCCACTACTCTGTCATATCACTTTATCCTCACTATTCTGTCTCACAATTTTATATCCCCACTATTCTGTCTCACAATTTTATACCCACTATTCTCCCCCCCCCCCCCTCACTTTTCTGTCATATCATGTTATCCCCACTATTCTGCGCAACCAATAAGTGAATGTTTGTAGTTTAATTCTCCATTACTTGTGTAATAGTAATAATACCCACCCCGCCATGGAACTGTCTTCCCATATCTGTAAAAGAAAACCTCGGACAAGAAACACAAGAACTGCGTCCAGGCTGCCAGAGTCCATCATTGTGCGTGACAATTCCCCGATAAAAGGAGAAATGGAACGCCCCAAAAACCAATGCCAGACGTTTTCACAGTATGACAGTAATGCATTCTGCATATTACATGCATTAGAAGCGCGGCATTCCCTTACGCACAAAACGCCGTCTTTTGCATTCTGAAACAAGGAAAACTGAAATTGCCACGGCTAAAGGATTCTTGTAAAGGGCAAAATGTCAGGGAAAACATACTGGGATTGGTTGCAACTATTCACAAGCAATGCTCTGTTTACTCTGGGATTCTGTGAGCAGAGCGGGGACTTTGATGTGGAGGTTTCTCAAACAGAACGGCCGTAACAGAGCCACCTGAACGGCGGGATAAGATACGTGGGTTGCATGCTTGATTTGTGTAGAAGATTTAACAGATTAGACAGATAGCACACGACCAGACGACGTCCTCTAGTTCTCCGATTCGCTAATGGCTAACAATAAGAAACGCCGCCGCTGGAGCATAGTGTTACAACGATCCATGTGAAGCTAGCTTGAAACAACTTTACTGCAGTATATGGCATCAGGAAGCTACACAGTGGACTCCGGACATTCCCACACAAGCATCTTCTCCTCCTTGAGCAGCCAACGAAGAATTGCCACGCTGATGGTGCTAGTGGCCGCCTGATAGAAAGACCGTCTGTACTTTCCTCTACAGGCCGGTGTCGTCCATACCTTCTGCTCACTGCCCGTTCAACTAGCATCTTCATGCTTTGAACTCAAGCGTAGTCCATATGTGCTATTACTTCTGGTACACTGTACTAAATTTTTTTTTGCATGTAGATTAGCTTCAAGTGAACGAACCCACTCCGACTTCTGAGGTACTTGTAATTTACCTCCCCAGGTCTAGGACGAGAAGTCAGGATTTTAGTCCAAATAACCGGCGTAAGGGTTGAACCCCCTACTTCGGCATCAACACACAAGAAGCTTAAGAGCGAACGCTCTTATCAATTAGGCCCTGCTGACATCCGGGTCCTTTGTTTTGCTGTATCTTTCTTCCATCGTTCTGGTCATAATCTGACTCGGCGCCCACAGCTACGGCAGCAGTCCACCATCCTGTTCATGTCCTCGCACACCGGCATGCTATCAGCAGAAAATCAACCTCTTGACATTAGCGTTGTTTAAGTCTCCTTGGCGAGGTGGTCAAGTCATCTGCCTCGCGCTCCGAAGGTTGTGGTTTCGGATTCCGGGCTACGTTTTTCGTTTCACGACTGTATGTTTCTCGGACACTCCTTGGGGTCGTCGCTGAAGCTACGGAGTTCGTGCTTTGTGCAACGCTTTCGGTAGGCCGCCCTACGGAAAGAGACCGAGCCATATGGGATGAATTCCGGTGCAATGAATCGATTATCTCGACTTTTAAGACTTTCTTTTAATGCCATAATCATCACATCACAAACAATATCACGATTTTTCAGAGTGAGGCGATCAGAATCCCTTGATTCTCTGTCATTTTTCTGTACCAGACCTGCTTTCATCACTCATGCATCGAAACGGCATCGGCATGGGGCTCGGAACGTACACTACCGTAACAAATTCACAAGACTCAACTCTCAAAGTCTAATGTATGTTCCACTGAATCTTCGACAATGTCACAGCATCATATCTGTGTTTGTTAAATTCTAAGGTTTATACTACACTTATATATACATTTCTATGAAGTATGGTGAATTCTCCTTGCCATAGTCATTTCGCTTTCCAAAATCACAGCCAAACCCACTATTAACGACCAACCTAACCGACAAAACAATACTCTATCCACCATTCCATGCACAGCCTTACACGCGTGTGTCTGTAACCACATACGCACATCTCATGATTCGATGGGACATAAAGGCTAAGTAATCACGCCTAGAAAGATTTGAACAGCCAAATCGAGTCTGAATCAACTCGATTATTTCCGGAAATCGGTCAGAACGTGGCATTTCTGACAGCCGTTAGATTGCGCCGATAGCGCGGGAAAAGAGAGTAACTATCAGATCTGCAGCCGCACGTGTTGTTTGCTAAATGACTGTTTGTGTCTGCCTCAAACAAAACCAGCCATGTTGAAACATTTTGCCATCTTCTTCCTCTGTGATCTTTGACGTTTTTGCAGATCCCACAAACCATATTTCATGTTGGTTCGTTGTTTGTTCATTATACTCAATTACCATGGCGCTATCTTGAATTACAGTTATTCCCAGACAACAATTACTAGGGCAGCATATGTCTTTCTAACGAGTACCACAGCCGTGCCTTGATAAGAAAACTGTTCTCATGAGTAAACAGCCATAAGGTTACCGTGGCCGACCGGATAAGAGTGCTTAGCTCTTAAACTTCTAGTGCGCTTACTGATCAATTGGACATAAACGCTGCCTTCTAAATCAAAAAGCCATAGCAAACTACTTAAGGAAAAATTGCCTAATATATCAACCAGGGATTGGGGTTGGTTGCAACGTCCCACACGTATTCCATAAAAGAGCGTTCTGGCAATCTCCCACAAAAATTCACAAATACATTAACCGGAAATGTAAAACAATAAAAATGAAACGCAAACACGTCACTGTTTTGCTTTTAGCAAGCGAAAGATTCCCTGTCAACTGAGACGTTTCATTTGATCCTACGGTAGTCGACAGTCTCCAGCGGGTACAACTTAAGGAACCTCAAGTCGCTTTTTAAAAAAGTCGCTTAAAAGTCGACAGGGTCGACTTCATTGCACAGGGTTTATCCCATATGGCTCGGTCTCTTTCCACAGCGCGGGAAGCGTCGCACAAAGCACGAACTCCGTAGCTCTAGCAACGACCCACACGAATCTCCGAAAAATTTCACTCGTGAACCGAAAGACGCGGCCCGGAATCGAACTCACAACCTTCGGAGCCCGAGTCAAACCGTTATGGTGTAGACCTGAAGTCTACACGAGTTAGTGAGTCGGAACGGTGAGTGGTAACTCGCATAGACGGGAACTAATATCAAAAACATAGGATACAACTAAAAGAGAATTAAGCAAAGAACTGGCTTTGGAAATCTGTTAAAAATAGAAAATCCTAGGGATTTTTTTCCCGTTTTCCTGACGTATTTCCGGTCAGTTGACCAATACTAACGTGCTCTGTTCATGCCCACTGTCAGCTACAAGGCTTTACGGAACAATATCAGATAAGAAACTGGTATATTTGTATGTAGTTGTACCAGCTTCTGTTTAGTGTGTGTGTGTGTGTGTGTGTGTGTGTGTGTGTGTGTGTGTGTGCTGACGAAGGCTCTAACCGCAACGTCCATTTGATCACTTACGATTGTATTCTTGTAAAGTTTACCAATTCTGCTTCTCGTTTTCGTTGCTTTACGTTCTGTATGTGTAATCTTTCTGCAGTTCCCCCCAGTTTCACTTCTCGTGATCACCACTTCATGTGCTGATGGCATGGTCGCGCCATTTCACCTGACCTCAATATGCTGGCAGCTGTATGGCACCCGTCCGCTGCGTCCCCACCCTGAAGTGCTAGAGTGACCTGTGAGATTCAATGACCCCAAAGAGCTATGCCAGAGGTAGGGCAGCTACTGGTCGGTTTTTCCCATGTCAGACAGGTCAAGGGATAGGGACCAGACTAAGTAAGACACAAACCTGCTGCCTTGCATGTGGTCAAGTTAGCTGCATGTCATTAACAGGACGCCGCAATCAACCCCATTATATCTGGTTGCTTGTGATATCCCTAGGAAATATTACGTTCAGTAGCACTGATATCTAAACGGCAGACGTTTATGAAAATGAACGTAAAGCAACTTGTTTCCAAATCGAATGCGGTTTTATAATGACGAGATCCATGGAAGGCTCGATGGTTGGGATGTGGAGCGTTAGTTATTCACATTGCATGGTACGGCATAGTGAGGTGTGGCCGACAGTGTCCTTCCTCGCCGTCTTTTCTGATCAGAAAAATGCCATAAAACTACCTGGCACTAACTGTATGAGACTGGATCATCCCCAGAGACGTGCTGGTCGGAAGAAAAGGATCTTGATTTGGGGGGGGGGGGGGGGAGAGGGGTGAGTGAATGACCCGGGGGGGGGGGGGGAATTGAGTGACAGAGAGAGAAAGGGGACTTGAGGGAGTAAAGGGGGGGGGGGGGGGGACTAGAGAGAGTAAGGGAAGGGGATGGGGGGGGGGGGCTTTAAAAGAGAGAGAGGGGGGATGGGGAGAGGGGGATGGGGAGAGAGGGGATGGGGGGAGATAGGGGATGGGGAGAGAGAGGGAAGAAAGAGAGAGATGGGCTTCTTCTTCTCTCTTTCTTATCTGTCTCAGTTCAGAGAGAGAGAGAGAAAGGTGTGGGGCTTGAAGAGAGACACTAAGAGAGAAATAATTTTGAGAGAGAGAAGACTTGAGAGAGAAAGAGAGTGAAGGGACTTGAAGAGAGAGAGAGGAGACTTAAGGGAGACAACAAGAGAGAAGGGACTTAAAGAGTTTGAGAGAGAGAGAGAGAGATGGGGGGGGGGGAGCGCTTAAAGAGAGAGAAAAGAATTGAGGAGAGAGAGAGAGAGAGAGAGAGAGAGAGAGAGAGAGAGAGAGAGAGAGAGAGTAGAACAGAGCGAAAGAGAAGGTGCTTGAAGATGGACAGATAAGAGAGTGAACTGAAAGAGCGAGAAAGTGTGAGTACGCGCGTGTGCGTGTATGCAAAGAAGACAGATAAACCACAAACAGAAGCAAAAAAAATATTCTTTGCGACGGGACATCAGTTTTCTTTCACATGACCAGCTTCCTGGCTCCTCCAGGACATCACAGACGCCCGTCGGTGCAATCATTTATTTCTGTTTGCCGGGATCAAAGTGCCCGGGGACGCCTTATTGTTTGTAGGGCGATAAAAGGCATGTAATACTCGCACGTTCCCGCGCTGAGATCAAGTGATACCTGGGTCGGAAACAACGCAGGGTGCTGGGCATGCCTTATGACATTCACGTGTAGCAAGGCCGGGCGGCGAGCGATACAAACGATAAATAAACAGGGACTAAATAACATATATAAACAAGCTCGCACCCAGACTTTAGTATACCACAGTTGGCTACATTGTGCCATGAACACTGCCTGCTACTTTCGGTTTTAGTAGATATATTTCCAATCATCATCATCATCATTATCATCATCATGTTCAATACAGGTGAGTGTTGGCGGTCATGGTACGCGGTTCCACGTGACTGCGGATGAGGTCCATGTTCATGTCTCGTTTATGTCATTTGACCACACCACACATGTATTTATCTCTCTATTCATCCTGCCTCTTTTTCCCCATAGCGTTTGTCGGTTGTCTGAAACTCTGACCTCTTCACACACAATAAACTATACTAGACTAAACCAACTCTGACCTCTTCACGCATAATAAACTATAATAGGCTAAACCAACTCTGACCTCTTTCATCTATATATATATAAAATACAATGTCTGTCTGTATGTATGTTATTTATGCGTTCGCGAACGGCCCATCCGATTGAGATGAAATTTTCTACACGTGTTCTTCTCATTCCCGTGCTGCCAACTGGCATAGTTTATTAGTTTACAAACAGTTATTTACGTAATAAAATTTAATTTTGTAATTTCATTATAATTTATGTATAGCAAGGGGACTTAACTTAAGAAAAATTATATCACGAGACATAACTTTTAATAGCATTCATATATATGTAATTAAAATAACTGTTGCATATTTCTCAAATAGGTGGACTTTTTCTCTACAGTTACGTACAGGCATATGCGTTATAATATATAATGGTAAAATCTGTAAGGCATTTTCAAAGTTTTCATGAAAATAATGCATCTATTTTAAACACGTGAACATTTTGTAACTCATCTTTTTATTTCTCTTCGACATCTATACAGTCATCCCAGCATGTATAGGGTTTTCGTGATATCTTGGTAAGTTTACGCTCAGTAGTTTCAGATTGCCCTATTTAGTTATTGAGATGAAGATTGTTCTCTTCCAATCTGTTCGCCATATTTCCAGGAACGGGAGCTTATATGACTACTGATATGAATTAAATGAGATGCTCCCCACCAGGAACTGGGCGAAGCCGTGCCGGGTCGTCTTTTTTGGGAACGGGAGCAGGGGCCGAATATGAATTAAATAAGATGCTCCCCGCCAGGGACTCGGTGAAGTCAGGCCGGGTCAGCTAGTACATAATAATAATAAACTATACTAGACTAAACCAACCCTGACCTCTTCACACACAATAAACTATACTACACTAAACCAACTCTGACCTCTTCACACACAATGAACTATACAACACTAAACCAAGTATGACCTCTTCGCACACAATAAACTATACTAGACTAAACCAACTCTGACCTCTTCACACATGAACTTTTACCTCTTACTAAGCTAACTCTGGCTTTTTATTCACAATACACTAAGTAAACTCTGGCTCTTTATTCACAATACACTAAATAAACCCTGGCTGTTTATTTTTTTTTTAATGTTGCACATCTCTTACAGGACGTTGCAGTCAACACCAGCATTTTTCAACTGCTGTTGATGTACTAGGCAAATTTTTACGTTCAGTAGTTTGCCATTCTTTCTGAACGACCGGCTCATATATCAACACCTTATATAATACAACTCGACACGGTCTGCTGCACAAATCGGTCGCGGCTGCGTTTCGAACGCCTGGTAAGCGGCTCACGGACCTCGCTTGCAAGCCTTTGGCCACGGAGACAATACACTATATAAACACTGATTCTTTATTCACAATACCCTAAATAAACTCTGGCTCCTTATTCACAGGTTCGAATCCCGTTCGGTAACTAAAGCTTGCAATGTTTATGTTGTCTAGTGCGTTCTCTGTTCTCTAGTTCTTACCCTTACTTATGTGAGCGCCAGACAATACTTGTGTATGTATTAATTAAATGTGCATGGGTGAGTGAGTAAAGAAAAGACCCTTTTCAGATGTAGGTGCATTGAAGGGATTACACGACTTTCTCCGTAATCCCGTGTATCCACGCAGGGTCTCGCAGCGCGCGAGAATTGGAAGCGGTTCTGCCCGCGCTGATGACTTGCGGGATACTGAGCCGGCCGCTCAGAAAGCAATGGCAAACTACTGAGCGTAATCTTGCCAAGAAATCAGCAATCAGCTGAAAGATGCTGATGTTGACAGCGATGTCCTGTAAAAGGTTATGCGAATTTAAAAAAAAAAAAAAAAAAAAAAAAAAAAATCGGCACTTGGTGGGCGAAGCGGACACTATCGTGTGCATGAATGCCACTCTGAAATATGTTCATAAATTCCACTGTGGACGAGGGTTTTTAATGCCACTCTAAACATCTGCATGAATTTCTCTTGTCAGCGCGTGTTTAAAATCCCACTCTTAACATGTGCAAGAATTCCACTCTCAGCACGTGTTTTGAATGCCACTGTCAGCAGGTGTTTTGAATGCCACTGTCAGCAGGTGTTTAAAATGCCACTTTAAAAATGTGCAGGAATTCCACTGTCAGCACATGTTTAAAATACCACTCTTACCATGTGCATGAATTCCACTGTCAGCACGTGTCTGCAATGCCACTATTACCATGTGCACGAATATCACTCAGCATATATAAAACTGCACGAATCTATCTATTTCTTTGATGGCCTATGGAATTTCCCGGGGTTTCCCATTTCTTTGACTTCAAACCACTTCTATGTTCCTGATGTTGGTCTCATGTTTCCAGAAGAGATGTGGGGATCAAGCGCAGCATGTGCGCTATTCTATTCTGCGGTAATACTCTTCCTAATTGACGCTAATACGATATTAATGTTCACCAAACAATAAGAAAACAACCATTTCTTTGTTGTTTCTGCAAGCGGGCGCCGGCGTTTCATCGCCACACCGCTCGTTGAAATACTTCACTCGCCACATTTTCAATGTTCTTCGATTTACCAGTAAACTAAGACAGCTTGAAACGAAGCAGACCAATAAAGAGGCTTCTCATTCGTCTGGGGACGTTTTGCTGGGATCTTGTCTAATCCGTACTTTGTCTGATCCACTGATGAACACTAAAGGCCACAGCAAGCATAAAGACAAGCTCTGAAAAGGCTCTCGGAACGTGTCTATCAGATGGTGTCAGAACTCTACAACGGCGAGGCATCCGTGCTGTTTTGTTGATGCTGAGCGTCAACAGTTGGGGCGGGTTGTCTTCGTGGAGAAGTGATCTGAAGGTCTTGGGTTCGTTGTCTAACTGCATCGTGCAGACCACGGGGGCAATTTTTGCGGAAACTCCCGGCTTCATGGCTGGAGTTACGGCAAGCGACTTACCTTTCTGGCAACAGAGACCCAGCCAGATTCGGTAAAATTCGGTGCAATGAAAATTACCCTACCCCCTGTAACCTTTGAACTTGTTAAATTCTGCCACTGCAGATTATCAATGGGAATTTAACCATTCTACACGACTCTAGGGCACACATCTTACGCCAGCCGCGGACATGCTCAAGAAATTATAATATGGACGGAACGTGGCTGTGGCATGGCGGCCCATAAGGAAGATCTGTTAAGAGTTCGTGGACAGTGTTCGCGACATCCCCGACATTTGGAGCACCTATGCCAGGACATCATCTCTGGGAGTGTCAGCTACAGGCACCAGCAAAGCATACACTGGACAAGCCAGGAAGTCCATATTTAAAGTATATTTTTGACGAGAACTACGCTATGAAAACATAAACGAAATTCTCGGCTTTAAGACTTGACATAGCAATACGGGAAAACTCAGGTACTCCATCTCCCTTAGCAAATAGCTTAAGGTGTATGTAGATTATGATCATTCCATAATTTCCTAAGGTTTGGGTAGATGATGATCATTCCAGAATTTCCTGAGGTGAAGGTAGATGCTGATTTTTCCACTGACATGGTTTCTGTAATCATGTCTAACGTGTCTATATTTGTCTCTCACTGCTGGAACAACGTTAAAACCCATAAGCAAGCATTCTTAATTGCGTTGTGCAACAGTGTAGAAATATATAACTTTAACATATTTGCTTTGTCCATCCTCGGTGTTCCAATTACCCGAAGCCAACAGACAACAGACAGTATATATGTCATCGTGCCACGTCAACTACCTCCTTAGCCGTCAACTTTACATATGTGTCATCATTAGCAACGTCTAGAATCTACCTTAACCATGTAATAATTATCCACGTGTAATATCTACTTCAGCTATCAACTTTATACAGCCACGTCTAATATCTACTTCAGCTGCCAAATTTACACATATGTCATCAATCAATCTGGTGCCGTCTCCACAATGGAGGTTGGCTGCAATGGATTTCCAACACTGTCTGTCTCTCGCCTTGATTGTACATTATGCCAGATTGATGTTTGTCCATCTCTTGATGCTACCTTCCCACTTGTATCGTTGTCTACCTCTTGCTCGCTTGCCTTCATCCTTGCCCTCCAGTGTGGTTTTTATGAGAGTGTTATGACTTTTAACGTGGCCGAAATATTTCACTTGCCTCTTTTTTTTATTTCTTTCATCAACTCTCTTTTCATTCCCTGTTTTTATAGAACCTCTGCATTTGATTGTTTTTGTTTCCATAAAATACGACATATTCTTCTGTATATCCACATCTCCAGAGCCTCTATTCGACTTTCTAATTGCATGTTCAATGTCCAGGCTTCAGGGCCATATAATAATGTTAAATATATCTAACATTTGACAATTGTCATTTTTAATGCGGTGTTAATCTCTCTAGATGTTAATACAGATTTCATGATGTTAGAAGCATTTTTGGACATACTTATTCTCTTTTTGATTTCTGTTTCACTTTTGCCATCATCTGTTATTACATAGGCAAGATAGGAGAAACGTGTTACTTGTTCTAGTATCTTCCCGTTTGCTGTGATGTTCATTGATGGTCTTTCCTCCCACTGCAAATTATCAGTTTTCGTTTTTTTTAAATGTTAATATCTAAGCCACATGTCATCAATAGCCGTGTCTGTTATCTTATAGCCGGACCCTAGCCATATCTACATCTCCATTAAAAAAAAAAATAATAGCATCTCCATACAACTCATATATTCTTATATTCTCTTACGCGACTGCTCACACACCAGCGTACACAGCACTCATCTCCCACCAACATAGGCGGAAGATTTCAATACCCTTCACACGAGAACACACAAACCATTACTGGGTTTACGGCCCAATCAAGTGTGTATTATTTGCCAAGATCATAAATCCATAAACAATCAAAGAATACTAATGAAATAAACTGATACAACTCTACAGAGTTGAATAACCTTGCTGTGGGCCGCAGTAGAAGCTCTTCGCTCCAGGCAACTCATGCCCAAAGACGGGCAGCACTTTCCGTGAAGTAGCCGAACTCCATATTCAATAGGTTTTTCAACATGCACAACAATAACGCGTGTGCGCTCACCCCGAGGCGAAGAATTTCCGAACTGAACTCGCCAGAACACGGATCAGAATTAAAGTAAACGCAACTTGCAAGAGAAAAAAATTCAAATGTAAATACATCTTCATGCAAGTCGCGCTTAATGGAAGGAATGGATACAGGTGTGTCAATAGAAGCGGGCGGACGCTCCCAGGACTTCAGCGCACTAGTTAAACTAATAATGGGCAGTCCTTTGCTCAGGGGCTTTCTTTGCTTGTTTATGTATGGGGTATTATACGGCCGCGCGGGAGCCTTATGCAACTGGTACACACGATACAACAGCGTGCAGTGTGTGGCTTAATTGGTGTAATGTATGCGCAGAACAATCTGTCATGTTTCTGCGATAATGAAAGTCATCGCACGATAAACAAGCATTCGTAATCCGGTGTATGAATACTAACTACTGTCCGCATTCGTGAGATGTGAAGTGGGTTCCTACTCTCAGGACATCACTATCCAGGGACGAGTACTTTTCTCTTAGAACTTCAGGCCTTTTGATTCCGTCTTTATTATTCCACCCTTGTAATAATAATTATTATTATCTTCTTTATCATTAGTCACATTTGTCTTCGCGCTGTGCGCAAGTCACCGTGACACTATCTCATATTTATTATACTGAATTTCCATTTGCTGTTGTTACTGAAACCTGTACATACTATGGTACCATATAGTTCTTCATGTAATCCATGCTGTGTGTTGGTGGTCATATTTGCCCCCTGTCTCGTGTACTGCCAATCTTCTTATAGTCCATGCTGTGTGTTGGTGGTCATATATGCCTTCTGTCTCATGTACTGCCAATCTTCTTATAGTCCATGCTGTGTGTTGATGGTCATATCTGGCTTCTGTCTCGTGTACTGCCAATCTTCTTATAGTCCATGCTGTGTGTTGGTGGTCATATCTGGCTTCTGTCTCGTGTACTGCCAATCTATATATATAAAAGACAATGTATGTGTGTATGTCCTTTATGCGTTCGTGAACGGTCCATCCGATTGAGATGAAATTTTCTACAGATGTTCTTCTCATTCCCGTGCAGCCAACTGGCATCGTTTGTTAGTTTACAGACAGTTATTTACGTAATAAAATTTAATTTTTAAATTAAATTATAACTAACATATTGCAAGGGGACTTAACTTAAGAAAAGTTATATCAAGGGACATTACTTTTAGTGGCATTGCTATATTATTTAATTTAAATAATTGTTGCATTTTTCTCAAAGTTTTATAAAATGTTTATCTACAGTTATTTACAGGCATATGCGTTATAATATAATGATAAAATCTTTAAGGCATTTTCAAAGTTTTCATAACAATAATGGATATATTTTAGATACGTGAAAATTATCGAACCCATTTTTCCCGCAACGGGAACAGGAAAGGGCCGAACATGGATGGATGGATGGATGGATTGATTGATTCCCGCAACGGGAAAGGGAAAGGAAAAGGGAAAGGGCAGTCGTGTCTGGTATAAACAAAGTGACAAAAACGTTGCATCTTCAAAGTTTTCGTAAAAATAATGGATCTATTTTAAATACGTGAAAATATTCGAACCCATTTTTCCCGCAATGGAAACGGGAGAGGGCCGACCGACCGACCGCCCGACCCTACCTACCTACAAAGACAGACAGACAGATCGATCGATCCCCGCCAGGAGCTGGGCGAAGCCGGGCCGGTTCCTCTAGTCTTCTTATCCATGCTGTGTGTTGGTGGTCACACCTACCTTCTATCTCGTTTACTGCCAATCTTCTTGTAGTCCATGCTGTGTGGTGTTGGGGATCATGTCTGTCCACAGTCTTCTGTCTCACGTACTGCCAATAATTTCTTATGTCATAATGCCAAACTGTCTAGTAACTTCTCTAATGGTCTCCCATTGCCTCAATTCCCCTCCAGTTTTCCAGTTGTCAAATGCCAGATACACGTCCAGCATATTTTATCCGCGTCAATCTCCATCCCTCTTTCCATTAACGTGGATAACTCCTAACTGGCTTCTGCAGCTTCTACGCAGATAACGACAATTATCTGTCGTGTATGTACATGATATAAACACAGCTGCGCGAGATTCGGCAGCGGATCGCATCGCGTCGGTTTCTTGCGGAAAGGTATGTGAGTCGGTAGTTCAGAAAGCAAAGGCAAACTACTGAACGTAAAACTTGCCAAGACATCAACACCAACTGAAAAATGCTGGTGTTGACTTCAATGTTCTGTAAATAGGATATGAAAAAAAAAGTACATGATACACATATATGTGGGAGGGGTGTGGTGTGTACATGATACGTTTCTATTGCAGGTCGTTAATGATACTATTATATCCATCTGTGGCATTACTTCTATCATGCACCCCCTACCCCCCACAGGAGATCGCCGTCTCTGCTTGCCAACAGCGATAGCATAACTGTCCGGGGGTCCAACGTTCGTGGATATATAGACAGATTTCCAACATGGTCCAGACATCGCAGCCCGCACTGAGTCGTCAACAAGCTGTTGGGGCGTGTTGGTTAAAGGGTCGGTGACTTGAAGTGATGCATTATGTACTTAACTCAGTGATTTGAAGTGATACATTAGGTACTTAACTCGGTGATTTGAAGTGATGCACCAAGACTCGGTGACTTGAAGTTATACATTAAGACTGCTATTTGAAGTGATGCGTTATGACTCGGTGATTTGGTATGATACTCAGTGATTTACACTGATACACTACTAACTAAGGGGAGAGAGAGAGAGAGAGAGAGAGAGAGAGAGAGAGAGAGAGAGAGAGAGAGAGAGAGGGAGAGAGAGAGAGAGAGAGAGAGGAGAGAGTCTCTCTGAAGGCAAAAGACACAGAAAGCAAAGCAAGCAGGTAAGAAAAAGAGTGACATGTAGTATGGCAAAGGCATATCAGAAACAACAAAGTATCAAACTGTCTAACAGTAGAAGATTGGTGCCCTATGCTCCGGTGGAGGTTAAAAGCCACAACAAGACGTGCTCCCGTAATAGGTTCGAACTAGTCAGTATAACTGAATATAACTATAACGGCTAGGATTCTGGAGGACTCAATATACGAGCCCACGAGCATGATGTGCGTTGATTAATTGTCCGTCGACTTGCTTTAGTGATAAGATTTTTTCCCTCCCACTCCCAACTACATTAAAATTACAGCATAGCCCAGTCCTTTCCAGATTTTAGAACCCTATCTAATAACTCTTGGAGGCGCACGATATGGGGTCGACACACATCCACATCCAGGGCTAACGTAGCGTGAAGCTACTACTGCAACGCTTGGCTGCATCCTTGAGCCATCTCTGTAGGCATCGACTCGTCCCCAAGCGTGGCGCTCTCATCGTGCCAGAGCTTTTGCAACGCTGCCAACTCTTAGCAACCGTCTCCCTGCGGGACAGCTTCGATGGCGTCTGATAGCACTGCTTGCGTAGTAACGTCACCGGCTCCCTCAGCGCTGTCACTGATGACCTGGCAGTTCAAATACACGTAGCAACACACGCAGTGTTGGGTATGTTACACGTAACTAAGAGTAATCTAGACGTTTTTACACGATTCCTTTCTATTCACCATTCTAAAAAAACATCGCTTAAATGTCGACAGGGTCGACTTCACTGCAACAGGTTTTTATCCCATATGGCTCAGTCTCTTTCCGCAGCACGGAAAGCGTAGTACAAAGCACGAACTCCGTAGCTCCAGCGATGACCCCAGGAGTCTCCGAAATAATACACTCGTGAACCGAAGGACACGGCCCGGAATCTAACCCACAATCTTCGGAGCCCGAGTCAGACGGTTTGACTACTTCGCCACGGAGGCTCACTATATCTATCCACAATTCTGCGAGTAATAACGCCACTGACAAAAGTTGACAATTATTCGTGAACACCACGACGCCACACTACGACGTCGGCAACTACACACTCGCCGGACGGTTAAGGGTCGAATCCGCATTGGGGCGGATTTTGTAAATTGACCTGGGCGTTTAGGTCGACCCGGCCTACACCTGGTACCAAGAAATGTCTTGGGACATTAAAGCGGCCGGCGTGATAGTGACCACAGCACCACCCGAGTATAGATTGGTCTATAAACATACGGGCCTGGGACCATTTCGCCTTAAGACCTGTAAAGGTGTCCCACTTACTAAGACGAGACATGTACATCTGTTAGAGGCCAGATCAACCATCCTAAAGATGGACACAGCGTGACGACAACTGGGACAAACAGCCTTTATTTCACCAGCCCTTCTAAACCTCCTCTTTTTCCCCCACCTTCTCTGTAATGTTATGTTAGTTTACTCCCACCACAGTTAGTGAAATTATTCCACTTTCTATAAAACTGTCACATTAATACATAGGCCGGTGTTGAGCTGCATTCATTACAAGACATGCATACACTGGAAGTGTATACTTATATGATGTTCCTGTTGTACTTCAATCATGATGCAGGGCAATGCTTTCCTTTCTCATTATTCCTGCCGTCTCGAGACTTCCAGCACACATGAGCAGCTGCCCCATACACAAGCACACACAAGTAAACGCCTCTGTGCGGTATTGCCTAATGTAATCTAATAGAGTGGCCAGCTGTAACTGTGTGCTCTACGGTTCAAATCTGAAGGGCATTTCTTCTTATTCTTTTTTCTTCTTCTTTCATTCGCTTGAAATATGTCTATAACTGCAATGTTGTCTCTTGTATGAATCTAATCTTTTTTAGTTCACTCAGCGGTCCAAAAAGTTTTATCTTCCACTGTTGTCTCTCTAGGCCAGAAGGTTCGCCTGGATATATTGTAGTTTGGGCAATCCTAGAGTATGTGCTCTGCTGTCTGCGAAGCCAAACCACATGTGCACATGGCTGTTTCACCAATCTTGAATTTTGTATACATGTGGTTGCGTAATCTATTGTGTCCTGTTCTGAGGCGCAGAATAATGACCTGTTCTGGTCTGTCCATAACATGGTAGTCGTCTTGAGTAGGGTTTGGTGGCCTTCTGACTGATTTGATCATTCTTTTCTTTTGGTGGAATGTCTGAAGGGCATCATATATTATAGGCCACATGATTAGTAATCCTACACGATCTCCATCTGAAATTATCTGTCTTCTTGTTCCTATTGTGATTTTTTAAAATTACAATACCACAATGAACCAATTATGTGCAACAGTGGTTTCCCCTTGTATTCCGCCAGTCTGCCTGGTTGCCGATTTTCTCCAAGTTCTACTAGCGGGATGTCAAAACGGAAACGTCTGGCTCTTAAACATTCATAAGATATGGACGCTCAAAGGAGAACACTGCACCAAGCGTAAGAAATAGATCACATACTTTCAGAGCTAATACCAATAAAGAACATTTCTGTGTGTGGTAGTGTAAACCAGGAGGTAAGCGACAATCTGAAACAGTTTGAGAATCACTGGACTTGATATTTATTGTTATTGCATGCATTTAGCAACACTCGGCAGAAAGTGTTGCAAGATTCCCCCACCGTACACCAAGTCGAGAACAGACTACGACAACAATGAACATCCATTTACAATGCCAACATACACAGTAAACAGACCAGATACATCTTTCAAGATCATCCCTGGTACAATCCCAGGACTCATTGTTCTCGGGGTACCTCGGCTACCAAACGAGCTGATGATAATGCAGTTCTATTTGACAAAACTGTGCGGCCTGTTTATTGCAAGTATTGCTAGGTCGTACGATCCGTTCCGCTCGTGCTGTCTGTGTTTTGTGTTCAAATGTAACAAAGATTTACGTTACACTTCAGATGCAAGTGTATGACTGAGATAACAAGCAGTCTATGAGATACCTGGGTGCCCAATTTCCAACCTTTTAGACAATTATTATTTTTGTTTTCGTTAAAACTGCAGCTTTTTGTACGTGCTCTGCCCATTGAATTTAATACATGCTATTAATTAATTTACCAATATAAGAGCATTTCTCTAGTTATTGTTTGAAATCTTCTAACCACACTGCAGTAATATTTATCTGCGTATTCACTGTTGGGGCCTATAGCTTCGAGGTTAGTGAAATGCAGTTTTACAATTCCCCGACATACCGGGCCAAGGGTTCGAAACCTGCCACCGGCGATTTGGAAACAGATCTTCTAACGTTTTTTTCTTTAATAAATCGTGTCCTCTCGCTTTGAACTCGAGTTTAGTCCACACATGTGCTAGTTTGATTTAGGTGGTGTGAGAGTCTGCCGCGCAGAAAGCAACGGCAAACTAGTGAACGTAAAATTGCCAAGTAAATCACAAACAGTTAATTAATGCTGGGGTTTTCATCAAAGAATTGTAAAAGGACACGAAACTAAGTAACTTATTAACTGAAGTACTTCCCGTTTTAAAGAATTCCTTCAGTTATTAAATGTTTGAATAATTATTTATTTTAAACGTATTTTAGCAAGTTTATTTATTAAACTATTGAAAGCCATACAAAACATATTTGAGTATTTTTGTTTATCTATTAAAACCTGTCATATAAAATTTATTTTAGCGTTTTTGTTTATAAACCAATTAAAACTGTCATATGGAACATATTTTAGCGTTTTTGTTTATTTAACAATTAAAACTGTCACGCGAAACATATTTTAGTAGTTTTCCTATTAAACTTATTCTATTATTTTAAAAGATCTAGTAACTCAACACAATGTTTTCCTGTAGTCACTTTGAACAACAAAGACACAAACAAACACTAGATTGCCCGATTCATTCCCTGGCAAATTTCGCTGCTCCTTGACAGGTGTATACTACAGAAATCACACAGCACAAATTAAACAGTTACATTCTTGAAACTGAAATATACAACACATATTATCTCAGCATGTTAGTAGTAATTTATATTCATTACTTGTATTATTTTACAACTGTTTTCGTATCTCGTGAGCTAGTAGTGTATTTATGGTTTTAATATGCTATTCTCAAACTGCCAGTACGATTTGGATCTTCTTCTTCTTCTTTTCTTCCGTTCGCTTAAAGGTAATTGTCTTTGTCTGCAATGTTTGATATTGCTACATTTTTAGTATTTCTCTAGTTATTACAAATAAAACGGGTTTTCTATATATATATTACACATACATTGGTATATTACTAATTTTACAAACACTAGTATTTCTCTAGTTATTACAAATAAAACGGGTTTTCTATATATATATATTACACATACATTGGTATATTACTAATTTTACAAACACTAGTATTTCTCTAGTTATTACAAATAAAACGGGTTTTCTATATATATATTACACATACATTGGTATATTACTAATTTTACAAACACTAGTATTTCTCTAGTTATTACAAATAAAACGGGTTTTCTATATATATATTACACATACATTGGTATATTACTAATTTTACAAACACTAGTATTTCTCTAGTTATTACAAATAAAACGGGTTTTCTATATATATATATTACACATACATTGGTATATTACTAATTTTACAAACACTAGTATTTCTCTAGTTATTACAAATACAACAGTACTTATCTTTGTGAATCTATATACGTCAGTATATATAGTTATCTCTACTTCAACCCAAACACGATCGCATTTCTCTAGTTGCTATTACAAATACCATAGTATTTCTATAGATCTTATTAATGTTTGAACGTTAGTAAATTTTTTATAACACGCATTCCTGCTTTAATTAAAACACACTAGCGTTTCTCTAATCATCACCACTGTTTGAATATAAATAATTCAGTATTTATTTAGTGATTACAGTGTGTTTACAATAGCATGTCTCTAGCTGCTACCAATGTATTTATCTTATTAGAGCTTGAATTCAAATAATAGTATTTCTCTAGTCCCTAATAATGTATTTATCTAAATAAGTTAGCATTTCTCTAGTTATTAACGCTTGCATTCAAATAGCATGTCTATTGTTGCTAATAATGTATTTATCTAAATAAGTTAGTATGTTTCTAGCTATTAATTCTTGGACTAAAAAATAATAGTATTTCTCTAGTTACTGCCAATGCATATAAAAATGTTAATGTTGTGGCTAAGAACCCTGGATTCTTCTCCGGGAGAAACGAGTTTATTATTTTAAGTGAGTTTTTTTTTTTTTTTCCCCGCACATGTGTGCTTATTCATCTACAAGATAAATTGGTGTAAGTAATTTCATAATTGATTCTACGGTTGATGCGTGAAATATAAATGAAGCGAGCCGACTTTATTATCAAATGTTTAATGAAAGAGCCCGCAGGCCCGCTTAACCCCCCGATCATTTCAAATAGCCAGCATTGACTCGGCATGTATACGTGGTTTCATTGTTACTGTTGTGTTGGCCAGATAAGAGAAATGCTAATATATGTAGATTCAGACATTGGTAGCAACCTGAAAATACTACGGATTTGAAGACGAACAGTAATAACTACAGAAACACTGTCATCTACTGTCATCAACTGCCTATATAGTACCTTGTAAAATAGGACAGGGCGGACTTGAGCCTTAGGAATTAAGGCCGCCTGGCTAGTGCAGTTGCCGCAAACTGTGCAGGTTTAATGTTGTCTTTTTGACTTTCGACAGAAAACTCCACACCTTACCGAGGAGGAGAGAGAGTTGGTGCTGATATATACAGACTTCTCTGAGAGAGAGAGAGAGAGAGAGAGAGAGAGAGAGAGAGAGAGAGAGAGAGAGAGAGAGAGAGAGAGAGAGAGAGAGAGAGAGAGAGAGAGAGAGGCCATGGTCTCGATAGATGATCCATCTGCCTGTCATCCGCTGCCTATCGTACCTTGTGTGAGAGAGAGAGAGAGAGTGTGTGTGTGTGTGTGTGTATATATATATATATATATATATATATATATATATATATATATATATATATATATATATATATATATATATATATATATATATATATAACGGGGGTATGTCTTTTGTACTATCAATCGCTTCTGACACTGAAGTTCCTCAAAGCCAAGGTGTCAAACTGTCCCGCATCTTCTCTCTTGATCTCCCAGAAGGGTAGAATGTCCAATTCCCTTTGTGATTACAAGTATCTTCATTGCTTATTTTTACCATTCCAGGATTTCTCATCATTCTTCTATAAAACCACATTTCCGCAGCATTCACATTATTCCTCACTTGTTTGCTACACACACAGGCTATAATACTTCAATATTTAAAACCAACACCTGTGTTCCTAGCACAAGTCCCTAGAATCTAGCATTACTTCTGAGTTCTCTTTTACTTTTGTGAATTACTGAATCATAATATAACAATGTCTGCAATGATAGTTTCCCCTTGCATTCCGCCTGTCTGCCTACAGTATCCTTCCCCAACTGTTTCGACTTACGTCATTCCTGGTAAACTACGTGACGTAACACTGGGGTATGATTTTTTTGTAAGACTCGGCAGAGAAGCAGCAATTGAGACATACAACATGGCTATCTGCAGTTTTCGTCCCAACAATCTATCGCATTGAACACCGCTGCGGGCCTGTGTCATTCCCTATGATTTACAGCATGGAAATATTACTGCATTCGGGATGCCTTATCTCTTTGGGATTTCACGACTGCAAACATCATTGACTACAAGCAGCCAATCAGCTGGGGCGAAATGCTCGTTAATAATACATGGACAAATACTAGTCTGTGTTTCAACGATGCTGGCTGGGTGAATATGACCAATCAGCGTGCGTTTTATTCATGTATATGTTGCTTTCATGACATGCATGCTGTGGGGGATTCAAATCTACCAGATCCGTGTGTGTACATGTATCTGTGCGTGCGTGTGTCCCAATGTGTAGAGACGTACAATTAACTATGGTGTGTATGTGTGTAAATGTGCATCTCAGGGTGTGTGTGTGTGTGTGTGAAATGTGTACGTATTTACTGCATATGTACTATATATAACACACTATCATCTTTGAATAATGAAGACACAAACAATAGATTGCACGATTTATTTCCTGGTATGTTTGGCTGCATCTCGTCAGGACTGCAGAAATTATACAGCATAAAACAAATTAGATAAATCCTGCAAGTTGAAATATATACACAGTCGCTTGTTAAAGGTCGCAGAAGCCATCATGATTAATCTGCATAGGCCAGTTTTGTGCAAACAGAAAGACATGATAGTCGGTTTAAAATTATCGTGGTAGACAATTGAAATTACTGTGTGAATATGTGTATATTTCATCAATAAATATTTACCTAATCACTTTATTTTATGCTGTGTGGCTTCTGCAGTATGTACCTGACGAGATGGAGAGAAATATGCTAGGCAATAAATTTATTGTTTGTGCCTCCGATTTTCCTCTCTCTCTCTCTCTCTCTCTCTCTCTCTCTCTCTCTCCGGTTTGCCAAAAAACACACTCTCTCTCTCTCTCTAACCTCCGGTTTAGCAGCCATATTCTCTCTCCTCCCTCCAGTTGTCCAATCACGTACTCTCTCCGGTCTTCCTAATCATGTACTCTCTCTATCCTCCTGTTTTCCAATAGATAACTCTCTCTCTCTTCTCTCTTCCACCCCCCCCCCCCCCCCAGTTTTCCAATCACTCAACTTCTTTCTCCTCCACACCCCGGGTTCCATAAAAGCAATGAACACACGGTAAACACAAATTTAAAACTGAATTTTCAATCAACGAGGAAAATAACCTGCCCATCCTAATCAAGGCGATATTGTGGAACCTCTGACATTTAGACGTCGTATTCTCGGACCGGCCGTAACAGGCAATGATACAATCTTCAATCACAATCAACAGAAAAACATGAAGACGATGTCATGTCAGAGTACCTATTTGTTTCTCCTTTCCTCTGCTTCGGATCCGGACGGACCAATCGCAAACGATTTACCGAAATACAAGAAAAAACGAGTTTTCACGCAGTTTTGCGTGATATTATGTTTGGCCAGTGGCTGTTTTTATATATAGAATATTCAAGAAAGGATCGAGGATTCTTCAACAGTTTATAATATAGTTTTAAAGCCTAACAGGAATGTCCAAATGTAATTGTGTATATTATAACACTCAATGGATGTCCCAGATTTTACATGACATATATCTAAACTCAGTTCTCCACTCTACCTCCAATTTCTCCTTCAGTCGCCCTGTATCACGCACTGGGACATAGGTCCTCAAACGAGTTGCTCCAAGTTGTCCTATGCTCAGCTATCCCATGCAGCTCCGTCCATGTCCTCTTCTTAATTTGTAACTCTACTTCTCTTCTCCGTGTGTTTATAGGTCTGTTTCTTTTGTCCCGTTGATTCCAGACTAAGGCCGTTCTAGTTATAACATTTATACAGCATCAATGCAGCCGCACATCGTCGCTTCAAATGCTACCTTTCATTACATTTTTGGCGAGTTTCTAGGAAGACGGAAAAAACAAAGACGTTCTACAACAACAACAACAAAACTGTATTATCAAAGGGTTAAGAATTGGGCACGCTGGCCCGTCTAACATTCTGCCTTTCTGTCACTCTCTTTCATACACTATATCATTCACACATCATTCAAGGCTAACTGAAAACGGCCAATATTAAACATATGCATTATAAAGGCATGGGGAAAATGAAAAATCAATATTATACGACTCAGTAATAGTAATAACTGGTGTGGCACTTGTTATTAGCTATGTGGAATATACTGGCCTACCAAAAGGGGACTGGCTGTTACACTAGGGTATTATTATTATTATTATTATTATTATTATTATTATTATTATTATTATTATTATTATTATTATTTCTATTATTAAAGAGGAAGGTAATCTGTGCTGAGATAGTGTTCTAATAATTCTAGAAACATCAAGTGTTAAAGAATACCACTAAAGGAACCAATCGCCAGAAACAAAAGCTACTCTGGTCTCATCAAGCGACATAACAACCTACTGAGAACCGTAATGGACAACTGGATGATGGCGATGATGATGTTGATGATGGTGCCTGGTCCAGGGACAAAGTGTAACTAATTTTGATCAGTCCAAAATTCGGGCAGTTCACGCTTTGTTTTAATGTAGTCAGAATATTGTCAAGTTTGCCGTTACTAAAACTGTAAGCCGTCATGGAATTGTGGTGGGAAAGGGGAATCCATCACACATTCTAGGCTGCAGCACAATGCGATGTGGCACCACCACAAACCTGAAGAATATGCATGTTTTTGGAAGCACTTCGCATTTTTTGTCCTTTCCTCTTCTGCACCAGGGATACAGAAGAAATGAGTCATCTGTTTCTACGTCTATGGAAAGGACAGAAAGTTCCTGCCCGTTTCCAACCGGGCTTTTCGGCCGACACATCCGACCTTACTATAACGTGTTTACACATCTCTCTCTCTCTCTCTCTCTCTCTCTCTCTCTCTCTCTCTCTCTCTCTCTCTCTCTCTCTCTTATAAATATCTGATGGGTGTTTGCTTCTGTTTAATGTGTCATATCTGAACGGCTTTTTTGAACTCAAGCGTGGTCCATACAAACTATTTATAGTAGTTATGGAATGAATATTGTGTGTGGATTAGCTTTCCTATTAACAGTGTTCCTAGCCATCAGGCGAACCCACTCCGACTTCAAAGGTACTTGTAATTTACGTCCCCAACTCAAGGACGACATGTCAACATTTTAGTCCAGCTGTCCGGTGTAGGGATTGAACCGCTTACCTCGGCATCAGCACACCGGATGTTTAAGAATACGCGTTCTTACCCATTCGGCCATGCGGATCTGCTGCACGGCTTTAATATCATACATTTCGCCTTTGTCCGAGACGATTAACACAGCTGACCAATCAGCCATAGATTACGTGACAGTATGCGAGCGCGTTGATGTAACGGTTGGGACATTGCGCTGACAATGGCAAGGCCGCGGTCAGGCAAGGGTCCGACGATTTCTCTCGTCGTTGGCAATGGGCGGGAAAGACTGAGCACCTGTTGCCCCGTGCACTTCGGCATATTCTTCTTCTTTCGTTCACTTGAAATATATCTATAACTGCAATGTTGTCTCTTGTATAATTTAACTGTCTTGTTTGGTTCAATCAGCGGTCCATAGAGTTTATCTTCCAGAAGATGCCAGAAGGTTTGCCTAGATATGTTATATTATGGGCAGTCTTGGAGTATGTGCTCTGCTGTCTGCAACGTCAATCCACATGTGCACATAGTTGATTCACCAATCTTGAATTTTGTATAGAAGTGGTTGCGTAATTTATTGTGTCCTGTTCTGAGGCGCAGAATAATGACTTGTTCTGGTCTGTCCATAACGTGGTTGTCGTCTTGAGCAGGCCTTGGTGGTTTTCTGACTGATGTGATCATTCTTTTTTTTTTTGGTGGTATGTAACGGGCACATCAGGTTGTTCTTCTTTGGCTCCTTCCTTAGCCAATTGATCAGCTCTGTCGTTTCCGGGTACTCCACAGTGGGATGGTATCCACTGTATGGTGACCTTATGCTGTCTGCTAAGTTCAGAAAGTAGTGTCCTTAGTACTGACAATTTCCCAGACAGAGCGTCTCAAGCACTGATTTTGCATCTGTCAATAGCACCACAAGTTGCGTACCGTGGCTGGTATTCAGTAATTTACTTTGGCATATAAAAAGTGATATTGGTAATACTTCACAAACCCACAACAAGTTCCTGCCATGGGATTTCTTTCAATACAAGATTATAGGGATCCTATGGAGGTAAAAATGTCCGGAGATTATCTCATAAGAAAGGTCATCGTGGCTGAATGGATAAGAACGCTCGCTCTTAAACTTCCAGTGTGCTCATGTCGATGTAGCGGGTTCAACCCAAGCATCGGTGAGTTGGACTAAAATGTTGACTTCTCGTCCTTAACTCAGGGACGTAAATTACACGCACTTCAGAAGTAGGAGTGGGTTCGCATGATGGCGAGGGACACTGATAATAGGGAAAGCGAATCCACACATAGAGGTAAGTCCGCTGCATTAGAAACAGTAGCATCTGTATGGTATGGACTACGCTTGAGTTCAGGGCGAGCGAACGCAAAAATAACAAATCAATAAATAATAAGAAAGGACAGCTGTAATTTGGAGGGGGAAGATTCGAAACACGCGTTCCTCTACAACTTTCCATGTCGCGCTACTTCTTGCCAATACTTCTATGGGTGCAGCTCAATACCTGTTAGTTTAGTTTGTTTAGTTTAGTAGATGGATCAACATCACGGCACATGGGTGTAACCCATAAGTGCTCCGTTCTCCTCCTAACTCAAACCTGAGTCTGGAGAAAGCCAGCTCAGTGCAAGAACTCCGTAGCACCGGCGAGGGTTCTGAAATACTTTGAGCAGATTTTTAACTCGAAATTTTACCCGGGCAGCGCCGTTAGACTACTCTTTTTCAATGTCCAACTGCCAAGGGATTTTTTACGTGCGCAACAATACACACGGGCGTCCGATCTCACTACCCAGAGACCAGGGGAAATTTTATTTACTAGAAGTCCACGTGAAAAAATCCCGGTCCTCACCGGGGCTTGAACCCTGGACCTCCAGCACTCGAGGCGGACACGATACCTCGAGACCACGCAGCCCCCTTCAATACCTGTTAATCCATGTCTTGTGTTCTGTCCAATAAAACGGGATAAATGAACGAGCACTGAACGCCATTCTCTCAACAGAACGTGGGGTTTCCCCCCAATAGATGGAACCGCTTCCAGCGCGGACGCTGCACCACTGACACTATCATCATGTCAGAGGCGAGGTGGCTATACACAACTGACAAGCTCCCAGAATCAATGGCCTGGCGTGGGGGAAGGAGAACAGGCAGAGTTATGGGAATCGATTCAGGATTGGAGTGGGTTCTGATCACTGATAACAATTGCCGCAATGGTCAAACATCCTGATTGTGCTGTTTGTTTTTCTCTGCACTCCTCTTTTAATTTGCTTTAATCGCACTTTGAGATCTTGGTTAAAGACACGGGCAGTATGTATCATGGCGCTTTGAATCTCTCCCGTTCTTTACTTAAGCACCAGGGTCGGCGACTTGTGCACGCGTGTTAAGATTTCACTTATATTTCTGCGGTTTAATTGTGTGTCCGTAAACGTGCTGACAGCTGAAGCATATACAGACGCTGGCACAAACACAGGCGGTTTAAATACAGCCATCAAGCTCAAAATCAAAGTCGTCTGTCAGCTCAGGTTTGTGGCGAAATTATACTTAACAGATTCGGTGTAAAACAAAACAAAAGTAGGTTTAGACCAAACAAATATGGATGGCAGAAAATGGGAAGTAGAGGTGTGTCAGCTATGACTTCATTATGGCTTTCATTTTTTCATCCTTTTGTTCTTCTCGTCCTGTCGTCAACTTCTGATGTAGTCACAGGAGATCTCCTTGACTGTATGTTGTGTTTGTGAATGTGTTTGTTTGCTGAAGAAGGCTAATCGCCGCAGCGTCCTGTATATGTCTTAATTCTGTTATGTAAAGCTGCACTACTTTGTGTCATTTTATATTGTTTACACTTTCACAGCTTAACCGCAGTTCCACCCAATTTTATTCACAGTTATGACTGAAAAGCTGTTAATAAGGTATAAGATATGCTGTATTATATATCACGCTAAAGTTGCTAAAGACGATTAATCATCTCATGGCACTTAATCAGTTCAATCCAGGGAAGGTAACCCAGCCAACAGATGCCCGAAGAAGTCGGATGTGTCGGCCGAAAGTTTCAAATATCGCAGCTCTGCTGTAAACAGGCACAACGCAATTACGTTTAAAACAACATTACGGACGAACGCAGAAGAAGGAGAAGAGGAATCGGTTAAATTCTAACACAGGGAAGCAGGGCATAGACTGGGCGTGTTGAGGGTCTATGCTCCACTGTGGAAAGTGAATGAGGAGGAGAAAGAAGAAGAAGAAGAAGAAGAAGAAGAAGAAGAAGAAGAAGAAGAAGAAGAAGAAGAAGAAGAAGAAGAAGAAGAAGAAGAAGAAGAAGAAGAAGAAGAAGAAGAAGAAGAAGAAGAAGAAGAAGAAGAAGAAAAAGAAGAAGAAGAAGAAGAAGAAGAAGAAGAAGAAGAAGAAGAAGAAGAAGAAGAAAGGACTCTTCTCCTAGAATTCCCTTGGGTAGAAAAAGAGAGAAAACGACACCAAGTGAACAGTGTTTCAAAACAGGACATCGACATTTTGAAGCTATAGGTACACGTTTAAGTATATGTATGCAAGTGTGTGTGCGTGTATGGCAATGGTAAACTACGGAACGTCAACTTGCTAATAAAACACAAAAAGCTAATAAAAGTTGGGGTAGACTTTGACGTACTGTGGATATGCAACTAACTTTATGTATAAATGTTGTACCCATTAGGCAGGCCATTTCCTCCCGAACCCCTCCTCTGGGACCCATCCAGCGCCTGTGATTTAGGGACATTGAAAGTGGATCTGCAATCTCGAAATATGGAGCTCGAAGTCAGACTCATGAGAATTGGAAGCAGACAGCTGTGCTCTGATTCTCATACATGTGTGAGCTACAGCTGTTCAGAAAGCAATGGTAAACTATTGAATGTAAAACTACCCAGAAAGTTACAAATTGCCAGCATATGCAGGGGTTGATTGTCCTGTAAATTACATGCAACTGTGTGTGTGTGTGTGTGTGTGTGTGAGTGTGTGTGTGTGTGTATGAGAGAGAGAGAGAGAGAGAGAGAGAGAGAGAGAGAGAGAGAGAGAGAGAGAGAGAGAGAGAGAGAGAGAGAGAGAGACAGCAAATATTGATGAGGCAGACAGACAGACAAACAGGCGGACAGACAGAGATGGGGCAATCAGAAATGAAATAAGAATTTAAAAAAAAAGATAAGAGAGGTTGATAACACTGGTAACGCTCTCACAGACATCATGCACAAAGAAGTACATGTATGAATTGGACTAAATACACAAAATGAAAGGAACTAAATACTCATGGAACAAACTGCCAGATGGACAATATACATCGATGGACTTCACATTCACTATGTACCAGAAACACACGCCAGACACAGTGGAGAAGGGTCGTGTTCTTGGCAGCAAAAGTTGTAATTTTAAAAGTAAAATGACCCCCCCCCCCCCCCCCTTAAAAAAAAAAAAACCATGCATTGAGGCGCAATCGGTATATAGTGATAGTCTCATATTTTGTAGAGAGCAGTCGGCGCTCGATGGGTGAAGTGGTCAATATGAACCCGTAGCCTTTAACTTCAAAGAACATTTCCGGGTACGCATTTTAGGCTGGTTGACTCGCCTTAATTGAGATTCGAACACATGACCATGGCGTCGGCAGGCAAGTAGTCTAACCACTGCACCACCGCAGCTTTCAGTGCGTATAATGAAATAAAGCACGCACGCGCGCGCACGCACACACAAACAACAGCCAGACAATATAACTGTCAACAAAAGCATGGAACGCCCTTGAGGACACGGTTATTGAGAGAACTACACATCTTTTGATCGACCTTGTAACAATGGCTACATCCCCGGAGACATTAGAAACAGTCAACATCACCCGTCCAAAGAAAACTTCATCAACGGATTATGAATAACACCGAACAAAGCCATGAATAACACCGAACAATGCCGCCTTATGAGTCGTATGACAAGAAAATTAGTAATCAACAGGACAAGAATGCGAAACAAAATAAGCTAATCACGAGTAGACAATAAGAGAAATATTATTGTTGCTAGTTAATAGACACGAAGATTTCTGTAATGGCTTCGTATCTCCCGTGTGTTAGTTAACCCTAAGACAGTGGTTCTCAACCTTTTTTGGCCCGTGCCCCCCTTCACCACATTTTCAGAACGTCATTCGCCTCCTTTCATATATCCTACATAAAAATTTGGCCCGTGCTCCTTCACCATATTTTCAGGACGTCATTCCCCCCCCCCCCCTTTCGTATTTCCTACCTAAAAATCCCGCACCCGCCCCTACACAGTATACATAATAATGGAAGCTAAATTTAATAGCACATAATAAAACAAGTCTAGACGTCCACATAAAACATGATTTGTGGGTCTACTTACTTTATAAATTGAATTTTAGAAGTGTGAGACGCACAGAACCATAAAGTATGAAGGGAAAAACAATATAAAGTAATCTTCTTCTTCTTCTTCTTCTTCAGCGTTCTGAGCCATTGAGGTTCTTTGCTGCAGATACAATCCGTCTCCATTCGTCTCTCTGGTTGACTTTCTCTTGCCAGTCGTTGATTCCAAGTGCTTGTAGGTCTGTATATATATTATCTCTCCATCGTCTTCTTGGTCTACCTCGGGGTCTACGGTCATTTATTTCCTGAGCGTAAGCGAGTTTTGTTTCCCTATTATCTTCCATTATGTCTATGTGCCCCAGCCATTGCAGTCTATTAGATATATATCACGTAATCGGTTCTTGTATTAACGCTATCTTGAAATAATCTTAATTCCCCCCTGGAAACCCTAAACTTCCCCCCTAGTGGGGGATTTCCCCACCGGTTGAGAACCACTGCCTTAAGAGGAAGCAAAGAATATTAACACAACAACCTACCATTTGTTTACTCGCCTCAGAAGAAGGCAGTCCACATTCTGTGGGCATGTCACGAGAAGGGGAAAGGTGAAGTATGTCGTCACAACTGATAAGTTGGAGGGGAAGGGAGAACATGCTAGACACTTTGATATCATCCCATTCAGGAACGTCGGCACAAGAGACAGAAGGCTGTGGATACACAAGATCACTAAGGCTACACGGCACGGAATGTCAGAAGAACCTGCCACGCATGTCGTCAAGGGCAACTAAGGAAGCACACACAATATGTTCTCGTCCGTCTGTGACCAAGACCTTTAAGGACAGCAAATAATTGTAACACAATGTAAACCTGACATATATGTCGTAAGAGGCGTGGAGTTGGTTTCCTCATTTCGTAGAATACCTGTTGCTGCAATATCCAACTAGTCGTGAACATGTCCAAAGAAAAAAGGAAAAATAATAACCAAACCACCCAAGAGGTAAAAAGGCTATTCTAGAAGAGGTATACGCGATGCGGAGAAAGGGAGAAAGCCGCAGGGAGTCTGAATCGCGGATTGTCTTCATTTCACCTAGGATTAAAGGCAGAAATAACAGCACAGCACACGGAGCAGAGAAGTAGAAGCAGTAAGGGATAATACGGGAAGGGCGTGGACGGAACTGTATGGGATAGCTAATGATAGAAGGCTTGGAGAGAGTTGGCTGAGGGCCTGTGCTCGAAGTAGAGCTAAAGGGAAGAAGAAGAAGAAGAAGAAGAAGAAGAAGAAGAAGAAGAAGAAGAAGAAGAAGAAGAAGAAGAAGAAGAAGAAGAAGAAGAAGAAGAATTAAGTCATATTAAATATGAGAAGACCTTTGTGTATCAATCCCGTACATTCGTCGGAATAGAAACTTCCCAACTTCCATATGTACTCAGGGTACTTACTGCCACGTATAAAATCGACGAAAGAGCGAGGTTATGTAATCGCAAAACGAAGATGTAGAATCGCACTCAGGGTATTGCCACATATAAAACCGACGAAAGAGAGAAGCTGTGGGGTTGCAAAACGAGGTTGTGGAGTCGCAAAACAAGTCATGCATTTGCTACGCCGATGTATCTCCTAAAAGGCTTGCTGTACAAAACTGCCAACAACTTCGTCGAAATATCTTTCATATACAGAGCACAGACCAATAAAGAAACCACATCATTCCAAATACTGCTAAAAAAAAAAACAACGAAGAATAGCGCAAGATGAAAGCTAACAACATAAAACAAAAACAGGATACGAACTCAATTACTGATTTCCAGTACACACGCTATTCATTACCACCAAAAGTAACCCTAGGACATGGCGATACAGCTGTGTAACCTGTCGATCATCTACAAAGTGTGGCTCCGCCAGAATATCGCACGGCAGCGCCAGGGGTGAGGCCGGTACTTTCCTTTCATAAAGCGGCCACAATACGAACTTTGCGATCCACCAAAGAGGGTTCTTCACCTTTCATCAAAATGCTAACAGTGGATCTTTGGATCGCCTTGGATTTGATTTCTTAAACAAGAAATATGTACTCAGGGAGAAAGCACACCCTTGTAATGTCGCTCACGTTTTGGGTTGTACGTGATAAATGCAGCATGCATGAAATGGCGTATTTATTCACCAGCAAAACAGTATTAGCTTTAGCCTGGGGCCCACTGGCAAAAGAAAAGACCTGAATACTCACGAAGAAGAAAAATACAAACAGACATGAACACTATTGGAAGGAAGTGGATAGAGCCTTATGGGAGATAGCTAAAGAGAGGAGGGCTTGGAGGACAATGTGGTATAGTACCAATGGAAGAGAGAGGGAACAAGAGGAAGAAGAACTTATAGCCAACACCGGATCCTCTTTTCTTTGGTTCTTTGGTAGAGCGTTGGTGTATTCACTATCCGATGACGAGTTAGGGGAAAAAAAAGATGTTAGTTGCATATCCTTTACAGGAATTCACAGTCAACCCTAGCATTTGTTGGCTGTTTGTGGTTTCTTGGTAAGTTTACGTTAAGCAGTCATTTGCTTTTTGAACGACCGACACTCATACCATTTTATTACAACCAACACAAGGCGGTCTGTCGCCAAATCGTCCGGTGCTGTGTTTCGAATGCGGTATGCTGGATTTACGAATTGCGTTCGTACGCCCTTTGCGAATTTAACGGTGGTTCGATTCAACAATGGCGCATAGTTGATACTTGTCGGGCGTGAAATTTGCAATACGTTATTGGATAGCAGAAGCGACGTCATGTCACTACGGGTCACGGCCATAAGCGATCCGTCTCTGGCAACAGGTATCCAGGTGTATGAGATGCCTACTGCCCCAGTCGGTACTTCGATAGTGGATGGGGAAAAATTGTCTCTAAACAAACCTCACTCCGATAGTCGCAATCCCTCGGGGTATTAGCCGACCTGGATGCCAATGCACTGTTAAAACACAACCTCACAGGAGATTCACAATCAACCAATCAATACGTCCACGCAATCGACATGTAGCCAGTGTCGGCCTACGTTCTATGTTCCCTAAGTAATCATCGTGTGATCGCACTTTAACATGACATGACGACATGCTAGATATGGTCTATATTAACATGGTAGATTTGGTCTAGGGTCTATATTGACATGGTAGATATGGTGCAGGGTCTATATTGACATGGTAGATATGGTGCCGGGTCTATATTGACATGGTAGATATGGTCTATGGTCTATATTGACATGGTAGATATGGCGCAGGATCTATATTGACATGGTAGATATGGTGCAGGGTCTATATTGACATGGTAGATTGTGGTATAATAAAACGTCCTTACCCTTTCCTATTTATGGACTCCCTTAAAAATAAACAAACCCTTACAATTACTGTTTAAGTAACCTACTTAATGTAGGAGAAAATAAAACAGCGATAGACTGACCGTGGCACAGCTAAATTTATTTTGGCTTGTTTTCTCTCCCTTACCTGCGCAATCCTGGCGAGGGGGAAAACAAAGACGGAAGCGGCCATTTCTAGTCAAGAGAACACACAAGAAAGTCGACCTTTCCCTTCGGGGAAAAGGTATTTTGCCTTTTAAAACCATGATTCTCTTCAAGCTATTGGTATGTTATCTACATTATTAAGATATATTTATGTATTACATTGACCAGTATGTTTAATTAAGAATTAGTTACAATTCTCTTAAACCAGGCTGGATGATGTTTACTAAGGAAACACAGGTGGGCGCCACGCTGTAATTTTTCCTATGTCTTACAATTTCAAATCCCTATGTTAATATCTTTTATAGGCATTATGAACTTATATCTAACTAAATGGTGTTTATAACCTATGAATAGTATGTGTACTGTAGTACACAGAGTATCAACTCTCATGTCAGAAACTCTTTTCAATTTAGGAAAGACTCCTGATTCATACTTCAGAGAAGAAAACTCGTTTCTGCCAATTTCATAGTCCTATGAAAAATAACTTCTATGCAATGGAACTATATATCCCTATCGATGCTTAGAAATCTGCAAATAATCTATGTACTATAGAAAGGTGTTTTATCCATGCGGGGACATACAAATGATTACGCGTATTCCTGACTCTTAGTCAGGGGATAAAATGCTTCGCCACATCATAATCTGTAACTTGGAACTATAGTGTTAAATTTTAGTACTATCCTTTTGTTAACAGATTAGTAACCACTCCATATGAGGGTGAACATATAATCATTTCATAAAATAGTGTTAGGGACAGGCCATGTTTGAATATAAATTCATGAAGAATTAAAGTAAACGCGTGATGTAAATGCATGTTCGGATAGGATTCACTCCGCATCGCCTCATCGTAGTAGAAACAGAAGCGAAGATTGATGTGAATAAATTGCTTGCAATATTCAGAAGACTGGACCATGCGGCATAAGTTATTCTTATAAATACCCCCCGAATAATAGCAGTCATTGGCAAAACATATCACAGCGATTACTATCCTCATGTGCTGTACGCAGTGGGGGAAAACAATGGATGTTTTAGTTCATGAAGATAATTCAAAAACCTAGGCTCCCTGCATCATCATTATGATTATTATGTATGATTATCATGTACTTAATATCAGAGAAATGTACATGTATGTTTTTTTTTGGTATGAGAATTTTCTCTGTTCTGATTGTTACTTTTTACTGTGGGAATATACATTTTAATGTTGCACTTGGGGACATGAGGATGTTGATAGAAGAATTCATGTGTATGTCAGAACTTAAGAAGCCAATGGCGAATAGTCTTGACCTAAGGATGAGTATAGTGCCGAAAGGAAGACGCGGCATTAGAAACAACAGGGATTCTGTATAGGCTATTCTCTTCAAGTAATGAGAGAGACAATATCAACATGTTGGATGGACAGAATGACTTCACCCATCCAATAGTCCCAGTAACAACAGAACAAAATATAAGTGAGAAAATACCTTACTCACTATGAAGAGTCAGAATGGCTCTACTCAGCAATGAGGGACAGTGGAACATGGACACCCACTCCTTTCCCCTTCTCCCCTTGTTGTTTTGTATTTGTGTTTGTAATTGTGTTGTAAACCTTTTATCATAACACAGTAGGTTAATGCTAGTGTTGTATTCTTTGTCATCCCTTTTCTGTAGAAGAGAAGCAGGTGGTGGTTGAATTTGGTGGGACTATATCACTAACACTGGATCCTGGGTCAACAGCCATAAAGTGAATGTCCAAACCATAGTCTGGATCTAGCAATACCTCCATGTTTACTGCGGCGCTCAATAGCTCCATAGCGAGCAACAGATAAATTAGAAGACAACTGATTGGGTGAGTGATTAAGTCCTAGGTTAGTAGGAAGATCCAGGATAGACTTCAAGATCTAATAATCTACAAAGATGAAGATCAACAAAGTAACTGACAACAGTGACTCGTCAGTTATACGTTTGAGAAGTATCATCTATGGCCTCATCATTCAACAAAATCAGTGAAACTATGGGACAATCCTTCTACAAGTTATTAAAACTAACAACAGTGAGTAATCTTCAACTGTTGGTTGGATTACCAAGTTAATATCCACAATGGATAAGTCTTCGAAAGAACATCTCACAGCTGCAAAAGTCAAACATAAGGTTCCAGCCATGCAACACCAAGTTCTAGCTATGAACACCAACTCAAACAAATGGGAAGAAGACATTGAACCAATACAACCAAGGTGCCAACTGAAAACCATACCTACACCAGATTACCTCAAGGTTCCCAAACCTGAACACATAAAAAAAAAAGACCATATGAAAGCAGCTAGCGGAGTAAATGCCTCTACGCCTGCAACCACAGGAATCACCTGATGGCTTGCATCCCTGGATATGTGGTGGAGTAATATTCTTCAGTTCCATGCCTGCAGCAGAATCTTCAGATGAAACCCAATGAATGACTCACCATGGTATGTTCTACACAGAAATTGAATGAATCAGAACTCTATGCTGGTCCCATGTCGGCCTAACTGCCCCATCATCAAGTGTGGGATGGCCTATCAACATGAACCGGGTTCGTGACAAAGCCTTTTGAACTAAATTGGGAAACGGTTAACATAAACCGAGCTGTTGGACAGTCGTCATCTTTTCATCGATAAGATGAGATAGGGAAGAACCTTCTGCAGAGCTTAAGTTGCATCTCCTGAAAGTATGACAGACCTAGGCATCAATTTCAATTGGAACACAGCCCAAATGGCAACAGAGTATTCTTAAATTCAGTCTCATGGAGAGAATATGTGCTTATGTATAATTCTATTCTTGGATTATGGATTAGAAACATTCGCCAGCCAACTTCGGTGGACATACTGTGAGTAGAAAATGACTGTGAGTATAATTCTGCACGGATAATTATGGACATTAACTGCTTTGCACTGGAGAGGAATACCCATCCGCAAGGCCTAAATGAACACTATAATTAATTAATTTAATTATTAGTATCAACTGTTTTCATGTGTGTGTTTTTTCTTCTTCTATGACATATAAAGAGTGTTAGTGTGTAATGAGGTATAACCAATGATGGTTAAGGTAAATAGTATTTTGACATCAACTCATTATTTTTAAATATGATAATTGTACATGGTGTCAGAAAAAAAAATATATATGTTGGGTTTCTGCACCTAGACCAATGTGATTTTATCTAGGTACAATGAGTCAAGTTAGCAGAACCAATTTGTGGTTGTTGTGTTGTTTGTAATAACCTTGTTTTTTTCTGGGGTCACTGAGTACTATATTGTAATAATGCAATGAATCCCATGCCTGTCTGAAAATGCATAGTGTTTATTACACCTATATATATATGTAACTACAGATCTTGAGTTAATACCTGAACTGTTTGTCCAAAAGTGTTGTGTACATCAAGTAAATGTGGTGTCCAACAAGTGGTTGTTTATATGTTGTGAGCAATCAATATCCTTCTAGCATCTATAGTTAATTTAAGGGTGATGAAGTGGGAAGGGAAACCTACACACAGATGCCATTGTTTCAAGGATTGAACTCTTTTCTCCTGGGATTTGTGGTAAATATCCCTGATCACCCTGCATTCTGACCAGTGACCAGAGAATCAATAATACCCCCTAGACATTTTAACGAATCATTCTCAGGAATTAAAATCCACATCCCACATAGATATGGTCTAGGGTCTATATTGACATGGTAGATATGGTGTATGGTCTATATTGACATGGTAGATATGGTGCAGGGTCTATATTGACATGGTAGATATGGTTTATGGTCTATATTGACATGGTAGATATGATGCAGGGTCTATATTGACATGGTAGATATGGTGCAGGGTCTATATTGACATGGTAGATATGGTCTATGGTCTATATTGACTTGGTAGATATGATGCAGGGTCTATATTGACATGGTAGATATGGTGTAGGGTATATATTGACATGGTAGATATGGTGTAGGGTCTAGATTGACATGGTAGATATGGCGCAGGGTCTATATTGACATGGTAGATATGGTGCATGGTCTATATTGACATGGTAGATATGGTGTAGGGTCTAGATTGACATGGTAGATATGGCGCAGGGTCTATATTGACATGGTAGATATGGTCTAGGGTCTATATTGACATGGTAGATATGGTGCAGGGTCTATATTGACATGGTAGATATGGTCTAGGGTCTATATTGACATGGTAGATATGGTGTAGGGTATATATTGACATGGTAGATATGGTCTAGGGTCTATATTGACATGGTAGATATGGTGTAGGGTCTATATTGACATGGTAGATATGGTGTAGGGTATATATTGACATGGTAGATATGGTCTAGGGTCTATATTGACATGGTAGATATGGTGTAGGGTCTAGATTGACATGGTAGATATGGCGCAGGGTTTATATTGACATGGTAGATATGGTGCATGGTCTATATTGACATGGTAGATATGGTGTAGGGTCTAGATTGACATGGTAGATATGGCGCAGGGTCTATATTGACATGGTAGATATGGTGCATGGTCTATATTGACATGGTAGATATGGTCTAGGGTCTATATTGACATGGTAGATATGGTGTAGGGTCTAAATTGACATGGTTGTCACAAAATGAAACCGTGCGTTTACCCAGCTAATTGTTAGGGAGGATTTTTTGATTAACCGGACTATCTGCTAAGCAACAAGGGTTTCAACGAATACAGAGAAAACATTCATAGTTGTGGCTACACGTGTTTCCAAAAAAGGTCGGGCAGAAATAACAGTTGTACTTGTACATCTGGTTGACGGATTGGCCACTGTCGGAAGTGCGGGAGCCGAATCCCGACATCGCCTTGACAAGGTTGTCAACATTTGAATACAAATGGAAGCCGTGGGGTCAGCCCATATACACATTTGGTGGTGAGTGAGGAGGAAGTGAGTGCGCTGAATCATACATCGTTTTGACAAGTCAGATGGAAAACGGAAGTACTCAGCAAGGAAGTAAACAGTCCATATGTCATCTAGTTTCCGGACATCACTCAGAGGGGCAGATTGCTACTGACAGCTTGTTGAGGAAAACTCTTTGTTGGAACTCGACAGCAACTCGCTGGCTTGTTTTGAGAATCTAAACTATTACTGACAACTCTGACAGGACTTAAGCCAGGAAAATAGTTTCCTGACAATGGATGATATGCGCAAATAACACCTGCAGGACGTCACCCATATCACGTGACCAATTTTAGGAGTTTGCCATATAAACCCGAGTTGGGATCAACTAGGGGGGAGTTGACCAAGAACCGTGGATTATGATGGACGTGTTTGTGGGAGAGCTCTACAGTGTTAGATTAATTTAACATTAACTAGCATGTGCCGTTATGGCAAAGTGTAGTAGCCATCCCGGGAATGAGGCGGTTTTTACATAAGGTAGTCAATATAGTCTATTAGTTCTACTTAATATAGACTGTGGCCTTGTTAAACTATAGTGTGATGATTAGCACTGTTAGTGGAAACTAGTTAGAGTAGAATAGTGATATTAACTCTGCTAGTTAAGAATAGATTAGTGAAGTGTTGATAAGCTTTACTAGTTGAGAATTGAGTAATGAGGGATAATTGGGATCTTCCCGTAGGTGTCCCTGGTGGGCGGGGTTCCGCATTCTGTTTGCTGATTTTTTTCTTTGTCATAGCCTGATTCGGCTCTAGGTGGGTAGCTAATCTGCTCTATGACTAATTCTAGTTAGCTAAAGATCATTAAGCAAGGTGATAGGCTTACACTCAGCCGAAAGGATCAGTGACTAGTACTATCACCAGATGTGTTGTTTCTATCCTAGGTTCCCTACCAGATCCAAGGAAACTACAAGTTTTGGGAAAGAATTAAAAAACCCATTCTGAAGAACACCAGTTCAAGAGTCAATAAAGTTGCATACAGAAACATAACTTACGCTAGAAGGAAATTGATTCATCAAAGAGAGTGATGCATATTGATGCACCACACAGCATTAGACAGTAGTAACGAACCGAGAACCGGCTAAGAGTACCTAGTGTTAGTACAGTAACAATTAACATTAGTAATTAGCACTTATGGACTGAATGGTTCGATGTGCAACGAGGATGATCTGTCGACTAACTAACTAACTAACTAACTGCGTACACACTACAAAAGACTTGTGCAGTTTGTTAAGGAACGTTAGGAACGGACATGGTGTAGAGTGCAACCGGTCCATGATTAACTGTTAATACCACCGGTGTCTATTTCGGATGTTCATGAAATTGGATTACCAGAGGTCTACAGAGGCAAAGCATTATCCGGCAAGATGGTTCCGGCAACGGGTGAGACGTACTTGTTCTGACGTAACGTGCTGTGGTCTATCTTTGCTGTGATCAGCTGACTGAGTTGCTGTCTGAGAGTCAGAGTCTACACACTTTATAGAACACGTCACACATTTTCTTCACATACACGTCTCATATACGTTACACTTTTATTTTAATAAATTACTCTTTATTAATTTCTAGAAGCAAGAGTTGTTGAGTATGTTGCGTTGGGGAAGTATGAGAAGGGGGCATAGTACGACAGTGAGAGAGTGATAGGAAAAGGTGTCCATAGGCTGGTGGAGTGTGTTGGACGGAAGCTGGTGGATTCTCCAGAATATTGAGAAGGAAAAAAAAAATATTATAATGTGGGTGTCGGATCTCCTCACTCCAGGGACGACACTTTAAAGGAGGACACGACATTATTGGGGGCTCGTCCGGGATCTTTGGACAGCGGGATCTCTCGTAAACGGGATCCTTGGACAGCGGGATATCTCGTAAACGGAATCCTTGGACAGCGGGATCTCTCGTAAACGGAATTCTTGGACAGCGAGATCTCCTGCAAGCAGGAACGTTTGACAGGGGGTTCTTCTGACAACGGGGTCTTTTGACACGGGATCCTTAGTTATAAGAGGGAGATATCATTTTGGAGAATCCAGCTAGAGTGAATGTGGATAGGGGTTAGGACAAATATCTTACCTGTTCACACTTCACACGTCTGCATAGGTCTGTGGTTCTGATTCTACTCTTGTCACTGAGTGAATGTACTGTGTGTGGTAATATCTAGATTTATATTACTTGTTCATATATCTGTATAGTAATTGGTAGTTATATTGTACTCGACCTGCTAGCTTACCTCTCTGTATAATGGCCACCCCTAAACTTACCACGTTAGAATTAAGGGCAAAGGGGGAAGACATGGGACTGTCGGGGTCTGCTCTAACGGATAACATACAGGAAGTGGAGAGAGAGTATCGTCAAGCAGAAAGGGAAGATCGAAAGGCCGAGTTGGAATTGAGAAGGATGGAGTTGGAACAAGCAGCTAAGAAATTGGAAGCTGAGCAAGCAGCTAAGAAATTGGAAGCTGAACAAGCAGCTAAGAAATTGGAAGCTGAGCAAGCAGCTAGGAAATTTGAAGCTGAGCAAGCAGCTAGGAAATTAGAAGCTGAACAGGAAGCACAGAAAAGGGAGCACGAGTACCGGATGCGGGAACTCGAGCTCAAGAGTCAATCTAATGGAGAAACTGAGGGAGCAGTTGGAGGTTCCTCCATCCCAGGATCAACACCAGTAGGTGGACATGGGTACCATGCTATGAAGTTTCCTTTAGCGGTCTACGAGGAGGACAAAGAGAAGATTGACCAATACCTTCAACGCTTCGAGGCTATGTCAGTTTCTATGGGTCTGGAGCGTAACAAATGGAATCTTAAGCTATCCCAGGGATTACGCGGGACCGGATACGAGGTTTATTCTCGCCTGCCACCAGGACATGAGAACAATTATGACGAGTTAAAGATGGCTCTGCTGAAACGATTCGAGGTTACGTCACATACTTACCGAAAAAAATTTCGAGCAGCGAAACGAGAACCGGGAGAGTTGTTTGCCGCCTACAGTTTGCGTCTTAAATCTTATCTCCATAAGTGGATGGATTTGGCTGGGTTCGCACATGACTATGAGAGTCTGGAAGAGCTCATGGTGGTCGACCAGCTGAAGAAGCAAATGTCTAAACCTCTCAGGACGTTCCTGGGAGAACAAGGTGCGGAACGTATTGACCTCGTGACGAAATTAGCAGAACGGTTCGTTGAGGTACATGGGGAGGCAGGGGAAAACCTTTCCACCAACTCCAAAAGTCAAGAGAAACATGACAAGAAGAAAACCAAAAACTCAGGAACAAAAAAGTGGGAACCTTATGTGCAAAAATCAGAGGATAGTTCAGAGAAGAAGAAGGAGGGAAGCAAGAGCACTTCAAGCTCTACACCTAAACGACCGTGGTCGGAGAAGTGGTGTTCAATTTGTAAGTCACCCTCTCACAATACGAGGGACTGCAAATCGAAGGCTAAGAACCCTCACTTCGCAGCATGTCAAGTGACTTCCAAGGAGGTTGTCACGGAAAATGCCAAGGTCAACAAGGAAGCTCGCCACCAGGAGAGCTCACTCAAGTCTGGCAATAGAAAATCTAGGACAGGGAAATGGTGCAACCAATGTCAGTCAAACACGCACAATGCTATTGACTGCAGGGGAAAGTCAGGAGACACTCAATTCGTCGTGTGCTCAGGGAAACCTAAGGTGGAGCCCACCGAACAGGTCGAGGCCGAGGAAGAGACTCCAGACCAGGAAAAACCACCTGTAGTGGAATTGGTAGAGGTTAACGGTCGTCAAGTGGAGTGTTTATACGACACAGGACTGGACGGGGAGGCCGTGATTTCTGCGGATCTGGTACATCCAGAACAATTCACAGGTGAAACATTGGACATACAGCCTGCACAGAAGAGTGCTGTAACCATGAAGTTGCCCATTGCTAATGTGGAGATTCGGTCAAGGTACGTCACCGGCACCATCAAGGCCGCTGTATTGACCGATCCCATTTTTCCAGTCATCCTAGGTTGCCGGTATGTCTTTCTGGGAATGCCCAGGGAGCCAATTCATATGGGAGCAATGCAGACTCGCTCTCAGACGAAAACGGAAGATGCAGACGCAATTGTGACTAACTCAATGCCGGGGGAGCTACGAACTGCCCAGAGTGAGGATGATACTTTACGTCCTTGCTACAAAAAGCTGCAGAAAAGTGCTGATCCACCAGGACGGGGGCAGTACTACATGAAGAATAGGATACTCTACAGGAGAGCAGGAAGGGGAGACAACCTATACGGTCAGTTGGTCGTCCCGAAAGCTCACCGGTCCCAGATTCTTCATATGGGGCATACCATCTCCTTTAGTGGACACATGGGTATTGCCGCCACCATGCAGCGGATTTCCTGCCACTACTATTGGCCGGGAATGACAGATGATGTGCGTCGGTATGTGAAGTCATGCCCTGAGTGCCAGAGGGTGGCACCGAAACACTGGACAGCACCGGTGATGTTGGGTGAGATGCCCATCATGAACTCTCCTTTTGAGAGGGTAGCCATCGATATCGTGGGTCCACTTCCCAGGACTAGGAAGAGGAACATGTATATACTCACAATGGTGGATTGCTGTACAATGTGGGGTGAGGCTATACCGTTGACCACGATTGACTCGAAAAGAGTGGCGGACACACTGATGGAGGCCTTTACCAGATTAGGCTTTCCGGATCAAATTCTGACGGACAATGGATCTCAGTTTTGTGGAAAACTCATGGAGGAGGTATTTAGGGTGTTTCACTCTAACCACATACATACCAGCCCTTACCACCCTCAAGCCAATGGACAAGTAGAGCGTTTCAACGGCACGTTGATGACAATGCTCAGGAAATTAGCGCAGGAAAAACCTGATAGGTGGGATGAATATATCCCAGCAGCACTCTTTACCTATCGGGAAGTTCCTCATGGCTCAACAGGACTACCACCCGCTACGTTGCTGTTTGGTCGTCCAATCAAAGGACCGTTGGAAGCAATGTTGAGGAGTTGGACTGAAGAGGGGACGTCAGAAGAAGTGATCTCATCCTATCAATTCGTGGAGGAACTGAAAGAAAAACTCCACAAGGGATGGACTCTGGCAAATCAAAACTTGAAAAAAGCCAGAAAAAGACATGCGGCTTACTACAACCGTAGGTCTAAAGAAAGATCTCTAGAGGTGGGAGATAAAGTCTTGTTGCTACTCCCAACGGGAAACAACAAACTGGAGATAGGTTGGCAAGGACCATTTCCCGTGGAAAGGGTGATATCCAGAACCAACTATCAGATCCGGATCCGGGGAAAGTCGAAGATTTTCCATATCAATCTCTTGCGGAAATACGAAGAGAGACCCGGAGACAAGGCAGCTCACCTCATGGCAATGGCAGTTGCAGTGGAGATGGAAGTGGGAACCAGCGAGGGCAGGGAATATCCCTTGGTACACCAGGAAACCTATAGGGATGTGAAAGTGAACCCTGATCTGACCTCCCAGGAGAGGGAAAGGATAACCCAGGTTCTCATAAGGAGATACTGACTGATAAACCAGGACGAACGAGGTTGGTGGAGTTCGAGATGACTTTGACCACACAGGAGCCGGTTCGTCAGAAGGTTTACCCAGTGCCATTCTCTAAAGAAAAGGCCCTGGAGGAGGAAATAAAAAAACTGCTGGAGGATGACGTGATTGCACCATCCACATCCCCATACAATGCGGGGGTAGTTTTGTTACGCAAACCTAGTGGAGAACACAGGTTGTGTATAGATTACCGACTTCTGAACAGTCATACACAGTTTCAGGTGGAACCTTTGCCGAATCCAACTCAGTTATTCGCTAGGCTCCATAAGGCTCGGTACTTTTCAAAGGTGGATCTGAGTCGGGGGTACTATCAGATACCAGTCAAACCGGAGATTCGACCACTGTTAGCTTTCAGTACACCCAGTGGACACTACGAATTCAAGGTCATGCCCTTTGGACTCAGTAATGCACCTAGTGTGTTTACACGCATGATGAGGACTTTACTAGATCCGTTACAGGATCCGTCCATCATCTCATTCATGGATGATATTCTGATTTCCAGTGACAGCTTGGATGACCACTTACAATCCTTGGAGAGAGTGTTTAATAGACTCAAGGAAGCAGGGCTTACTGCTCGTCCAACCAAGTGCATGATTGGTTACCAGACTCTGGAATTTCTAGGTCACACCATCACTCCAGGACACATTGTTCCAGAAGAGAAGAACCTGGAGAAAATCAGAAATGCACCAAGACCTAAAACGAAGAAGGATGTGCGATCTTTTCTCTCGTTGTGTGGGTTCTACCACAAATTTATCCCACATTTCACTGAACTGGGAGCTCCGTTGACGGAAACCTTGAAAAAGGGATTCCCGGACCAAATCATTTAGACACCAGAATGTGAGATTGCCTATAGTCAGTTAAAGGAGGCCTTGGTCAGCAAACCTGTATTACAGCTCCCTGACCTTTCCAAACAATTTGTGTTGAGAACAGATGCGAGTGCGATTGGAATTGGAGCCGCTTTGTTACAGGAAGGAAAAGACGATGCTTCGGTTTTGAAACCTGTGGCATACGCAAGTAAGAAACTTCTACAGGCGGAAAGGAATTATTCAACCGTCGAGAGAGAGTGCTTGTCCCTCGTATGGGCAGTGCAAAAATTTCAGCCATATTTGTATGGAGTTAAGTTTCGGGTCCAGTCGGATCATCAGCCCCTGATGTTCCTGGCTACTTCTCAGAAGCTCAACGCCCGTTTGATGCGGTGGTCGTTGTTACTTCAACCATATAACTTCACAGTGGAGTACATTCCTGGGAAGGAAAATGTTGGAGCGGATTTCTTATCAAGACACACAGCTCCTGAAGAAGAAGAATGAATCATCTGGATTAAACTCACGGTGGAGAAGAGTGAGATGGACTACTCTCTTAAGAGGGGGCCTATGTCACAAAATGAAACCGTGCGTTTACCCAGCTAATTGTTAGGGAGGATTTTTTGATTAACCGGACTATCTGCTAAGCAACAAGGGTTTCAACGAATACAGAGAAAACATTCATAGTTGTGGCTACACGTGTTTCCAAAACAGGTCGGGCAGAAATAACAGTTGTACTTGTACATCTGGTTGACGGATTGGCCACTGTCGGAAGTGCGGGAGCCGAATCCCGACATCGCCTTGACAAGGTTGTCAACATTTGAATACAAATGGAAGCCGTGGGGTCAGCCCATATACACATTTGGTGGTGAGTGAGGAGGAAGTGAGTGCGCTGAATCATACATCGTTTTGACAAGTCAGATGGAAAACGGAAGTACTCAGCAAGGAAGTAAACAGTCCATATGTCATCTAGTTTCCGGACATCACTCAGAGGGGCAGATTGCTACTGACAGCTTGTTGAGGAAAACTCTTTGTTGGGACTCGACAGCAACTCGCTGGCTTGTTTTGAGAATCTAAACTATTACTGACAGCTTTGACAGGACTTAAGCCAGGAAAATAGTTTCCTGACAATGGATGATATGCGCAAATAACACCTGCAGGACGTCACCCATATCACGTGACCAATTTTAGGAGTTTGCCATATAAACCCGAGTTGGGATCAACTAGGGGGGAGTTGACCAAGAACCGTGGATTATGATGGACGTGTTTGTGGGAGAGCTCTACAGTGTTAGATTAATTTAACATTAACTAGCATGTGCCGTTATGGCAAAGTGTAGTAGCCATCCCGGGAATGAGGCGGTTTTTACATAAGGTAGTCAATATAGTCTATTAGTTCTACTTAATATAGACTGTGGCCTTGTTAAACTATAGTGTGATGATTAGCACTGTTAGTGGAAACTAGTTAGAGTAGAATAGTGATATTAACTCTGCTAGTTAAGAATAGATTAGTGAAGTGTTGATAAGCTTTACTAGTTGAGAATTGAGTAATGAGGGATAATTGGGATCTTCCCGTAGGTGTCCCTGGTGGGCGGGGTTCCGCATTCTGTTTGCTGATTTTTTTCTTTGTCATAGCCTGATTCGGCTCTAGGTGGGTAGCTAATCTGCTCTATGACTAATTCTAGTTAGCTAAAGATCATTAAGCAAGGTGATAGGCTTACACTCAGCCGAAAGGATCAGTGACTAGTACTATCACCAGATGTGTTGTTTCTATCCTAGGTTCCCTACCAGATCCAAGGAAACTCTACAAGTTTTGGGAAAGAATTAAAAAACCCATTCTGAAGAACACCAGTTCAAGAGTCAATAAAGTTGCATACAGAAACATAACTTACGCTAGAAGGAAATTGATTCATCAAAGAGAGTGATGCATATTGATGCACCACACAGCATTAGACAGTAGTAACGAACCGAGAACCGGCTAAGAGTACCTAGTGTTAGTACAGTAACAATTAACATTAGTAATTAGCACTTATGGACTGAATGGTTCGATGTGCAACGAGGATGATCTGTCGACTAACTAACTAACTAACTGCGTACACACTACAAAAGACTTGTGCAGTTTGTTAAGGAACGTTAGGAACGGACATGGTGTAGAGTGCAACCGGTCCATGATTAACTGTTAATACCACCGGTGTCTATTTCGGATGTTCATGAAATTGGATTACCAGAGGTCTACAGAGGCAAAGCATTATCCGGCAAGATGGTTCCGGCAACGGGTGAGACGTACTTGTTCTGACGTAACGTGCTGTGGTCTATCTTTGCTGTGATCAGCTGACTGAGTTGCTGTCTGAGAGTCAGAGTCTACACACTTTATAGAACACGTCACACATTTTCTTCACATACGCGTCTCATATACGTTACACTTTTATTTTAATAAATTACTCTTTATTAATTTCTAGAAGCAAGAGTTGTTGAGTATGTTGCGTTGGGGAAGTATGAGAAGGGGGCATAGTACGACAGTGAGAGAGTGATAGGAAAAGGTGTCCATAGGCTGGTGGAGTGTGTTGGACGGAAGCTGGTGGATTCTCCAGAATATTGAGAAGGAAAAAAAAAATATTATAATGTGGGTGTCGGATCTCCTCACTCCAGGGACGACACTTTAAAGGAGGACACGACAATGGTAGATATGGCGCAGGGTCTATATTGACATGGTAGATATGGTATAGGGTCTAGAATGACATGGTAGATATGGTCTAGGGTCTATATTGACATGGTAGATATGGTGTAGGGTCTAGATTGACATGGTAGATATGGTCTAGGGTCTATATTGACATGGTAGATATGGTGTAGGGTCTATATTGACATGGTAGATATGGTGTAGGGTATATATTGACATGGTAGATATGGTCTAGGGTCTATATTGACATGGTAGATATGGTGTAGGGTCTATATTGACATGGTAGATATGGTGTAGGGTATATATTGACATGGTAGATATGGTCTAGGGTCTATATTGACATGGTAGATATGGTGTAGGGTCTATATTGACATGGTAGATATGGTGTAGGGTATATATTGACATGGTAGATATGGTCTAGGGTCTATATTGACATGGTAGATATGGTGTAGGGTCTAGATTGACATGGTAGATATGGCGCAGGGTCTATATTGACATGGTAGATATGGTGTAGGGTCTAGATTGACATGGTAGATATGGTCTAGGGTCTATATTGACATGGTAGATATGGCGTAGGGTCTAGATTGACATGGTAGATATGGTCTAGGGTCTATATTGACATGGTAGATATGGTGTAGGATCTATATTGACATGGTAGATATGGTGTAGGGTATATATTGACATGGTAGATATGGTCTAGGGTCTATATTGACATGGTAGATATGGTGTAGGGTCTAGATTGACATGGTAGATATGGCGCAGGGTCTATATTGACATTGTAGATATGGTGTAGGGTCTATATTGACATGGTAGATATGGTCTAGGGTCTAGATTGACATGGCAGATATGGTGTAGGGTCTATATTTCAAGCGTGGGTAAAGCAAAAGAGACGTCCAATTTTAAAATAGCGTGCAGACACCGTTTTCATTGAACTCCTTTCCTTCCAATAGTTATATTAACGGGGGTCTCCGTAGCGGAGTGGCTGAGGCGCTTGCCTCGCGCTGAAGGCTCTGAGTTCAATTCCGAACTCCGTCTTTCGGTTTACGATTGCAATTTGTACGGAGACTCCCGAGGATAGTCGCCGGAGTTGCGGGATTCTGTCATGTGTGAGGCTTTCAGCAGGTCGACCTGTGAACATTTACTGAGCCACAGGGATTTAAACTCGGTGCAATGAAGTCGATCTTAAGTCTGTACCCCCCCCCCCCCCCAACCTTTGAATCCACTAATGTTTCTGATTCTCTTACGTTTTTATATTTATACATTTATATACATATATTTATATACAAGGGCGGATGTATGCTTTTCAGCTGAGTTGGCAAATATCACATTCATATCCACATGTAATCACAGGAAATACGCGTTGTCTTACTACTCAGGTTTCCGTTATTCCATCTGTCATATTCAATAATTACTTAATTTCTGTGGTTGTTGTAGAGCAATGTTTGGTGATTTCTGTCATCATCTTTTCATGCTCATTCAACATGACACCTAGATATTCAAAACTGCTCACTTTTCACAAGTCCTCCCCGTTGATAAATACATATTTCTGTTGCCTTATTTGAATTATCGTTGTCGTTACTGTTGTTTGTTTTTCCTCGCCCTTCTAGCTTTATTCTTGAACTGATCTAATTAATTAGTTTACTTAATACCCATATCTGCACTCGTCATTTCATCACCAAGCTATGTCTCTACAATAAAAGTTGCATATCCTTTATAGGATGTCGCAGTCAACCCCAGAAATTTTGGCTGTTTATGATTTCTTAGTACGTTTACGTTCAGTAGTTTGCCATTACTTTCTGAACGCAGTAAAGATTGACAGAAAAGGATCGGCGGAAGTTGCGTCCAGGAAGTTAGATGTACAGTCTGTTAGGCTGTATCCTGATCATATCCTGCTAATGTTTGTCCATATCTTTGATGCCACCTTGTTCTTTTTCCCTGAACATTCTCTCTAATATAGTTCTGAGTAGACTGTTCTGTCTGCTTTAATATAACACACCTTCGCTGTCTTTCTCATTGTTATTTCCTTCAGTAGCGGCCTATCTTCTAGATTAAACAACTCGTAGGCAACCACGCATGTCGTCTCTTTGCTTTGCACAGGTGCGGGAGTATATGGTAATAAGTACTGTGTCTGTTATAATTAGGGGGAAGTCTACCGTGGCTAGCTTATGAGGCTAGTCAGCTGAGACACGTGGACAGGGGAGATCAGGCGACTGAGAATCTGGAAGTCTGGTATATCAATTGTCAACGAACGTGGTTCACAGAGGTAAACATCTACAGGATATGTTCCACAAGATATGCGGCCGTTCCGAGGAACTCTTAAATTTAAAGAAGAAGAAGAAGAAGAAGAAGAAGAAGAAGAAGAAGAAGAAGAAGAAGAAGAAGAAGAAGAAGAAGAAGAAGAAGAAGAAGAAGAAGAAGAAGAAGAAGAAGAAGAAGATGAAGAAGACTGGTAATGATGGGTCACGTTAGTAGGTTCTGCTAGGCGACTGCGGTGCCAACATTCAACCGGGTTACAATGTTAAGAGATGAACTGACCTGTTCCCTTTCTTGTCGTTTCTTTCCCACGGACAACTCCAGTATCAGTTTACCAACAGTATCGATCCTAGCGTGGTACTGAACAACAAAGACTTTGAACCCATTAAGATCTTTTGACGAGCCCGTGTAAATACCCAGATGGATTGGTCAAAGTGCGTAACTGCGACAAGATCATAGGCCTGAACAGAGACCGGTTATCCTGTGAGATGGCGATTCAATATTGCCCAAACTTACCAACATGGCTCATAAAGATGGTGTTAACAATGATGATAATAATGATGATAAGCCTGTGAACTATGCACAATGTCTCCACTGCAATGCTTTCCCCTTCCTCTCCCTGCGATCGCCTCTGTGATAACTACACCGACACGTGATTTTTGCATGTAGGTTTTCATAGTTCCACGCACAAGTTTAGTGTTGATTCAGTAGTGGGCCAATATATCTTTCTCAATTCACTGTGAGGGTGACAATTCTGTAGAACACGTGTGGACAACACAAACACGCCCATTAATATAAACGGACACGCACTGCAATGATAACTGAAACTACAGGTGTAAGTGCAAACTACCGAAGACTGAACAAGTCAAGGACAAAAAGAACCAACACGCGACACACAAAACAGTACAGTAATACATTCGTAATGCTAATTACTAATTCAAGAACCGTCCCAGTCCGTGCATCATAGTCGACGTTGATGTTGGAAAACAGGAGAGATGTCCTACTGGTAAGTAATGTCACCTGACAGTTCTCGGGTGCCAAAAAAGCTAAACAAAGATGACACGTGACAGCGAGGACGTGGTCTGAAACCAACTGATGTCATGCCATCTAAATAGAAATACACTTCTGGACAAACAAGGGGCCGCTGACAAGAAAGAGCTGTCGTCAGGCTAATCCATACTCTACATCACCATCTGTTCCACGACGAACGCTCTACAAACGGAACACATAACAGTCTCCGCTGCCTGGCCTGAATGCGACCGGAGTCCATTATTCAGCAGACTTGTATGCTCGGCTAAATAGGAAGACAAATTAGCCAAGTGAAAAGCGACTTTAAGATGCACAATTCATAACGCTTATATTGATTACAGCGCGCTAGAGAGAATGGGTTGGCCCAGAGAAAGGGAACAGGATAAAGTAAACAATGAAACAGCACACGGTTAGTCAGTGAAGAATGCGGGACATAAAAGCTGTATAAATGGATGAATATTGCATGAATGTTGGACATTTGGAGTAGTTACGCATGATTTGTTGTATAAGAAATGTGTTTTAAAAATCCCTAGCAATATCTCAGCAGCCATCTTTCTCCCCATACACCGCCAAACTCCCACGTCACTACTGGTAAATACAGGAATGTTCAATAGACTTTTATTTTTCGTTCGCTCGCTGTGAACTCAAGGGTAGTAATGCATACATGTGCTACTATTCTAGTGCATTAATTAGACTGATTGTTGCGTGTGGATTAGCTTTCCCTATTACCAGTGTCCCTCGCCATCAGGCGAACCAACTCCGACGTCAAAGATCTTGTAATTTTCGTCCCCAATTTAACGACGAGAAGTCAACATTTTAATCCACTTGACCGGTGTAGGGGTTGAACCCGCTGCTCGGCATCAGAACACCGAAAGTTTAAGATCGAGCGCCATGACCCACTGGACCATGCTAACCTCCAATAAACGCCTGTTCTCTCTTCTATCATTAAAAAATAAGTATGGACTTTTGTACGCGCATGCGCATCAGGCGTACGGTGCTAGGCCCCTAGCTGTACAGACCCAACCAGCACTGTGTGGCTGATGTGGCAGAATCACACAGGTCGCCTCTACTTCCCAAGACAGTTCCGGGTACACGTATAACCATTGTTTCGACCAGAGGGCCCAGGTGGAATTCTAGACACTGGAATTCGCCTCGACACGGATTGAACCCCGTGGCGACTAGGCTGGCAGGGGAGCGTGTAGTCACTATGCCACTGTGGCTCCGGCTTCTATCACTTTTTTTTTTTACATATCCCTTACAGGACGTTGCAGTCAACATCAGCATTTATCCCTTACATGACGTTGCAGTCAACATCAGCATGTTCCAACTACTGTTGATATACTAGTTTGAGCGACCGGCTCACATACCCCGTAAGTTACCAACGCGGCGAGAACCGCTACCAATTCTCGCGCAAGTAACGTTACTCACGAGAATATACGGGATTACGGAGTAAGACGTTAACCCATAAGCCAGGCAGACGGTGCCTCTATCACTACCTCCAGTGTATATCTGTCTACTGAGGGATGGTGAGGGCACCGTGGGTGCATGCATCAGACTTAAGAGTGAAATCGCAGTCTTCGAGAAGGTTCGCGATCCACAGTCCACGGTCGCTGGTGAGGTGTATCAATGTATGGGTCATGTTACGGCGTCATTATGCGAGGCTCCCCCCCCCCCCCCACTGTCTCCCGGTGTGTGTCACTTTGTTATACCAATCATATCAGCTGTGACAAGGAATTCCTGTACGTACTTACTACGTGCACACCCACGCGCGCGCCCATTTACATCACATTACCGACCGACCGACCGACCGACCGAGCGACACGTGACAAGAACGGTTTAGGGATCCCCTTGGCGAAGTGGTAAAGCCGGAGGTCTCACGTTCCGAAGGTTATGTGTTCGATTCCTGACTCCATCACCCGACTCATGAATGCAATGTTTTCAGAGACGCCTGGTAGTCGTCGCTGGAGCTCTGGCGTTCATATTTTGTACCGCGCTTTCGACAGGCCGCCCTACAGAACTGATCGACCATATGGGTTACAACGTGGTGCAATGAAGTCGATCTTACGCCTTAATACTAACCTTCTTCTAAACAAAAACGATTATCTACCGTACAGAGAACAGGTACGCGGCGTGGAACTGAACCAACAATTGAACACAAAGTACATCTAAGACAATGAAATGGTAACCAGTGGTATATAATTATATTCACGTGGTTCAAACTGAGCGCAGCGGAGCCCTATAATTTAGGGTTGAGTGCGAAAGCGATCGAAAACACCGGGATACATATAAACAACAAGCAAAGGTAACCTCGTCGGTTTACCCTCAAGTGGGCGCAATGTGATAAATATTTATTGTATGTTGCATGTCCTTTGCGGGACGTCGCAGTCACCCCAGTCCCCATTGGTTAATTGCGATTTAATGGGTAATTTTACTCTCAGTAGTTAACCAAACCTTTCTGAACGAACATTCTACATGTAAGTTGAGACCGGGGAGTGTGACTGCCACGATCACCAGATAAAGTTAAAACGCGAGCGTGCTAGACCTTTCGGCGACGCCGACATCCATTTATGCTGAATGGGCTGGGACGGTAGCATGGGTAAATAGAGGAATCGGTACAGAACTCCAGAGACCGAAATTTGCGGAGAGGCATTAACGCCTACGCCAACTGGCTTTGGACATGATGATGATGATGATGATGATGATGATGATGATGATGATGATGATGATGATGAAGAACAAGTGAGTGCGGTGAAGAGTTTAATTTCTCGCCGCCAGTTCCCACTACATGGTGTATCGAAGCGATGCCGCGACACGACAATCCACCCCCACCAGCCACTATAGCCTGGTGTGAACGAGCGTCTTTCCCCAACAACATAAAACAACAGCCGGAAAAGCCTACCCTGTTTCTGGTAAAACGTGGAAGACGCAAGGCGCAGTTGGCGCGACAGTGGATCCAGACAGCATCAATAAAACCGGAAACGCTGGCTGCAAATTCTTGCTTTGTAGTTGCCCTAAAAGCTTGGGCGGGACGGGGGATGTGTTGGGTCTGGTACCTGGGTGATAAACTGTGCTAGAAGATTGCCCCATGCTTGTCCAGGGGGGTATGGAAAGGACATTCACAAATATAGATACATAACCCCTCTCTTGTGATATTTGATCTGCGCACGGCCAGCCGGACTGTATGTTTTGATGTTCAAGGTTGAGGGCAGTGTTAACTCTAGATCAGATACTACTGCCTTGCCAGTGTCTTCTTGAGGCGGCTAGCCGACTGGCGTAGGCGAGCGTGGCGATTTGCATCCCCCCAGCCGCCGGTGAGGTTTATCAATTTATGAGGCATGTTACGGCGTCATTATGCGAGGCGGTCCAGACTGTCTTCCATCTATGTTCCCTTTTTTTTCCCCTTAATGTGAATAATAATATTTGTTGCAAGGAATTCGAATACGTATTTACGTACGTACATACTCGCTTGCGCACATATTATACACAGCACATTACCGATCGATCGATATCCATCCTCACATACACGCACGCACGCACATACGTACATACATACACACACAAATACATACATACACATGCGCGCGCGCATATGCATAACATTACCGACCAACCGACATGCATCATTCCATCCATCCACACAAGCATACATACACACTTAAACAAATAGATACACGCGCACGCGCGCACACACACACGCACCACACTCACGTAGAAGCGCGCGGATGTTCAGGTAAGTACAACACAACCACAGGCACCTGGACACAACCACACATTCATCACCACGTCACCAATGGCCCTAGTCACGACACAAGGCATTACTTTAATGAACCATAATTCACAGACTGGGCGTCTGGTCTTAAATCAGGGCCCCTCGGAAAACGTCACACACGTAACTAGTGAGACCATCCCCCATCCCATTCCTGTGATGATTTACTTCCAAAGTCACTTACACCACTAATCATTGTTAAAGTATGAATAAAATTAGTGGAGCTGCGGTAAAGCTGTGGAAATGTAAACAATATAGAATAACAAATGTAATGCAGCTTTACAGAAAACAATTACGGAAAACACGGGACGTTTCGGTGACTAGCATTCACCAGCAACCAAATATATACATAAAACACAAAATATAATCACAGAATAGACACTCCAGTGATTACATCAAGGCACAAGAACTGGATGAGAAGAATGAAAAGATGGGGGAATATGAGAACAATGGAGAGAAAATGAAAACTTGAAAAATAGAAAATTGCAACTTATCTCAAAAACCGAGGCTGTGATACCAACCGGGATTATGAGATAAGTAGTAATTTGTTTTCACGTTTTCACTGTAGGCATGGACCCTAATATAACTTCTCTTTGAGGGTGAACGGGGTGTGGGTAATGGTATATTCAAATTCGAATATTCTTAAGGATTAATTGCCACTGTCTCGGAAGGAAGGGCGGGTAAGAATGCAACTGACCACCGCATCCCTTTATGTCAGTGGTTCTCAACCTTTTTTGGCCCATGCACCCCTTCACCAAATTTTCAGAATGTCACCCCCCCCCCCTTTCGTATTTCCTCCCTATAACCCCCCCCCCCTTACACAGTATACGTAAAAATAGAAGCTAAATTTAATAACACATACTAGCACAAGTCTAGACGTCTACGTAAAACGTGTTTTGCGGGTCTACTTACGTTATAAAACGAATTCAGAAGGGCGAGAAGTACAGAGCCATAAGATATGGGGGGAAAACTAATATCAAGTAATCGGTTCTTGTATTAACACGATCTTGAAATAATCTTAATTTCTCCCCCCCCCCCCACAAACCCTAAGATACCCCCTGGGGGGGGGGGGTATTCCCCAACGGTTGAGAACCACTGCTTTATGCAGTAACTTAGATTGTGTGAGAGCATAATATTTCAATTTCAGTGTTCCTCCGATGTAATTTTAACCTCAGTTACAAACAGCTGGGTAACAACGGATAACATAAGTTACACTAACTTAAGTAACATATGAAATGACAGAGATGGTTTCAGGGACATGGTCGCCAGTGTTTGCACTAGACCAACACATGAACACGAAGTGTGGAAGCAATTAAAGAGAATCACTTGAATATTTTCCCAAAAGACGGCAATGACAGCATTCCAAAAAAGCGAACAAACCAACAAACTTATTATCAAAGAGTTAAGAATTAGGCACGCAGGCCCGTCAGACATTGTCCTTCTTATGTCTGCTGTCAAACATTATTTCATTCATACAAATATTATTTTCATTCATACATCGCGTATGAAGCTAATCATTGACAACATAAAAAATATACATTATAAACACCACCATTCCTAAAGTTAACGAAAACATATCACGAAACACACATACGAACAGTCTTAGATTTAGTGGAAGAGAGTGTGAATGGATCAAGCAATACTCGTAGAACCTAAACGCAGTCCACCACCAGAGACCAATGCTTTGCTTGCGTTTGCTGGCTGTGAACTCCAGCGTGAAGTCATGTATGTCGGATGAAGACATCCTGTTGTCCAACATCAGTATGATGTCATACCAGACTGAGGTTTGCGTGAGTATCCGTTGTCCCATGTCTGACTTATTGGTGTGCAGACTGGTGGTTCCTCGCCGTGCAGGCAGATACTCTCCGACTTTGAAAGAATCAGCGATCCTACTACGTTAGCCAGGACCGCGAAGGGGCCTGTTGTCCAAGACGCACGACTAGGACGTGTTAGTAGGTCTTGGCCAGTATAGAACCTGGCCTCGTGCCTTGGAAACACCTCTGCGTCCCAATCCACCAGAGGTCAATAATTTATATCTCGATAACAGGAAGAAAAAAAAACACAGTGGAAGGAAGACAAGCGCCGCCTCAACAGAAACTCGGGCAGAATAAATACACAGATTGAGTATCGAATGATGGCAAACGTACACATATTGACCAAAGACGTATAATATAGACTAAGGAGACAAAATATATTTTCTTCCCACACATACCCCCACCCCCACATTAATCTGCCTCTAATCCTTTTCTACGAGTGTTTTTATGTATCCCAGTTACTTTTACCCCTGTGGGTTTCACATAAAAGCCTTTCTAGTAATACTATCAACACGTTTCCTCAATGTGTGTCGGTCATATCCCGGTTCCCTTATTTCACTAGAACGTGCTTGGTTCTATGCTCAACCTGTCCATCAACAACTCTGATATATCCGCCATCACATTAATATTAAAACGGTCCATTTCTTGGAATATGCCAATAAAAAGTACGCACGGTTCAGTGAAAGAAGCAAAACAATAGCAAGAACCAGCCTCTCAACATGTAATCATATTAGCTGAATACAGTAACAGCCCTACCGTTAAAAAACAAACACAAAAACAACACCAAAAAACTCAATATGATCGCCGTTTCCATGACAACCACCAGCAACATGACATCAAACTGTCTTGCCTTTCATGATTATAACGGGGATAGGCCACGCTTTTTTATATTTCAGTTGAAATCTTGAGGATGGTTATGAAAAGTGCTTTTAATACGGTTGCTCCTTTTCATAAATAATTAACCCACAAAGATAAAACCTAACCACGCCGAACAAGTTATTAACTGTAGTGGGAGGGGGGAAGTGGGTAAAAGGCGAGGGCTGCGATCCCACAGAGATTAAACACACATATTTAATAGATCAATACAATAACAAAGATAACATGGAACTCCATTATGCCAGCAGTCAACAACGTAAACGGGTTAAAATGTTATTAATAATAAAGAAATACTAATTATTAATTTTGTTTGAGAAAAATAAATATGTTTTAAAAATAGCACGAAAAGAAAAAGACAACAGAATAAGAACACTGCTAGACATGTATTTCTCTCTCTCTCTCTCTCTCTCTCTCTCTCTCTCTCTCTCTCTCTCACACACACACACACACACACACACACACACACACAAGATAAGACCGTGATTTTAACACACACAAAACGTATATGTTCTTTGCAGGAGACTTCAATCAGCCAAGTCCCTAATTTTCTGTTTGAGAGTTACTAGGCAATTTACGTTCAGTAGTTTGCCATTGATGTATCAAAAACATAGCTATAATTAATAGGAGAAGTTGGTAGTGTAGTGATTAAATATCCGGGTGATTTTCCCATAGGTGGCTGCCTGGTTGTGAATTCTGTGGGGAAAAATGAGTTGTACTGGAAACTCCAATGCACTGGCATTTAGGTCTCTGACCACCAAGAGATCTGCTTTTGGAGCGAGTTTGGGGTATAGATACTGGAACCGGCGGGAATCTACATTTATCAAAAGGAATAATCGACACAAGCATTTACTATGTGTGGGGAGTGTATGGCCAGAGAAGACACTCCAGAGACCTGTACAATGCTGATTTACTGGGCATCAGGATTGGCCAAACAGCCCCACTAACTAGCTTTATGATGACACACCGTCTGGAACTGTCAAGCTGCTATCTGTACATACATGGCACATGATGATGATGGTTCCCACTAACTAGCTTTATGATGACAGACTGTGCGGAACTGTCAAGCTGCTATCTGTACATACATGGCACATGATGATGATGGTTCCCACTAACTAGCTTTATGATGACAGACAGTGTGGAACTGTCAAGCTGCTATCTGTACATACATGGCACATGATGATGATGGTTCCCACTAACTAGCTTTATGATGACACCCTGTCTGGAACTGTCAAGCTGCTATCTGTACATACATGGCAAATGATGATGATGGTTCCCACTAACTAGCTTTATGATGGCACACTGTCTGGAACTGTCAAGCTGCTATCTTTACATACATGGCACATGATGATTATGGTTCCCACTAACTAGCTTTATGATGGCACACTGTCTGGAACTGTCAAGCTGCTATCTTTACATACATGGCACATGATGATGATGGTTCCCACTAACTAGCTTTATGATGACACACTGTCTGGAACTGTCAAGCTGCTATCTGTACAAACATGGCACATGATGATGATGGTTCCCACTAACTTTATGATGGCACACTGTCTGGAACTGCCAAGCTGCTATCTTTACATACATGGCACATGATGATGATGGTTCCCACTAACTTTATGATGGCACACTGTCTGGAACTGTCAAGCTGCTATCTTTACATACATGGCACATGATGATGATGGTTCCCACTAACTTTATGATGACACACTGTCTGGAACTGTCAAGCTGCTATCTGTACATACATGGCACATGATGATGATGGTTCCCACTATCTAGCTTTATGATGACACACTGTCTGGAACTGTCAAGCTGCTATCTTTACATACATGGCACATGAAGATGGTGGTTCCCACTAACTTTATGATGGCACACCGTCTGGAACTGTCAAGCTGCTATCTTTACATACATGGCACATGATGATGATGGTTCCCACTAACTTTATGATGGCACACTGTCTGGAACTGTCAAGCTGCTATCTGTACATACATGGCACATGATGATGATGGTTCCCACTAACTAGCTTTATGATGACACACTGTCTGGAACTGTCAAGCTGTCTACACATACATGGCACATGATGATGATGGTTCCCACTAACTAGCTTTATGATGACACACCGTCTGGAACTGTCAAGCTGCTATCTTTACATACATGGCACATGATGATGATGGTTCCCACTAACTTTATGATGACACACTGTCTGGAACTGTCAAGCTGCTATCTGTACATACATAGCACATGATGATGATGGTTCCCACTAACTAGCTTTATGATGACACACCGTCTGGAACTGTCAAGCTGCTATCTTTACATACATGGGACATGATGATGATGGTTCCCACTAACTAGCTTTATGAGGACACACTGTCTGGAACTGTCAAGCTGCTATCTGTACATACATGGCACATGATGATGATGGTTCCCACTAACTAGCTTTATGATGACACACCGTCTGGAACTGTCAAGCTGCTATCTTTACATACATGGCACATGATGATGATGGTTCCCACTAACTTTATGATGACACCATGTCTGGAACTGTCAAGCTGCTATCTTTACATACATGGCACATGATGATGATGGTTCCCACTAACTAGCTTTATGATGACACACTGTCTGGAACTGTCAAGCTGCTATCTGTACATACATGGCACATGATGATGATGGTTCCCACTAACTAGATTTATGATGACACACTGTCTGGAACTGTCAAGCTGCTATCTTTACATACATGGCACATGATGATGATGGTTCCCACTAACTTTATGATGACACACTGTCTGGAACTGTCAAGCTGCTATCTTATCTTTACATACATGGCACATGATGATGATGGTTCCCACTAACTAGCTTTATGATGACACACAGTCTGGAACTGTCAAGCTGCTATCTTTACATACATGGCACATGATGATGATGGTTCCCACTAACTAGCTTTATGATGACACACTGTCTGGAACTGTCAATCTGCTATCTGAACATACATGGCACATGATGATGATGGTTCCCACTATCTAGCTTTATGATGACACACTGTCTGGAACTGTCAAGCTGCTATCTTTACATACATGGCACATGATGATGATGGTTCCCACTAACTTTATGATGACACAGTCTAGAACTGTCAAGCTGCTATCTTTACATACATGGCACATGATGATGATGGTTCCCACTAACTAGCTTTATGATGACACACTGTCTGGAACTGTCAAGCTATCTTTACATACATGGCATATCGAATGAAAGAATGTTGCGATCAATCCCCGGCTTCACTGTCCAGGCAATGTTAGGTACAGTAGTTTGCCACAGCTTTCTGAACAAGAAGTCAACATTTAAGTCCAACTGACCGTTGTAGGGAATGAATACACTACGCCACAGTCAATATACAGGAAGATTAAACGCCAGAACTTTAAACCTTACGGCCACGCCGACGTCTGCAGCATATGTAGGAGACGAACAATGTTTTCTAGAGTCGCTTCATGATCAGACAAGTACGCACGTTTATTTTGTGTGTGCATATTTACAAATCTTCGGGCTTCATGTGTTCAATTGCGTCTGATTTTGTCCCCCTGAACAACGAGGGCTTTGTGACCACAACGCTTACTCTAGTCATTTGTGATTTGGTAAAGCTCGTGTACGGGTATCCCTGTGATCACGCACGAGCTGAGACTAAGATAACGATGTTCGTCCATCATGAATGACGAGGACCATTCATTACACTACATCTTTGATTTGATGAGGAACGAATGACTTGCGCTTTGGTTTTGTATAGCGAGGAAGTGGTCGCGCAACTTCGTCGTCCCCGCTCCCTCGTCTGTGTCCGTCTGGCTCCAGTGGCGAGCATGGCAAGACGACTGGAAGACGGACACAGATGCAGTGGCATTAGGCTGCCACGGCCAGTTATCCCTGTTTATATTGGCTCTCGGGAGCCTCGTGCAGAGGCCCTTCCGTCAATTCCTTTAATTTTCAGTTTTAAGACAAGCGTAGCAACAAGCAATGAGCGTATGATTACTAATAGGATCAACACGATTTCCTTCGCCGAAGACGGACTGACCGCCAGAACGGACCACACACACATGAGGCGAGAAACTGCCCACAGAAGATACTGCTCGTCTAAGTTGCGCGCAGATCTCCCGATTTACGGTTGAGCCTCTCCAGCGCAAATGTTCACATGGCGACTGACCGGACAGACGTTCATGCACACGCAAGCCAAGAGTAGCATCGCTAAAGCGAGCATATGACTACTGGCAGGATCAACCAGATATCTATCGGACAGATGGACTATTCACGCACACGCAAGCCAAGAGTAGCATCGCTAAAGCGCGCCCTCCCGGTACAAGGTGATACATGCAAAACCACTGGACGCCTACCGACGAGCTTTCAAGCTACGCCGGCAGGACTGACCGAAAAAAAAAGCTATACCAGCTTACTGACTGCAGGCCCACTACTCATCGAGACAGAGTGGGCGCTTATCGAGACTTTGTCGAACGGTCGTACAAATTTTGCTCTTTTGCCCGCTCAAACCACGACCCTGGCTGCACGATGCGGTTACATTCTTGAAACGCCTGCCTCGCTAACTTACGTTGGCTGGGAAGATACCATTTTGGTACACCTCACACAGCCATCCGAGACAACGAACGCTAGACACGGAACTGATCTAGCGAACCGTACAGCCCCACGACTAAGATAACAGGAAGATACTGGGACACTCTTGAAGTAACCCGTGAGACAGGAAAGTGACGGCATACAAAGAAAACCAAAACAAACACAGCCAGTGCAACAACTACTAGCATGGCTTCAAAAGCAGAGACTGGCCCAAGCAATGCAGGCTTATGGCACCTCGGTTCAGTTATCTCGGAACAGTCATAACATATGATGGGAGATGCTTTGAAGATAGAACAAGAATCGCCATGGCGAAGGTAGCCTTTTGCAAGATGAAAAACATACTGGCCAATAAAAAAAAATATCAATTGAAACGAGACAAAGTTTTGAAGTGCTACATAGAACCTGCACTTTTGTATGGATGTGAAGCGTGGACAATGAGCAGACAAGCTGAAAAACATTTAATAGCTGTGGAAAATGCAAAGAATACCATGGACAGACCAATACAGACAAATACCAATGAACAAGTCCTTCAAGAAACAAATGAAGATCGTAAACTGATTAGAGACAGACGTAGACAGTTAAAATTGTTTGGGCATATTATGAGAAGAAATGAATTGGAGAACTTGGTGACAACTGGCAAGATCGAAGGGAAGAGACCAAGGGGAAGACCGATAAGTAAATACCTGGATGGCTTGGCCACGTGGCATGATTGAGACAAGAACACTGAGCTAATCCACGACTCTGGTGATCGAGTGAGATGGCAAAACATGACCGCCCACGCTTATCGGCGTGCTCATGATGGATGGCACAACAGCAGCTAAACTGAAGTGACATATTATTGAGAACATGCATCCTTCAGGTGGCAACTTTACAATTTCGCGATCACTAAAGAAAATCAATCTGGGAATTTGAAAGTAAATGTAACACAACAATTCTTAGAATATCGTGGACCAAGAAGAACAATAATGGCATTCTGCAAGATCTGAATAAACAACAAAGACCATTGATTCAAAACAGCAGGGTGTCTCGGAACCCTTTGCCCATATTAAGTGTCACAGTGGTTAGGAAAGATCCATAATGGAAGGACAAAAAACACAGAGGAACCACAACTCTGGTGATCGTGTAAAATGGCGAAACATGATCGCCCATGCTTATAGGCATGGCACATGGTGATGACGATGATGATGATGGAAGGCATGGTTTCTGCCAAAAGAGACAGGTGGTCGACCAGCCCGAAGATGTACACGGGATAATTAAGGCACCTTGGGCATTTGGTGGATGAGTCAGTGGAACTAGTGAAAGATCCAGAATCTTCTGGGCGGGCCGTGATAACAATAGTCGCACATAGAACCTGATATATGATGAGCTGCCAGTATCGCTCCAAAGATTGCATGCACTTTAACTGCCACGCAAAATAATACTGACAGACAACAAATCATGCAATGAACATGTGAAAACAACCACCTCGGTAAGGATTAATATATATTTTTTTTATTCGCATATCCTTTACAGGACATCGCTGTCAACAGCAGCATCTTTCAGCTGTCTGTTGATTTCTTGGCAAGATTACGCTCAGTAGTATGCCATTGCTTTCTGAGCGGCCGGCTCAGCTATCCCGCAAGTCACCAGCGGGGGAAGAATCGCTCCCAGCTCTCGCCCGCTACGAGACTCTGCGTGATAAACGGGATTACGGAGAGAAAGTGTTGTAACCCTTCAGCCAGAAAGACCGGCAAGGATTAATATAAACAACGAGAAATGGCCCACTACAAAATGTCCACACAGTAACTGCGCTGTGAGCCAAGCAATCAAATAATAGATGGTAAGAATTAACAATAAAGTCATTAACTCTATGAGCTCTTCTTCTTGACAAATTATTATATTTACAGTAACATTCTTGAAAATAACGCACATTGAAAATAACACTATCAGAAGGAAACAGCGTAATAATTGTCTGCCTGTTGATTAGTTAAAAATGTAACACGCAGGCAGAGGCATTTGCAATAATAGGTGCGAAAGAAGCAATTATTGTAACAGGTAGGTCATCACCAGTTTAATTAACAAATAGGACATTTAAAATAAGTATAAGATAAATTTGTACAATAAGAAGCCAGACAGAAGCATGTGAAAAGTAGGAGGACATATAACATAGACAAGTAATGTAAGAAGCAGAACACAAACATGTAACGTAACAAGTAGAAGAGAAATCTGTAATTTAACAATTAGGACTTATATTTCCAGTAACAAATAGGGCCTGGAGTAAGTAAAGTAATAATTAGAACAAGAGCATTTATGTAAACAAGTAGGACATGAAATGTAAATAGTAAAACAGAAACGTGTAATGTAACAAGACAGAAACATATAATGTAACAAGACAGAAATGTGTAGTGTAATAAGTAGGACAGAAGCATGTAACAGGTCAGGCAGAAACATGTAATGCAACAAGTAAGATAGACACATGTAAATAAGTAGGATATAAATGTGTAATATAACAAATAAGACATACATTTAACATAACAAGTAGAACCTAAAGTAACTAAAGTAACAAGTAGAACAAACAGCATGTAAAATAACAATACTACAGTGCTGGGAGTGCGGTCAGCTAATGCCATTTCTTGTCTCCAGCATATTCCGAGAGCGGTGGCCCTGGGAGCACAGCTCGTCAGTCGAGCGTGTGTCGTCGCGCCTATTACTCGCCCCACACACGCCACGAGCACACACTCGACAGTCGCTCGTACACTCCTGCAACATCAGTACAGTTTTCTGCTCTCCCCACTACACATCCTTCAATTTGTTTTTCTTTTTCAATAATACCAAGAACCGCCACTAACAATCAAATGCACTTAATACGATCGGTTGAGATCCGACCTGATAAATGCTAGACCGTATTCTCTCTCTCTCTCTCTCTCTCTCTCTCTCTCTCTCTCTCTCTCTCTCACCCCCCCCCCCACAACCAACCCATCTCACGCACCCAGTTTGCACACGATAAAAAACAAGCCCTGCTCATCGACTGTAGATTGTTGCCGCACTACTTTCTCATCTCACGGCAAATTATAAAGTGTTCCAAGGAAGTAGTCGGTTAATCATAGCAATTTGGAAACCCTGATCATTTGGGGAACAATGCTAGGCGTGATATGACAAGCCGATAACTGATGTCAAGTGTTTACGTCTCTCTCTCTCTCTCTCTCTCTCTCTCTCTCTCTCTCTCTCTCTCTCTCTCTCTCTCTCTCTCTCTCTCTCTCTCTCCTTTTAGTAGAACAACGACCCACAGTGTTAACATTTAAATACAATAAAACGGAGTATCTAAACTAAAATGGTAGAGAAAGAGAGAGCCAGAGAGAGAGAGAGAGAGAGAGAGAGAGAGAGAGAGAGAGAGAGAGAGAGAGAGAGAAAGAGAGTACAGTTGTGTTTTTAAAATAAAGGTGTGCCACATGGGATTCGAACCTGCGAGAGAGAGAGAGAGAGAGAGAGAGAGAGAGAGAGAGAGAGTGTGTGTGTGTGAGTGAAAGCGAGACAGCGAATGTGTTTGTGAGTGAAAAAGAGGAAGGCAGACACAGAGGGAGAGAGAGAGAGAGAGGAAGACAGGGAGAGAGTGGGCGGAACAGAGGCTGAGAAGAATATCAACCAAGAAATTACAAAACAACACACAACTGGTCATGGCAGTTCTTCACCCACAAGAGACCATAACCAAGGCAAATTACACAATATAAAATATAACAACAGAAAAAAAACACAACACACAACAAAAGACACGCGGGGACACAGAAATAGTTTCAGCGATGTCACCCACAGCTAGAGGCGGAAACAGTGGGAAATGGCCAAGTTAACCGGACAACAACAGAGAACAGAAACAAATACAACTCACCAACAATCAGCGGACATAATGGTAACGCTTCTGTAGCTTCGGTGTTTGTGAACATTCCACAATTCACGGACACGATCGCAAATTAAAATCAGCAACAGGCGGTTTGGAAGCAGATCATTTTGCGTTGAATGTCGATCGTATGAGCATCGGTCGTTCAGAAAGCAGTGGTAAACCACTAAATGTATAAGTTGCCTAGTACATCAGTTAATAAATGCTGGGGTTGGTTGCAACGTCCGATAAAAGAGCCTACAATGTATTGTTAAAGGAGGACCCCGTGTTCACGACTTGTAGTATACTGAGTGTATGGTGCTGGCCCTATATTATTAAACCAACTGGCACTGGATAGGTATTGTGGGGGATCACGCCTGCTGCTTTTATTTCTCGCACATTTCTTAGTACCTACTTAAGGTTAGGTCGATTTGGGAACCCACGTCAATGAATATCATTCCTGTCCCGAAGCGGATTCGAACAAATGACCATCGGTAAACGGGCTAGCCACTGCGATAAGGCGGTAGCTAATATGAGGACATAGTATAACTACCTCAGTAAGTCAGTTACTCGACAGATCACCCTCATTGCACGTGGAACCATTCAGTCCATAAGTGCTCCGCAAATCCCGCAGCGTGTAGCGGCTAACGACACCAGTTCTGTGTTTGTATTATTAATCCTCTTTGGCTCCCTGCAGCATAGTGTTATTGTTTAGCCACACCTTTTAACTTGCGGTTCTCATATCCTGACCATGGTGTAGATTCACAGTCTTCACTTGGTTTTCTCGCAAAAGACTTACTTCTCGTAGTGAATTCACTATATCAGCCTGGTCCATGGCTCGTGGGCCATAAATGCTTCAACGAAGACCAATGCGGATCAATGAGAATGAACAGGAATAGAGTGTGAAAGGATGGTTAAAGATGTTGAGAACTTAATAATATGACAACGGGCCCTCCGTGGCGGGGTGGTTAAGCTGTCTGCTTGGAGTTCTGAAGTTCGTGAGTTCGCTCCTCGCAGTTTCCAGCGACTCCTGAGGGTCATGATTGGAGCTCTGGAGTTTGTGCTTTGTGCGTAAATTACATATACCCCCGAAGTTGGAGTGGATTCGCGTGGTGGCCAGTGACACTGGCAATAGGGAAATTAATCCACACACAAACATCTGCCCAGTGCACTGAAGCACGTGTATGGACTACGCTTGAGTTCACAGCCAGCGAACAAAACAAAGAGAAAATCTCAAACCAACGACTAATGTTTTAAATAACAATAACATGCTGCTCCAGTCAGCCACACACCAGTCTTTCACCCTTACAACGCCGCAAAATACCTCAGACGGGCAATTTTATGTGCTCCTAAAGCTGATATCTCTGAAGTCATAAAGGGATGTTTTCACAGAAAACCACACACCCAGCCGCACTAACAGAGAAATCTAATTGTTATGCCCGTGCATCTGCGTGTGCGTGCGTGTGTGTGAGAGTGGCATCGAGCAGTATAATTAATTATATCAGCTTAGGTTGTTGGTTTTTTTTTTTTTTTATATTTCACGGAACCGGATGTATGAGCCAGGCGGGCAACCGTCATGCACACAACAGGACATTACACTAAAGTGGACCTGGGCGGTACTTGCAACTACGCGCTGCCGTAATCCACTTAAGTCACTGAGCACAGTAGCATCAATGCGCTTTCTAGTGAAATCATGCAGCGGTTGGTGAAACCAAGCAGCGTTTGATGAAACCATTCAGCGTTTGGTGAAATCATGCAGGTTGGTGAAACCATATAGCGCTTGGAAAATACCATGTAACGTTTGGTGAAACCATGTAACGTTTGGTGAAACCATGCAGCACCTGGCCAGTGGCGTCACTGGGGTTGGTGTCACCCAGTGCGGTAAACTCTTGGTGTCACCCCTCTAGACTTTCACCATGGTCTTCTTCCGAGTGTTCCTGTACCATATATAATCGCATATAGTAATGTTTATAAAATAAGTCAAAAAGTTAATAAGGACATAAGAAAGAAAACAAATTGAAGAAGTTAAAACATAAATAAAGAACTTTGACAAACTCGGACAAAGTTAAATATTTGTTATTTAACATTAAAATTTCTAAAATAAACAATGAACGGTTATGAAACTCGACTAGACAGAGCTATGTCTGCTTTGTCAAATTTGCAATTTTTTTATTTTGGTGTCACTCCTTGATGGTGTCACCCGGTGCGGCCCGCGCCCCCCTAGTGACGCCCCTGCACCTGGCGAAACCGTATAACGACTGGTTAAATCATGCAGCGTTTAGTAAATCCATGTAGCGCTTGGTGAAACCATATTATATTGGCACCTTGCCGTCTTGACGGACGATAGTTTGGTACACAGAGCTTCAAAAAGGCATATTAACTACAACCCGTGGCGGTGGCGAATGTGGCTGATAAGGCCAATTCGTGCCGTAAATGTTCGTCCACAGTGGATGCATGAGAAAGCATGGTTATTTCCACCATCATGCACCATCTTACGTCTCTCACGCTCTGTGTGTGCTTTATCTGCAATCATTTTCTCCTTCGTCTTTATTTCATTTCTGATAGTTTCCTTCCATGCAACACATTCAGCGGCGACTTGCTCCCAATGTGCATTAACCATGCCTGTATCAATCATGTCCCGCTTACACACATCTTTGTATCGTAGTAGAGGCCGACCCTGAGATCTCTTACCCATCTGTAATTCACCAAATAAGATGTCCTTTGGTATTCTACCATCATCCATCCTGCTAGCGTGTCCTATTCATCTGAGTCTACGAAGACTGAGCATGGAACACACCGTAACACAACCTGATCTTTCCAATACTTCAGTATTTGTGATTTAAACCATACAGCGCTTGGCAAAACCATGTAGCATTTGGTGAAACCGTGCAGTGTTTGGGGAAACTTTGCAGCGTTTGGTGAAACCATGTAGCGCTTGGTAAACCCACGCATGTTAGTGAAATCGTGTAGCGTTTGGTGAAACCATCAAAGTGAGCTAACGAAAACAAAACAAAAAACAGCCACGCTATTCGACGTGTATGACATGTTTTGTTTTTGTAATTTCTTAATTTACATGTTTGGCGTCATTAGATCAAATCTATCTCTCTCTCTCTCTCTCTCTCTCTCTCCCCTCTCTCTCTCTCTCTCTCTCTCTCTCTCTCTCTCTCTCTCTCTCTCTCTCTCTCTCTCTCTAAAATCCCCTAAAATGTGAAGTAACAAACCTGTTTCACCTTTCTTGTGGCGTAAAGTAAAGTAAAGTACAGAAACATTGTCCAGGCGAGGACACGCATTGGGTACATAATCCATCCATCCATCATGTGCCATGCCGGTAAGCGTGGGCGGTCATGTTCTGCCATCTCACCCGATCACCAGAGTCGTGGATCAGCTCTGTGTTTCTGTCTCGACCATGCCACAATGCCAAGCCATCCAGGTACTTGCTTCTAGGTCTTCCCCTTGGTCTGTTCCCCTCGATCTTACCAGTTGTCACCAAATTCTCCAATCCATTTCTTCTCATAACATGCCCAAAAAATTTTGACTGTCTACGTCTAATTTCTCTAATCAATTTACGATCTTCATTTGTTTCTTGAAGGACTTGTTCATTGGTCTTTCTGGCTGTCCATGGTATTCTTTGCATTTTCCTCAGAAACCACATCTCTACAGCCATCAGATGTTTTTCAGCCTGACTGCTCATTGTCCACGCTTCACATCCATACAAAAGTACAGGTTCAATGTAGCATCTCAACACTCTTTTTCTCGTTTCAATTGACATCTTTTTATTGGTCAATATGTTTTTCATCTTGCTAAAGGCTACTTTTGCCATGGCGATTCTTGTTCTAATCTCTTCAAGGCATCTCCCATCAGATGTTATTACTGTTCCGAGATAATTGTACCTGCTCACTTGTTGAAGAATATTCCCATTTACTTGTATATTACATTGTGGTATTTCGTCCTTCCTAGTGACGACCATAATCTGTGTCTTTTTACAATTTAATTCTAACCCTAGTTGTTCACTGTGTGTAACAATCGCATCTACTAAATTTTGCAGGTCCTGTTCATTGGTAAACCCACGCATGTTAGTACATAATGCTAACCCTATACTTGAATAGATCAATCGGCACACAAATGTGTGACGTGGTCAATGCCAGGCAGACTGCCTTTATATTCCCACATTGCAGGCTGACAGGCTTGCAGGTAGGGATACTGTGGAAGGCGGACGAGCAATGGACCAGGCAGACATTTTGAATACTCTACTGTCGAGCCTCTATGAAAAGTAAGTCGTTTACGAAAAGTAAGTCGTTTACGAAAACCAATCGATGACTGTGAGTCTACAATCATGGTCAGGCTGCGAGAAGAGCAAAGTTAAAAGAGGTGTGGCGAAACAACAACACTACGGAGGAAGCCAAATAAAAGATTAATAAACCAACACAGAACGTGTCGTGAGCCGCTACACGCTGCGGGATTTTCTGAGGAGGGGATCCAAGCACTTATGGATTGAATGGTTCGATGTGCAATGAGGATGATCTGTCGACTAACTAACTAAAGGACATTTCCCGTCCCTCAATTTTAGGCCGGATCGACCTGGGAGCAGAGTTCATTTTTTTTAAAAACACCCCTGCCTAAATCGGGATTCAAACATGACAACCGTGTCTGGGCGCATGCAAGCGTGTTAGTACCTGCTCTGCATCGGCTAGCACTTAATCTCATAACGTCATAAAGCAGAATACTACACGCCATATTTCCATTAGGAAGAGTTTCACATCTGAGCGTAGATTTCCGAATAGATCAATAAGAAAACAAGACAATCGTGATTCCCGGGACGATAAGAAGTGCCCTGTAATTATATAGGAAGGCGGCTTGACAACTCTTAGAATCTGCAAGTTTAATCATCCACACGCGCGGTACCGTAGCCTTCTGCTGAGTACGTCTGTGTGATTGGTTGTAGCATCATCATCATCATCACTATCAAGTGTCTTGGAAATTGGCGTAGGCGATCTGCCTTCTCCACAGCTGCCGTACTCCAACAACTCATGTGTTGACTGACATCATTCTGTGACATGATAAAGGCAGTCAAGAAATGTATTCTATGCATTCGTCTATATCAGAGGCGGGGAATATCCAGCCCGCGGGCTTTATAAGGCCCGCGAAATCATTTTGTCTGGCACTACCAAGGCAACCGCTGGCGGGAATCGAAATTCAGTAAATTTAGAAACTATAAACAATCATCAATAACTCTAGTAGCAACATGATTGAGTTAAGTTTACTTCAGTTGAGTTGAGAACCGACATCATTGCACTCAGGACATTCCCATACTTGCCCCGTCCCCTCGTTCAACAGCCAGCGAAGAGTCATACTACTAATCGTTCCCACCGCTATATGATTAAAAGTTCTCCTGGTCTTCCCTCTCAGTTTTGAGTTTCTTCCAGTAACATGATTAACACCAGCTAACACCACAAGCCTCGCCAATGAGAAGCAGATCCAGTCTTCACATTAGGGGTGAGTTCATTAAATGTCTGATTAAAAATGTAGCCGGGCTAATTTTAAGTTGATAATTGTGCATGGCTCCCGAATGATGTTATAAATACCCAAGACGGCCCCAGGCCAAATAAAAAAAAATGTTCCTCACCCCTGGTCTACAAGTCTTCCACGAATCATGTGTCTTCTCCTGATGCGTGTGATCAGTTGTATAGTTGTTTAAAGCGCCTCATCTTTGGCTACGTATACAACACTCGGCAACTCTGTGTCCAGCGAACAGCTAAAGTCATCAAACACTATATGGACTCCAACATATTATTTTCCTTCACAACAGTGTCTGGTGTAAGCGATGAAATCAAGATAGGCTGCTGGATTTAGAAGGGGTTGTCGCCTATTGGACAATGTGAGCTGTACACAAGGTATGGTCAGTTTGCGTAGTAGGGAGTCATCTGAAGTTTGCATGCAGTAACCATCTGGCCTGACGAACTACTCACAGAAATATAATATTCATAAAATAGTGTGATGATAATCTGCGAATTTGGCTACATTCTGGATTAATTCCGCCCCCCCCCCCACACACACACACAAAACACACACACACGTGTGTGTGTGTGTTCACACATTCATTTTGTGTACCAAAAAATACATGTTTTCATAGGTAGGAAAACAAATACCACTGAGTGTTTACAATAGAAGGATACTGGGACACAATAATATAATATAATATAATATAATATAATATAATATAATATAATATAATATAATATAATATAATATAATACATGGACAGACTACACAGAGAAGCCATTTGGTCACCAAAGACCGGCTGCAAATATTCCAGACAGCGGTGTATACTCCTATTTCAGGAAGACAATACAACCCGAAATAGGAGAAGAACAATGTGGGTTTGTAGAAGGCAAGGGTACATTAAATGCACAGAAGTAAACAAAGATCTATATCTTTGCTTTATTGACTACACAAAGGCTTTCGATAAAGTAAGACATGTCGACATGATATGGATGCTTGAAGATCTACAAATTGATGGAAAAGACCTTAGACTTGTAAAAAAACATATACTGGCAACAACAAGCTGCCATAAGAATTGATAATGAAGTAGGTTAATATCAGCCTATTAAGAGAGGTATGAGACAGGGATGTGTAATGTCTCCAGATATTTTTTTCCCTGTACAGTGAGAATATTTTCAGAAATATAGAAGATATGGAAGGAATCAACATTGGGGGACGATACATCAATAACATTAGATATGCAGACGATACAGTCTTGATTGCAGACAATGAACAGGACCTGCAACATTTAGTAGATGCGGTTGTTGCACACAGTGAACAACAAATAGAACTGAATATTAAGAAGACACATATTATGGTCGTCGCTGGGAAGAAGGAAATACCACAATGTGATATACGAGTAAATGGGCATATACTTAAGCAAGTTAATCGGTACAGTTATCTCGGCACAGTCATAACATCTGATGGGAGATGCCTTGAAGAGATTATAACAAGAATTGCCATTGCGAAAGTAGCCTTTTGCAAGATGAAAAATGTATTGACCAATAACAAGATATCAATTAAAACGAGAAAAAGAGTGTTGAAGTGCTCATGGCTGTGGAAATGTGGTTTCTGAGGAAAATGCAAAGAATACCATGGACAGACAGAAAATCCAATGAACAAGTCCTTCAAGAAACAAATTAAGATCGTAAACTGATTAGAGACATTAAACGTAGACAATTAAAATTTTCTGGGCGTGTTATGAGAAGAAATGAATTGGAGAACTTGGTGACAACTGGCAAGATCGAAGGGAAGAGACCAAGGGGAAGACCGATAAGTAAATACCTGGATGGCTGGGACACGTGGCATGGTCGAGACAGGAACACAGAGCTGATCCATGACTCTGGTGATCGAGTGAGATGGCAAAACATGACCGCCCACGCTTATCGGCATGGCACATGATGGATGGATGGTGTAGACCAGTGGTTCTCAACCGGTGGGGAATTCCCCCCCCCCCCGCCCAGGGGGGAATTTTAGGGTTTCCAGGGGGGGGGGGGGGGGAATGAAGACCATTTCAAGATCGCGTTAATACAAGAACCGATTACTTGATATTGTTTTTTTTTCTTCATAAGTACGTCTCATCCTTCTAAAATTCATTTTATAAAGTAAGTAGACCCACAAATCATGTTTTATGTGGATGTCTAGACTTGTTTTAGTATGTGCTATTAAATTTACCTTACATTTGTACGTATACTGTAGAGGGGTGGGGGGATTTTTAGATAGGAAATATGAAATGGGGGAATGACATTCTGAAAATACGGTGAAGGGGGGAAAGATTGGGGGGGGGGGGGGGCCACGGGCCAAATTTTTTATAGGAAGGGGGGGGGGAATGACGGTCTGAAAATATGGTGATGGGTGGCACGGGTCAAAAAAAGGTTGAGAACCACTGGTTAGACTCACCAATACTTGCTGGGGAAGGTGATGATGCATTACAATTCATGTTAGTTAGTTGCATATCCTTTACAGGACGTCGTAGTCACCCCCAACATTTTTTGACTGTTCGTGATTTCTTGGCAACATTACGTTCAGTAATTTACCATTGCTTTCTGAACGACCGGTACTCATACCTTTTTATTTTAAAAAATCAAGACAAGGCTGTCTGCTGCCAAATTTCCCGCAGCTGTGTTTCGAACGCGGTGTACGGGATTACGAACTGCGCCCGAACCCCCTTTCGCCACAGGAACAATATAAAATAATACAAAGTGTTGCTGCTTAACAGAACACAATTGTGGAAAACATAGGACGTTGCGGCGACTTGCCTTCATCAGCAAACAAATACACAAAACAACATACAAACTCGAGAAAGACACTACAGTGACAACATTAAGGCACAAGAATGGAATGAGAAACACGTGAGGGGAACAAATGAGAATGATAAGAAAATGAATTTTTAAAAATATGCATTGTATCTCAGAATCCCTGGAAGAAAGGAAAGGCACCCGGGACAGATTACGTTGGGGGATGCTGTTAAGGGCTTTGTGAGATGTTAGCATCGAAATAACATTTCTAAATAACATCTATGACAGTTAGCTTCCTAATTACCTATTACATTAAAAATCCACATTTATGGTCCTGCTAAAGAAACTAGGCGCTTTAGAATGAAGATCATCGCACAATAAGTCTTTTGAGTCACATAACAAAGCTGTTACTGAGAATAACTATGACTAGTGTAAGAAACAAAAATAACCCAGAAATTAGTGTTGAACAATGTGGATCTGTAGAGGGAAAGTGTATAGACAATGTCATATACATTCTCGGAACACTATTTTTAAAACCTATAGAAAGTAAAAACAGATCTGAAATTATGCTTCATCGGCTACACAAAGGCTACACAAACTCGTTTGACAGTGAAAAATATTAGGAAATAAACTACTAGAACAATTAGACAATGATAACAAGAATATACACATAATAAAGAACAGGAGGAAAACAGTAGCTATAAGATTCAACAAGCATTTAAGAATGTTTCAGTGGTGTATAAGAGAGGTACAGAAGATAGTAGATAACACCTCACTGTACCTTTGATTTTATGCACACAGTGAAGACACCTCTATATGCCAAGGATCTTGGTGGTCACAATATAAATAACTTAGCTTATATTGACGACAATCCACTGGGCAAAAGGAATAGAGTAATATCCATAACACACAGAGAAGTATAAACAAATGAATAATATAGTGAAGCAATCCACTAGGCAAAAGAAATAGAGGAATATCAAACACGGAGAAGAGAAGTAGAAACAAATAAAAAATATGCGTAGGACAAGGACCTGATACGTTGGTTGAGATCCTACACCCTAATGGGGGATAACGGACGAAAGAAAAAGAAGAATATTCACGACACTTGTCAGAGTAAAATACAGAAAATGATACGGAAAGTAGAAAAAATGGGCCTCACTCATTTTGAATAACACGAAGACAGAAATACAATCAAAGAAACGATCCGTGTCTAAATGTACTATTAAGTACAGTTAGTAGTATTACTTTGGTACAAGTATATGAATTCAAGCATCTAGGCAAATGGATAACATCAGATGGAAGAGGTATCACAGATATAAAGAATAGAATCAGAGTAGAACAACATGTACAACGCAGTCCTTGGAGGGTAGACAAAGAGGCCTCAGTGTTACAAGGTTTTAACGATATTATTTCACTGCATCACACCAGACGTAAACTGTAGAATTATATATCGTATCAAGTAAACAGATTAATCAAATTTTGGATAAAATACTTAAGATTTTTTTAAAGTGTAAGTATTTCAGCAAACATATAATTAATCTATGTACTTTATGACATATAATTCTGCAGTAAGCACCTGCCTGATGCAGCGACACACGCCAGGCAACAAATCGTGCAGCCTATTATTTATGCCTTTTTGTTTTAAATTCACGGAAAGAATACAATATTTTGAATATGAGTGAATCCTACCAAGTTAGGAAACAAGCAAAACAATGCATTCAGGCCTCAAGGATGTGGTTTTACACAAGAATGTTGGAAATGCATCGCACAGCCGAGATGAGTAATCTACACGTTTGTAAAGAGGCTTAGACACAAAGACAAACAAACACCAGACAGAGCCCGCCACATGTTGGACACAATATGAGAAGAGTAAAACTATATTATATGTTTGCGCTTGCGGTAAGACAGACAGACAGATATATAGGCACCCAGACATCTAGACAGACGGACATCCAGACAGACATCCAGACAGACAGACAGACCGACAGACCAACTATGTTGGTCAAAGTGTAACATCTTCTGCCACACTGCCGCCTGGTCGAGGATGGCCATGACGCGTGCAACATCTTCCAGACCGAGAACACATCAAGCTACCGGCCCGACGACCAAACAGCCATTTGAGGCACCGCTCGACTGTCACGGTTGACTCTCTCCTCTATTTTACCCTCCTTCTCGCCTCGTCCATCTCTCTTAGTGATAGTACAAAGTTTCCAATCTATTAATTTTATACTGCCGAGGAGTCAAAGATTTGCCACACATACACTTGTACTACTTAAAGTGTATCATGTAAATTTTAAAATTGGATGTTTATCTTCTTCTTCTTCTGCGTTCATCCGGAGTTTTTCCCCGGACGTGATTGCGTTGTGCCTGTTTACAGCAGTGCAGCGTTCTTGCGCCGTTAGGCCGACACGTCTGACTTCTGCGGGCATTTGCTGACCGAGTTAACCTTCCCGGGGATTGGGTGTTTATAATTTACATTAGTTTACCACTGCTTTGTGAACGGCCGACGCCACGTATAACTGAAATCAACCGCTGCTGATTTCAATCCATCAACTTGGTATATCGAAGAATTATGAAACTGCGCCTCTCATTATCCCCTAAGCCAATGCACCGGTTAAGAGATTCGCGAGCATACTGACAATACTGCGATGGAAATGGAACATAATGACATCAAGAAAATGTCCGTGCTGCAGATATGGTGCAGGCGTAGAATGATAAATAAATACACAGATAATGCTTGACACTTATAGAAGTAGAGAAAAGTTAGCGATTAGAGGACACACTAGACATATAAACATTGACAGATGTAGTGAAGGCGCTTGGATTCGAACCAGCCGCCTCTAAATCATGACAACGTTTGGCTGAAGTAAAAAGTGCAGTTGGACAAGTGCTCAACTAGATATCCCTAAATAGGATTTTAACTTACATGGCTCGGTCTCTTTCCGCAGTTCGGCCTGTTGAAAGCTTCGCATGAACGAGTATTATTTTTTTACATTTCTATCCAATGAACACTGAAATTGCGGAAGATGCTGTGAAACAAAGCAAATAACACGATAATACTAGAGTGGCAATATATCGTCCTTCTATCCAAATTGGAGTTCACATCTGACATCCGTTGGCGCTGAATCAGTTAAGACAACCACAAAATGGCAGTTATCTGGAGACCTAACGGAAAAAAACATCTGCTGCAATTCGGATGCAAGTGTGGCTTCCGGGATATGAGACGACGCATGTGAAAGTGTTTACAGCCACTAGGTTAAGTTATTTGAACAATCAGCATATCTATACCATGCAGTATTGGCCGAGGGAGACGAAGTACCGAAGTTTTTGGTCGGAGTGAGTTCTATGATGTTTGTTCTGAATGAACAATTGTTTTGACCAAAAGGCACTGGAAGAACCACGACTACATCATCCGTTAACTGTCAGCAAGAACCTGCTTGTGAATATCGTCAAGTATCCTTGTCAAAGCCGACGGTCAGGTCGTTCCCTCGAGTGACATGGCAACATTAGGCGGTGCCCTCCCGAATTAAAATATATGGCAACATTAGGCGGTTCCCTCCCGAATTAAAATATATGGCAACATTAGGCGGTGCCCTCCAGAAATAAAATATATGGCAACATTAGGCGGTGCCCTCCAGAGTCAAACTACATGCCAACATCAAACGGTTCCCTCCCGAGTCAAACTACATGCCAACATCACACGATTCTCTCTCAAGTCAAACTACGTGCCAACATCAAACGGTTCCCTCCCGAGTCAAACTACATGCCAACATCACACGATTCTCTCTCAAGTCAAACTACGTGCCAACATCAAACGGTTCCCTCTCAAATCAAACTACATGCCAACATCAAACGGTTCTCTCTCAAATCAAACTACATGCCAACATCAAAAGGTTCCCTCTCAAGTCAAACTACATGCCAACATCACACGATTCCCTCTCAAGTCAAACTACATGCCAACATCAAACGGTTCTCTCTCAAATCAAACTACATGCCAACATCAAACGGTTCTCTATCAAATCAAACTACATGCCAACATCAAACGGTTCCCTCCTGACTCAAACTACATGCCAACATCAAACGGTTCCCTCCTGACTCAAACTACATGCCAACATCAAACGGTTCTCCTCAAGTCAAACTACATGCCAACATCAAACGGTTCCCTCCTGACTCAAACTACATACCAACATCAAACGGTTCCCTCTAAAGTCAAACTACATGCCAACATCAAACGGTTCCCTCCTGACTCAAACTACATGCCAACATCAAACGCCCCCATCCCCTTCCGAGAGGAAATGATATGGTAAATGGATTATCGTGTATTTAACCAAGAATTCAGTCTATAACAGTGTACAAAGCAAACCGACTGCAGTAAAATACCATTTACAATATTACTTACATTATCTTCCCGAGATATCAACGAGGATCGCAGTGTGTTTTTTCTAACTTGTAAATGTCGCCACGCCAGTGACATATTCGGGCTGAACTTTCAATACCCAGCCCTTGAGATATTAACGTGCACGTTGAACTTCCAAGAATTTCGTCTTTGACCGAAAAGGTTTGATGTCCGATCCACACATACACACACAAAAACTCACACACGCACACACACACACAGAGAGAGAGAGAGAGAGAGAGAGAGAGAGAGAGAGAGAGAGAGAAGAGAGAGAGAGAGAGAGAGAGAGAGAGAGAGAGAGAGAGAAGTACACCGTTGTTTTTTCTTAATACTGATAATACTGATATTAGAAACCCTCCAGTCGATGTAGAGAGTCCAGTGAGGTTTACACGAGTCAAGAATCATGGGACGATATTCCTACTATTCTCCTAAAAACAAACAACAAAAGCCCCAGTTTCTTCATCACCGACATCACTCAATGTTTAGCATTTGAATCCTCACAGTACACAGGCAACACACAACATTCTAACAAGCAACAAGCGCGGATATCTACATCATATATCCATTTGTCCTCTTACACACTAAGATATATTGAGTAGATTGTACCTCTATAATTATGTCAGTTTGTTGTATGTCCTATTTATCGACATGTACTTGTTCTCTTATTCTGACATTGTACGTATTGATGTATGTCAACAGTCGCGTTCTCTCGCTCATGTGAGCAATCAATGTGACGTTCGGGGTAGCAATCTGTTTAGTGTTTAGAGAAGTAAACTGTTTAACTTTTAGATTAACAAAATGTTTAACTTTTAGATTAACAAATTGTTTAACTTTTATAGAAGCAATTTGTGAAACATTTACAGAAGCAATCTGCTAATCTTTTACAGTAGTAATCTGTAAAAAATTTACAGTAGCCATGTGTTAAACGTTTAGAGTAGCAATATGTCCAACTTTTACAGTAGCAATGTGTAAAGAGTAGCAATAGGTTTAACTCTTAAAGCAACAATCTGTTAAAACTTTTAGAATAGCAAAATGTTCAACTTTACAGTAGCAGTATGTTTAACTTTAACGGTCAAACTGTTAAGAGCAAATAATATTTAACTTCAACCATTGCGAATGTAAGAAGGTGGACGTTTCTATGACTATTCAATGTATGTTTCAAACACCATATTTTGTAGGACTGAATGCACGGAGGAATATATGGCCAGTCTGTCCCTCACTAAGCAAGACCAGGACCGCTGGCGTCGTTAATAAAAATGTCACAATTAATTCGTTGTCACTACTGTAATACAAAAGTTGTAATATGGTTGTTGGAACTAACTGCAGAATGTCAGACGGGCTTTGCGCCCAATTCTTAACCCGTTTAAAATAAAGTTAGTTCGCTCTTCATTCGGTCGATGTATGTATATCTTCAGAAGTGACATTGCACGCTTAATTCAATGAAAATAGCAGAACTATATTTGAGGCCACTAAACCACAACTCTGGGTTGCCTTGCATTGTTGTTTGCACAACCAATATGCGTTCTTCCCACTTCTTCTTTTTGTCCAACTGCTTTTGCCGAGAAGCGTCGCAGAGAGGAGGCAGTTGTAATTGTTTGTGTTTCGTTTGTCTTGTCCCTACACTTGTTCCGAGTTTCTCATTTATTTATCTCTTCTTGTTTTTCCAGCTGCGTTTCAACATCATCTCTTTTTTTTTTTTCGGCGCTCACTCGCTTTGAACCTATGCGTAGTCCATACATACTAGTAGTAGTAGTGCTGGGCTGAATGTTGCGTGAGGATTAGCTTTCCCTAATAACCGTGTTTCTCGCCATCAGGTGAACCCACTCCGACTTATGAGATATTTTTAATTTACGTCCCCAAGTCAAGGACGATAGGTCAATATTTTAGTCCAACTGTTCCAGTGTAGGGGTTGAACCCCTTACCTCGGCATCAGCAAACCGGATATTTAAAAACACGCGTCCTTATCCATTCGGCCATGCTGACCTACCAACATCTCACATGATGTGATTTTATGCATGTGCGTTTCTATGACTGCCCAAGTCTGGTATTGGCAACACCGGATTGCTGCGAATAAAGCGTTCATCAGCCTTTTTTTTTTTTAATGCTTTCTTCTCATGGCTCTTTTTTAAGTATGGCAAATCTGAAGTATGCCACTAGTTGTCATTCTGTCATGTTATCTACATTTTCTATAAGTGCGAATCAATGTCACGAGAGATTGCAACATTTACTGGCACAATCCACTTCACATGTACATAAATGTCAACCTTGCGCTAGCTCGAACCACTAGATCACTGACAATAGGTTTTCCACATCACGATCTGATGTTTACTGGAATACCATGTGAAACCGCAGCCTCGCCACTAATCTCCATGCACCATCTAAACTACTGGGTGGGGGTTGATTGATTTGTGAAGATATTCCTTCAAACGTTCCAGAAAACACAGTAAACTTTGCAAGGTAATACCGCGCTAATCGTTTGACAGTTACCGCTTAATGTTTGGACATCTTCTTCTGTCTTCTCTTCTTCTTTTGTCTGGCGGCTTTTGCCGTTGGACATCAAGTTCGGCGAGAGAGAGAGAGAGAGAGAGAGAGAGAGAGAGAGAGAGAGAGAGAGAGAGAGAGAGAGAGACAGACAGACAGACAGACAGACAGACAGACAGACAGACAGACAGACAGACAGACAGACAGACAGCAGAGCGAGAGAATCAAAGAGTGTGTAAACATGTAAACGTAAAGTATAACGTGGTTGGAATATGAAGAGCTAATTTTAAAAAGTAAAGTTCCCTTTGCCGGTCTCCATGGCGAAGGTATTACGGACGCCGTTCGTGATCCCATATATCCGCGTTCGAAACACATATGTGCGCGATTTGGCAGCAGATCGCTTTGCACTGGTTTTTTACGAAACGACATGGATACCGGTCGTTCAGAAAGCAATGGCAAACTACTGACCAAAATGCTGGTGTTGATTGCAAACATTCTGTAAAGGATATGCAACTAACGTTTAAAGTTCCCTTTACACACATTTCCACATACACACAGAGGGGGCTGTTTTTATGTTTCCTTACTTTAGGGGGGCTGAGTGGTCTCGAGGTATGGTGTTCGCCTCGAGTGCTGGAGGTCCCGGGTTCAAGCCCCGATGAGGACCGGGATTTTTTTCACGTGGACTTTTAGTAATAAAATGTTCCTTGGTCTCTGGGTAGTGAGATCGGACGCCCGTGTGCATTGTTGAGCACGTAAAAAATCCTTGGCAGTTGGAAATCGAAAAAGAGTAGCCTAACGGCGCTGCACGGGCAAAATTTCGAGTTAAAAATCTACCCGAAGTATTTCAGGATCCTCGCCGGTGCTATGGAGTTCGTGCACTGAGCTGTTTCTCCAGACTCTCCAGGTTTGAGTTAGGAGTAGAACGGAGCTCGTATGGGTTACACCCGTGTGCTGTGATGTTGATCTATCGACTAAACTAAACTTTACACACATTAACTCATACTGTGCTAGGTCCATATTTTACTGAACCAATCAATGGATGATGTGGTCAGAATCACGCCGACCGACTTCGCTTCCCAAGCCATTCTAGGTACCCATGTTTTTAAACAATTCTACGATATGTCATGAGCTCTGTCGGGCGAGAATCCGAGGCCTGGGCTCGGCTAACTAAAGGAACGACTGGCCACCGATTCCCACCAGCATCCAGGCCTAAACACTGTGATGGCCCAACCATCATATCACTGACTCTTAGCGGGGAAACTGCAATGTGACAAATTATTAATTTTCTGTACATTTTTTGTTCTAAACTACTACGGGGGGGGGGGGGGGGGGGAGAGAGAGAGAGAAAGAGAGAACACACACACTTGTTAAAAAATCGAGTCCCGAAGCAAATCCTGCTTATGGGTCTGTAATGTGCCAGGGCAGTCGCATTCTGTAGGCTTGAGTCCCTCCAGCAACGAGAGATGAACCTTAGAATCGAACCCTCCTACTTCATTCGTGCCATTGCCAGCGCCACTTTCTAACGGCTACACTTACGCGTTTTGTTTTTCTGTTACCATTCATATATGATTATACCAGCTACATTTCAGATTTAAAAACACACAATAAACAAGGCGAATGTGGCGGCTAATCTAGACAGAAATGCAAATGTCAGAGTTAAAAATTGATCAGACATATCTTGACTGCAGCAGGATGTATTCCTATAACATTTATTGTGATTTCATTTCCTATTAATTTTCTTATATCTATGTATGTTTTGTTCTTAAGAAAGGTAGTGACTACCGAAATGTCGGACTTTTGTGCTGTTTATTAATCTTACGTATTTCGCTGATATTTGTCTTAGTTTTTATTATATTACATTGTTTTCACCGAATTCTCCTTACATTTATTATTTTGTTTACTTGCAGTCCTTTAGTCAGATATGTTTATGTGCTTTGTTTTCTTGTGCGTCCTCTGAATTTTAAAATAAATGTTTGTTTCATGACATTGTGTTAATACACAAATTACAAATGTCTGTTCGCCGAGGATTAATGCACACATATTTAACCCTCCATTTGCGGGATTATCTGAAAGAGAAAACTGTGTCCATTACTGTCAAATATCCGGTACATTTAACGGGATTTACTAATGTTGCCTTTTTTTCATAAATCCTTTCCGAAAACATTATTATGAATCTACTCTGACATTTGAAAAGATCATGGAAGAAAACTGGTTCATAAAAAGAATAAACCTTGGAAAGTGAAATATTTTATCCATATTACACGTCGCGGTAGCTCAGAGAAAACCGTGATGGAGTGGGTGGTGCCTGGGTGAAGAGGCAGGCCCCGCACGGCGGCGGACACGGCACATTAACAGATGCATCGTCAAATATAAACAAGGTTTGGACCAAACAGAAACGGATGGCGGAAATGGCAAGTGACACAGTTATAACTTAAAAGTTATTAATGTGGTAACAGATATGTTGTATGATATATCAAATTACAGGGGGTTACAAAAGGAAAACTACTGTATATAAAACCACGGCAGATACGGGAAGTCGCTTAAGACGATTAATCATCCCATTGCACTTAAATCAGTTAAAGACACATTGGGCGTGAAAGTGCCTGCGGCAAGGGACATGGCCAACGATCGAGAACCTATCTGGAGGTTTATGCTGAGTATGACGTTCTGCAAATGACGTACTAAGTGTTCACGATGCTGCATAGTCTCTACTGTATAGCCTCCACTGGAAACATCAACGCTCGCTCTAGGAAGACTTGCAATTCGTACTTCTATAACAGACAACGCTTTGCGTTTTCTTTCGCTGTGCTATGAGCGTCTGTCCTTGAGAAAGCAATGACAAACTATTGAACATAACATAACTTTTTTTTTATCCCAAAAAAACTATAACAATGATGAGAATGATTGCAACGTCATGTATAGAAGAGAATAACGACCAAAGCAACTGTTTTAACATCGATCATTCCACTCGCACACTGCTACTACAATACTGGGCTGTTTTTTTCTGTTATTTCTCCAATTAAATTTCATTACTGCGGCACAAACAACCCCAGCCGCTTTATTTGATCTGCTCTATAATTGAGTGGCTCTGTCATTGTAGCTCAGTGGCTAGAACACTTGTATCAATGCCACTTTACAGGACACCACAATCAACCCCAGTATGTATTGGCTGTTTCTGTTTCTAGCAATTTTACGTTCATGGGTTTACCATTATTTTCTGACATCGAACTAGGTAAAGCAAAGGCAAACTACTGAACTAAATTGCCTAGGAAATCACAAACCTCAAATAAATGATGTGGTTGTCGGTAGTGTCCTGTAACTAATATATGTCCACTTAAAATTTAAACAGGGGGGGGGGGGGGGGGGGTGAGGGTCTCATATTTCATGCTCCAACTATCGGTCTTTTCCTAAGCTTCCAAGGAAAATACAGAGAGAGAGAGAGAGAGAGAGAGAGAGAGAGAGAGAGAGAGAGAGAGAGAGAGAGAGAGAGAGAGAGAGGAGAGAGAGAGAGAGAGAGAGAGAGAGAGAGAGAGAGGACGTCAATTATTGAAGAAAACTAATCACATAAAACAGTTGACTACAAATACATGAAAATATTGTCTGAAAAAGATTTCTCTGTAGCATGTCAACCTGTGAGTAATTGTTATATTTTATATTTGATTTCTCTGCAGCATGTCAACCTGTGAGTAATTGTTATATTTTATATTTGATTTCTCTGCAGCATGTCAACCTGTGAGTAATTGTTATATTTTATATTTGATTTCTCTGCAGCATGTCAACCTGTGAGTAATTGTTATATTTTATATTTGATTTCTCTGCAGCATGTCAACCTGTGAGTAATTGTTATATTTTATATTTGATTTCTCTGCAGCATGTCAACCTGTGGGTAATTGTTATATTTTATATTTGCCACGTCCTGTTTGATTTTATGTTTCTCTGAAGCCTTGATCAGATCCCAGGATTTCAAAAAAAAAAAAAAAAAGTCGCTTAAAAGTCGACAGGGTCGACTTCATTACACCGGGTTTTAACCCATATGGCTAGGTCTCTTTCCGCAGCACGGAAAGCGTCGCACAAAGCACGAACTCCGTAGCTATTGACGACGACGACCCACAGGAGTCTCCGAAACATTTAACTCGTAAACCGAAGGACGCGGCCCGTAATCGAACCCACAACCTTCGGAGCACGAGTCAAACGGCTTGACCACTTCACCACAGAGACTCCACAGATCCCAGGATAAGTAAACAACAAAGTAAACATACACTTCTCTAGTTTTGTTTTCTGCGCTGGATCGCTTTGAATTCGAGTGTTGTCCATACACGTTACTTCTAGTAGTACTGGACTGCTTATGAATTAGCTTTCCCTATTACCAGTGTCCCTCGCCATCAGGCGAACCTACTCCAACTTCAGAGGTAATTGTAATTTACATCCACAAGTCAAAGACGAGAAGTCAACATTTTAGTCTCTAGATCAGTGGTTCTCAACCTTTTTTGGCCCGTGCCCCCCTTCACCATATTTTAAGAACGTCATTCCCCTCTTCCTATCAAAAATTTGGCCCGTGCCCCCCTTCACCATATTTTCAGAACGTCATCCCCCCCCCTTCATATTTCCTACCTAAAAATCCCCCACCCCTACACAGTATACGTAAAAATGGAAAGTAAATATGTTAAAACAGGTCTAGACATCCACATAAAACGTGATTTGTGGGTCTACTTACTTTATAAAATGAATTTTAGAAGGATGAGACGTGCATAACTGTAAAGTATGAAGGGAAAAGCAATATCAAGTAATCGGTTCTTGTATTAACGCGATCTTGAAATTATCTTCATCACCCCCCCCCCCCTGGAAACCCTAAAATCCCCCCCTGGGGAGGGGGGAGAGAAATTCCCCACCGGTTGAGAACCACTACTCCAGAGGATCTGAAAACTAACAATTCAGGTTCATTTAACTGTCCCCGGGGTGGGTATTTCGCAAACCAGTCGCCCAAGTCGGACCAGTTCTAATGGTTAACAAGAAATGACAAGAAATTGTGGAAGACAACAGAAATTAAATTTGGGATAAAACTTCAAAAATTCTCTAACGTTAAAACAGCACTACTGTATGGATACCAAACATGGGGAACAAGGAAAACGATTTCACATAGACAACAACCATTCACTAACTGGAGCCTGCGTTAAATTAGAAGGAATAAAATTGTATGATAGAATCAACGATGTAGAGCTCGTGGAGAGAACCAGACAAATACCAAGAGGGGAAGAAACGACGCTGGCGCTGGAAAGGACATACATTGAGAAAACTTGAGATGGTATAACTAGACAAGCCTTGGTCTAGAACCCACAATGAAAAAGAGGAAGACCTAAACACTTACAGAGAAGAAAAGTATAAACAGGAATAGACAATTTGGGAAGGATATGGACAGACAGTGGGATCAAGATATGGACAGACAGTGGGATCAAGATATGGACAGACAGTGGGATCAAGATATGGACAGACAGTGGGATCAAGATATGAACAGACAGTGGGATCAAGATATGGACAGACAGTGGGATCAAGATATGGACAGACAGTGGGATCAAGATATGGACAGACAGTGGGATCAAGATATGGACAGACAGTGGGATCAAGATATGGACAGACAGTGGGATCAAGATATGGACAGACAGTGGGATCAAGATATGGACAGACAGTGGGATCAGGATATGGACAGACAGTGGGATCAAGATATGGACAGACAGTGGGATCAGGATATGGACAGACAGTGGGATCAGGATATGGACAGACAGTGGGATCAAGATATGGACAGACAGTGGGATCAAGATATGGACAGACAGTGGGATCAAGATATGGACAGACAGTGGGATCAAGATATGGACAGACAGTGGGATCAAGATATGGACAGACAGTGGGATCAACACCCTGTGCCACATTTATTGAAAGACAGAAGATCAAGTGGTTTGGACATGTCGTTAGAATGCAACATCAGCTACTACCATCACTGGCCTTACATCTAAGATCATCTGCGACGAGACCAAGAGGACGCCCAAGAAGAAAGTGGATTGACGACATCAAAGACTGTACAATCATACGGGATGACACTATCCAGTGCCACCCACTGGGCACTGGAGCGCAAATTATTCCTCCCCACGACGCTTGACGGCAGAAGTTGAAGATGATGATGATGATGATGATGATGATGGACAGAGCTGCATGGGGTAGTTACAGATGGGAGGGCTAGGACTGAGTTGGCGGAGAGTCAAATTCCTCAATGAGGGATAGAGGGAAAAAAGAAGTAGAAAAGATTCTTATACTTGAAATATTTACACTGCAGTTTCTAATATAGCAGTCCGTATAAGATTCTCTGAATCTCGTTAGTTAATTTCGAGTTAACTGTAACTGTCGTTTTACAATTCTCAGACTGTTATTTACACTTCGCGTCAGCCTTAACAGTCCGTACAAGATGCTCATATTTTGTTATTTACATTTCGCGTCAGTCATAACAGTCCGTGCAAAATTCTCATATTTTGTTATTTGCATTTCGCGTCTAATGTAACTCTCCATATAAGATTCTCACATTATGTTATTTACATACTGCGTCAGCTGTAACAGTCCTATAAAATTATTAAATTTTGCTATTTACATTTCCCGTCAAATGTAACTGTATTCTCAAATTTGGTTATTTACATTTCGCGTCAACTGTAACAATGGGTGGATATACGACTCTCGGGCATTATTTACGAACCCCTGTCTAATAAAACAGCTACGATAAAATTACACAGCTTTATTAACTATTAGCCAAAATTGTTAGCGAACCCAAAAACAAAACAAACAAATTTAATTTCATTAGACTACAAACGGATCCTGCCTTGAGGAACGAAATCCCCATCAGCAGCAATCTTCACGATTACTGCGCACACGCTTGTCGCGACATCACAAATCAATACCACAAATTATGCATGTTACAGTAATTCAGGGCACCCAGCCGCACCTGTGCTCCATTTGTTGACAACGACAAAAGCACTTGTCACATGTGCACTTGCTCCACCGAGGAGAAACCACACACAAACGATCTGTGTATGATGATGCATATCTCATGGGCGTTTAGTACGATGTGTGGAGGAGACGTTATGTGCCGTTTTAGAACCATGTGTGAAAGGGGCGGGGGGATTACCCAGCACAGAACGCGCATGGGAACTGATAGATGCTGATGTAGATTGTATGTTAGAGAACAGAGAATAGCGAATTTCCTTACTGATAACGAAGATGAAACGAAAACAATACAAAGGTGGGGGGAAAAGAGAACTCCGAATAACTAGAAAATGCAGATGAATACGCAGAGAAAATGTATGCTCTGTGGTAATAGGGCGGGCGTCTTACAGTAGTTGATAGGGAGCCGCGCTGATAGTGTCATGAGCGCGGTCAAACTAGGATTCAATGCATGTGTTCGTCGTCCGCCAACAGAGGAAAAGACTGACCATCTATTCTTCAGTGCGTCCAGGCCTACAACAAGAGTTGCTGGCCCTATCACGCCACAGACCAATAGGTTCGCGCTTCGGCAAATGGATTTTGTTATTGTTGGTAATAGGGGGGAGGGGACCAAACAACAAAACAAATAGGAGAACCAACCGAACGTCATAACCGATAACATAATAATACAGTGTAACATGCTGAGAATACACGAATAAACGACCTACGCAGTAAGTAACAAATGTGCACTATTCGGTACACACTGTCCTACCAGTAACAGAAAAACAAATTGCTACATATATTCTTTAAGCGAAAGTGTATGTTCTACTGATAATTACAACAACAAAAAATACATAGATTCACAGAGAAAGTGTATGTTCTATCAACAAACATAGATTACTCAGAGAAAGTGTAGAAAAGATCTGCCACATAGATTCTCTGAGTAAGTGTCTGTTCTACCGACAAATATAGACTTCTCAGAGAAAATATATGTCTCGCCGACAATATTAAAAAAATAAAAACACACGCCATTTACATTACTCAGAACAAGTGTACATCCTACCGACAAACATAGATTAAACAATGAAGCAACAAACAATTTACTCGGACAAAGTGTATGTTCCACAGAACAAACAGATTAAACAATGAAGCAACAAACAATTTACTCGGACAAAGTGTATGTTCCACAGAACAAACAGATTAAACAATGAAGCAACAAACAATTTCCTCGGACAAAGTGTATGTTCCACAGAACAAACACATTAAACAATGAAGCAACAAACAATTTACTCGGACAAAGTGTATGTTCCACAGAACAAACACATTAAACAATGAAGCAACAAACAATTTACTCGGACAAAGTGTATGTTCCACAGAACAAACACATTAAACAATGAAGCAACAAACAATTTACTCGGACAAAGTGTATGTTCCACAGAACAAACACATTAAACAATGAAGCAACAAACAATTTACTCGGACAAAGTGTATGTTCCACAGAACAAACACATTAAACAATGAAGCAACAAACAATTTACACGGACAAAGTGTATGTTCCACAGAACAAACACATTAAACAAAGACCCTAACAAGAATTTATTCAGAGAAAATATATGTTCTATCAACAATAGGAAAAATATGTCGCATAGATTAGCCAGAGAAACTGTATGGTCTACGGCAGTGTTTCCCAACCTTTTTTGTGCCATGCCCCACTTAAGCCTTTCTAAAATTCATATTGCCCCCCTCCCACGCCCCATGCCCCCCCCCCTCAACATATACATTATTTTTAATATTCAAAAATTGAAATGTTCACTAAAGAAACTTGAATGATAGGTTTTAGGAAGAAATCACTAGGTAATTATTGACCAAACACAGTAAGTACATTTTCAAAACATATAATGGAGAACTGAAATTCAAGTATAAAATAATTTTAATGAAAGATTTTTCTATATTATTTTAATTAGTAGTAATTATTTATTATTTAAATTTAGTGAGATCCTTGCGCTTGATGCTTGCTGCAAAGAGATCTTATGTCAGGTTCCAATTTAGTTAACTTCAGTCTCAAGTCTCCCCGTTTTGTTATATTCAGCCGATTTCTTCCATTTTCGAATTGCCCCCCTTAACAGTCAAATTGCCCCCCTGTGGGGCGTGGGCCCCACGTTGGGAAACACTGGTCTACGGACAATCATAGTTACAGAAAGTGTATCTTCTACAGCCAAACATAGATTACCCTTCAGATAAACAGCCAAACATAGATTACCCTTCAGATAAACTATGTTCTACTAACAATAGGAAAAATATATCACATAGATTAATTAGTCAGAGAAACTGCATGTTCTACAGACAAACATAGATTACGTTTAAGAGAAACTGTATGTACTCTTCAGAGAAACCGTTTGTACTACGGGCAATAGAAAAATATGTCGCATAGATTAAGTTAAAGAAAGTGTACGTTCTACCGATAAACATAGATTAGTCAGAGAAAATGTATGTTCTACCGAAATTATAGAAAATACGCAACACATTACTCAGATAAAGTGTATGCACTGCCGAAAATAGAAAACAATACATGCTGGAAAAGACAAGGAGTGTCTCCAATGATCTCATCTCAATGTGTGCATAAAACGCGCCTAACTGTAAACAATGAAATGGGACAGGACAAGCGACAAAGACTCAGCGTTTACAATATCATGGATGTGCGTTATAAAACTAAACCAAAAATAAATACAAATGATAATCAATTACAACAACTTCTCGTTAATGTACGTCGAATGTAGACAGGCAAGGCAAACAAATACATACAGAAGAATTGCGCGACAGAGAGGCAGTAACCATAACTCCCAATAAATGATAGTGCTAACATAATGGACAACAAGCACATAATAGTATAAATAGCCACTGAATTAATTAAACTGGCATGTCAAGATTTTCAGACAATTCTCTTAGTTTAGTCGACGGATCAACATCACGGCATACTGGTGTAACCCCATAAGTGCTCCGTTCTACTCCTAACTCAAGCCTGCGTCCGGAGAAACTCAGCTCATTGCATGAACTCCGTAGCACCGGCGAGGATCTTGAAATACTTTGGGTAGATTTTTAACTCGAAATTTTGCCCGGGCAGCGCCGTTAGGCTACTCTTGTTCGATTTCCAACTGTCAAGCGATTTTTTACATGCGCAACAATACACACGGGCGTCCGATCTCACTACCCAGAGACCAGGGGAAATTCTATTACTAGAAGACCACGTAAAAATAATCCCGACCCTTAGAGGCAGCTAGGGAGAGTTGCCTACCTCATCGCACAGACAACTGAAAACTGTGGCTGCCAAATGCGATGAATCATAATTAAGTCTACACACACGGCTTAATGTCAGGTGGTTGAGGTGGGTGCCTATGTCCCACTGGAAGAAGAAGAAGAAGAAGAAGAAGAAGAAGAAGAAGAAGAAGAAGAAGAAGAAGAAGAAGAAGAAGAAGAAGAAGATGCCTATTGTTCATATGGAATGTACACCGAACAAACCAAAGAGAGAACTTAAATGACGAATAAATAAAACTTTAACAACGCATTTTAACAACAGTAATGTTACCATCCTCCCCCCCCCCCCATCACGGTTTTCGCTCGCTTTTGAACTCCTGCGTAGCCCACACGCGTGCTGCTACTACTACTGCAGTAACTACCAGTAATGAGTGCACGGGACTGATTATTACTTATCACAGAAATGTATCAATGTTTTTAGTTCTTGTGATACGGTGTAGTATTTATTAGTAGTTTCCTAAGTCCACACCCTCCTTCCTCCTGCAATGCTCCCCCTTGACACAAGATGAAATTGCCCAGTATTTTCTAACCCCCGTCTTCCCCTGTGTCTCTTCTCCTCCCACATTCCTGTCTTTACGGCGTTTCCTTCCAATGACGTGTCCAACATAAATCTGGCTTGGCTGCTTCTGATACCTGTTCTTCACACATTTGTTTCTGTCAAGATGTCGTTCTAACCCTTTTCTGTCTGTCCATTACGTTCGCAATATTCTTCTATGACCACAATTCTACATCCTCCAAATCGTTACTTATCTGCTGATCGTCCATGCTTCTAGCCACAAGGAGTGTGTCTATATTTTTTTTTAAATAAATCTCAGCTTCACTGACACAATTACAATGTTCCATAGGAGTTTGCCCTTTGTTTTAATGCATACCATTTAAATTATTTCCAGGATTATCATCACGAAACAATTGGAATCAAGGAAACAAATCATTTAGTCTAATGTCAACACGCAAACAAAACTGAACAATCAAACGGTGACAAAATAACACAATAAACTGCATATGACAAAAGAAACAGTAAAAACAAAATGGGAACAGCAAAACTAAATACAATTAAAGGACTTAATGTTGAGACAACACAGCCTGACTTCAGAAATTGTATAGAATGGTTTATGAAGGTTTATTAATTATACCATGGTTTCCTACCAAAATCCACACTTATGTGCAAGGAAGTGAGATCGAATATCTGAATTCTTTTATGTACCTTCATTCAATCTGAGGACAGGTTGACTCTAAAAGAGCTTACAGGGAGTTTGTCCTCAATTTAAAAAATGGAACAGTCAGGAGCTGACCAAGAAGAAAACAGAAAAATGTGGCATTACATATAAAAGAAGTAAATGTTTTCAGCTGGAGCAACACACCAGTTGGGATATAGAATAATGGAAACAGACTGTGTTTGCAACAAACAACTGTGAAAAGAAATTTCATTTTCAGCAAAGGGAAGTGCAGAAGTACTTTCAGAAATATAGAAAGCAACATCAAATTGCAAATGACAAAGAACAATTACTACAGGACGTCTAGTAAAGGGCAACAGTGAGTTTATATCAAAGCTCACTCATTATCTGTCTTCTGACACAGAATTTTGATTCAGACTCATTCACAAAATTTTTCAGCTACTGATACTCATTTTCTCAAGACACCAAACAACTTTCTGTAAACTTAACAACAGCTACAATCCAAATACAATAACATTGAAATATTTACCAACCCTGCTCTGAGACTATAAATAAGGTTAGTTGCATATCCTTTACAGGACGTTGCAGTCAACACTAACATTTTTTGCTGTTGTGATCTCTTGGCAAGTTTACGTTCAGTAGTTTGCCATTGTTTCCTGAACGACTGCCGCCCATACCATTTCGTAAAAAACCAAGAAAACGCAGTCTGCTGTCAAATCGCGCGAATCTGTGTTTCGAACGAGGGTATACTGGATCACGAACCATGTCTGTCACCCCTTTGCCACAGAGCGAGCTCTGACACTATAACTAAGAATTATACCAGAAATGGTTTAAACATCATTTAATTTGTAGAATAAAACGAACATGACAGATTGTTCAGAATCATAGTCTGAATATAAAAGGCAAATTTAAATGATAAAATATGAGAATACAGTAACGGGTACTGGAATAATGAGCATCAGAAATGATCTCCTCTTACAGCCTCACCATATAACCACTTTATATTCTATGGAGTTATAAATAAGCATTAATTGATTGGACCTGAAGGAGATTTTGTAACAGAGAATCTATGGGAGATACAGAGTTAACTAACAATTCAGACATAGTAGGTTAATGTAACAACTATTTAAGATGGAAACAAGGACAATAATTACCTTCAGGGTGACCAAGAACCATAAGGTGAGTTATTATGACAGGAACAGCTATATTTATATTATTCATTCAAAGTGGCCTATAATAAATACTGATGCTGTGGTGAAGGGGTTGTGGACAAAATTTGTAATCCTGCATACCGCATTCGAAACACAGCTGCAGGCAATTTGGCAGCAGACTGCCTTATGTTGGTTTCCATACAAAAGGTATGGGTGCTGGAGGTTCAGAAATCAATGGCAAACTGCTGAACATAAACTTGCCAAGAAATCATAAACAGTCAAAAAATGCTGGGGTTGACTGCCACATCTTGTAAAGAATATGCAACTAACTTTACAATAAATAAATAAGATGCTGTCAGTACAAGACGGTTGAAGAAAATGCAACAGCCTAAGCACTGAACTAAGATACAAAAGTACAAATAGTTTTATTAACTATCTGGTTCTATGCTTGGCACTAAATATAAGTGATTTATCTAATACACTTCCTTCCAATCCGTACTAAAATCAGCGGAACTGTTCTAACTCCTACTAAACATAAAGGTTTAGTGTAGGATTTTCTCTCTGAGTAGTAATTTACTGTTGTTTAAAGGTTAATCACTTGATGATCTTCAAAACTATTAACCAGGGGTGGAAAAATCCAGGGCCTCTAAATTTTTAAGTTTTCATTGCCTTATGTGCAAAAACAAAAAAATTCTGGTTTCTTCTGGCTTCTAAATTGAGTCCATTTTTTTTTTACCTCTGATATTATCACTATAAGCAGTAAAGCATGATATTTACAATTTATAAACCAAAGATACAGTCCAACAGGAGTTACCCCGTTATTAACTACAGGAATTATGGGCCTCAAATACTGGCCTCTCAATCTTTATGAGTTAATTCATGTTAAATATTTCCTAGGAAAATCATAATAAACGGAGTGCCTATCTGCTACTTACATGGGATAGCTGAGACAGGAGTATCCTAAGGCTACACTATAAACCAGTAAAATAAATACTTCAAGAATTTGTTTCAGGGGCAAATAAGTCATTGTTTCTCTTTTTCTTCATTCCTTTTTCCTAGAAAGTGTGTCACACTTAGTTGTGCACCTCAGAGGCCAGTATGTCCGACTTTCGCATGCATTTTATGATGGATTGCTTCATCTAGTCAGACACTTCCCAGGTAGGGCTCTTTCTGCCCATGGGATGGTTTTCATTGCCAACAACTTTTCAAGGATAGCAGATTTTAGGCCTTTCCTTTGCAATTTTAAACTGCCATGGGATGGCATAATGTGCAGAACTTCACACAGGACTTCCTGTTTTTCATCCTTATCTGAGAGGACTAGGTTTCCCATTTCACTACCCAAGAGATTTAAGGGACTTCTGATATAAAAATGACCAACCCTATGTTGGGATTTAAACTCAGCACCTCCTAAGCCTGAGACAAACATTATAAACTTCTCAGCTATGTCTCCTATGCAACAAAAAAAAACAATTATTACATATCTAGTGTAAAAGGAACTTCAATATTTATAATTGCTTCCAGGCTTAAAAACATTGCCAACAAGACTCAGAAGGTATTTGAAGAATTAAAATAACCCTGCAAAACATACAAAGATAATGGGATGGTCATGAAAAAGAAAATAAAAAAATAAAAATTCACACCAGCGGAAGATACAAATAAGGTAGAAACAAACAAACACAATGCATGAAATAAAGTACCCCAAAAAGTATCACTTAATCAAATTAATCACGAAAACAAGGAAAGTTAAGTTTCTGCAGAAGATTCAAGAATGTAAGTCTGAGACAAGTGACAACAATGAGTACACTTCTCAGAATTAATCAAATTCACTGTTCGCTCGAAATATCAATTATACCAAATAAAAAAGTAATAACATTTTGAATAAGTTTGCAGCATTTACAAAATTTCAATCACGTATTTTCATAGAAGTAAAAAAAGAATAAAATTGTCTATAAACACATAATTCTTTGAATTAAAGGTTTTATAAACTGGGATAACAATAACAAACAAATAACCATAGTATGAATGCTGCTAGAAACCAAAATAAACTAATGGATGCTACAACTGATCTGACATACAGTTGTCCCGAAATACATGATTTTATGTGAAAATTCCTACAATCGGTCCATGTTAACAGATTTTATAACACAGAAACCAGAATTGCAAACACACTAAGAACTGTGCAAGCCACAAAACCTATAATGCATCAGAAACTAAAATACCCACAACAAAGCTTTAAAATAAAACTCCTCTATTATGAAACTGGTAATGAAACAAGGAATAAATCTTTTCCTAGGCGTTAAATCACAAGAGACACTCAAGAAAACAAATACTCGCTATAAAACCAACCTCGGAACTGTACAGATCAGGCCTGATTTACATACATTTGTATGTGTATGTTTCTCGGCAGGAATTGACACTTTTTCTAGAACAGGTAGCATCAGTAAAACAAATATATTTATTGAATGATGACAACTGTCTCACAAAACTGACAATGTATTCACTAGTAATACTCATATTGACAAAGGGAAATGCAGTGAAAGTACATTGTACGATGAAAGCAAAATTAGACAGAATGTAATTCAAGAGTAGAGCATTGTTAATTTTGTGCCAGCTACACAATGATTACCCCTCTTCATGCTTTCAGTTCTTCTAAACTATGAATAGTATAGTAAACTGACATAAGCCCTTTCACATTCAATTAAGATATTCTGTGAACATGATGCTGAACCCATATTTTCGGTGACTGAACGAGTCTCGCTGACATTCCCCAGAGAATTTCCTGATACCTATTAAAACAAGCAGATGAACCCCAGAGACAAATTGGTCAGGACAAGGATAAGCACATACATGGCACCCAGCCGCCATGGCACCTGGCAATTTTTACCTGGCATCTGGGTTTGATTCATGACTTTCTTAGCCTGTGTTCACTAAAACAAACTACAATGCCTTCTGTGAAAATGAGCTGGCTCCTGAATTATTTTTTGTTTTGTCTACCTCTGGGTCATGAAAAATTCATCCCTGCTATATCATGAAATCAGACCCATTACAACATACAGTTCTATAATAAATCAAAGATGTAATGATAGTCAATCAATTTTAAGCTTCTTCTCTAAGCTCTAGGCCTTTGATTTAGAATATAAACGGACAAATATATGCACAGAATAAAGAGTTTACCTATTCTTATAAGACTTTATTCCATTTTAGCAATTGTATTTTTATAAATACATATATACTTCACGGACCACAACACAACATTATTTATACAAAACAACACAATTCAAACGCCTAGCCCAGAGACATAAAAGATACTTTCACTGCCCCAAAAATTCAGTACAACCTATATTTTCAGGCCTATAACTACACCATTGAATTTAAAGTTAATGTTCCTGTTTCTGCTAGTTACTTTCTATTAATATATGAGGAGAATTAAATTTTTATTTCATATTTATTTGTAATATTCAGTCTTAGAATAACACTGCCAACTACTTTTGTGACAAGCAAGCAGGTTCACACATTTCATTGAACAACATTTTTGCTAGTTTGTATGATGTCTGTGTGTTTCTGTTTACTGTGCCAGTATAGCAATACTTTCAGTGTACAAACAATTACACTGTTTAAACCCCATGCCAATTAGCTCAAGAATTAAACAGTTCTTAGTAAGACATGACACTCTACAACAACTTTCACTCAGTTCTGTTTTACTCTTTACACTTTGTTACAACAATTTACAGTCGCACTGCCAAAAACCTAATATGCGCTCCTTACAAAGACAGAAGCAAGTATGTTTCCCCACAAAAACCCATTTGCTCCTAAATGGCCAGACATTAAATGTGAGAAGACAGATGCGGCTAACATGGGGGGAAAACCAAAAACCCGTGTGTACCCTGAGTGTTCCTTCATCAAGATCTGTCGCACTTGGCTACACACTATCAACCTTTGTGAAACACTAAAACCTGAGCGCGCACATACAACACACACTTGCGCGCGCGCACACGGCTGCCCTGCTGGCCTTATAAAAGAAAACATTTCCACAGCTTCACTTCCCCTTCCCCCATGAACCCCTTTGATCTTTCGTACACGAATGCCCCAACTACCTACCGTCGTCTGAAACTGTGTTGCTGGACTTTTCCGAGCCTGCAAAATTTCCTTGTATAGACGAATTCTTGCCCTGAAAATTACAACAAAAACAAATGTAGTCAACATAATCAAAAGTCACCTTTCACATACAACAATACACTAACGTACACTTTAGCTGCACTTCTACATAAATCACAAAAAATAACACAAGTCCCTGCAGCTTTGTGACCTCGGGGAAAAAAAAGATCAAAGGCTTGGCATTTGTTTGAAGAGAGACCCGCACTCACCTCTTCTGATTCTGTCACAAGGCCCAGCTTCTCCTCGGTTAAATTCTCCGACGAACGCTTCTCTTCATCCTTATTTCCTTCATCTTTATACACCTTCACCTCGTCAGTGGAATAGAAATCCTCAGACCCTCCCGAACTCATGTGCGGCATAGTCATATGTCCCAAAGAAATTTAATTTTGACACAGGATATTCACGAACCCTGACACACGTTTTGAATCCGCCATGAATTCTGTGCAGAAGCAATCTACTAACAACCAATGACTAGCGAGTATCCATAACACGCAACCAATCAAACTGTCCCTTACAATTTTTAGTCATACGCCGTGGTCCAATTTTAGCAACAGTGTTACTTCTGCTACTCGGTATGTTGTTGTGTGTTGTCTGTCGGCTTGTGCGATTTTTCAATCAATTTACTATCATATTCTTTAACAAGCCGAGCTTATATTTATTTTTCTACTACCCTTGTTAGAATCCTGTAGCGTGTATACAAAATATTATCTTAGAACGCACGATGAAGTCGGAAAATTCGATCGGGCCCTGGGTACACTAGCGCAGACTTTTAATAAATATTAATGGATGCACAACAAAACGTCTGCTGACACACGTGTTATATTGAAAGTAATCCGTAAGAAATAACTGTAAATTGTAAAATCACAATTAAGTTACGAGTTAATCATAAATATCAACGTAGTTGCTTTATTTTAATCGCGGGGTTAGCAAGCAGTTTATATTTCGTGTTTCCTGGCGCACAATAAATCAAAAGTATGACTGAGGGACTACACGACGTTGCCGCGGCTCCAGTGAAAGCTGAAATGCAGGCTCTCCAACTTCTGCTCTGTCGTGGCGCGCATTCTTGCTGGTTATGCGATTGAATAGGATGTTTTCCAGAGGGGAGAGGAGAGGGTCCTTTGATCTCGGCGCGCGGCACAAGCTTCCACAGCCGCTGTCCGGACGAATGCTCGCTAACCTAAAGGTCAAGAGACATGGGGTTTAAACCCCCTAGCTGCTCCGCCAGAGCAGTATAGTCGACCGCTCTTGTAAAGTTGATTAGAAATAAATCAAGCTTAAGTCATATTTTAAAACACACGGGGGCTTGTGATTTCCCACATTCTCCATTCGTAGATGCCCTTAACGTCAAAGTAAAATAAACCAGCAACTGAGTTTAGGTGAGCGATCCTTTCCCGTATGAAAGGAGGGTTATACGCCCACGTGATACGGAGCGGGCGAAGAATCTGAACCTTTTTATCTGGATACTTTGGGCACTCCCATGAGTTCAGTGAGCCTCTCTTCATCTGTTCCCCTGGCCCATTTTATTGGCGCGTCCTTTCCAACTACCCTCATACTTAAAAGCAGGTCTTTATTTAATAACGTATTCTTTTTTTCCGTAGTGTTACTGAGGGGCGCGTGTAAGCGAAGTTGATAGCGAACTGCGCCGGTAATGTCATGAGCGCAGTCTTGACGACTGGGCTCGTCGCTTACCAAAGTGAGAGAAAGATTGGTGACCTATTCCTTCTTGCTCTCATGCTCATAATCATCACAGACTCATAGCAGAAAACTTCTCCGGGAGAACTGGTTTGATTATTATTTAGTATTTTTTTCCGCATGTCCTATTTACAACGGGATTACGGAGAAAGCCGTTAGCTCCTTAGCCAGGGAGAAACAATTAATTACTTTTTTTAAAGCTAGTTGCAGTCCTTTTTTTTTTCTCTACAGGACATCGCTATCAAACTAATGCAACAGGTAAAATAATAATAATAGGCAACAGTGCCTTCAATAGTTTGTCACGCCTTTCTGAAAGGTCGACGCTATACCAATATGAACATCAACGCAAAGCCATCTGCTCTCAAATCTCATATGGCTGACTTCGAACCTGGCATCTCGGGATTGTGTTCAGTACCTCTGAGCGACAGACGCCGGCTTATTATTTGTAGACACCACACATTATAACATGTAAATTCCTTTTCTTCTGTTTATTGTCTTCATTTGTAGACACCACAAATTATAGCATGTGAATTCATTTTCTTCTGTTTATTGTCTTCATTTGTAGACGCCACAAATTATAACATGTAAATTCCTTCTTTTCTGTTTATTGTCTTCATTTGTAGACACCACAAATTATAACATGTAAATTCCAAAAGTCCTTGTTTTCTTCTGTTTATTGTCTTTATTTGAATTATACATTGAAACAGGGCTCACCATGGCTGAATGGATAAGAGCACTCGCTATTAAACTTCCATGTGCTGATGGTGAGGTGGCGGGTTCACCCCTGCACCAGTCAGTTGGACTAAAATGTTGACTTCTCGTCCTTGACGTTGGACGTACATTACAAGTACCTCAGAAGTCGGAGAGGGTTCGCCTGATGGCGAGGGACACTAGTAATAGGGAAAGCTAGCCCACATGCAAAAAACAGTCCCGGGAGTCATGAAACATAATAGCACCGTTTACATATTGTGTTCGGGCACGTTATTATAGATGTTAGTGAGCTACGCAGAATGTCATGCGCTCGGTCTGAACGGGGTTGAGTCTGCACTCCTCGTCCGCTAAAGTGAAGGAGAGACAGGCCACCTATTCCTCCGTGCAGGCGAGCTACAACGTGGGATGGTCCTGGCACATCGCAGATCCACGACAGATCCCTGCGTCGGGATTTGTTTTGATGTCTGTTTACATCTAGTTGGTGTATGTTGTTCTATAGGCAAGCATTTCTGTGTTGTGGTATGTGTATTTTAGTGTTTCTAGTGGCAATGACGGCTGTTCGGGCATCCACTGATTCCTCAGGATCTCATTTTAAATTTATCCAGGTTTTGTTTTTCCTCTCTCCATCTTTGACGCTACTGGCCCAGATGGATGTTTTGTTTGCCGTTGTTTTATTTCATCCCCCAGAATGGTCGCCTTGAGATAACTAGCCCCCCCCCCCCCCAAGGCAAGATAATGAACCCCCTTACTATCTTGTGCATGAATTAGCTCTAATATATATATATATATATATATATATATATATATATATATATATATATATATATATATATATATATATATATTATACACACACACACACACACATATATATATATATATATATATATATATATATATATATATATATATATATATATATATATATATAGCAGTTCTCGGCCCTGTTGGCATAACAACAGTTGCATCTCATGTAGAATAGGTGTTGTATCATTTAGTCCCTAAATGGCAGTAGGAAGTGGCTACGTTAGTGGAATCATTAGACATCAACAAACTCAGGGAGTGTGTTCAGGTCTTGTTAATAAATGTGTGCCTCTCTGTTTATATATTTGTCTGTCTGCCCAGCTGTCGATATATCTCTTAACATTTTCTCAAAACACACTTATATGCAGATATGTATATACATAGAGCCAGGTTAAAATTTCCAGACGCCATTGCGACTGGTCTATAGGTAAATGTCGTCTTTGAGTGTGAATTGTTAATCATTCACATATTCTTAGCCGCGGCATATGAAGTTTCTTTCCTCGTCGCCTTTCTTCGCAGACAGTTGTGAAGATTGTCTGTTACCCATTGTATCATCCCTCTGCTGTGGATTGAACTCAAACCACAGCCTTAGCGATGAAGCGCACTAAACATCATGCTACGGTGGCAGTATTGTGTGTGTGTGTGTGTACGTGTACACACACACAATACACAATATATATATATATATATATATTTTTTTTTTTTAAATATATATATATATATATATATATATATTCGTGTGTGTGCGCTTACGCCCCATGTCCTTTACATGACATTGCAATCAACTCCAGCATTTAGTTTTGATCTCTGTGGCGAAGGTGTTACGGACGCGGTTCGTAATCCCATATACCTGGGTTCGAAACACAGCGGTGCTGGTTTTTTTCGAAAAAGGTATAGGTGCTGGTCGTTCATAAAGGAATGGCAAGCTACTGAACTTAAAACTTGCCCAGGAATCACGAACAGCGAAAATGCTGGGGTTGACTGCTACGTCCTGTGAAGGACATGCAACTAAATTTTAAAAATGTTCTGGAGCATTTTACATTCAGTAGTTTGCCATTGCTTTGTAAACGACAGACGCTCGTACTCGTGAGAGAGAGCGAGATGCCCATTAAGTTATTCCCTGAATTGAACTCTAGCGTGCCCTGACTCTGCCCGTGGCACATCTATCGACCGTAAAACAGCCTCTTGAATCGCGTCGTCAAATTCCTTTGTTCACTTGCCCGACTAAGTTAAATATTATATCATATTTCTTTGTCATGTTGTTGGTAACTATGGTGTAGGGATGATAAGCGAAAAGTGAGAAAGATTAATAGAATTTGGCAAAAATAAATGCTATGATTGTTTGAAGCAAGCGGTTTCAACAAAGCAACACAGGAGAAGGCTTTACACGTGGTAAAGTCCTGATAAGAAAACATTCCACCAAATTGACTAGATGCTGATAAATAAAAGATTTAGAAATGCATTAATAAATATGAAGAAAAGGCTTAGCGCGGACTGTGACATTGACTCCTTCTACCATGTTTACACTTCCCCTCCCCCCCCCCCCACACACACACACAAGATTGAAAAGAGGAACACACACAAGAAGGTTTAGATTAACAAAGATGTTCTAAAGATACAGAGCGACTGAGAGAAACAAGATACTGTATAATGCAGTGCCTGGAATGTGAATTATACATGTACAATGGGAAATGTTAAAGAATCCCACCCTTGAAACAAAACAATAACAAAACTAAACCGTTTTCTTATTTGTCTTCTTCATCTTCTTCTTCGTATTATTATTATTATTATTATTATTATTATTATTATTATTATTATTATTATTATTATTATTATTATTATTCTTTCGTCCGAAATGTTTGTTTTGGACGTAATTGTGTTGGGCCTGTTTACAGCAGGGCAGCAATGTTTGCACCTCTAGGCCGACATATCCGACTTCTTCAGGCATTTAGGAAAAACTAAACCAAATCCTGCAGCAAAAACCCGCAGTGGGCCTGCGAAGGCTTAAGACCATCACACTGTGTACGCCTGGGTGCACGGAGGTATGTGTGGCTGTTTCCCTCCCGAGGCGAACGTCGAGAGCTGGATCGAACCCTTGTCCTACCACGCTGATGCCATTGTCAGAGCAATGTCTTACCATTACACCTGAGCGCCCTCTACCAGTCAAACGGGCAAAGAAAGAGCTGTTTCCGGACAGAATACAAAAGGCTAAGAAGAGATAGATGACTACAGAAATCTTACCATTGGTAGGCTAAAGCAAACAAAGTAAAGATGACAAAGAAGGATATGATAAGATAAACACAGTAATAAAAGATAAGTGCGTACATACAAAAGAAAACTGGTTTGACAAGGAGTGCAGCAAAATTTAATTAAATTCTATTACAGGAAAGGTGGTCCCGTAGTAAATATTGCATTTGGAGTGTGAAGTGTTTAGCCTCTGTATATTCTAAGCCATGACACAGAGGTGAGGTGGCCATTTCCCTACCTCGTCGCTGTTCCTCTCAAGACAATTCTCGGAAAATTCTAATAATTGTCTGATAAATATTTTATTAACGTGTACTGTCAAACAAATGGGGAAAGGAAAAACTGCTGGGCATATGCAATCACGCTTGAGGAATTAGAAGTCCCAGGACAATTTGGAATATAAATATTAATTAACACTTGAATTATATTTATAACAATGGATATGTACCTAGTGATACATTAGCACTTGTGTTTATAATTGTACTGAATCAGCCAGGAACAATTAAATGAGAAGAATGTCTCAGTCAACCTCATAAACGACGTTACCAAATTCCTGCTCGGAATTACGAGGGTAAGTTAATAAGTAAGTCACAAATGACTGTATAAAAATAACTAAACATGATAATAACTTGAAACCAGTTTATTTTTATACATACATTGTCCCTTTATTTCTCAACATAATTTCCACCAACATTGATGCACTAATCCCATCATTTTATCAGTCCTCCCATACCGGCTGCATAGAACTGCGTGCTCTTTTTTCTAAACCACGTTTTCACTTCACATTCAACTCCGGCGTCACTCACGAAATGGCTCCCGCCAAGGTGAGTTTTCAGTGGACTTATCCCCCAGCGATTTCCTGTAAAGCGGTGCATAGCTGGGTAGAAAGATGTTACGAAGGCGAGTCAATAAGTAAGTCACATAGCTTTGTGGGATGGCAAGTAAATGAAAACAGAGCATGTAGTTCTATGCAGCCGGTTTGGGAGGACTGATAAAACGATGGGATAAGTGCATCAATGTTGGTGGAAATTATGTTGAGAAATAAAGGGACACTGTATGTATAAAAATAAACTGGTTTCAAGTTGTTATCATAGTTAGCTATTTTTCTATAGCCATTTGTGACTTAGTTATTAACTTACCCTCGTATGATTGAGATGGGAAAATAAGGATGAAAAATAATTAAATAATGGGTTTGTGGAAGTGGAAAGAACAAGTAATGCAATATACACATTACAATCAATAATAATAATAATAAGGAAATCAATGCTTGTGATTTATAGATACGTCAAAGTATTGATAAAGTGAAACATGATTAAATTATCAAAATGTCGGAGGGTATAAAAATTCACTGGAAAGATCGCTAAACTGATAGGATAAGATCACTCGCTCATAAACTTCCAGTACACTGATGATGGCATAAGGGGTTCAACCGCTACACCGGTTGGCTAGACTTAAAACGTTGACATGTCGTATTTGACTTGGATACGTAAATTACAAGTACCCCAGAGGTCGGAATTGGTTGACCTTGTGGCGAGGGGCACTGATAATAGGGAAGACTGGCCCACAGACAAAAATTAGTCAATTGTTGTATACGATCTAGTTCAAAGCGAGCGAATGAAAAATGTTTTTAAAAGTCATCTTTCTGTGTATTATGCCATCAACAGCAACGCAACTAAGCCACGAACGAACTCTTGTAATCACAACGTCATGCCACATATACAAGATTTAAAGGCGAGATGTTTGCTTCATCGTACCGGGCTGTATCCCACATATGGCTCTAGGGGGGACCTCCAGGAGTCCATGAGAACACATTAAACTCGTGGACCGAATGACTAGGCCGAAAACCAACCCACAACTCTGGGAGTGAGGCAGGCGACTTCACCATGGAGGGCACCAGCGATAGATAGAAGAATGGCCAACGGGTGCTTGCTTCCATTAGCAGGCTAGCTCATCACTTTTGAAGGATTGTTTACACAAGAATGTACGAAAGAATAGTAAAGTGCTACATAGAACCTATACTGTTATGTGCATGTGAAACATGGACAATAAGCAGACACGGCGGGAAACATCTAATGGCATTGGACATGCGGTTTCTGGGAAACATGTAAGAAAACCATGGACGGACAAAAAAGACGAATGAGACGGTCTTACTGGGAACACATGAAAGCCGTCTATTGATTAGAAAATGTACGCTTATACAGTTAAGATTTTGTATGCAGTTTATGAAGAGAAATACGCTGGACAACTTAGCCACAACTGGTAAAATGAATGGGGAAAAGGCGAAGGCAAAGAGATACATTCATGAATAACTTGGCCATGTGGATTAAACAGGACAAGAACACAGACCACGTCCAAAACTGGTGATCGTCCATTTATCAGCATAGCACAACATGATGATTTGAAAGAATCAGTTAATTTACGTCTGTTCTCCAACAAGTTGTTGATTGGTTCAAAGACCTGGCAACCTTACATACTACTACATACGCCAAGAGACATCAGCATCATGTTATTCCGTATATTCCCCCTATGTTCTGAATAAATCCGATCGCTGATCCTCTTCCATGCCACTTTGCTAGCCGATCCAGCTCTCTCTCTCTCTCTCTCTCTCTCTCTCTCTCTCTCTCTCTCTCTCTCTCTCTCTCTCTCTCTCTCTCTCTCTCTCTCTCGCTCTGTCGACCTCTACCTCTAACATACTTTATCCTCCCGGTTGTCACAATCTTCCACAGACCCCATCATCTCATAACGCTAAGACTAAAGATTACATTAATCTGAACAGGTCTTGAGCTGTGAAACACCAGAAGTAATATCTGGGCAGAAACGAGAGCTTGCATTCCGCCACTGGAGTAGCCGCTGTGAATAGACAATTGTTGGTGTCCCACTGACACAAAGATCATCCGTCAAGGCCGGACAAATTGTGGGTGGGTGCAAATGTCCGTCGCCCCATGGGATTACCGTCTGCCAACTTTCTATTCTTTCCCATTTTTGTGTTTAATCTAAATTCGCAGTTAATTCAAAATGGCCTGGTAGCTACATGGCCCCTCGACACGGTTTTATTTGCATCCTTCAAAGGTTGCGGTTGAGACTAGATGAAGAACAACTGGACTTCAGAATTGCCTGGGACATGGTTGTTTCATGGAAGGCCGGTACTTTGTGTGGGGCAATCAGAACCTGTTAAGTGTGACCTAGACGCCCAGTCTCCAGTCAGTAGCTCTATTAATTATAATTTCTGAAAGGGTAGGGATATTGGCGTTGCGGCGTGCAGTGTTAGGCTTTACGGGCTGTAGGCCGTGGTATTATGCTGTGGGTTGGTTTCTTCTGATGATACAGTGTTACTAGTACACAGCGAGCAAGAGAACAAACATAGCGCAGAATGTGGCTTAGATATTAAAATGTAAAAAAGGGTCTCAGTGGCGAAGTGGTCAAGCCGTCTGACTCGGGCTTCGAGGGTGGTGGGTTTGATTCCGGGCCGCGTCCTTCGGTTCACGGGTGTATTTTTTCGGAGACTCAGGGTCGTCGCTAGAGCTACGGAGTTCATGCTTTGTGCGACGCTCTCCGCGCTGCGGAAAGATAATGAGCCACATGGGATAAAAACCCGGTGCAATGAAGTCGACCCTATCGACTTTTGAGCGTTTTTTTTTTTAAATAAAACAAACAAAAAAACAAAAAGGCCGAAAATTATGATAATTAGCGGTGGAAAAGAGATGCCATCAATAATCATCACAGTAAACGGGGAGATACTAGAACGAGTAAAAAGTTTCTCCTATCTTGTACATGTAATAACAGATGACGGAAAAAGTTAAACACAAATCAAGAAGAGAATAGAAATGGCCAAACATGTTTTCAACATCATGAAATCAGTATTAACATCTAGAGAGATTAACACCGCATTAACATTATAAGTGTCACATGTTATGTAAATTGAACACTACAGTGCAAACCGCTTAAGGCGATCTCGGATGTGGCGAATGTCTATTGTGAAGAACAGTATCGTATTGTACGTTGTAAGTGCATTACTATATCCTAGTAATCTTATAAGACCAATGTCTGATAAGAAGAACTATTTCTTGTGTCCCAGGTGGGTTCGTCTTATCAAATATGCACTGTATTATATATGCGGAAGCCTGGACAATGAACAAACCATTAGAAAGTCGAATAGAGGCCCTGAAGATGTGGATATACAGAAGAATGTGTCTATTTCATGGAAACCAAAAACAATCATATACAGAGATTCTAGAAAACTGGGAATGAAAAGAGAGTTGATGAAAGAAATAAAACAGAGGCAACCGAAATATTTCGGCCACGTTTAAAGATATAACACTCTTATAGAAACAATCCTGGCAGGTAAGAATGAAGGCAAACGAGCAAGAGGTAGGAACGATACAAGTGGAAAGATAACATCAAGAGATGGACGATCATCAATCTGACTGTGTACAATCAAGGCCAGAGACAGGCAGTGTTGGGGATCCATTGCAGCCAACCTTCATTGTGGAGACGGCACATGATTGATTGATTGATCCATTGCAACATTTCGCCCGTCTGTTACCAGCGTCCCATAGGAGAAGTCATCATGTGCCCTGCCGGCTGGCGATATTGTTCATTGTTTCTCCACAGGTCTTGGTTTTAGAGTTCTGGTCATCAATTCTTGTGAAGATAATATGGTTTCCCCTTGACTTCACATCGACATAGAGGTCCTTTACCTTTGCCTTTGACAGCAATTTCCGATTGTCAGGACTCTGCTCAACTGCAGAATTGTCCACTTATCCTGGTGATACTCGGTCCCCAGGGCTGCGCTTGCCATACCGCGGTGTGTTTCTCATCCTCTACAACTGGGAGGTGCAGTTGGAATGTTCCCTCCCTAAAGTTGTGATCCACGATGGCCAAAACTCTCCAGTACTTTTAGAGGACAACAGAGAAGTAAAGAATTATAACACTTCAATCCTCTGAAGGGGTCGTAAGAGGCGCCTAATGAGGGTTGGTCTGTGTGTCACATCGTAGAAGTATCCAGCTACACGCAACCAGCCATGAACTGGCCAACAAAAGACTAGTCGTGCGTGGTTGTGGGACCATATACTATTATGAGGCAGAAGAGGAAGGAGAAGAAGAAATAGAAACCTTTCCTTCTCAAAGGAAATCACGAAAATTGCCCATGTTATGAGACTGGTATATTGCGCGCGCGCGCGCGTGTGTGTGTGTGTGTGTGTGTGTGAAAAATGTTAGGTTGGGAATCCTTTCAAAGACTGACTTGTTAAGTCTTAAGTCCCAAGAGAGGTCAGCATGGCCGAATGGATAAGACCTCTGGCTCTTAAACTTCCAGTGTACTCATTAGGAGGTAGCGGGTTAAACCTCTACACCTGTCAGTTGGAATAACATGTTTACTTTTCTTCCTTGACTTGGGGACGTAAGTTACAAGTATCTCAGAAGTCGGAGTGGGTTCGCATGATGGCGAGGGACACTGGTAATAGGGAAAGCTAATCCACAAGCAAAAACCAGTCCAGTGCACCTAGAGGTAGTATAGTTCATAAATAAGCATACATGAATTGTTTGGCGTTCACAGAAGTGAGAAGAAGGGAGTACAGGCTAGAGTACGCACTAGACACCATAAAAATTGCACGCGATTGTTATTGATCGGGATTCCAACCTGTCACCTCAAAATGACGATTGCGGCTCGCTGCGGGAACATGTGCACTTCGACGCATGACCAACTAGACACCCCTAAAAAAAAAAGGTGTCTTCATCAGCCAGGTCTACCATATACTGAACCCACAGCTATGGAAAAAGGACAGAATTCGTATCTAACCATTGAGGTAGCACAGTAGGTCTGAGAATTGTATATTAAACCAGCATAGATCAAATAACAAACACATCGGACCGCAATGCTGTGTCCAGTATTTTCACGAACATTTAAAGAAGAGAATTGATTGGTCGGTTTCTATGTCGTACACGTATTACACACAAATATCAATTGGGGAATCCTTTGAGGCTACTAAGACCGTTAAAAAATAAACACAGGTGTATTGTTCGGTGGTTATGGAAGTGAGAGTTGTAAACAGAAGACGCTTGAGTTCAAAGCGAGCGAAGAGGGGTATAAAAAAAAAAAGACTCTCTGATGTGGCTCCATCTTGAAGATGTATAAAGGCTTGCGTGTGCCAATGACCCCAAGAACTATGCCGACGATGGCGCACTTACTGGTAATGTCTCCCGTGTCGGACAGGTCAAGGAATCGTAACCCGATGAAGACGGACACAAACCTGCTGCCTTGTGAGTAGTCTGGGGATAGTCAAACGCTAGGGAAAGCATACCCGAAAAAATGCTTGTCGGGGTCGGGTGTACTGAGCCACAGAAGTAATGAAACATTGTAAGATAATTCACTTAATGATGATGTTATGCCTATAATAAATTAAGTTGCATGTCCTTCACAGGACGTAGCAGTCAACCCCAGTATTTTTGCTGTTCGTGATTCCTGGGCAAATTTTACGTTCAGTAGTTTGTCATTGCTGACCGGCTCCTATACCTTTTTCTAAAAAACCATCACCGCTGTGTTTCGAACCCGGGTATACGGGTTCACAAACCGCGTTCGCAAGACCTTAGCCACAGAGACCAGCAGATGTTATGCCTACATACTAATATATTTAAACTATGTTCTGGGCTTTAGAAGCAAGAGCTGGTTTACGTGGTATTATGCGTGTACCATGTTTCTTTTAATATTATAGCAACTTCAGCCTCTGCTTTGTTCCGCCTTGAAATTTCTTTGCAAGATGACTAAGTAGGACATATTTCCATTTCCATTATATTTGAAAAGAACAGTTGCAGAGCTTGTGTCAGTCAAGTAAATTGTAGTAATTAAGGGAAAACGCTCGTTCGCCCTCGAACGTGCTCGCGCGTGCGTGTGTATGTGTGTGTGTGTGTGTGTGTGTGTGTGTTGAGAGAGAGAGAGAGAGAGAGAAAGAGATATGCAAAGCAGAGAGAGACGCAAGGGATGGAGAGAGAGACGCGGATAAATAGGCTAGGGAGGGGAAACGAGGTAAGAGAAATAGGCAAAACTGGAAGAAAATGGGAGATAGAAAAACAGAGGCAAGAGATGGAGAGAGCGGCGAGATAGAGAAATGAGACGACGGGAAATGGGCAAATGGTGGAAGAGGGGAAGAGGAAAAGAGGCGAGGGAAAGGTAGAGACAAGCTGAGAGAGAGACAGACAAGCTCAGAGCGAGGGAAAAGACAGGGGTGAGGGAGAAAGAGTGAGAAGCTGAGAGAGAGAAAGACGAAAAAGAGAGAGCCACTGTAGTTGGTGCACCCGTCTACACACATAATCGTCGTCGATTCGCCTGTTGTAACAATGTTCCATATATCCAGACCACTGGTCCACGGTGGCCACTATATTACAGACCTTATTCACCCGTTGTAACAATGTTTCATATATCCCGACCTCTGGGCCACGGTGGCCACTATATTACAGATATTATTCGCCTCCCAGTAGCTTTAAACAGCCAGTGTGCCGACGGCGGAGTAGTGGGTGTCGTCCCACACACCGGTCGGTTGGACTTAAAACTTTGACTTCTCAATCAGAAAGCACTGGTTAACTGCTGAACGTAAAATTGCCTGGTAAATCCAACTGGGGTGGGTCGGAACGTCCTACAAAAGACAGGCATCATTTTACTTCTGGGTTACCGAAAATACGCACACAACACCATATTGCCAGTGCCTCGAAAGAGACTGAGCCATATGGGATAAAACCCGGTGCAATGAAGTCGACTTTTAAGCGACTTTTTTTTTTTAAGCCAGTGTGTCTGATGACAACAGGGTGACTGCTTTTACAGAGCGCTCGCGCGCATACATACACACATACACACATACACACATACACACATACACACGTATGCGAAAGAGCCGTTTTATCGTCACCACACAGAGCTCTCAGAATTGCATTTGACAACATATCTGATATGCAGCAGTGGCGCATTGCTCTAATCCGCAATCTGGTGGTACATAGAAGAGAGGAACACCTGTTCATTGAATTTACCTGGGATTTAGACGCTCTTAAGGCAAGCCACACTAGGGCCACTTCAAAGGGAATGTGATCAGCACTTTAAAACGCCCCAATAATCATGCAGATTGCCTATCAGCTTGTTTCTTTCTTTCCCCGCACTGACGTATTCGTTAACTATTGCCGCGATTGGTGTATATTTTTTGTACATTAGACTTTCCTATGCAGGAGAGATCGTGAAGTGGGGAGGGGACGGGGAATTGCTCCTTGAATCCATAGTGCGAAAAGGGACCTAATAGTCGACTTCAATAATTAAGTTAAAGCGATGGATCCTAATATAACATCTCTTCTGAGGGTGAACGGGGTATGGGGTCATGGTAGAAGAGGGGAAATTGACCCTTTTAAACGCGTTAATGTGTAATAAGGCATGGGGTTCTAGATCCATGTTGTTTGTTTGCTTGCTTGCTTGCGTTTGCTGGCTGTGAACTCCAGCGTGAAGTCCTGTATGTCGGATGAAGACATCCTGTTGTCCAACATCAGTGTGATGTCATACCGGACTGAGGTTTGCGTGAGTATCCGTTGTCCCATGTCTGGCTTATTGGTGTGCAGACTGGTGGTTCCTCGCCGTGCAAGCAGATACTCTCCGACTTCGGAAGAATCAGCGATCCTACGTCGTTAGCCAAGACCCGGAAGGGACATGTTGCCCAGGACGCACGACTAGGACGTGTGAGTAGGTCTTGGCCAGTATAGAGCCTGGCCTCGTGCCTTGGAAACACCTCTACGTCCCATCTGTGTTGTTATATAGCATTCGTTACTCGAAGACTGATGTGATCGATATTACGCCGGCCGCCTTGACCTTCGAAGGCATTTCCCGGAACCAATGTTAGGCTGGGTCAATCTGAGATCCCAGATCAGTTTAAAATATCCGCCGCTAAAGGAATCCGAACAAATGGCCAGCGGCGGGTAGGCCAGCGTGCTAACCACTCTTCTACCACAGCTCCTCTCCGAAGCTGTGTTTCATCGCGATGCCTGGGAACTGACTCATGCCACTACGCCACCGGAGCACAAAACTGCCAACTACTGCCTATAGTACCTTGCAGAGTAGGCCGGGGGGAGGGGAAGGGGGTGGTGTCTGAGGAATTAAGGCCGCCTAGCTAGTCAGGTCGCCACCAACTGCGCAGGTTAGGATTTTCTTTTTGCCCCTGACAGAAAAAAACATCCACACCTTACCGAGGATTCGAACCCGGGTCTCCAGAAGGAGAAACCGGAGTTCTTAGCCACTCGGCCAGCCGCTCCCCGGAGCTATGTTTAAACAACAAAATACCACCTCTTGGGGGGGGGGGGACTCGAACCTGTGTTGACATACCGCTGGTTATTGGTTCTATCCACATTGGGGTGGATTCACAAGCTCCCTGGACTACCCCGCTTAAAACCTGTACCAGGAAATGTAATGGGAAGTAGAGGCGGCCGGGTGTGGTACTCCCCCAGAGTGCCCATTGGTCTATAAAATGCGTTTCTAGCAACATATACCCAATAGTGAGCGCGTTAGTTTAGATGATCAGAAGCTACGTTGATAGTGTCCCGAGAGCTGTCGGACGAGAGCTCGAAGCCGAGGTTCGTCGTCCGCCAACAGAGGAAAAGACTGAGCACCTATGACCCCGTGAATTTAGGCCTACACAATGTGACTGCCCTATCACATCATAGATCCACGGCAGGACGCTGTTCCGGGACACATTTTTATAGAACACATGCCCGTTGTACTTTAAGATCTGTAAATGGAACGTTTTCCTCCTTACAAGTGCAACTGATATTCGCCTCCAGTAATTGCGCAAATATTACGATAATGTATTCTTTGATGGCCGCTCCGTGGCGTAGGTTTTACAAATGCAATTCGTGATCCCTTATATCGCGTTCGAAACAAAACTGCGAGCGATTTGGAAGCAGGCCGCCTTGTGTTTGTTTTCATTCAATAGTATGAATATGCCATGATCGAGTTTATAGTTGTAGATCATGGCAGGATTGTGGACAAAACGCGGTCTATACGAGGAGACCATGCAAAGTGACCCGCAACGAGCTTTGGTCACTATAGCGTGAAAATCGCTCGGGACGTTTTGAGGAAGGACAAACCGTCACCTTCAAATCAAGTGGGCTTGAGCCACTGTCGAGTTGAGACGAGGTTCCTGGCTCCGTAGTACGGCCACGCAATGTGCCGATACATTATTAGTTAGGTTTATAGTCGTGTATTCTCTAAGTGTTGGTATGAGCGGTAAGCGTGTATAAATGACATTGTTTTATAAAAGAAAGTGTTGACACTACTTAAAGATAATAAACAAGTGGAAACAGTGTCCGTGTGATGTTCTTGAGGAAATGTTGAGTTCTGTTTCGAATAGCTGATTGGTATCAAATGTACAGTGGAAGAGAGTAACCAGAGCCTAATATAATAGTAGAGATGACGATGATGAGAAGACCACGCCATCAATTTCAGTCATCAATGAAATGGCGCAGAAGTACGCTCGCACAGTGAAGAGGTGCATCTCACAGAAAGGACGAGCTATCCGCACTTAAGTCGCCACGATCGCAGAGTCAGCAAGAGTGTAAACTCGACTATGAGGTATAAGACCATGGGTTCGACTATGAGGTATAAGACCATGGGTATGAACCCAAGTATTGGTGATGCCTATATATCACCAAGTGCCAATTCAGTTATCAGTTATCAGTTGGGGTATCTTCATTGCACTCCGGACATGTCCATAGGTGCTAGGGTATAAGTGCATAAGTGCCAATTAAACTCACGCATCCGCCATAGGCGTAGTAACGAGCAACTTGTCGCCTACGGCAACGTGCCTGTCGTTCAGAAAGCAATGGCAAACTACTGAACGCATATTTACCAAGAAATCACAAACAGTTAAACAATATGGGGTTGACTGCTACGTCCTGTACAGGAAATGCAGCTAACGTAAATATTCTATGATGACTACATATTTACACCTGCTAGTTACAATCAGTCGGTCTCTCTGGCCGATGGGTTACAACACTTTCTCCGTAATCCCGTTTATCACGCAGAGTCTCGTAACGGGCGAGAACTGGGAGCGGTTCGTCCCCCGCTGGTGACTTGCGGGATAACTGAGCCGGCCGCTCAGAAAGCAATGGCAAACTACTGAGCGTAATCTTGTCAAGAAATCAACAGACAGCTGAAAAATGCTGCCGTTGACAGTGATGTCCTGTAAAAGGATACGCGAATTTAAAAAAAAAACGAAGTTACAATCAGATCCTGTAATTCAAGATGGGAGTTGTCTGCAGCGAAACGTGCGACCGGGCTTGCAGTTTTCCCACGCGTGAGTCCACTGCAGTGGGATCTCTCACGGAGAACTGTCCATGTCAGGAGAGAACACAAACAGTGGGATCTCTCACGGAGAACTGTCCATGTCAGGAAAGAACACAAACAGTGGGATCTCTCACGGAGAACTGTCCATGTCCGGAGAGAACACAAACAGTGGGACATGTCCTCCAACTGTCGGCTGTATGAGATGCATGACCTGGCGGTATGTTATTCATCAGCCCTGCTATGTGATAATTATACAGGAGAGAGACGTTTTAGGCGGACTGAAGGCTTGGTATGCAAGAGATAAATGTTTTTGAAAGCTAGTGCCTCAAAAGAAGACAACACACACTCACACACAACACTGTTTGATCAGTTTCCTTCTGTCTCCCCCCATCAAACATCACAGATTACATCTTCTGTTTAGTTCACGCTTTTGGTGTGTCCTTTTCTCGCTTTGAACATTTCGTACATCACTCTAGATTTTTTTTTGTTAAATTAAAAAGGAGCAAATTCCGTTTTAACTGCTTGGGTTGTAATTGGGATATATGGTGTCTGTCAAAATTCCGCACAGGAAATTAACGAGCGGAACAAATGAGAGCCAACACGGGATCCTTGTAGGATTGTAGTGTCATAACAAATGATAGCAGATACTGCAGCTGTCGCACAGAAATCACTAACGAGTGATGTTACGATCTGGACAGGAGGTGATAAATATACCACAATACTTCCTGTTCTTATTGCTCATTCGAGTCTAGTGCACGCCACCCATGATTATGCATCTCTCTAAGTCAGCGGTCAGTTTTCCCACTTCGCCATGCATTGTGAGAGGATACAGTTATATACAATTAACGACCATTGTCTGACCAAGTATAGGGCGCACTTTAAATAAGTTTGCCAGGGGAGTGGTTTTACGGCCTACTCTTTGCGGTTCCTAACTTATGGATGCACGGAGGCGTATTGAACATACTGTGCTAGCCCCATACGGTTGTAGATCAATCGTCATTCTAGGGGTAATGCGATCAGAATGAGAGAAAACGATACGATGCGGCCAACAAGATGTCGCACTCAGATTCAAAGTGAACTTAGCTTAGAACCGACAGAGACCGACCCCACAGTGAGGACCTTCACAGACAATATCAACCCAGATATAGGAGGACCTTCACAGACAACATCAACCCAGATATAGGAGGACCTTCACATACAACATCAACCCAGATACAGGAGGACCTTCACAGACAATATCAACCCAGATATAGGAGGACCTTCACAGACAATATCAACCCAGATATAGGAGGACCTTCACAGACAACATCAACCCAGATACAAGAGGACCTTCACAGACAATATCAACCCAGATATAGGAGGACCTTCACAGACAATATCAACCCAGATATAGGAGGACCTTCACAGACAATATCAACCTAGATATAGGAGGACCTTCACAGACAACATCAACCCAGATACAGGAGGAGGACCTTCACAGACAATATCAACCCAGATATAGGAGGACCTTCACAGACAATATCAACCCAGATATAGGAGGACCTTCACAGACAATATCAACCCAGATATAGGAGGACCTTCACAGACAACATCAACCCATATACAGGAGGAGGACCTTCACAGACAATATCAACCCAGATACAGGGAGTACCTTCACAGACAATATCAACCCAGATACAGGGAGTACCTTCACAGACAATATCAACCCAGATATAGGAGGACCTTCACAGACAATATCAACCCAGATATAGGAGGACCTTTACAGACAAAATCAACCCAGATATAGGAGGACCTTCACAGACAATATCAACCCAGATATAGGAGGACCTTCACAGACAATATCAACCCAGATATAGGAGGACCTTCACAGACAACATCAACCCAGATACAGGAGGAGGACCTTCACAGACAATATCAACCCAGATATAGGAGGACCTTCACAGACAATATCAACCCAGATATAGGAGGACCTTCACAGACAATATCAACCCAGATATAGGAGGACCTTCACAGACAACATCAACCCATATACAGGAGGAGGACCTTCACAGACAATATCAACCCAGATATAGGAGGACCTTCACAGACAACATCAACCCAGATACAGGAGGAAATGAACATGCAACGGCTGTCGAACCGGTCGCATTACCGATGTCAAGCGGAATACAAGAAAACACATATTATTATTATTAGCCATGTGTCAGCGTGGCCGAATGGATAAGAACGCTTGCTTTTACACTTCCGGTGTGCTGATGCCGAGGTAGCGGGTTCAACCCATACACCAGTCAGTTCTATTAGATAATTAGAATGATGAATTTTGATGCTTGACTTGGGGACGTAAATTATAAGTACCTCAGAAGCCGGAGTGGGTTCGTCTAATGGCGAAGGACACAGGTAATAGGGAAAGTTTATCCACAAATGCAAAAATCAGTCCGGTGCTCTGGTAGTACTACGCTTGAGCTCAAAGCGAGCAAACAACAATAGAAAATTAGTCATGTTTGTTCGGACCAGTCATAACATCTTCTAAAGCAGGGGTGGCCAACCTTTTCAGCAGGCAGGCTAAATTTCAGAAATAATATTTCCTGCCGGGCCAAGCACCTAATTTTTTTTTTTTATTTTTTTTTTTTTTTTGGGGGGGGGGGGGGGGGTGTAAATTAAAGGAAACAAGCAAGCGTGCTACAGCTTCGACCACATCGTCGTTTCCCACTCCGCGGGCCGCAACATGACTATCGGTGGGCCGCATGCGGCCCGCGGGCCTCGTGTTGGCCACCCCTGTTCTAAAGGGAGGTGTCTTGAAGAGATTAGAACAAACATCTGCCTTGATTAAGATTGCCTTTTGCAAGATGGAAAACATACTGATCAGTGAAATTATGTCAATTTCAACAGGGGGTGGGAGGGGGGGGGGGAGGTGTTGAAGTGTTACATAGAGCCTGTACTTCTGTAAGGATGTGAAAAGTGGACAATGAGCAGACAAGCCGAAAAGCATCTAATGGCAGTGGAAGTGTGATTTCTGGGGAAAATGCAAAGAATACACTGGACAGGCAGAAAAACCAATGAGCAAGTCCTACAAGAAACAAATTAAAACCGTACATTGATTAGAGAAATTATATATAGACAGTGAAGATTTTTTGGGCACATTATGATTGAAAATAAACTAGAGAACTTTTTGACAACTGCCAAGATTGCGGGGGAAAGAACAAGGGAACGGCAGAGAAGTAAGTATCTGGATGACTTGGCCACATGGCATGGTCGAGACAAGAATACAGAGCTGATCGATGACTCTAGTGATCGTGTGAGATGGGGAAACATGACTGATCACGCTTATCGGCGTGCCACATGCTGGTGATGATGGTTGTGTTGTTCTTGACAAAGATTTGCATAACCGAAACGTTGGATATGTGTGACGCGTGCCAACGTATTTATTATCACCTTTTAGTCATGATTATTTCATTGTTATTTATGTTTCCTGTATTTACTTGGTCTGCGTTTCTTTTCATCTGACCTGAGATGCAAATAATGCATGCACGTGCGTCTACGCGTGTTGTTCCTCGCTAGGATCTTAACATACTTGTCTGTATTTGTTTCATTTTATATTTTTATATTTTTCTACCACGCAGACGAACGGATAAATAATCATAGCCTGGAAAGAATGACGCGGCAAAGTGTGACTAGAGGATCTGGCCGGCATTCAATACTCCAAGGAAAGGTCAGATAGACACATAATCAGTCTACAGCTGGTAATGTTTTTTTTTTTTTTTTGCATATCCTTTACAGGACATCGCTGTCATCATCAGCATCTTACAGCTGTATGTTGATTTCTTGGCAAGATTACGCTCAGTAGTTTGCCATTGCTTTCTGAGCGGCCGGCTCAGTTATCCCGCAAGTCACCAGTGGGGGATGAACCGCTCCCAGTTCTCGCCCGCTACGAGACTCTGCGTGATAAACGGGATTACGGAGAAAGTGTTGTAACCCCTCGGCCAAAGAGATCGGCACAGCTGGTAATAGAGACAGCTTATCGACAATGAAAGAAATTAAACGACGACTCTCAATTGCTCTCTCAAAGACTAAAACAACTGAATAAATTATCGAGTGGGACAGATAGAACTACAAAAATTTGATTTTTAAGAGCATGCATCTTTCCCATTGCAACATACGCATGTGAGACTTGGACAATTATTAAACAAGCCGAACAGCGTATACATGCCTTTGAATATAAATGTTATAGACGGGTTGTAAGAATATCTTGGGTAAAGAAAAGAACAAATGCATTCCTACTTCAAGAGCTGAATATTGAAGAGGGTTGGCTATTAAAGTCGATAAAACAAAGAAAATTGATATATTTTGGTCACTTGAAAAGTCATGAGAGTTTGGAGAGGACAATAATGGAGGGGTATATGCCTGGGGAGAGAGGAAGAGGGAAGCCAAAGAGAAGATGGGTGCAGGATGTGGCGGATGATCTCCAGATGGGTGTATCGGACGCGGGATACTTGCTTGTGATCGAGAGGTTTTCCGGAAGGTTGTTATGGGAGCGAGGATCTGTAAAGGATATGCTACTGAATCCACACGCAAAATCAGTCTATTGATGTGAGAATCAATAACTGGCTAGTGTTTGGACTACACTCATGACGATGATGCTAAGCAAGAAGAACTTAGTGTTCACCTTCACGCTGCTCTTTGGTGGAATACTCAAATGTTGTCTACGTGTGCAGCGGCTACAAAAGAACTTGTTACGTTTCTTGTTTTTGACGCGCCTTACGCTATGACCCTGGTGACCTACCTATCTCAAATAATTCTGCATCCAACGCACGTGACAAGATCATTTGTATGCTATGCTATAACTTCAATGCGCGTCACCAGTACATTAGGACAGCCATCCTCCAGTAGGACACAACTGGAAAACAAAATGTCGTCTCGGTTGTAGATTGTAGCAATTGTACCATCGCACTGTTGTTTTCTATTTAGTCGTGCGTTTATTTAAACTTGTTTTTATCGTTTCTGTGTGTCTTCAGTGGAGATTTGTTCGCAACATAGACGAGCAATATCTCCTGTTGGCGGTATCTCGCTGGTCGCGTGATCCGCACTGAAGACAGTGGCAGGCTGGGAGTTTGACAGTAGTACACGCTTACATAAGTCCAGACACTTGGTCAGGAGAGAGATTGACAGAAGTACATGCTCATACAGGTCCAGACATTTGGTGTGAGGCACTCAGCTGAGGGATATGGATGAACGCCTTTGAGTCTAATCCCCCGGATGTGAGGGCCTGGCCGCTACTCACCTTCTGCTGCATGGAGGTTTCATGCTGAGCCGGCAGCATCTGCAGCCTACCTTGTTCCAGAGTTGGCTGCAATGGATCTCCAACACTGTCTGTCTCTCTCCTTGACTGTACATTCTGTCAGGCTGATGTTCGTCCATCTCTTGATGTTATCTTCCCATGTATCTTAACGTGGCCTAAATATTTCACTTGCCTCCTTTTTATTTCTTTCATCAACTCTCTCTCTTCATTCCCAGTTTTTCTAGAACCTCTGTATTTGATTGTTTTTGTTTCCTTGAAATACGACACATTCGTCTGTATATCCACATCTCCAGAGCCTCTGTTCGACTTTCTAGTTGCTTGTTCAACGTCCAGGCTTCCTCACCATACAGTAGCGTTGAATATACGTAGCATTTGACAATTCTCATTTTTAATGCGTTATTAATCTCTCTAGATGTTAATACTGATTTCATGCCGTTGAAAGCACTTTTGGCCATTCCTACTCTCTTTTTTGATTTCTATTTCACTTCTGCCATCATCTGTTATTATATGTCTAAGATAGAGAAACTTGTTAAATAGAGCATAGATGACACAAGTAACAACATAATAAGACACACTTAATGACACAAGTAGCCACATAATAAGGCACAATAAATAACACAATACGTTATGGAAAAAGACACAATAAATGACACACAATTAACCACATAACAAGACACAATAGATGGCAAAATTAACCACATAATAAAACACAATAGATGACACAAGAAACCACATAACACAATATATGACCAAGTAACCACATAATAAGATATCATTAATGACACAAATAGCCACATATTAAGACACAATATATCACACAATAAGTTATGTAAAAAGATAAAAATGACACTATTAACCACATAATAAGACACACAAGATTACACAAGTAATCACATAATAAGACACACTACCCCTGGAAGGTTAACCCGGTCAACAAATGCCCGCAGAAGTCGGATGTATCGACCTAACGGCGCAAGAACGCAGCTCTGCTGTAAACAGGCACAACGCAATCACGTCCGAAAAAGAAAAAAACAAACTCCGGATGAACGCAGAAGAAGAGGAAGACACACTAGATTGCACAAGTAATCACATAAGACACAATAGATGACACAAGTAACCACATAATAAGACACACTAGATTACCCAAGTAACCACATAATAAGACACGAGAGAGAGAGAGAGAGAGAGAGAGAGAGAGAGAGAGAGAGAGAGTCGCAATCTGAGCCGTAGAGACCGAGAAATAGAGACAGTGAGTGAGAGAAAGAGAAACCGAGATTTAAAAAAAAAGACAGACAGAGAGACAGAAGGCAATATTCTCGTGATTACCATCGTCTAGTTTGTTTCAGTGGAGACCGTGAACCAAATGAACTGTTTCACCTAGCCCGCCAGAAAACAGCGCAAATAACATGACATCTACCTGGGACGTCTTTGTACACCTTCACTGCGGACGTGCGCCAAACAAAGGGGCCCCATCTTACCTGACGTCGGACACAGACTGAAGCCGTTTCAACTATTGGGAGTCTCGGCCAGCAAATAACTTCGGCATGGGTATTGCCTGAACGCGCCGACCCATCTAGTGTTTATAATTCATTTCCGATTGAATCATTCTCTCCATCTCACACACACACACTCTTTTTCTCACACGCTCACACTACCTTTGATTCTCTCTCTCTCTCTCTCTCTCTCTCTCTCTCTCTCTCTCTCTCTCTCTGCGTGTGTGTCTGCCTGCCTGCCCGCCTGTCTCATAACATAGTAATATGCTTTATGATTACAATATTCATTTGACAGTGTGTTTGTTTCCTATGTGAATGTAACATGCACAATAGATGAACGAATGATGAGTGATTGAAAGGGCTGAGTGTAAGACGGTCCTGCGTCATCAATTTGTGTCTGTGAAAATAAAGTTCGTTCGTTCTCTCTCTCTCTCTCTCTCTCTCTCTCTCTCTCTCTCTCTCTCTCTCTCTCTCTTTGTGTATTTCTCTCTCTTTGTGTCTCTCTTTCTCTCTCTCTTCCTCTCTCTCCCCAATTCGTTATCCTATGTTTATCCCTCTTACTCTGTCTCCGTGTCTTTCCATCCGTCCGTCCCTCCCTCACTTGTTATTTTTGTGTGCGTGTCTCTCTCTCTCTCCATCTCTCTCTCTCTCTCTCCCTCTCTCCCTCTCTCTCTCTCTCTCTCTCGCTCTCTTAAGGGCCGAATGTAAGATGGGCCTGCGTGCCCAATTTGTTACCCTTTTAAAATAAAGTTGACTTGATTTGATTTGATTTTCTCTCTCTCTCTCTCTCTCTCTCTCTCTCTCTCTCTCTCTCTCTCTCTCTCTCTCTCTCTCTCTCTCTCTCTCTTAATCCCTGTTATCTATCTATCTATCTATCTATCTATCTATCTATCTATCTATCTATCTATCTATCTATCTATCTATCTATCTATCTATCTATCTATCTATCTATCTATCTATATGTCTGTCTGTCTGTCTGTCTGTCGTATCTATCTATCTATCTATCTATCTATCTATCTATCTATCTATCTATCTGTCTGTCTGTCTGTCTGTCTGTCTGTCTGTCTGTCTGTCGGTCCGTCCGCCCGCCCGTCCGTCCGTCCGATGTTGAGCTTATAGTGAACGATGAGAGATAATAAGAACAAAATGTTTGTCAAATCTGAAACTTTTGGAAAAGAAGTTACTGTGTGTGTGTCTTGTCTGTGCCTACCTATGTCTACGATGTACATATTTGTGTCCATGCCTACCTATGTCTACGATGTACATATTTGTGTCCATGCCTACCTATGTCTACGATGTACATATTTGTGTCCATGCCTACCTATGTCTACGATGTACATATTTGTGTCCATGCCTACCTATGTCTACGATGTACATATTTGTGTCCATGCCTACCTATGTCTACGATGTACATATTTGTGTCCATCCCTACCTATGTCGACGATGTACATATTTGTGTCCATGCCTACCTATGTCTACGATGTACATATTTGTGTCCATGCCTACCTATGTCTACGATGTACATATTTGTGTCCATGCCTACCTATGTCTACAATGTACATATTTGTGTCCATGCCTATCTATGTCTACGATGTACATATTTGTGTCCATGCCTACCTATGTCTACGATGTACATATTTGTGTCCATGCCTACCTCATGAACAAAGGGCTTGGTATCTTTACACCAGAACGCAGAGAAGTAAATATCTGGATGGCTTGGCCACGTCGTATGGTCGAGACAAGAACACAGAGCTGATCCACGATTCTTATGATCGAGTGAGATGGCGAAGCATAACCGCCCATGCTTATCACCATAGCACATGAAGCTGATGATGATCTTTACACTTGAGATCCTCGGTAGCGCAGTGGCTAGACACCTGTAAAGTGGCCCGACGATTATGGGTTCGAATTTTCATCGACACCGATTTGTAACAAGTCGACCCAGCCTACAATAGGTAGCCGAAAATATCCTGGAAAGTAAAGGCGGCCGGTGTTGTATTGACCACACCACGCCATGAGTGCCGATTTGTGTTTGTTTCCTTGTGTGTGTGATATTCAGAGCAAATCCTGCCAACACGTTCATCAAACAGATTCTCCATCCTCGGCCAGTTCTCATGCCTCGTGTAGTATCATGCCTAATGTGTCTTCAATATCCCGTGTCTATGTCCGTGCTCTGCCAGCTCCCATGCCTCGTGTAGTATCATACCTAATGTATCTCTAGTGTCCCGTGTCCATCTCCGTGCTCTGCCAGCTCCCATGCCTCGTGTAGTATCATACCTAATGTATCTCTAGTGTCCCGTGTCCATCTCCGTGCTCTGCCAGCTCCCATGCCTCGTGTAGTATCATACCTAATGTATCTCCAGTGTCCCGTGTCTATCTCCGTGCTCTGCCAGCTCCCATGCCTCGTGTAGTATCATACCTAATGTATCTCCAGTGTGCCGTGTCTATCTCCGTGCTCTGTCAGCTCCCATGCCTCGTGTAGTATCATACCTAATGTATCTCCAGTGTCCCGTGTCTATCTCCGTGCTCTGCCAGCTCCCATGCCTCGTGTAGTATCATACCTAATGTATCTCCAGTGTCCCGTGTCTATCTCCGTGCTCTGCCAGCTCCCATGCCTCGTGTAGTATCATACCTAATGTATCTCCAGTGTGCCGTGTCTATCTCCGTGCTCTGTCAGCTCCCATGCCTCGTGTAGTATCATACCTAATGTATCTCCAGTGTGCCGTGTCTATCTCCGTGCTCTGCCAGCTCCCATGCCTCGTGTAGTATCATACCTAATGTATCTCTAGTGTCCCGTGTCCATCTCCGTGCTCTGCCAGCTCCCATGCCTCGTGTAGTATCATACCTAATGTATCTCCAGTGTCCCGTGTCTATCCCCGTGCTCTGCCAGCTCCCATGCCTCGTGTAGTATCATACCTAATGTATCTCTAGTGTCCCGTGTCTATGTCCGTGCTCTGCCAGCTCCCATGCCTCGTGTAGTATCATACCTAATGTATCTCTAGTGTCCCGTGTCTATGTCCGTGCTCTGCCAGCTCCCATGCCTCGTGTAGTATCATACCTAATGTATCTCTAGTGTCCCGTGTCCATCTCCGTGCTCTGCCAGCTCCCATGCCTCGTGTATTATCATACCTAATGTATCTCTGTCGGCTTCGTGGCTTAGAGGTTATGACTTTTCTCCGTAATCTCGTATACTCTCGTCGGTAACGTGATGACGGTTCAAATCAGCAGTGGTTTTAATCGCATCGGTAACTTACGGGGTATGTGAGCCGGCCGCTCAGAAAGCAATGGCAAACTACTGAACGTAATCTTGCCAAGAGATCAACATACAGCTGAAAGATGCTGGTGTTGACAGCTAAGTCCTGTAAAGGATATGCTAAAAAAAAATGTATCTCTAGTGTCCCGTGTCCACTCCGTGCTAGTTGACCCCAGCCTCTTCTACCAGAAACCACGCCTTCCACCAGTGTTCTCTCCCAGTCACTGTGACGTTTTATATGGTCAAAGGTAGGTCAGCACGGCCGAATAGATAAGGACGTGTGTTCTTGAACATCCGGTGTTCTGATGCCGAGGTAAGGGGTTCAACTCCTACCCTACACCGGACAGCTGGACTAAAATGTTTGCCTATCGTCCTTGATTTGGGGACGTAAATTACAAACTCTGAAGACCGAGTGGGTTCGCCTGATGGCGAGGGACACTGTTAATAGGGAAAGCTAATCCACACGCAAAACTCAGTCCAGCACTATTAGAAGCAGTGTGTATGGACTAGGCTTGAGTTCAAAACCTGCGAGCGCAGTACAAAAATATGGTCAAGGTATTTCAGTTTCCGAGACATGAGGCAGTCTATGAGTGCGATTTCTTCCTTGTTCAGTCTTCACAGAATGTAAGTATTTTTACTTTGCTTGCACAAGGGAATTCTAAACATGTTCATGTCATATTTAAATGTAAAACTGGCCGAATGGATAAGAGCGCTCGTTCTTAAACTTCTCGTGTGCTGATGCCGAGGTAGCGGGTTCAGCTCCTACACCGGTCAGTTGGACTAAAATGTTGACGTCTCGTCCTTGACTTTGGGACGTAAATTACAAATACTGTACTTCAGAAGTCGGAGTGGATTCGCCTGATGGCGTGATACACTGATACTGATAATAGGGAAAGCTAATCCGCACGCAAAAATCAGTCCAGCGCACTAGAAGTAGTAACACATGTGTGAACTTCGCTTGAATTCACAGCGAGCCAACGGTAAGAAAAACAAACAAACAATGTAAAACCCGGATTGTCTACATTGCTGATTACGAAATAGTCTATGACTCAAATATGTATATTGCCACAGGAAAGTTGCATGTTGTCAAAGAATGTACTTGGAGTTTGTGTGCTAGTGGTTCGCTATAAGATCTTAGAACTATTTCATCTCTGCATGGCTATGAGCAGCCTACATCTGACTTCCGGGGACAGTTCCCATTGCTGTTGATTAAACAGTATAGCCCAGTGCTATTTTGTTCGTCGTTGGCTCGTTTTGAACTCAAGCATAGACCATACACGTGCTACAACAACAACTACTACTACTACTACTACTACTACTACTACTACTACTACTACTACTACTACTACTACTACTACTACTAGTAGTAGTAGTAATTGATACTACTGGGTAATGCTGTTGTGGCCAACTCAACAACGGACAGGACCAGATGATGGTGTCGGATGTAAAGCCGTTTCTGTTACATGTGAGCGGCTACGGCAGTTCTGAGTGCTGCAAATTCCCGCCTGACCCGCTGTATTGTGTTATCAGTTTGTGTGACGGGCTGCGGTCAAAGGTTACCCCCAAATATTTCAGCCTGTGGTGTCAATAAATAGTTTCCCCTTTGAACTACACACCAGTGAGGTGGTCTTTGCTGTAACCGACTCTCTGGAGAAAGTGTTACAGACGCAGTTCATAATCCCGCAAACCGCGTTCGAAAAACAGTTGCGGGCGATGTGGAAGCATACCGTCTTTCGTTGGATGTCATACAATGGTATGAGTGCCGGTCGTTCAGAAGTAATGAAACGACTGAACTTAAACTTGCCAAGAAATCACAAACAGCCAACAAATTCTGGGGTTGACTGATATGTCCTGTAAAGGATATGCAACTAACTTTGAGTATAGCATTATCAGGCAGCACCACAGAGAGATTTCTTGGAGTGTCTCTTGTAGCTCTCTGCTTATGTCTTGTCTGTCTAAGCCAGTCCCAGACAGGAGAACATCATCAGCATATGGCTGACCCAGTCACATGATTATTAATCTGAGCCAGGCATGGACCCTAATATAACTTCTATTTGGGGTTAAATGGAGTAGGGATAATGGTATAATTGAAATCGAAAGTGTGTACCATGTTTGGCCAAAGCCTAAATTGTGTTTGGCTCTGAATCTGGTATTTTCTTTAAAAGTCTCATCTCATCTCATCTCATCATATTCCTCTTGTACCTTGCGGTGTCGAAGTGAAGTATAAACATCGTGAGAGTGCCCGATTATGGGCTTCATATATCGATATTCCCATGGACTCTGCTATGCCTTTTCCTCTGTTTCCATCTGGTCTGTACATCATTGCTTGTTGTAGTATGGCTGTTGACTGGTAACCTACTTGCATGGCCAAACCATTTGACTTGCTGCTTTCTAATAAAATATAGTGATGCTTTAACCCCCACTTTAGTCCTGATTTCTTCATTTCTCATCTTATCTCTTCTTGATACGTTGAGTATTCTTCTCAGGAACCTCAATTCTGTTGTTGCGATTTTTCTTTTCTCTTTTTCTATCATTGTCCACGTTTGGCATTGGTAGCATAGAGTTGGTAGAAAGATTGTGTTGTAAAGTGCTTTCTTAGTAGTTATTAATACATGTTTGTTCTTTAGTATTGGTGCCATTTGTCTAATGAGTTGATTTGCCTTATTGCTCCAATTTTCGATCTCGTTTTCTGATCTGCCATTTGATGATATTATACTTCCTAGGTACTTGAAACTCTTTACTTGTTTCAAGGGATGTTCGTTTAGGTGAATTGTTGTTTGTTCTTCTTTAGTTATAGTCATTATCTCTGTTTTGCTTGTGCTAATTTTCTTTAAAAGTGCATGTAAATATTCTGCCTGGATACAGAGGGGCAGCGGAAATGACCGCATTTATTTTCCAAGAATAAGTTTACGAGCAGTCACACATGTAGATTAATGGCAGTGAGACATGTTCATCATGCTTCATACATCTGCCTGGACCGAATAACCTTTGTTGGTGTGACATAACATGACGTGGCCGAGTTGTATGAAGTGGTTAATTGTTTATTTTCAGCTGGAGGATAGCGGACGAAGAAGGAGAAGGGGAAGGACTAAAAGAGCAAGAAGCAGAAGAAGGAGAGGAGGAGGAAGAGGAAGGGGGAAAAGAAGACGACGAACTATTTGAAGAGGATGAACGAGAAAAAGACGAAGAAGAAAAAAAAAAGAAGAATAAGTAGAAGAATAAGGGGAGGAAGAAGAAGTAGAAGAAGACATATTTAATACCATCATCATCATGTGCTATGCCGATAAGCGTGGGCGGTCATGTTTCGCCATCTCACGCGATCACCAGTGTCGTGGATCAGCTTTGTGTTCTTGTCTTGACCATACCACGTGGCCAAGCAATCTAGATATTTATCTCTCCCCCTTCCCCGTGTTCTTTTCGCCCTCAATTTTGCCACTTGTCACCAAGTTTTCTAGTTTATTTCTTTACATAATGTGGTCAAAAAATCTTGATTGTCTGCGTCTAATTTCTCCAATCAGTTTACGGTTTTCGTTTGTTTCTTGTAGGACTTGCTCATTGATTTTTGTGCCTGTCCGTGATATTCTTTGCATGTTCCTAAGAAAACACATTTTACTGCCATTAGATGTCTTTCAGCTTGTCTGCTCATTGTCCATACAAAAGTACACGTTCTATGTAACACTTCAACGCTTTTTCTCTCATTGCATTTGACATCTTTTTATTGGTCAGTATGTTTTATATATTGCAAAAGGCTACCTTTGCCATAGCGAATCTTGTTATAATCTCTTCGAGGCACCTTCCATCAGATGTTATGACTGTTCCGAGATAGTTGTATGGATTCACATGTTTAATAATATTCCCATTTACCAGTATATTACAATGTGGTATTTCTTTCTTCTGAGGGACGACCATAATCTCTGTCTTCTTACAGTTGAATTCTAACCCTAGTTGTTCACTGTATACAATATCTGCTTCTATTAAATGTTGCAGATCCTTCTCGTTGTCGCCAATCAATACTGTATCATCAGCATATCTTATATTATTGATGTTATGTCTCCCAGTTGAGATTCCTCTCATATCTTCTAAAGCTCTAATAACATTTCCACTGTAAAGGAAAAAGATCTGGAGACATTATGCATCCCTGTCACAGACCTCTCTTAATGGCCTGATATTGATCTATTTCATTATCAAACTTTATGACAGCTTGTTGTTACCAATATATGTGCTTTACAAATTGAATATCTTTACCATTAATTTGTAGATCTGCAAGCATCTTCACAGTGTTTATCGAAAGCCTGTGTGTGGTCTAAGATGGAAAGATGCAGGTCTTTGTTTACTTCTATCGAACGCTCAATTAATGTTCTCAATACATACACAGTATTCACTGTACCCTTGCCTTTTACGATTTTCTTCCTAACTCTTTGCATGGTGATTCTTAGCAAAATCTTCGTGATGTGGCTCATTATCCCAATTGTTCTATGTTGATCACATTTCAAGGCTCCTGATTTCTAGGGGATTGCAATAAATATAGATTTGCATAATTCAGGAGGTATATCTCCAGTGTCATTTCAGCAGTCTGGTGACCTGGTTTATTTCATAATCTTCTAAAACATTGTCCATGTCTGTTTTGATGTTGTCTGGAGCCGTGGTCATGCCAGTTTTAATATGGTTAATAGCATTCTAAACTTCCATCTTCAAAACTGATGGTCCTTCATTATTTTATGAAATATCACATTTTTCCTTTCTTGTATCATTATAAAGGTCTTTCAAATATACTGACCACGTATTTAAAATGTGAACTTTATCTGTTATGATTCCGCCTTCTTTGGTTTTTAAGCAACCCGATGATGTGTGTGTGTTCTTTGCTTAGTGATGATGTCATTAATTCTTTTGTGCATTATTTTGGTATTCCGTGTGTTGTGTTGGTTTTCAATTTCCCGTCACAGTTCTCCAAACCCACGCTTCTTTTGCCCCTATGCACAATGTCCTAATTTTCCCGTGAATCTCTTCATATTTGTCATGATTATTTTGCTTATTTCTTCACATTTCTATTAGTTTTAATATGTTTTCCTTTATCCATTTCGTTCGTTCCATCAACTTCATTTTTGTTATAGTTGTTTCTTCAGCCTGGTTGAATGAGTTTTTCAGTATTCCTCATTGGTCACTGGTATCTTGAAATAGACGTTCAAGATCAGACATTGCATCAAGTCTGTTCTTTACTTCTACGTTGAATTTATCTCTTATCTCCTCACTATTCAGTACACGTAGATCAAATTTTGTGTTTCTTGGTGTATATTTGACCTTCTTTAATTTTAAATGTATATTGCCTATTCATAATCTATGGTTGCTGTAGCATTTGGTATAGTTTTTGTGACTTTTAAGGCATTTCGAAATCTTCTGTTGATGAGAATGTAATCAGTGTTGGAGATGGTGCATTTATTCTAGCTGTAAACATATTTTGATGATGTGTTTAATCTAGCTGTAAATATATGTTGATGGTGTATTTAATGTAGCTGTAAACATACTTTGATGGTGTATTTAATCTAGTTGTAAACATATTTTGACTGTTCTGCGGAAGTGAAAATTACCTTCAAACCATACAGGTATTCTGGGCTACGAAAGGTTGGATGCGATGACCGGCACTGCAACTAAATCAGAGATTCAACAAGTTGATCGAGTCGACATCAAGAACACCCTTGGAGAGCCAGGTCGAGACGAGGACTTTACGAAGAATGAATCTGCAACAACAGTCAGAATCTAGACATTTGGATTGACGTTCACTGTGGGCAATGAAGTTGCAGATCAAGAAGTATGCAAGGATGATTGTCAGTCAACATCCGACAGACTCTGTTAGTCCCTGCACGGTGGTGAATATACTACGGAAGAGATCGAAGCACCGTCTGCCCTTTCCAGGATACAACGATGACAATCTGAATTGAACTCAACATTAACAGATTATGTGCCAAACGAAAAGTAGGGTTGGACCAAACAAATATGAATGATGGAAAGTAGGAGGTGTCACAGTTATGATTTAACAGTTGTTAATATGGTATCTGACATGTAGTATAAAGCCATGACAATATTTTGGAGGTATATAAACGCATGGCAGATACTGGAAGTCGCTTAAGACGATTAATCATCCCATGGCAATCAGTCAGTAAACCGCCGGTCGCCAACATGGCTTTTAGGCGTTGAACCGTTAAGGCCTGTGGCATGTTTATGCTTGCAGCTACGGTTTGCAATCGCATTTTCCTCATGTTGGATTGGTAGTGCATGGTTCCGTCGCCCTGCTACCGAGTTAGTGCGTGGGCGACACTATGAGTTGTGAAATTCGCGGGAATGCTTTTACATATGTCCTGTACAGAATGTACAGTGACCTGCATGTTCGGAACGATGGCTACCGGCTGTTGTTGAATTGACTGATTTGCCTTTTCGGTTCACGAGTGCATTTTTCAGGCGACTCCCGGGAGTCGGCGCTGAAGCTGCGGAGTTTGTGCTTTATGCGACACTTTCGGCGGGTCACCCTGCGGTAAAAGACCGAGCCATGTGAGAAAACCCAGGTCAATGACGTCTTTCTGGTGACTGCCGAGTCCATCGACGATGAACTGTGGTTTTCGTGGATTAATTTTGTGTTGGCATTCTAGCTGCGGCATTATGCACTGTGTACCTGTGCGAGCTGTTGGATTGCCGAGACTCCTGTCTGTTCCACTTTTCACATTGGACAGTGGGGAGCATTTTGTGTGATATTCACTGGCACAGGAACGGAGCATAATGAGGATAACCCGTTGCCGTGAAGTTGGAACCTCGACTAACTAACTAACTAACTAATCAGTAAACCAATTCCAACACCTCCCTATAGTTCACCGCGCAGCAGATTCTCTGCAAAGCTTTGTCCTCATTCACAGACAACCGAACAAGATTCTTGATCAATGGCCAGTTCCCATACCTCATTAATTTTCATGCCCAAAGTGTCTGTCTGTCTGTCTGCCTGCATGTCTGTCTGCCTGTCCGTCTGTCCGTCCGTCCGTTAGTTCGTGTCTGTCTGTCTGTCGGTCGGTCGGTCTGTCTGTCTGTCTGTCTGTATACCTACCTGTGTACTTATCTGCCTGCTCACATACCTAACTACCTAATTAACTACCTACCTACCAACCTAGCTAACCTATCTATCCACCCATTCATCATCTGTCGGTCGGTCGGTCGGTCCACATAACTACGATCCATCCATCCGTCCGCCCGTCTGTCCACATGTCTGTACATGCTAGTCCAGTTGTTCTCAACCGGTGGGGAATTACCGCCCCCTCCCCCCAGCGTTTCCAAAGAGGGGGGGGGGGGATTAAGATTATTTCAAGAACATATTACTTGATATTGTTTTTCCCTCCATACTTTACAGTTCAGTACTTCTCGCCCTTCTGAAATTAATAGTATAACGTAGACCCGCAAATCACTTTTTATGTAGACGTTTAGACTTGTTCTAGTATGTGTTAGTAAATTTAGCTTCAATGTTTTACATATACTGTGTAGGGGTGGGGGTTGGGGGTGATTTATAGGAAGGAAATACGAAAAAGGTGGGGGGGGGGGGAATGACGTTCTGAAAATATGGTGAAGGGGGGGGGGGCACAGACAAAAAAAGATTGAGAACCACTGTGCTAGACCGTCTACCTGTCTTGATTTGCTGCTATTTGTTCAGTTCTTCCCATGAGCACATCATGTCACATCATGCAAGTCCTAATACTGCGCAATCGTCCGTCCGTTACCGAGGCCTCAAAGGTCAAGCGAGGAATAGTCACACTGCAGACCTTCTGCGCCTGTCGTAAAAGGCGACTAGAGAAGGTTGGTCTGTGGCTGGCTAACTCACACCGTAGAAAATATCAGACTCACAACCAAACATGAACTGACCTACACAGAGCTAGTCGTGCGTAGCTGTGAGAATATTCTCTACTATAAGTCTTACAGCCGTCTCCCTGGCGGAGGAATTAGCAGCTTTCTCCGTAACCCCGAATACTCTCGTGGTTGAGGTGAGCGCACGAGAATTGGACGCGGTTCGAGTCGTGCCAGTGACTCATGAGAGTATGGAGCCGGTCGCTCAGAAAGCAATGGCAAACTATTGAGCGTAATCTTGCCAAGAAATCAACAATCAGCTGAAAGATGCTGATGTTGACAGCGATGTCCTGTAAAGGATATGCAAAACATAAGTCTTACTTGCCAACTGTCTATCTATCAGTCAAACCAGCTTGCTGTTACTCAACCCTCGATATGTCTTGAATTTAATCTTGACGTTTTCATATTTTAACTTGTCATTTTTACTTTTCTAATAAAAACATGATAATATCTTGCAACATTGAGGATCGTTTTATTAGATTTAGTGTTCATTGTTTCCCTGCCTCGTCTGTAATGATTGCATTCATGGTTTCTTTGAGAAGTCTGGTATATTGAATATTCAGTCATGATTTCAGTTTAATCCTGATATCTCTAGGTGAACTGGAATGTAGATTGTGTATTTATTATTTCGCTGTGAGACGTAGCTTGAAACTGCCCCTATAGAATGAAACTATTGTCAAATAAAACCTGTCATTTACTGCCAATATAGTACCTTGCGGTGTATGGCAGAGGGGTCTTTGAGCCTGAGGAATTAAGGCCGCCTGGCTAGTGCATTCGCCGCGAACTGTACAGGTTAGGGATTTTCTTTTTTGCCCCCGCCAGAAAAAAATCCCATACCTTACCGAGGGATCGAACCCTGGTTTCCCGAATGAGAGTCCGGCGTTCTAGCCACTCGGCCAGCCGCTCCTCTATTGTTGTAGAATGAAAACTTTTGTTGTGGAATGAAACTAATTTTGTAAAATGGAACTAGTCTTGTAGAATGAAAGTTATCTAAGTTATCTTGTAGAATGAAACTCTTGTAGAATTAAAGTTATTTTATAGAATAAAAACTATTGTAGAATGAAACTAATTTTATAGAATAAAACTATTCTTAGAGAATGAAACTAATCTTGTAGAGTGAAACTAATCTTGCAGAATTATACTAATCTTGTAGAAAGAGACTAATCTTATGAGAATTTAATTAATTTTGTAGAATTTAACCAGTCTTGTTAGAATTAATCTGATTTCGTAGAATTTAATTAATATTGTAGAATTAATCGAATCTTGTAGAATGAAACTAATCTTGTTAGAATTAATCGAATCTTGTACATTGAATCTTTCCTTTTAGAATGAATATATTCATGTAGAATATATCTATTCGTTAGAATGTAACAAATCTGCAAATGAAATCATTTCCCAAGTAAAAAGTAAGGGTTCTTTACGTGTAATGAATCTGTTCTTAAAGTGGATGGAACTATTCCAGCCGGAGTTTGACCTTCTGTTTATGTACCGCGCATTCTTGAAGACCGGAAGTCGCAGTGTTTATCACTGGTTGCCAAGCGATCAGATGAGAATATCAGACGTGCCATAAAACATTGGGTTCTAAGCCGCGGGTTCTCACGTGTGTACGCATGTAGGGAACAGTTGAGATGTGATAACATCCCCTGTGTCTACATACCTTGTGTGTTTGTAGGCCATATGGCAACCGCCTTGGCAGGATTTTACAGTGAGAGATCATATTTCTCACAGACAAAACATAGTGATATAAGCCGAGGGTTCTTACGTGTGTACTCATGTAGAGAATAAAGTTGAAAGTGGTAACATTCCTTGTATGTACATATATTTTTAGTTTGAAGGCCATATGGGCACTGTCCTGTCAGGATTTAACAGTAAAAGATCATATTTATCACTGACAATACATAGCGCTTTAAGTCGAGGGATCTCACGTCATGTAGGGAACACAGTTGAGATGTGGTAACATCCCCTGAATCTACATTCCTTATGTGTTTATAGGTCATATGGCCCTGACAGGATTTTACAGTGAGAGACCCTATTTATCACTGGCAAAACATAGTGATATAAACCGAGGGTTCTCACGTGTGTACTCCCGTAGGGAACATAACTGAAATATATTACATCCCCTGTATCTACATATATTATGAGTTTGTAGGTCATATGGCCTCGACCCTGGACATAATTTAAGATGAGAGATCCTATTTACCACTTATAAAAAATATGGATGTAAGCCGAGTGCTCCTACATGTTTTCTCACATTAAAATAAAAAGTCGCTTAAAAGTTGACAAGGTCGACTTCATTGCACCGGGTTTTTATCCCGTATGACTCGGTCTCTTTCCGCAGCGCGGAAAGCGTCGCACAAAGCACGAATTCCGTAGCTCTAGCGACGACCCATAAAGAGTCTTCGAAAAATATCACTCGTGAACCGAAGGACGCGGCCCGGAATCGAACCCACAACCTTCGGAGCCCGAGTCAAACGGCTTGACCACTTCGCCACGAAGATTCTTCATGTAAAGAAAATAGTTGAAATGTAGTAACATCGGGTCCCAACACACCTTATGAATTTTTTGGCCATATAACCGCCGCCGTGGCACGATTTTCCAATGAGCGAGCTTATCTATCACTGATAATGTTTATAATATTAATTGATTATGTGGTTGTTTCGGGATTTGAAATTTAAATATTGAGCACAACCCACTACTGGCAACGCCGATTGCATTCTGATATGAACCTAAGGCCTATCCACGTCAATATGGAAGCACTATACTCGAGTTTCGCCCTCATTTGAGCTCATCAGTAGTGCATATCCCTGACAGGATCCGGAAACAGTCCCGGATCACGCGTGTGAAGCGGGTGTGTAACCACGCGGCACACACTGGACACACCAAATTATCACAACAGAATACCACAACGCTACCCATCGTAGGCCATATAATATTAATGTTCCGTCTATGCACATTACGACCCTCTTCTGTTTCTTAGAGTCTGCGCAACGAGCGGAGAAACGTCTTGCATGATCTACAGGACGATCATCAACGATAAAGGAGGATAATCAGCGCCGAGCCTTGAACTCGTGGCATGGAGAGCACACGATCATGCTGGGGTTGAGAGTGTTGTATGTCTACTAGGGCTGGATCTACATACCGCCAGTCCCAAGTCAGCCGCGACCCGCCGTCCTACTCCCCCACCCACCATTCAATTCGTCAAATCACACGAGAGTGAACAGCCGAAATCAATGGGGTTCACACAAAAGAAACCTACTGTCTTGTTGCTTGGTTGTTCGGATAGATGGTTGGAGGGTTAATTGGTGAATTTCTTGCATGTTCGTTGATTCTATGGATGGCTGGTTGGTTGGATGAATGGTTGGTAGGCTGGATGATTGGCTGGCTGGATTATTGGTTAGTTGGATGGCTAGTTGATTGTTGGATGGATGGTAGGTTGGGTGGTTGATGTGTTGCATGTTCGTTGATTCGGTGGATGGCTGGTTGGTTGGATGAATGGATGGTAGGTTGGATGATTGGCTGGTTGGATAGTTAGTTGGTTTTACGATGAATGGATGGATGGTTGATTAGTTGATTTGTTGCATGTTCGTTGATTTGATGGATGGCTGGCTGGTTGGATTAATGGTTGGTAGCTTGGATGAATGGTTGATTGCATGGTTAATTGGTTGTTGGACTGGTGTTTATTTTGTTGAGTGATTGATTTATTGAATAATTAGTTGGTTGGTTGTCTGAATGGTTGGTTGGATGGATGGTTAGCAGGTTGATTGGCTGGATGATTGGTTGGCTGGATGGATGGATGGTTGGTTGGATGATTGTTTTATTGGATGATTAGCTGGTTGGTTGGCTGAATGCATGGATGGTTGGTTGATTGGTTTGTTAGAGGGTTAGTTGGTTAATTGTTAAATGGATAGTTGGTTGATTAATTGGTTTGTTGGATAGTTGGTTGGATAGTTTGCTGAAAGATTGATTGGTTGGTTGGATGGATGATTGTCTGGATGGATGGTTGGTTATTTGACTGATATTTGGTTGCTTGCGTGATTGGTTTGTTGGCTGTTTGGGTGGGTTGCTTTTTATGGATAGTTGGTTAATTTGTGGTAGGGTGGATGGCTGGTTGGTTGTTGGATAGTTGGTTGGTTGGGTTACTGGTTTGTTGGTTGGTTGACTAATTATTCGGTTGGATGGATGAATGATTGTTTAGTTGAATGGATGGTTGATTGTCACTACCGTGGAGGAAGGAGTTTAACCAGGATGCACCATGCATTGACATCGAGCTTGTCTGAGCTCTAAAAAGAGCTCCTCTCTGTCAGAGCAAGGCAGGTGCAGAAGTTCATCTACTGACATGGTACCAAACAGGGGATGTGCTACGGAGCTCGCCTTCCCATCTCCAAGCACAGAAACCTGCGGGGTGTGCAACACTGGGTCTGTAAAAAGATTCATTATTATTATCACATGGACTACTAACTGGCGTATCCGATCATGTCTCTCCACATCTCTCAGTCCTTAGTGTTCTGGATCAAATCCGCCGAGGACTTCCCTCCAAGCCCCTGTCTCAGCCCATCCAGCATCATTTCTCTCTGTCGGCTTCTGCCTCTTTTCCGACTGATATTTGAAGTTGTCATGATATTCTCCAATGTCTTTCTTCTCATCACATGCCCACATAATGCTGCTTGCTTTTTTCTTGTAGTTGCATATAAGCGCATGTCTAATTTGTGCTTTATAAAAGATATCTTAGCGACGCCCTTTTACTTAACAGCAACTGCAACATTCGTGCAATCATCAAAGAAATGTGCTGGTATCAATGTGATACATCCCAGAGAAGGTTATGTAGATGGTGAGGGTGGTCGCTGGAGAGGGGAAGATTAGGACGGAAATAGTAATTCAGCAAGATCAATCATTGATGCTCCACACTCACCCAGTGTGAATCAATTCGCACCTTTTTATCTCCAATGTTTAACAATTTTCGTTTAGAAGAGTGGTAAAATGAGAAATATTATTATCAGAATGTTATGCTTTTATTTAAGCAAAGCATTAATTGGTTTTTTGAGATTATATAACGTAATTTAATTCGCTCAGGGGAGGTCAGCGTGGCAAAATGGATAAGAGCGCCTGTTTTTAAACATCTGGTGTGGTGATGCCAAGGTAACAGGTTCAGTCCCTACGCCGGTGCAGTTGGACTAAAATGTTGACTTCTCGTCCTTGACTTGTGGACGTAAATTACAGGTACCTCCGAAGTCGGAGTGGGATCGCCTGAGGGCGAAGGAGACATGTAAAAATCAGTCCAGTGCTCTAGAAGTAGTAATACGTGTATGGACTACGCTTCAGTTGAAAACCCCCCATAAATCACTCAGAGTGCCATTGAAAATCACTCCACGTGCCACGCTTGCACGGCGTGCCGTAGGTTGTCGACGTCTTGGTCGATTGTATGGCCTGATACAACAACCCTGGATGCTAAAATTTACAGAAGCCTATAGATCTGCACAAGAGAATGCATGCAGGAAACAAAGGTGGCAGGTATAGGCGGTTTCCAAGCGAAAGAAAAGTAGAAAGAAATTAAATATCGGAGCACCTCTAGACTCTATACTTGGCTCTCCGTTATTTGCCATTCTTATAAATGGCCTTCTCTGATGCCTTTTGACGGCCTGTGATCTACCTGCAGACGGCTCCACAATCTATCTATACAATCGCCCAAACATGTAATGTGCTCGCGATGTCTTTGCCTCAAGAATTAGACAATGTAATTAAGTAAAGCTCTGCAAACCGTTTGCAAATAAACACCAGCAAAACGAAATCCATGTTAACAACAGACAGACGAACATTACACACAGAATATTCAGAGACAAACTTTCAACTTTGCATCGGTGTGAAACTCAATGCAATTCATTAGACCTTATCATTGATAGAAATATAACCAGTAATTCTCAGGCGCAGACGATAGTTGAGAAAACGGCAAAAACTACTAAACAATCTACAATTAAATTAATTTATTCTCTTCATACAAATGTCAGAAAGATATTCTTTTTTACTTTAACAGACAGACACATATCATATTGCTCCACAATATGGAGTATAAACAGGTAATTAGTTATCTGTTGGGACAACATCCTTGCACTCCGGACATGTCCATTGGTGCTCAGAACCTCTCCCAAACATATGCATTATCGTTCAACAGCTAATAATGCCAGTTCTGTGTTGGTTGACGAGGCACCTCGTTTTCCCGATATATCTCTCGTGTCTGGCCGTGCCAATTCTTACTCCGAAGTCTCTCATTCAGGACAATGATATGTATTTACTGGCGTCAAAGTCCGAAGCTCTTCAATTATTTCTAAGGGCAATAATATCGATACAATCTTTGGGTTGGCCATCTGCAGGGGGTGCATAGCCAACATGTTGATCAGCTCATTCATTTCTTTCAATTCTTGTCCCGGAATGATTATGAAGATGATTCTATGAATCGCAGACCTCCACAGCGATTCAATCCACTGTCTACATACAGAAACTGCCTCGTAAAGTAAAGTAATATACACGGATCTTTAACACGGCTTAAGTGATTCAGTGCCGAAGGACAATATATCGTCATATGTGACCTCCCATTTGGACAGAACAATGAATGAATCACCAAAAAACACGAAGTAGATTGTGAGCTTTACTAAAATACGATTACAAGAGACAAATTGTGGCCCAAGCCTTCGTCAGCACAGAACAGACAAACACAAACCAACACAAAACTATAAAACACACTACATGACATTCTTGTTAACCATTTGGACGGAAGGACGATATATCGCTAAAAGGTTGTAATCTTGTTATTAATTTTGTTTTGTTATATTTTCGGCAATTTAAATGCCAAGTGAATGGATATTTACATTGGCGTATCGGCCCTGAACCAACCCACGCCCAAGGTGTGCTGTCTTTTGCCTTCTCCTGCAGCTTCCTCCAAGCCCTCCCCATGATTTTCATTTATGTCTTTATTCTCTTCTCTGTGAGTTTTTACGTCTCCAATTATTTCGTTCGCCTTGTGGGTTATAGACAAGGCAGTTCCTAGTTCGCTATCCTCATTTGAACGCAGAGGTGTTTCCAAGGCACCAGAGCCAGGTTCTATACTGGCCAAGACCTACTAACACGTCCTAGCCGTGCGTCCTGGGCAACAGGTCCCTTCGGGGTCCTGGCTAACGTAGTAGGATCGCTGATTCTTCCGAAGTCGGAGAGTGTCTGCCTGTACGGCGAGGAACCACCAGACTGCCACACCAATAAGCCAGACATGGGACAACGGATACTCACGCAAACCTCAGTCCGGTATGACATCACACTGATGTTGGACAACAGGATGTCTTCATCCGATATACAGGACTTCACGCTGGAGTTCACAGCCAGCGAACACAAGCAAGCAAGCAGCATGTTATCCTCATGTTTCCAGTACCGAAGTCTGTGGTGATTCTGTCATACCATTGTAGTCCCATAAAACTGTGCTGGACGAGTTAATGAATGTTTGTAGTTTGTTAACAATTCTTGTAGTCAGTCTGCGGCTGGAGAAATATTAGGATGCAATCAGATCACGGCTGTGCACAAACACAAGCAGACTGGGTGCTATCGGAATTACATTGGTAATATGACCTCTATAAATTGTAGGTATGTGATCGCAAGAGAGGCTGGAACCCATCGCCCAAAGGAAACATACCCCTTTCAAGTTATCCTAGAATACAAAGCACCCTGATACCTGGTTTCACATTATGTTTGTCTGATCCTTTAACGTGGATATCATGGTCATAATTATTATTTTGTCATGTATACATTATTTTAGCATATTCTCCATGTGTTTATCATGCATATACGACTGCTGCTGTTGTCGCTGCTGCTGCTGCTGCTACTGCTGCTGCTGCTACTTACTACTACTACTACTGCTTCTGCTACTACGACTACTACAACTACTACTACTAGTTATGCTGCTGCTGCACAACTACTACTACCACTCAATCAATCCATCATGTGCCATGCCGGAAAGCGTGGGCGGTCATGACTCGCCATTTCACTCGATCACCAGAGTCGTGGATCAGCTCAGTGTTCCTGTCTCGACCATGCCATGTGGCCAAGCCATCCAGGTATTTTCCTCTCGGTCTTCCCCTTGGTCTGTTCCCTTCGATCTTGAAAGTTGTCACTAAGTTCTCCAATCCATTTCTTCTCATAATATGTCAAAAAAATATTTACTGTCTACGTCTAATTTCTCTAATCAATTTACGATTTTCATTTGTCTCTTGTAGTACTTGGTCATTGGTTTTTCTGTCTGTCCATGGTATTCTTTGCATTTTCCTCAGAAACCACATTTCTGCAGCCATTAAATGGATGAATAATGTATCAGGAATGATTGCCAGTACACGAGACAGAAAGCTGTGGACATACATGATCACTAAAACCACAAGGCATGGACTCAAGAAGAAGAAGCAGAAGAAGAAGACGAAGAAGAAGAAGTGGAGGAGTATGTAGAGCCACTTGAGTGCAGTGACTAGAGCGTTTGCCTGCCCGACCGGTGTTCATGTATTCGAATCCCCATTGAGTCCACAATGTTTTCCCCCGATTCCTTGGGCTCCGGTCAACACACCATTCATTCATGAAATATTGTATACTTCACAACACTTTACCTGCCACTTCTGGTCTCAGACAGGTGTAATAAATGTCTGAGACAAAGGGGGTTAACCAGGGAGTGAAGAGGTTTAGATACCACTTTCCAGAAAAGGCTGGGTTAACAATAATAATAATAATAAAAAACATGCATGAGACGGAAAGAATTAAGTCAACACCGCCTAGGCGAGTTTACCCACAGCTTGGTGTAGCACTGCACACGGCCATGTCTGTTTCTCCGTGTTTATAGTTTCGGCTTTGATTCAGTTTGAGAGGAGTCCAGGTGGGTCCGTGCATCCCCAAGCAACTCCATGTAGCGGACGTGGGTGGGTAACTAGTTTGAAAGCAGACCCACCTGCAGGGGCGATAAATGATACTCTTTTATACCTGGGTTTGACAGTGTAAAAAAATGGCGGTTAGTGTTTTAAAAAAAAAGACAATGTTGTATGGGGTGGAGGTCATGAAGAAGTCCACGTGCCAATAGGATAAGAACTCCCGCTAGTAATCTTCCGGTGCGCTGATGTCTGTGTAAGAGATTCAGTGACTCATCATCATCATCATCATCAAGTGTCATGCCGATAGGCGTGGGCGGTCATGGTTCGACACCCCACACGGTCAGCAGAGTCTCGAATCATGTCCGTGTTCTTGTCCCGACCATGCCATGTTGCCAAACCATCAAGGCATTTATCCCCTCGTCTTTCTCTTGCTCTATTCCCATCAAGCTTGCCAGTTGTCAACACATTTTCAAGTCCATTTCTCTTCATAACATGTCCAAAAATCTTGACTGTTTACATTCAATTTCACTGACTGCGCCGGATATTAATTTGGAGTTTAACGATGACTTCTCGTTCAGAAAGCAATGGCAAGCTACTAAATGTAACATTGCGTAGAATATCTACATGGAGTTCAGTGCACTCATTTTCCAGTAGTAGTAACAGCTACTAGAGTGGCAACTACTGAGTGGCAGCGACTAGAGTGGCAGCTACTAGAGTGGCAGCTACTAGAGACTAGAGTGGCAGCTACTAGAGTGGCAGCTACTAGAGACTAGAGTGGCAGCTACTAGAGTCGCAACTACTATAGTGACAGCTACTAGAGTGGCAGCTACTAGAGTGGCAGCTACTAGAGTCGCAACTACTATAGTGACAGATACTACAGCTACTAGAGTGGCAGCTACTAGAGTGGCAGCTACTAGAGTCGCAACTACTAGAGTGGCAGCTATTAGAGTCGCAACTACTAGAGTGGCAGCTACTAGAGTGGCAACTACTAGAGTGGCAGCTACTAGAGTGGCAACTAGTAGAGTGGCAGCTACTAGAGTGGCAGCTACTAGAGTGACAGTTACTAGAGTGGCAGCTACTAGAATGGCAGCTACTAGAGTGGCAGCTACTAGAGTGGCAACTACCAGAGTGGCAATTACTAGAGTGACAACTACTAGAGTGATAACTACTAGAGTGACACCTACTAGAGTGACACCTACTAGAGTGTCAACTACTAGAGTGACAACTACTAGAGTGACAACTACTAGAGTGGCAACTACTAGAGTGACAACTACTAGAGTGGCAGCTACTAGAGTGGCAGCTACTAGAGTGGCAGCTACTAGAGTGGCAGCTACTAGAGTGACAGCTACTAGAGTGGCAACTACCAGAGTTGCAACTACCAGAGTGGCAATTACTAGAGTGACAACTACTAGAGTGGCAATTAATAGAGTGACAACTACTAGAGTGACAGCTACTAGAGTGGCAACTACTAGAGTGGCAGCTACTAGAGTGACAGTTACTAGAGTGATAACTACTAGAGTGACAGCTACTAGAGTGGCAACTACTAGAGTGGCAACTACTAGAGTGGCAGCTACTAGAGAGGCAGCTACTAGAGTGGCAGCTACTAGAGTGGCAACTACCAGGGTGGCAATTTCTAGAGTGACAACTACTAGAGTGACAACTACTAGAGTGTCAACTACTAGAGTGACAACTACTAGAGTGGCAGCTACTAGAGTGGCAACTACTAGAGTGGCAACTACTAGAGTGGCAGCTAGTAGAGTGGCAACTACTAGAGTGGCAGTTACTAGAGTGGCAGCTACTAGAATGGCAGCTACTAGAGTGACAGCTACTAGAGTGACAACTACTAGAGTGACAACTACAAGAGTGACAACTACCAGAGTGGCAATTACTAGAGTGACAACTACTAGAGTGACAACTACTAGAGTGACAGCTACTACAGTGGCAACTACTAGAGTGACAGCTAGTAGAGTGGCAGCTACTAGAGTGGCAACTACTAGAATGGCAATTACTAGAGTGGCAGCTAGTAGAGTGACAGCTACTAGAGTGACAACTACTAGAGTGGCAACTACTAGAGTGGCAGCTAGTAGAGTGGTAACTACTAGAGTGACAACTACTAGAGTGGCAACTACTAGAGTGGCAGCTAGTAGAGTGGTAGCTACTAGAGTGGCAGTTACTAGAGTGGCAGCTACTAGAGTGGCAACTACTAGAGAGGCAGCTAGTAGAGTGGTAGCTACTAGAGTGACAACTACTAGAGTGACAACTACTAGAGTGGCAGCTACTAGAGTGGCAGTTACTAGAGTGGCAGCTACTAGAGTGGCAACTACTAGAGTGGCAGCTACTAGAGTGGCAGCTACTAAAGACTAGAGTGGCAGCTACTAGAGTGGCAGCTACTAGAGACTAGAGTGGCAGCTACTAGAGTCGCAACTACTATAGTGACAGCTACTAGAGTGGCAGCTACTAGAGTCGCAACTACTATAGTGACAGATACTACAGCTACTAGAGTGGCAGCTACTAGAGTGGCAGCTACTAGAGTCGCAACTACTAGAGTGGCAGCTACTAGAGTGGCAGCTACCAGAGTCGCAACTACTAGAGTGGCAGCTACTAGAGTGGCAACTACTAGAGTGGCAGCTACTAGAGTGGCAACTACTAGAGTGGCAGCTACTAGAGTGGCAGCTACTAGAGGCGCAACTACTAGAGTGGCAGCTACTAGAGTGGCAACTAATAGAGTGGCAGCTACTAGAGTGGCAACTACTAGAGTGGCAGCTACTAGAGTGGCAGCTACTAGAGTGACAGTTACTAGAGTGGCAGCTACTAGAATGGCAGCTACTAGAGTGGCAGCTACTAGAGTGGCAACTACCAGAGTGGCAATTACTAGAGTGACAACTACTAGAGTGATAACTACTAGAGTGACACCTACTAGAGTGACACCTACTAGAGTGTCAACTACTAGAGTGACAACTACTAGAGTGACAACTACTAGAGTGGCAACTACTAGAGTGACAACTACTAGAGTGGCAGCTACTAGAGTGGCAGCTACTAGAGTGGCAGCTACTAGAGTGACAGCTACTAGAGTGGCAACTACCAGAGTTGCAACTACCAGAGTGGCAATTACTAGAGTGACAACTACTAGAGTGGCAATTACTAGAGTGACAACTACTAGAGTGACAGCTACTAGAGTGGCAACTACTAGAGTGGCAGCTACTAGAGTGACAGTTACTAGAGTGATAACTACTAGAGTGACAGCTACTAGAGTGGCAACTACTAGAGTGGCAACTTCTAGAGTGGCAGCTACTAGAGTGGCAGCTACTAGAGTGGCAACTACCAGGGTGGCAATTTCTAGAGTGACAACTACTAGAGTGACAACTACTAGAGTGTCAACTACTAGAGTGACAACTACTAGAGTGGCAGCTACTAGAGTGGCAACTACTAGAGTGGCAACTACTAGAGTGGCTGCTAGTAGAGTGGCAACTACTAGAGTGGCAGTTACTAGAGTGGCAGCTACTAGAATGGCAGCTACTAGAGTGACAGCTACTAGAGTGACAACTACTAGAGTGACAACTACTAGAGTGACAACTACCAGAGTGGCAATTACTAGAGTGACAACTACTAGAGTGACAACTACTAGAGTGACACCTACTAGAGTGTCAACTACTAGAGTGGCAGCTACTAGAGTGGCAGCTACTAGAGTGACAGCTACTAGAGTGGCAACTACTAGAGTGGCGACTACTAGAGTGGCAGCTACTAGAGTGACAGCTACTACAGTGGCAACTACTAGAGTGACAGCTAGTAGAGTGGCAGCTACTAGAGTGGCAACTACTAGAGTGGCAACTACTAGAGTGGCAGCTAGTAGAGTGACAGCTACTAGAGTGACAACTACTAGAGTGGCAACTACTAGAGTGGCAGCTAGTAGAGTGGTAGCTACTAGAGTGACAACTACTAGAGTGGCAACTACTAGAGTGGCAACTACTAGAGTGGCAACTACTAGAGTGGCAACTACTAGAGTGGCAACTTCTAGAGTGGCAACTACTAGAGTGGCAGCTACTAGAGTGGCAACTACTAGAGTGGCAGCTACTAGAGTGGCAGCTAGTAGATTGGCAGCTACTAGAGTGACAGCTACTAGAGTGACAACTACTAGAGTGGCAACTACTAGAGTGGCAGCTAGTAGAGTGGTAGCTACTAGAGTGACAACTACTAGAGTGGCAGCTACTAGAGTGGCAACTACTAGAGTGACAACTACTAGAGTGGCAACTACTAGAGTGGCAGCTACTAGAGTGGCAGTTACTAGAGTGGCAGTTACTAGAGTGGCAGCTACTAGAGTGGCAACTACTAGAGTGGCAGCTAGTAGAGTGGTAGCTACTAGAGTGACAACTACTAGAGTGACAACTACTAGAGTGGCAGCTACTAGAGTGGCAGTTACTAGAGTGGCAGCTACTAGAGTGGCAACTACTAGAGTGGCAGCTAGTAGAGTGGTAGCTACTAGAGTGACAACTACTAGAGTGACAACTACTAGAGTGGCAGTTACTAGAGTGGCAGTTACTAGAGTGGCAACTACTAGAGTGGCAGCTAGTAGAGTGGTAGCTACTAGAGTGACAACTACTAGAGTGACAACTACTAGAGTGGCAGCTACTAGAGTGGCAACTACTAGAGTGACAACTACTAGAGTGACAACTACTAGAGTGGCAGCTACTAGAGTGGCAACTACTAGAGTGACAACTACTAGAGTGGCAGCTACTAGAGTGGCAACTACTAGAGTGACAGCTACTAGAGTGACAGCTACTAGAGTGGCAGCTACTAGAGTGGCAGCTACTAGAGTGGCAGCTACTAGAGTGACAGCTACTAGAGTGGCAGCTACTAGAGTGACAGCTACTAGAGTGGCAGCTACTAGAGTGGCAGTTACTAGAGTGGCAGTTACTAGAGTGGCAGTTACTAGAGTGGCAGTTACTAGAGTGACAGCTACTAGAGTGGCAGCTACTAGAGTGGCAGCTACTAGAGTTACCGCTACTAGAGTGGCAGCTACTAGAGTGGCAACTACTAGAGTGGCAGCTACTAGATTGACAGCTACTAGAGTGACAATTACTAGAGTGGCAACTACTAGAGTGGCAGCTACTAGAGTGGCAGCTAGTAGATTGGCAGCTACTTGAGTGACAGCTACTAGAGTGACAACTACTAGAGTGGCAACTACTAGAGTGGCAGCTAGTAGAGTGGTAGCTACTAGAGTGACAACTACTAGAGTGGCAGCTACTAGAGTGGCAACTACTAGAGTGACAACTACTAGAGTGGCAACTACTAGAGTGGCAGCTACTAGAGTGGCAGTTACTAGAGTGGCAGTTACTAGAGTGGCAGCTACTAGAGTGGCAACTACTAGAGTGGCAGCTAGTAGAGTGGTAGCTACTAGAGTGACAACTACTAGAGTGACAACTACTAGAGTGGCAGCTACTAGAGTGGCAGTTACTAGAGTGGCAGCTACTAGAGTGGCAACTACTAGAGTGGCAGCTAGTAGAGTGGTAGCTACTAGAGTGACAACTACTAGAGTGACAACTACTAGAGTGGCAGTTACTAGAGTGGCAGTTACTAGAGTGGCAACTACTAGAGTGGCAGCTAGTAGAGTGGTAGCTACTAGAGTGACAACTACTAGAGTGACAACTACTAGAGTGGCAGCTACTAGAGTGACAACTACTAGAGTGACAACTACTAGAGTGGCAGCTACTAGAGTGGCAACTACTAGAGTGACAACTACTAGAGTGGCAGCTACTAGAGTGGCAACTACTAGAGTGACAGCTACTAGAGTGACAGCTACTAGAGTGGCAGCTACTAGAGTGGCAGCTACTAGAGTGGCAGTTACTAGAGTGGCAGTTACTAGAGTGACAGCTACTAGAGTGGCAGCTACTAGAGTGGCAGCTACTAGAGTTACCGCTACTAGAGTGGCAGCTACTAGAGTGGCAACTACTAGAGTGGCAGCTACTAGATTGACAGCTACTAGAGTGACAATTACTAGAGTGGCAACTACTAGAGTGGCAGCTACTAGAGTGACACCTACTAGAGTGGCAGCTACTAGAGTGACAACTACTAGAGTGGCAACTACTAGAGTGGCAGCTACTAGAGTGACAGCTACTAGAGTGGCAGCTAGTAGAGGTAGTAGCACATGTATATGCTACGCTTGAGTTCAAAAGCCAGAGAACGTAATAAATAATATCACTGAAGGAAATCAAGGTTAAGCAGAGAACACATGTTCTATTTATAAACAAGTAAATTGTCCTATTGGAAACTAATTCCACGGGACAAGGCAAACATGTCAGAGGTAGGCACAAGAGTGGAAATACGAAGAGAACATTTATAGATGAACTGGCAAGAGGTGCTGGACTGGACTATAATGTCATGTGACAGAATGTCTTAGAACCACTACAGACAACCGTCCATGTGAAGATGACAATTGCTCTGATCTTTTCTGCAACTATTAAGTTTACCACGCATTGTGTGTGCTAATCAATGCATATTCATTAAACAAGCCGGAAAAAAGTACCATGTAATAATGTTCACTTCGTAGACAGCTCGCTTCCTGCTTTAGTTCTGTGAAAAATTCCAGTTTCTCATTACTTGAATTACCCCGAAAGACAAAAAATCAAGGGATATAATTCAGGAAGCGGGAGATAACAAAGATGTGAAGCTTAAGCGGGCAGGCACCCACACCTAGAATGAAACAGACGATAAATTGAGCCGCAATCATTATCAAAGAAAACCAAAATGAGGAAGAAATTCATTAAAAATTATACGACTTAAAATAAGCGGGGAAAGCAAGAGGGTAAATAAAGAAGGAGAGAAGAAAAGAAATCTGGAAAATAAGTTAAAAACCAAAAGATATATCTAAATGGGGGTATTTTTAAAGGATGTTGGGTACAGTAAAATGGAGATAAACTGGTAGAAATTGTTCTGGAGTTCTAGAAAGTGGTGCTTCTGTGTTCTTTGGCTAAGATCAAAGTGTATATTTATCTTAATCTGACCAGAGCGCAGAGGCGGTCATTCAAACAGCAAACTCGAATCGCCAATACACTGGTAGGCCGGCGTTGTTGGGCCACTAAGGGCCGAACTGCACATAGTGGGATTAAGAGGTCTCAGAATTAGTTTATGTTAATTAGGTGACGTGGAATTAAATCATTGGTTCGTTCGTGGTAGTCTTATGGTGTTCCTGAGAAGTCAAATTTCTGGTGTAATCGGATGGTTTGTAATTCCCCTCTGTCTATTGTCTCGGGATAAGCGGTTCAATCCACACACCCGCATTCAGTTGGACTTAAAGGTTAACTTCTGGTTCAGAAAGTACTGGCAAGCGTGTGAGCGTAAACTTGCTCAGAACATCAACCTGGGGTTGTTAGCGACGTCCTGCAAAGGATATGAAATAGACTGACAGACATATAGGCAGGCAGACATACAAAAAGACAGATAGGCAGGCGGACAGATAGCTAGATAGACATTCAGACAGACATATAGGCAGGCAGATATACAGACTGACAAATAGGCAGACGGACAGATAGCTAGACATTCAGACAGACAGACATACAGACATATAGGCAGGAAGACATACAGACAGACATCTAGGCAGGAAGACAGACAGGCGAACAGGTAGCTAGATAGATATTCAGACAGACGCAGACAGGCAGGCTGGCATATAGATAGGCTGGCAGACAGACAGATGGCTAGATAGACATTCAGCAGACAGACGGATGGATGGATGGATGGACGTGTGGATGAATGGATGGGTGGATGGACTGATGTATAGAAGAAAGTAAAAGACCCTCCCTCACACCCGAGACGTATTTAAGCATAAGGTGCACAGACCTATACGCCTATAGACCAACAGACACTCGATGGATTACCTTGTCAATATCACACTTCCCGTCTTTACTTCCCCCCAACATTTCCTGATACACATGTTTAGTCTGGGTCGATCTGGGACCCAGGTTAATTGATCCACCAATCCCCGTCTTGATTGTGAATCGAACGAATGACCACTGGGTCGACAGGCAAGCCAAAGAGCTACCGTGGGCAACATATTCGCACTTATAATGTTTGTTTGTCCTACATTAAACAAAACAAAAAGCTTGTGCACTTACATATCAACTATCACCCTTACTGAAACATCCAAATATACACATCTCAGCAAAACGACAGAAAATAAACAGCATATTCACACCAAACCTTTGCTACCAATCTCAAACTTGGACTTTATCCAAATTACACTTTCGCAAAATCAACACTTGTGAGATGAGATGCCTGAGGAGAGCTGCCAACTTAACAATCCGAGACCGAGTAAGAAATTATGTTATTAGACAGACAGTGAGATCAACACCTTGTGCCACATTTATTGAAAGACAGAAGATCAAGTGGTTTGGCCATGTCGATAGAATGCAACATCAGCAACTACCTTCACTGATCCTGTAACAAAGATCATCTGCGACGAGACCAAGAGGACTCCCGAGAAGAAAATGGATTGACGACATCAAAGACGTACAATCACACGGAATGGCTGGAGCGCAAATTGTTCTCCCTCACAACGCTTGACGGCAGAAGTGAAATATGATGATGATGATGATGATGATGATGGTGATCCTACATGTGCAATCCCACTTCTAGTCACGAACATGGAGGATAGGCAATGAAACGGTTAAGGTCTCTGGAGTATTTATGCTCGTGGCCACCGTTTGCATTCGCATTTTCCTCATGTTGGACTGGTAGTTTATGGTTCCGTCGCGCCGCTACTGAGGTGAGTGCATGGCACGACGCTGTGAGCTGTGAATTTCGTGTGAAATGCTTTTAAATCTGCCCGAGTTTATTGAGCGTGATCTGCACGTTCAGAGCAATGGCGGCTGACTATGTCCCAGAATTGACCTGTGTTTGTGCCTTATGTAGAAATGCATGGCTGCTGGTCTTCTGGTTGACTGCCACTTCCTTTGACGATGAAGTGTGTTTCGTGGAGGGCTGTTGTTTTGACATTCTGGAGACAGCATTGTGTATAGTGAAATGTTTTTTTACATCTGTCCGAGGTAGGGTGGCGTGAATTGCACGCTCGAAAAATGGCGTAGCTGGCTAGAAAACATCTAGAAACGGAACAACAACATCTAGAAATATCTGCATGCTGTGTGTGACGCAGAAGTGACCGTTTTTTTTTTTTTTTTTTTTTGCCTTATTTTCTAATGACTGCCGTTTCCATCGATGATGAACTGTATTTTGGTAGAGTACTTTTGTGTTGGAATTCTGGAAACAACATTATGTACAGTGACATTTTTTTTGGTTTTTACATCTATTCGAGGCTGTTTTGTCGCGTGAACTACATTTCGGAGAAAAAAAAATGGCGCGGCTGGCTAGAAAACATCTAGAAACGAAACAACAATATATAGAAATATCGAGACTTCATTGGCACCTTGCCGTCTTGACAGACGATAGTTTGTGCTTTAAAAAGGCATTATAACTTTTACCTATGGCGGTAGCGCATGTGACTGATAAGGCCAATTTGCGCTGTAAATGTCCGTTCACAGTGGGTGCATGTGAACACGTGGTCATTTCCACTATCATGCACCATCTTACGTCTCAAACGCTCAGCAATAATTTTCTCCTTTGTCTTTATTCCAGAGACTTAGATATCGAGACTTAGTGGTTGGGATAGTGACTGCCGCTTCCATCAAGGATGAACTGCATGTTTCGTAGAGGACTTTTGTGTTGGAATTCTGGCGACGGCATTATGTACAGTGACAGTTTTTACATCTGTGCGAGGTTGTTTTGTTGCGTGAACTGCATTTCAGAGATAAAATGGCGTAGCTGGCTAGAAAACATCTAGAAACGGAACACCACCATCTAGAAACATCGAGACTTTGTAGGTGAACATCTGGTTGGGAAATTGACTGCCACTTCCATCAAGGATGAATGTTTCGTGGAGGACTTTTGAGGTAACATTCTGGCGGCGGCATTATGTACAGAGTGCCTGAGCGGGCTGTTGTTTGTCGAGACTCCTGTATCTTCCACTTTTCACTTGGGTCAGTGAGGGACATTTTGTGTGATATTCACTGGCATAGGAACGGAGCATAATGAGGACGACCCGTTGCTGTGATGTTGGAACCGCTACTGAACTGAATTGAATCCCACAAACCACGTTAGAAACACAACTGTGGGCGATTTGCAAGCAGTACGCCTTGCGTTGGTTTTCATGCAATGGTATGAGTGTCGGTCGTTCAGAAATCATTGTAGATGCCACTGTATAACTCTGCTGACTTCCCTCTATATTTCCATATTTAACTGTTTGCACACCTTCGGCTGCACATTTTCTTATTTGGCACCTTACACAACTGAACTGAGCTGAGCCACCTCCCCAACAACGAAGGAGTTGTGTTTTAATATTATTAAACCAGTGGTTCTCAACATTTTTTGGCCCGTGCCCCCCTTCATCATATTTTTAGGACGTCATTCCCCCCCCCCCTCCCCTCACCATATTTTTAGAACGTCATTCCCCCCTTTCGTATTTCCTCCCTAAAAATGTCCCCCTGCCCCTACACAGAATACGTAATAATTGAAGCTAAATTTAATAGCTAAACAAGTCTAGACGTCCACATAAAAACGTGATTTGTGGGTCTACTTACTTTATAAAATGAATGTTAGAAGGATGAGATGTACAGAATCGTAAAGTATGAAGGGAAAAACAAGATCAAGTAATCGGTTCTTGTATTAACGCAATCTTGAAATAATCTTCATTTCCCCCCCCCCCCCCCCCCCATCCCCTGGAAACCCCAAAATTCCCCCCTGGGGGGGGGGGGGATTCCCCACCGGTTGAGAACCACTGTATTAAACTTTCTAATTTCTTGTTTATGTTTAGATCTGTGTTTGTTTTTCTGTTCCTGATGAAGATTTGTGTAATTGAAACGTCGCTTGTTGTGCCGCAATATACTTGTTTTTATTTTGTTATTATATTATGGAAATGGGGATTATTTTCTGGATATTTCCTCTGTGATTTATGTTCACCATTGCGGAGTTCATTGTAAGGTATGCACAATGTTTAGTTTGTTTGTTTAGTCGACGGATCAACATCACGGCAAACGGGTGAAACCCACAAGTGCTCCGTTCTACTCCTAACTCAAGCCTGAGTCCGGAGAATCTCAACTCAGTGCACGAACTCCGTAGCACCTGTGAGGATTCTGAAATACTTTGGGTAAATTTTTACCTCGAAATTTTGCCCGGGCAGCGTCGTTAGGCTACTCTATTTTGATTTCCAACTGCCAAGGGATGTCTTTTACGTGCGCAACAATACACACGGGCGTCCGAACTCACTACCCAGAGACCAGGGGAAATTTTGTTACTAGAAGTCCACGTGACTAAATTCCGGCCCTCACCGGGGCTTGAACCCGGGACCTCCAGCACTAGAGGCGGACACCATACCTCGAGACCACTCAGACCCCTCCCCCCCCCCACACACACACTGTCCGTACATCAATGTACATTGTGTCCTTGTTTAGCATGTCTCACCTTGTCGCAGTAGCTACACATACCTAACTTATTTCCTATTGTTATATCCTGCTGCAGTCGTTGCTTCCCCTACTGAGCGTAAACTTGCCAATAAATTACCAACAACCAACAAGTGCTAGGCTTGACAGCGACGTCCTGTAAAGGATCTGTAACTAGATTGTTATCCTCCAGTCATAACTTGTCTCCTGATAGTTGCCTGCTATAGGTCGGTGACGGTATAACAACATCACATGTTGTAGGCCTGGGAGCAGGGAGGGATGGATGGCTAGCCACATCATTGTATGGGTCAATATGGCGTCGGTCTCCTTTAGTTCCTAATAATTTTCTGGTGCCCATTCTATACTGGGTAATCTGGGGACCCAGGTAAGTTAAACAATAATATCCGCCTCAATCGGGATTCAAACCCATGACCTCCGTGGTTATCACCATATACCACAAACGTCTGGAAGAGTGGGAACTAGTTGTCTAGTATTTTACTTGTGAGGAGAAATACACTTGATAACTTGGTGACAACTACCAAATTTAATGGACACAGAGCAAGAGGAAGAAAAAGAGACTAAAACCCGGATGGCTTAGCCACAGGGCACCATCAGGACAAGTACACAGACCTGATCAGAGATTGACCATTACATGCGGTGGCGAACCGATCGCCCACGCTTATTAGCACGGCACATGATAGTGACAACGCTCTGTATTCTGAGTTTCCTACATTCACAAGTTGTTGTTAATAAACATTACCCAATTACCTTCTTCATTTATCTAATAAGGACATCCACAAGTGCTTTTTGATCATCGCAAGTCATATTTTTCTAATTTTTTTCATACCGCACGATAAAAGCCGGGGATTTTAATATGAGAGAAGCTGCCTGGACTGTGAAGTAATCAACTTAAGGAAACCTTTGACGGCAACTAGTTTTTCATGTTCTCCAAGAGATTTCACTAACAAATTGTGGCTGATTAATTTGCAATATTGACGAAACTGCGTATGCTCTTCCCGCACGGATTGTTGTGTGACAGTGCAGTGACATAATCTACCGTTCTGTGATGTTGTAAAATTGTCCGCGCCTGGTCCAAGTTGGTGCCTGGCCATGTTTGTTTTAGTGGTCTCTCATTATTGACTTGGGGGACGTTGATTGCGAAGATGAAACAGTTTTCATACAGGAGGCCGTTCCATGGAATTATAGTTTGATGACCGTGTTGACTTGTTCCTGCATATATTGCCTGGGAGTGAAAAATGCACTCGCCAACATCAAGACACGTTTATACATTCATTCAGTGTACACACTGACGGCGCTACCACTTGGCCAATTTGAGGACTGTCGAGGGTGTAAACTTCGAAGGGACCTCTACGGTCATATATAGCAGATTCCAAGCGAATTATAGTTAGATGATTGTGTTGACTTTTTGCTGCATATATTGCCTGGGAGTTAAAAATGCACTCGACAACATCAAAACACGTTTTTGTATTCTTTCAGTGTACACAGGTATTATTATAGATATGATTGCGCTACCGAAAGACAGTAGATGGTACTACCTGCTTTCTGTTAGCGCCGAATGTTGGGCGGCGCTCACCAAACCTGACACCGACAACGGCCTTGAGCGGAGGACCGCAATTGGGAGGGTACAAGTCTTATCCTGGTGCGAGGAAATGCAACCTAAAGATTAAATGTCGTGACAGGGAAGACCAAGCCCTAAGCCTTGGTTGGCAACTAGTCTAGGAAGGAAGCTCCGATAGATGGACAGTTAGAGCATTGCTTTTCTGATTCGGCAGATTATGCAGCTTGTCTTGTTCCAGACGTACTGGTGTCACCTTTCCTCTGGAGTGAACTAGACAGGCCGAGAGAGGGATCGTGCTGCATGGGCAACAGGGTCTCTAAATCCAGCCCAGGCTTTGTGTTATGTTAATAACTCTATGTGGCAAACTATCGTCTGTCAATACGGCAAGGTGCCAGTCAGTGTAGACAGTGTCGGCGCTACCACTTAGCCAGTTTGAGGACTGTCGTAGGCGTAAACTTTGGAGGGAAGTGGGACTTTGCTCTGACAAATTATAGTACGAGGGAGATTCAATAAGTAAGTCACACAGTTCTGTGGGATGGCAGGTAAATGTAGTTGGTGTTTTCTACAGGTGTCATTAGGTGACAGCAACATCGAACTTTATATTCTCGTTCGTCAGGTGGCGCCAGGTGTCTCATGCGCATGATCAGTGCATAAACAAAATGGCGATTGCATTCACGGAGTGTTCAACCAAAGAGCAACGTGCTGTTGTGCGTGTTTTTTTTTTTTGTTTTTTTTTTTGGGGGGGGGGGGCAAAAGGACTGCCTGCAAAGGACATTCATAAGGAAATGCTTCCAGTTTATGCTGACAAATGTTTGTCCCGTAAAGCGGTGCATAGCTGGGTAGAAACAATTTTCTCAAGAACGCTCTAAAATTGTTGATGAAATCCGATCTGGTCGTCCTGTTGAGATTGCAACAGAAGTATCCGTGCAGCGGGTGGAGGAAATGATTAGAGGTGACAGGCGAGTAACGATAGACTCTGTAGCATCTGCAATAGGGTGCTCACATGGTTCAGCATACAGCATAATGCATGATCGATTGAAATTTCAGAAAGTGTGCTCAAGGTGGGTACCAAGACAATGCCAGACCACATACGCTCGATTAGCTCAAGAGAAAATTAACCAACTAAGGTGAGAAGTTCTGGAACATCCACCTGACAGCCCCTATTTAGCCCCTAGCGATTTCCACCTGTTTGGGCCACTGAAAACGCACATTGGAAGGAGACATGTCGCGAATGACGCCGAAGTTGAATGTGAAGTGAAAACGTGGTTTAGAAAACAGAGCACGCAGTTCTATGCAGCCGGTGTGGGAGGATTGATAAAACGATGGTATAAGTGCATCAATGTTGGTGAAAATTATGTTGAGAAATAAAGGGACAATGTATGTATACAAATAAACCGGTTTCAAGTTGTTATCATATTTGGTTATTTTTCTACAGCCATTTGTGACTTACTTATAGACTTTCCCTCGTAGATTTCAAGTTAATTACAGTTAGATGATCGTGTTGATTGTTTGCTGTATGTATTACCTGGGATTTCTTCTTATTTCCTTCGCTTGAAATGTGTCTGCATCTGTAATGTTGTCTCTTGTATGAACGTCACTGTCTTTCGTAGGTCTCTCAGTGGTCCATAGAGGTCTTCCATTGTTGTTTCTTTAGGCCAGAAGGTCTCTCTCTCTCTCTCTCTCTCTCTCTCTCTCTCACACACACATTTGCGCGCTCTCTCCCACACTATATCTCACATTCGTCTACATCTCAATCGTTCTCTCTCTCTCCCTCTCTCTCTCTCTCTCTCTCTCTCTCTCTCTCTCTCTCTCTCTCACACACACACATTTGCGCGCTCTCTCCCACAATATATCTCACATTCGTCTACATCTCAATCGTTCTCTCTCTCTCTCTCTCTCTCTCTCTCTCACTCACTCACACACGCGCGCGCACGCACACATACACTCACACACACACACACACACACACACACACACACACACACACACCATATACAACAGCCTGAAGTTTTTCTAATTTTCCATTTTTTTCTTTTTATAAATGCACGATCTGATTTCACACATTGATGAAATATGTTTTACATTGCCATCAGACAAGCGCAGCCGTCCGATATTCTTATGAACTTTTGAAATTTCTTACAAGTTTCAACAGAACCAGAACATGCGTACAATTATTGCGACCGATGCTCACTCGCTGGCAATTATGATTGTATCTGGACTGAATTATAGCGTGGCCTTCTCAAATCAGCCTTATTTGATTTGCCTTTACTTAGATGCTTTGTCTGATGCGAACTTTAAAGAAACTAAGCAGATGTATATGATGCAACTGGGGGTAATGGTCTCATGTAGCGGTTCCCAACCGATGGAGTGTGTGGTCCACGATGATGCCATGAAGGAGATTGGGGGTGTTGCGGGATGTTTCAGTGTGATCAGGGGATCATAGACATTGTCAAAAGAGTCTATGTGGCAAAATAAATTGCAACCCCCCCCCCCCCCCCCACACACACACAATAAAAAACAAGCCAAGGGCTTGCGAACGCTGTTTCTGAGCTCGTATACCCAGGTTCGAGACACAGCGGTTCTGTTTTTTTTTTCTTTCGAAAAAGGTATAGGAGCCGGTCGTTCAGAAAGCAATGGCAAACTACTGAACGTAAAATTTGCCCAGGAATCACGAACAGCGAAAATGCTGGGGTTGACTGCTACGTCCTGTGAAGGACATGCAACTTAAGTAGTTAAAAGTACATTGTCTTCTTCTTCTTCTTCTTCTTCTTCTTCTTCTTCTTCTTCTTCTTCTTCTTCTTCTTCTTCTTCTTCTTCTTCTTCTTCTTCTTCTTCTTCTTCTTCTTCTTCTTCTTCTTCTTGTTCTTCTTGTTCCTGCTGCTGCTCCTCCTCTTCTTCTTCTCCTCCTCCTATTTCTTCCCCTCCTATTCCTTCTTTATGTTCTTTCTTCTTCTTTCTTTTCCATACTTCTCCCTTCTTCTTCCTCGCCTCCTTCTCCTCCTCCTCCTCCTCCTCCTTCTTCTTCTTCTTCTTCTTCTTCTTCTTCTTCTTCTTCTTCTTCTTCTTCTTCTTCTTCTTCTTCTTCTTCTTCTTCTTATTATTATTATTATTATTATTATTATTATATTGCTTCTTAATCTCTCCCCCCCCCTCCTCCTCTCCTACTAATCTTCTTCTTCTTTATTTTGCACTTTCGTCTTTCTCCGTCTTCTTCTGCTTCCTCTTCCTCCTCCTTATAATCTTCTTCTTCTTGGTTTTGTTCTTCTTCCTCTTCTCTTCCTCTTCTTCTCCTCCGCCCCCTCGCTCTCCTCCATTTCTTCTTCTTCCCCTACACTCGTTGTAGAATGGGGTTTCTTTTACAAAAATATAATTGGTAATTTGTTTACTCAATGTGTTTGAATGTGTGCAGGGTTTTACCAATATTCAGTGGAAAACATATTTGTTTACTGAATTGAAATTGGGTTGCTCCGGTAAAGCAATGAAAATGTTAACCACTGGAAAACACACAGTTTAAGTAAGCTTTACAAAATTACACTTACAAGGGAATAAATGATAGAGGAATTTACGCCTTTAAATCTTTGTCAGCAAACAATAGCAAGAGACAAACCACAAGAGCGCACAATATTCCGTTATTGTGGTTTGTTTTTTGTTACTGCTTGCTGATGAAAGATTGTCTCTGCAACGGCCACTATTTGTTGTTGTTGTTGTAATTGTAATTTTGTAAGGTTTATCTACACGTAATGTTGTCCAATAGTTTACAGTTTGTTTATTGGATGTATTTGGGTGGCTCGGGCTTTTACAGTGAGTTAATGGGTAATTTGTTTACTGAATGAGTTGAATGGTTGGGGTTTTTACAATTAGTTAAAGGGTAATTTGTTTACTGAATGTGCTGAGTGGTTGGGGTTTTTTACAATTAGTTAATGGGTAATTTGTTTACTGAATATGCTGAGTGCTTGGGGTTTTTACAATGAGTTAATGGGTCATTTGTTTTATGAATGTGTTGAATGACTGGAGCTTTTACAATTAGTTAATGGGTAATTTGTTTACTGATTGTGTTGAGTGGTTGGGGTTTTTACAATGAGTTGATAGGTAACTTGTTTACTGAAGTTTTTGAATGGTTGGGTTTTTTTAAAGCAGAGTTGAGAGAGGCGGGTGGAGATTGAGAGGAGAGAGAGTGTGTGTGTGTGGGAGAGAGAATAGGAAAGAGAGAGAGTGAGTATGTGGGAGATAGAATGGGACAGAATGGGAAAGAGAGAGTGGGAGAGAGAGGAAGAGAAAGAGCTCGAGAGAGAGAGAGTGGTATAAAGAGAGAGTAGGAGAGAGAGTAGAAAAGAGAAAGAGAGAGTAGGAGAGAAAGTAGGAGAGAGAGTATAATAGAGTGAGAGAGAGTGAGTGAGAGAGTAAAATACCAGTTTTAGAACGTATTTCAAAATTCTGTTCCTTATCCAATAATCCAGATACCGGAAAAGCCAGGTTTTTTCCCCTCCCAAATCACTTGGATGCAACGTCACTGGTGACTGGATAGTTTTCACATGGGCGGTTGCCAGTTCAGACGTCTTTCCGTTTCTGCGGCCATCAAAGAAAAGCAAATTGTTGGTTTGTGTAGTCTGGTGAGCTTTCTGGCTAAACCCTAATTACACTTTGTCAAGACTTTCCCCTCTATTTCATCCACTTCCAGTATTCCTGTTATTTTCACCCCTGAAATTTTATTATATCATATTTAACCCATATAAGAAAGTTTAAGTTTCATAAAAATGAATAAATGTACGGTTCTACAGAATCCAAAACTAGGTACAGTCCTACAGACTCAAAATTTCTAGGTACAGTTCTTCTTCTTCTTCTTCGTTCATCCGGAGTTTTTTTTTCGGACGTGATTGCGTTGTGCCTGTTTACAGCAGAGCTGCGTTCTTGCGCCGTTAGGCCGACACATCCGACTTCTGCGGGCATTTGTTGACCGGGTTAACCTTCCCGGGGAGGTACAGTTCTACAGACTTCAGAATTGTAGTACAGTCCTACAGACTTCAGAATTGTAGATACAGTCCTACAGACTCCAAAATTGTAAGTACAGTTCTACAGGCTCTAAAACTATATGTACAATTCTAAGACTCCAAAATTGTATATAGTCTTAGAGACTCCACAACTGTATGTGCAGTCATAGATACTCCAAAATTGTGTGTAGTCATAGAGACTCCAAAATTGTGTGTAGTCCCAGAGACTCCAAAATTGTGTGTAGTCCCAGAGACTCCAAAATTGTGTGTAGTCCTAGAGACTCCAAAATTGTGTGTAGTCCTAGAGACTCCAAAATTGTGTGTAGTCATAGAGACTCCAAAATTGTGTGTAGTCCCAGAGACTCCAAAATTGTGTGTAGTCCCAGAGACTCCAAAATTGTGTGTAGTCCCAGAGACTCCAAAATTGTGTGTAGTCATAGAGACTCCAAAATTGTGTGTAGTCATAGAGACTCCAAAATTGTGTGTAGTCATAGAGACTCCAAAATTGTGTGTAGTCCCAGAGACTCCAAAATTGTGTGTAGTCCTAGAGACTCCAAAATTGTGTGTAGTCATAGAGACTCCAAAATTGTGTGTAGTCATAGAGACTCCTAAATTGTGTGTAGTCATAGAGACTCCAAAATTGTGTGTAGTCATAGAGACTCCAAAATTGTGTGTAGTCCCAGAGACTCCAAAATTGTGTGTAGTCCTAGAGACTCCAAAATTGTGTGTAGTCATAGAGACTCCAAAATTGTGTGTAGTCATAGAGACTCCTAAATTGTGTGTAGTCATAGAGACTCCAAAATTGTGTGTAGTTCTAGAGACTCCTAAATTGTGTGTAGTCATAGAGACTCCAAAATTGTGTGTAGTCATAGAGACTCCAAAATTGTGTGTAGTCCTAGAGACTCCAAAATTGTGTGTAGTCCTAGAGACTCCATAATTGTGTGTAGTCATAGAGACTCCAAAATTGTGTGTAGTCATAGAGACTCCTAAATTGTGTGTAGTCATAGAGACTCCAAAATTGTGTGTAGTCATAGAGACTCCTAAATTGTGTGTAGTCATAGAGACCAAAATTGTGTGTAGTCATAGAGACTCCAAAATTGTGTGTAGTCCTAGAGACTCCAAAATTGTGTGTAGTCATAGAGACTCCAAAATTGTGTGTAGTCATAGAGACTCCAAAATTGTGTGTAGTCATAGAGACTCCTAAATTGTGTGTAGTCCTAGAGACTCCAAAATTGTGTGTAGTCATAGAGACTCCAAAATTGTGTGTAGTCATAGAGACTCCAAAATTGTGTGTAGTCATAGAGACTCCAAAATTGTGTGTAGTCATAGAGACTCCACAACTGTATGTGTAGTCATAGAGACTCCAAAATTGTGTGTAGTCATAGAGACTCCAAAATTGTGTGTAGTCCTAGAGACTCCACAACTGTATGTGTAGTCATAGAGACTCCAAAATTGTGTGTAGTCATAGAGACTCCAAAATTGTGTGTAGTCCCAGAGACTCCAAAATTGTGTGTAGTCCCAGAGACTCCAAAATTGTGTGTAGTCATAGAGACTCCAAAATTGTGTGTAGTCATAGAGACTCCAAAATTGTGTGTAGTCATAGAGACTCCAAAATTGTGTGTAGTCATAGAGACTCCAAAATTGTGTGTAGTCATAGAGACTCCAAAATTGTATGTAGTCGTAGAGACTCTAAAATACATTTTATGTAGTCCTAGGGACTCCACAATTGTATTAATAATCATACAGGCTCCAAAAATGAAAGAGATTCGCTGCTGATATTTCAGCTCAACAGATATAGAACAAACATATCAGGACGTACCGGGACGTACCAGAATAGCAGGAGGGAGTTAACCATTTCACTGAAAGGACACTTACATAAAAGCATCAAAATATTGTACAATCTCGGCTATTTCCGCCTCGTCTATTTTAACCGCCTCCTGTTTCTGTCACTACACTTCATTATGTTCTAAACAAACACAGCAAATCATCATGGCCTGGACAGAATGACGCGGCAGAGAGTGACCACAGGATCTGACCGACACTCAGTACAACGAGGAAAGACCAGACGGACACATAATCAGACTGCAGCTGGTGCTGTTAGTTTTGGAACTCCTCGCTGGCTGTTCAACTTGGTGAGGGATCACGTGTGGGAATGTCCCGAGTGTTGTGATGTTCGTTCTTGACCCAACTAAACTCATCTCAGCTGAACTCAGCTCAACTCGGCTGTGTGGCAGGGTACACATATTTCAAATATGGAAAGGAACGAAGATATTAGCGTACACACTCGACAATATACAATTTTATAAATTCCAGTGTGTCAAGCAACTGACATAGGTAGAACGGAAAGACATTTGACAAACAGATCAGCCGAACATATGACCTGGATAGAATGTTGTGGGTGGACAAGAAAGTTAACAGTCTTCAGGAATACCTGTGCAGTCGAACATTTATAAAACGCCCTCATCGTTGATTTCTCAACATCTCATAAACTGTGATCATAACGTTGACAATGCTGAAGCTTTTTCGTATACTGTATTCAACGAACAATAAACGATTGCTCAAACATAATGTGGCTTTAGCAATTAGGCGGTTCCAATCGGTTTTGTGCAATCAGAAAGAGTTCATGTTAAATTTGAAATTACCGTGGGGATAACAGATGCTTCACATTTGAGCAATACCCGTGACTATGTGTTTTAATGCCGGCTTCGTGGCTTAGAGGTTATGACTTTTCTCCGTAGTCTCGTATACTCTCGTCGGTAACGTGATGACGGTGAGAATCAGCAGTGGTTCGAATCGCATCGGTAACTTACGGGGTATGTGAGCCGGCCGCTCAGAAAGCAATGGCAAACTACTGAGCGTAATCTTGCCAAGAGTTCAACATACAGCTGAAAGATGCTGCTGTTGACAGCGATGTCCTGTAAAGGATATGCAAACAAAAAATGTGTTTTAATTGTGTCAGCTAAAGTATTATTCATTTATTCACTGCACATGATATAAAACTCTGCAGTATGCAACTGACGAGATGCAGCGATAAATGCCAGGCAATAAATCATGCAACATATTGTTTGTGGCTTATATGTTTACATTCACCTTGTTTGGAATAAACTTATAAAGCTATATATAGGAACACAAATATTGTTTGGAATAAACTTATAAAGCTATATATAGGAACACAAATATTGTTTGGAATAAACTTATAAAGCTATATATAGGAACACAAATATTGTTTGGAATAAACTTTTAAAGCTATATATAGGAACACAAATATTGTCTGGAATAAACTTATAAAGCTATATATATATATATATATATATATATATATATATATATATATATATATATATATATATATATATATATATATATATAGGAACACAAATATTCTACTGTAGGTTCATGTGGATGGCCGACCTGCCCATTGATGGCAACATTCAGAGGGTGTCTGGTTGATCTGGAGGCTGCGTGGTATCGAGGTATTGTGTCCGCCTCGAGTGCTGGAAGTCCCGGGTTCATGCCCCGGTGAGGACTATGATTTTTTCACCTGGACTTCTAGTAATAAAATTTTCCCTGGTCTCTGGGTAGTGAGATCGGACGCTCGTGTGTATTGTGCTCACGTAAAAAATCCCTTGGCAGTTGGAAATTGAAAAAGTGTAGTCTAACGGCTCTGCCTGGGCAAAATTCCGAGTTAAAAATCTACCCAAAGTATTTCAGGATCGTCACCGGTGCTACAGAGTTCGTGCACTGAGCTGAGTTTCTCCAGACTCAGGCTTGATTTAGGAGGAGAACGGAGCACTTATGGGTTGCACCCGTGTGCCATGATGTTGATCCATCGACTAAACTAAACTAAACTAAACTAAACTAAACTGGTTGATTTATCTCAAAGTACACGTATTTCTTCAGCGAGCAGCTGTCATTATTTGGAGGCTGCAGGTTCGCATCGCAATGTTCTTATTGCGTTCAACTGTTATATTATCTGTTGTGATCTCTACCTTCTGCTTGTCTTAGCTACTTCCATACAGAAGATCAAATGTTTCGGCCATCTCGTTAGAATGCAACACAATCAACTACCAGCACTGGCCCTACGACAAAGAAGATCTGATACGAGAGCAAGAGGACGCCCGATGGGAAAATGGAGTGACGACATCGAAGACATTGTATAATCACATGAAATGACACTATCCAGTGCCAACTAAATGGCGCTGGAACGTCAAATATTCCACCTCACGTCGCATGACAGCAAAAGCGGAAGAAGAACTTATACGAGAGCCGATCAATACCTGTAAATTGGATTCACGTGTTATTTTAATTGCCCCAAGTGTTTCTCAGTGATGGATATTTCAGCCAGTTGCCTCCGCTGACAGAAAAACGAAGGAGACTGCTATACAGGAAACACACGGAAACCGTACACTGATTACAGAAGTGATGGAGACAATGTATTTTGGACATAGTTATGAAGAAAAATCAACTAAGAAAACTTAGTGACAACTGGCAAAACTGGCGGGAGAAGAGCAAGGGGAAAGCAGAGAGATAAATTCTTGGATGAATCGGCAAAGGTTTAACTGGGACAAGAACGCAGATCTGATCCTCTAGTGATCGTTTGTATTGGCGAGCCATGCCCGCCCAGGATTACCGACATAGCACATGATGATGATGACGACCCGGTTGATCAACATAAGCGCACATAGACGCTCCAACATTAGCGCACATACATACGCACACAGACAGGAATATATTAGCAAGATAGATGCCAGATGCCAGCCCCTTTCAGGGAATCGGGTCATCTGAACACAAGATAGATGCCAGATGCCAGCCCCTTTCAGGGAATCGGGTCATCTGAACACAAGACAGATGCCAGATGCCAGCCCCTTTCAGGGAATCGGGTCATCTGAACACAAGATAGATGCCAGATGCCAGCCCCTTTCAGGGAATCGGGTCATCTGAACACAAGACAGATGCCAGATGCCAGCCCCTTTCAGGGAATCGGGTCATCTGATCACAAATGCATCAAGTTTTTTTTTCTTTTTGCGTAAGCTCGCTTTGAACTCAAACGTAATCCACACAAGTGCTACTACTTATAGTGGACTGAACTGATTTTTTACGTTCCCCAATACCAGTGTCCCTCACCATCAGGCGAACTCACTCCGACTTCCGAAGTACTTGTAATTGTCATCCCCAAGTTAAAGACGAGAAGTCAACATTTTAGTCCAACTGACCGATGTAGGAGCTGAACCCGCTACCTCGGCATTGGTACACCGGAAGTTAAAGAGCGAACGCTGTTATCCATTCGGTCGTGCAAGTTAAAACTTGCAGTCTACAACAGTGACAATAAACATATACTCAGACACCACAACACATTTTTCTAAACTCCTAAACTTCGCATCAAATCATAAAATGTTAATTAGACATTAAAATCATAAACTGGATGTTTTAGGATTAAAAAAATTAATCAACTACAGATGCAATTATCTAAGCAGAGAACCCAGAGATTGACCTTTCATCGCTTCAGTGGGTCAGGGTAGCCGGGTTTTTCCCCATCTTAAAGCCTGTACAACATTTTACTTAAAGGCTAATGAATATACAATTTCATGCGTTACAGATTGCCTGGCTGCATTCATGTACTATTTATTATAAACATTATCACTGTTGAATATTTATACTGTTGAAATTAGCACAAGAATGCCATGTGATAATTATGGTAGGTTAATTAATTATACGTCTGCTGTCCATGTGTTACTGGGCTCCCAAATGGGGAATTACGTTAGTTGTATGCCCTTACAGGGTGTCGAAATTAACCCCAGTTACTATGAAATTTTAACGTTGAATAGTTTACCATTGCTTCATGAATGATCGTATCCTCATCCCATCGAAATCAACGCAAAATGGTCTACTTCCAGATTTCCCGCAGCAGATTTGGAATCCTTGACTCTGTTATGATTGGGAATTGTGAAACGCGTTTACTGCTCCTAAACCACTGCGCCGACACAGGGGAAAGTAAAGGATTGCAACAATGCAGACCTCCCGTGCAAGCCGTAACAGGCGACTAAAGAGGGTTGGTCTGAGACTGGCTATCTCACACCGTAGAAAGCATCACCAACGTCCAACCAATCATAGACTGGCTATCTCACACCGTAGAAAGTATCACCAACGTCCAACCAATCATAGACTGGCTATCTCACACCGTAGAAAGCATCACCAACGTCCAACCAATCATAGACTGGCTATCTCACACCGTAGAAAGCATCACCAACGTCCAACCAATCATAGACTGGCTATCCCACACCGTAGAAAGCATCACTAACGTCCAACCAATCATAGACTGGCTATCTCACACCGTAGAAAACATCACCAATGTCCAACCAATCATAGACTGGCTATCTCACACCGCAGAAAGCATCACCAACGTTCAACCAATCATAAACTCGCTATCTCACACCGTAGAAAGCATCACCAACGTCCAACCAATCATAGACTGGCTATCTCACACCGTAGAAAACATCACCAACGTCCAACCAATCATAGACTGGCTATCTCACACCATATAAAGCATCATCTACGTCCAACCATTCATAGACTGGCTATCTCACACCGTAGAAAGCATCACCAACGTCCAACCAATCATAAACTCGCTATCTCACACCGTAGAAAGCATCACCAACGTCCAACCAATCATAGACTGGCTATCTCACACCGTAGAAAGCATCACCTACGTCCAACCAATCATGGATGACGTACACAGGCAGCACATAAACAAACGCAAAGTATTGATTAGCACCCTTAGATCCCCACTCGGGACCTTTCCATACGTGCTCTGTCCTCACCTGAAACAGCCAGCGAAGAATCCAAATACTAATGGTAATAGTTGCAGTATGATTATGCGCGCGTCTGGCCTTTCCTCTCAATCCTGGTCACTCCCTGCAGCGCCATTCTCTCCAAGCCGTGAAGATCTATCTGTTCGTCTGCACTATACACACGATTCCAATGGGCCTAGGCCACATCTGCCTTATCATGCATTAATACCCACCAAGAGTGCAGACCCAGCCAGCCTGTCCGCCTATTCATGTCCCATCACACTAGCATGTCCAATGGAAAAACTCCAGATCCTTTCTATTTTTGATTGTTGAATTAAACCCTGCCACTATGCCCGAAGCACGCCTGTCTTCACCTTTCTCATCATAATGTGTGAGTCTGTTACAGTTACCACATGCATGTGCCCTTTGTCCTCTAACCAATGAAACATTGCTCCACCTCCATCTCAGACTAAATGTGGTATCATATGCCAGACTCTCCTGCACAAATCGCCGTCCACAAACCTTCGCCACAAAACCCCGACACTTCTTTTACCTCTTAGCACAGAGCCATCTGTGTAGATGATTACATTACCTGGTCGCGAATTATTGAGAATCAGTTGTTGCACCTCCCTTTCGGTGCAATCTGCTGCCCAATCCCCAAGACCATACGTTAAGGAATCCTGGAGAAGTGTAGGGCTACAAACAAACATCCCAACCCTTTTGTGGCCCAGAAAGATCTTATCTCTGCGGAACCATTGAAGCCACTAAGACAGTACATGAACAAGTATGAATTGTCGGGCATAGAAGCAGACCGTTTCTCTAGCAACACTCAACAGTGAATACACTTTCTTTCGATACCATTTTAGAACTATGGCACATGGCTGTCTCTAGAGACACGACGAAGCCAAGTTTAGAATCACACATTTAATGTTTTCTCTCTCTAACATAAGACATAACTACACTTTACCGTACAGTCTCTAAAACATGAGATATAGAACATTGCATCTTAAAGACTCTCAAACATAAGACATACTACACTTCACCGTACAGTCTCTAAAACATAAGATATAGAACATTTCACCTTAAAGACTCTAAAACATAAGACACACTACACTTTACCGTACAGTCTCTAAAACATAAGATTTAGAACATTTTATCTTAAAGACTCTCAAACATAAGACATGCTTCAGTTCACCTAACAAACTGTAATAAAATACTAGACATTACAGAAAAGACTCAGACAAATTAGAACTCTACTTCAGATGAAACAGCTGATCCACAGGAAACAAATGAACTTCTATTTGCAGACGATCAGTGCCTGTTTTATAGTGATGAGGGGATGACTGCAAAATCATATTAATAATCTTTGTTCAACATGCAGCAGATACAATATGAGTATAAATACAGCCAAAACCGAAGTAATGCAAGTTAACATAGATCTCCTGGTCCATCAAGTATACAGATAAATAGCACATCTCTTAAACAAATTAAATAATTCACATATCTTGGAAGTATGGCAGATTGGACAGAGAAATCGAAATCAGATGTCAAAAAGCAAGTGCACTTACATATCAACAATCACCCATACTAAAACATCCAAATATACTCATGTCCGAAAAATGACAGATAATAAACAGCATATTCACACCAACCACCAACCCTATGCTACCAATCTCAAACATGGACATTATCCAAATCACACTTTCGCAAAATCAACACCTGTGAGATAAGATGAGATGCCTGAGAAGAGATGCCAACTTGACAATCCGATGTTGTTATCAGTCAGACAGTGGGATCAACACTTTGTGCCACATTTATTGAAAGACAGAAGATCAAGTGGTTTGGCTATCTTGTTAGAATGCAACACCATCAACTATACCATCACTGGCCCTACATCAAAGATGATCTGCGACGAGAGCAAGAGGACGCCAAAGAAGAAAATGGATTGACGACATCAAAAACATTGTACAATCACACGGAATGACACTATCCAATACCACCCATCGGGAGCTGGAACGCCAGTTATTCCTCCCCACGCCGCTTAACGGCAAAAGTGGAAAATGATGATGATGATATTGATGACAGTTCATCTAACAGACTAAAACATAAGACATACAATTCCTCTTAGAGACAACAACACAAGACATATTACAATTCAGTGTATATCTAAAACAGAAGACTATTACAGTTCACTTCACAGACTCTAAAGAAAGACAAGAGATATTTGAGATCATCTTCCCCCCTAACTACTAGTTCAATATTTGCACAGTGCATCTAGCACTTGGCGTTTTAAACGCCGCCCAAGCATCACAATGACACTGCTCATAGACTTGTATTTACACACACATCGGTATGTTGATCTTTGTGTTTATATTCGACGGCTGCGACTGTTTACACAAGTAATGGTGTAATAAATTACTGAATATTATTCACAAAGCCATTGTATTCTTTCACAAGCGGGTCTCGTCAGAACGTGTGCTCGAAGCTTTTGCCGCGGACCTGGCTTGTAGGGTGTTTTGTTGTTGTAGAGATTAAATCTTGTTGTTTCTGTGCTTTTTTTTTATCTTATTGGTTGACTTTTGACAATGTATTGTATTGGCAGTTGTTCTTTACTTGGGACAGATATTTGTTTTAAGCTAAGCGAAGTTGTCGCTTAGTTTATCTAAAGTTGGTGCGATTTCTTTTATCTGTTTACACGGGAATTCTTTCGTATAGTTTGGTGGTCGCCTTTTATATGTGCCATGCCGGCAGGCACTGGAAATGATGTATCTTTATTACTGTTGTTCTGTAGTTCTGTTTCTACATCCAAGTATTGATCGCTCGCATTTACCATTGTGTCATGGTTCTGTTTCTTCATAATGTACTGATATCTTTCATTTACCATTGTGTCATGGTTCTGTTTCTTCATAATGTACTGATATCTCTCATTTACCATTGTGTCATGGTTCGATTTCTTCATAAATGTACTGGGGTCTCTCATTAACCATTGTTCCATATAACTGCCTCTTCACAAATGTACTGATCTTTCCCAATTACAATTGTCCAATCGTTCTGTATATCTCTCACTTACCATAACTCCATAGTTTCTCTCTCTCTCTCTCTCTCTCTCTCTCTCTCTCTCTCTCTCTCTCTCTCTCTCTCTCTCTCTCTCTCTCCTTAAGTGTAGACTCTCCAGCAGCAGACTTGGAATCACAGAGCTCAGTCGTTACCACTACTGGATACCAACAACCAACGCAAGCAAGCTACAATAAACAAGAACACAAGAAAGACGACAGTGACCAGTGGCAACAACAGTCCAAGCGGACACGCCAGAAGCGTGAAATAACCATAGATCATAGTGCAATACATGTCGTCATTGGAGACTCCCTGCTGAAGGGAATCTATAGTGATCGCATGTCATCTTCTGACAGCGAATTAACTTCAATCTACCCTGTACCAGGCGCTGACATTGACAGGCTGACCGCTACACTGCGACGATTCCAAGTGAACGACCGAATTAGGAGAGCAACAGTCCATATTGGTGTTAATGACATAATGGATAATAAAATCATCAGCACCTCACAACTAGCTACATTGGAGGTGCTGTTGCGCAATAGATTTCAGAAATCATCCTTGTTTATTTCATCTATCATTCCACCATGTAACGGTTTCCAGCGTCGTACTGCCGATGCTGCTAATCTAACGTTATATAAATTCTGTAAAAATAATAACATGAATTTCATAAATAACACCCCTTACTTTACGTCACCGTCCGGAGCTCCTAAGAAAAAACTATACAGGGATCAAATACATTGTTCCAAGCTAGGAAGTAGCTTCCTAGCGAAGAACATAAAATATCCCGAACGTGCACAACAACCAGCACCAGTTACAGGAGTAAACCGAACTTCACCTCCGGCAACAGCCATCTCACTGTGTTCAGAAAACACTCCTTCTCTTCCCACACCACCCTTGCCTGTACCCCAGGAACACAATGTTGTGAATAGCAACCCAAGCTCCAATACAAATGTTGCTAATTATGATACTTTGTTTCCTACCTTGCCTGTAAAACAGTCTCCCTCTATGATGTCAAAGGGGACACCGTTAAACAATGGTGCTGTGCCGCCTATGCCTGCTTCCAATGTAGGCACTTCCAGTGACACTCATAGCAATCCCTCGCTGGACGGTAATCTCCAACCCTATGAGTGGATACGTCAACTTCAGCAGCTAATGCGATACAATCCTGCAGCCCTGCACCAAGCATTCACGATATCACTCCAGCAAAGACATTTTGCTGCCCCCTCTAACAGCCTTAACTATTTCTAAATAAAGTTTCAAAATCCCTGCAATTTGTATACCACAAGCGACATCTTCTTTTAGTTTATAAGGTTCGCCAATCACGATCAGTGGCTCAACAAAAATGGTCTATATATAGGCCATCTCAACATCTTTCATCTGCTCAACAAATTACCTGAGCTCTCGGTAATACTGTCCAAACAGTTCCATGTGTTTGGAATCACAGAAAGTCGTCTTAACGACAAAATAACCGACTCCGAAATCTCACTTAAGGGGTTTAAAGTAATTCGGAAAGATGCAAATCAAAAATTAGAGACAGGTATTGCTGTATACATTTCCAATTCCCTCAACTGGTCCCATAGAAGGGATCTTGAGATAGTAGAGATAGAATGTGTTTGGTTAGAGGTGAACACAGCCAGCCAACAACCGTTTCTCATTGGATACCTATATAGAAATCCTTGTGCCGGGTACAGTTGGTATGACTGCTTCACTACAATGATGGATAGAGTGTTTACAGCAGGTAGAGAAGTTATGATACTAGGTGACTTCAACATAGATATTAGTAAATCCAACCCGACATGGGACGATATCATTCTTTCTTACAATTTCAAACAACTAATAAACCGTCCTACAAGGGTTACTGACACATCCTCAACTATAATTGATCATATATATATGTTACTTGTCCAGATAATATTATTGAATGTTCTGTTCCTGTTAGTACAGTTAGTGACCAGTACACGGTATGTTGTACATGGTCAAGAATTGGGTTCAAATCTCTTAAACATAAACATGTAAGTATCAAATTTAGAAATTTTATAGCATTCAACCAAGATTTATTTTTGCAAGACTTAAGAAAAGCAGCCCTTGATCACGTTTACCAACTTCCTGACCCGGACGATGCATTAGCTTTCTGGACGAAGACAATCTACAATGTGTTCGATAAACACGTGCCAATCAAAGAAGTTCGAGTCAAAAATCAACATAAATCCCCATGGGTCACTAGAGAAGTTCTGGAAATCATGAGAGAGCGAGATACAGCACACAAAAATAACGACTTCATCAATTACCGCAGACTAAGGAATAAAGTTAAATATGAAATTCGTAGGATAAAAAAAGTTCATTTTAAAAATTTGATTGTAGATAATTCAAACAGTACAAATATATGGAAGGCTATTAACTTGCTAACCAATAAGAAACGCCCTACAGAATCAGCAATACCAAATTCTATAACATGCGATGAATTCAGTTGGTTCTTTCAATCAGAAATAGAGAATCTAAAGTCTTCAATACCAGACTCATCGTGTAATTTAAGTTCACTGGCATCATTCTGTGAGGAGAAGTGCACCAGAAATATTCCCGCTGAGATTCCTTTAATGTCTGTTGCAGACGTTTATAAATATCTCTTAAACCTCAAATCAACAAACTCACACGGCCTAGATGGTATCAGTAAAAGAATTCTTCGTTGTGCTGCACCAGTCATTAGCGAGTCCTTAACGTTCATATATAATCAGTGCCTGGCCAAAAACTACTTTACATCTGCATTTAAAATTGCTAAAGTGTTTCCGCTAATTAAAAATGGCTCAATCGATAATAGCGTTTTGGGTAATTATAAACCTATTTCCTTACTATCGTCGCTATCAAAACCACTAGAAAAACACATTCATAAAATAACGTTACACCATTTAATTAACAACAATCTAATAATTAACAGTCAATCTGGGTTTCGACCTAAATATTCTTGCCATAGTGCTCTAACAAAAATGACCGATAACTGGCACTTAAACATCAACAACGGTAGAATTTGTGGAGCGGTGTTTGTAGACTTTAAAAAAGCTTTTGATATGGTAGATCACGATATTCTAATTAGAAAACTAAAACAAATGAAGACAAGCACCAACATTGTGAACATAATTACGTCATTTCTATCCGACAGACAACAAGTCGTGTCCTTCAACAACTGTCTATCAAGACCCACACAGCTTAATATTGGTGTGCCTCAGGGCTCAATACTAGGTCCGCTGCTTTTTGCAGTTTATATTAATGATCTTCCTTTATATATCAATACAACTTGTGATCTATTTGCAGACGACTGTACTATATATACTAGTCAAGAAAACCGTAGTGAATTAGAGAATTCTTTACAAAAGGAACTTGATAATCTTACTAGATGGAGCAATGAAAACCGCATGCAAATTAACATTGACAAAACCAAATCCATGCTAATAACGACCAGACAAAAACTGCAGACACTAGCCATAACTGGAGCACTGCTCGAACTCCGCATAGGCACGTTACCTATAGTTAATGTGACAGAACATAAAACACTAGGTCTTTTAATTGACAGCCATTTGAACTGGAGCTCTCATGTTCACGCTCTTACCAAGAAAATAGCACAGAAAGTTCACCAACTTGCTAAAATTCAGCACTTCCTGGACGAAAGCACACGAAAAATATTCTATACATGCTATATCCAATCACATCTCGATTACTGTTCCACAGTTTGGGATGGTTGCCCTAAATCTAATTTAAAACGACTATGTTCTCTACAAAACCGCGCCATTCGTCTGGTTTCTGGCATAAAGCACGTTGAAAGTAATAATTTGTACAGTCATCTAAGACTTCTACCACTTCAAAAGCGCTTCCTTTTCAACAAAGCCAAATTAGTGAATAAAATTATATCTCAAAATACCACAGAGTATCTTCTGCCGCTGATTCAATCTAATGCAATGAACAGCAAGCGCCTAAATTTGTTACATGTCTCAAAACCTAGATTGGACCTACACAAAACATGTTTCGCCTATTCTGGTGCTCACTTATGGAATGAGCTGCCTCCAGATCTGAAAACTCCAATGAGTCCCTACGCATTTAACCGAAAACTCTTTCAATACTTAATCCATATCGACTATATGCCACCATAATTCATTTAGTGGTATAATTGTTCATTATAATTGTTTAACTATAATTGTTCACTATATATGTGTGTGCGTGTGAGAGCGAGAGAGAGAGAGAGAGAGAGAGAGAGAGAGAGAGAGAGAGAGAGAGATAGAGTGGGTGTCAGAGAGAGGGAGAGAGTGAATGTGTGTGTGCGCTCGTGCATGCGTGTGTGTGGAGAGAGTGATTGAGTGAAAAATGGTGGGGGAATGTGTCAGTGCATGCATTCGTACGTGTATGTGTGAGAGTGAGTGAGGGAGTGTGTGCGTGCGTGCTTGCGTTCATGCGTACGTGTATGTGTGAGAGAGTGAGTGTGTGTGTGTGAAGGATTGTGTGTGAGAGAGTGAGACAGTGGGAGAGTTGATGTGTTAGTGTGTGTGTGTGAGCGCGCGCATGCGTGTGAGCGTGTGTATATGAAAGAATACAGAGAGAGAGAGAGAGAGAGAGAGAGAGAGAGAGAGAGAGAGAGCTGAGCAGATGCATGTCATGTAACACGAATGTTATGTAACACGTGAATCCATATGTTTGTGTATTCCCATCTGTCATATTATCAGTTAAATACCACTTGATTTTATCATGCATAATATAAACTCATGTTCATTACTGTAGTTTGAGTGAGAGAGTCAGTGAGTGTGAATGAGAGACAGAATGAGTGAGCGGGAGAGTGAATGAGTGAGCATGAGAGTGAATGAGTGAGCATGAGAGTGAATGAGTGAGCATGAGAGTGAATGAGTGAGCGCGAGAGTGAATGAGTGAGCGTGAGAGTGAATGAGTGAGCGCGAGAGTGAATGAGTGAGCGCGAGAGTGAATGAGTGAGCGCGAGAGTGAATGAGTGAGCGTGAGAGTGAATGAGTGAGCGTGATAGTGAATGAGTGAGCGCGAGAGTGAATGAGTGAGCGTGAGAGTGAATGAGTGATCGTGAGAGTGAATGAGTGAGCGTGAGAGTGAATGAGTGAGCGTGAGAGTGAATGAGTGAGCGCGAGAGTAAATGAGTGAGCGTGAGAGTGAATGAGTCAGCGCGAGAGTGAATGAGTGAGCGTGAGAGTGAATGAGTGAGCGTGAGAGTGAATGAGTGAGCGTGAGAGTGAAATAGTGAGCGCGAGAGTGAATGAGTGAGCGTGAGAGAGAGAGAGAGAGAAAGAGAGAGTGTGGTGTGTGTGTGTGTGTGTGTGTGTGTGTGTGTGTGTGTGGCAGCATCACTATTTTTACATCACATACTTTTTATGTACACATTTTTCTCCATGTTTAACATTTTTGTGAGACTGCTCATGACAATTGTCAGTGTATGTGTGTTAGTAAAGTGTGGGAGGTTGTTCATACTAGTTTCACTGCTAACTTGAGACATTTTGTATGTACCTAGATGTGAGGAGGTGTGAGTGTGTGTGGAGGATGTGTGTGAGTGTGGGGATATGTGTGGGTGGGGATATGCGTTTGGATGGGACCCATCCAAACGGGTTGGGGTGTGTGGTTTTGGTGGGTATTGATATTTCTGGGTGTTGGTGGGATGTGTGGATAGATGTGTGGGGGTGAAAGTAGGGGTGTGGGGGATGTGTATATGGGTGGAGGATATGTGTATGGGGTGGATGCGGGGGATGTGTGTTTATGTGGGTGGAGATGTGTGGATGGTTTGAGGAAGTATGTGTGGGTGGCGGGGTTGTGTGGGTAGGGGATTGTGTTGGGTGGATTGGGGATGCAAGGGCGGGTGGGGAGAAGCGTATGGTGTGTGGGTGTGAGATATGTGTGCGGTGTGTTGGTGCGGGGTGTGTGCATGATGTGTGGGTGGAGGGTATGTTTGAGGTGGTATGGGTGAGGATATGTGTGTGGGTGGAGGATAGTGGGGGGTGTGGGGGATGTGTGTGATGGGTATGGGGAATGTGTGTATGGGTGGGGTATATGTGTTGGTGAGTAGGGGATGTGTGGTGGTTGGGGGAAGTATGTGGGGATGTGTGGGTGGGGAATGAGTGGGTAAGGGTGTGTGAGTGGCTTAGGGTTGTGTAGGTCGGAGAGGGAGTTGTATGTGTCGGGATGGGATGTGTGAGTGGGTGGAGGATGTGTGTGGGTAGGGGTATTGTGATCGTGAGATGTTTGGTTGGGGGTGGGTGGGGGTGTGGGTGCGTAGTGGAGGATGTATGCGTGAGTGAGTGTGTGTTGGTGGACGGGTAGGGAATGCGTGTGTGGGTGGGGAGAGGTGTGTGGTGTGTTGGTTGGGGATATTGTGTGGGTGAGGTATGTGTGTGTTTTGTGGTGTGTGAGTGGGGGTATGTGGGGTGGATAGGTAAGGGTATCTGTGTGGGTGTGGGTGGGAATATTGTGTGGTATCTGGGTGGGGGATATGTGTGTGGTTTGTAAGTGGAGATGTGTTGGTGTGGGATATGTGTGTGTATGTGTGGTGCGTGGGTTGGGAATATTGCGTGGTAGGGGGTGTATGTGATGTGCGGGTGGGGGATTGGGTTAAGGCATGTGTGGGTGGGTGGAAGTTGTATGTGAGGGTGGCGGGGTGTGTGTGAGTGGTTTGGGGATGTATGGGTGGTTAGGGAGATGTGTGTGTGTGTGAGGGGGACATGTCAGTTGGTGGGGATGTGTGTGTGTATGGTTTGGGGATGTGTGAGTGGATGTGCGATGTGTGGGTTGGTGGGGGATTGGGTGCGTGGGGAGGGGTATATGTGGTCGATGGAGATGTGGCTGGGGGATGGGTGGTTTGAGGTGTGGGTGGGGAGAGGATGTGTGGGTTAGGATGTGGATGGGCGTGGGATGTGTGGGTTAGTGGGGGAATGTTTGTGGGTGGCGAGTGTGTTTTGGTTGGGGGATCAGATGAGGGTAGTGTGTGTGGGTGGGGGATGTGCGCGAGGGGGATGGGTCGGTTGGTGGGGTATGTATATGTCCCTGGTATGCGTGTGTGTTGGTTGGTGGGTGTGTGTGTGTGGGTGGGGTGATGTATGGATAAGTGGGAGATGGGCCTCATAACATGGTAATAAGCCTTGTTTATGTTTACAACATTCATTTCACAATGTTTATTTTTCTTCCTATGTAAATGTATAATGCTCTTGATGAATGAAAGACGAGTGATTGGAAGGGCCGAATGTAAGACGGGCCTACGCGCCCAATTTGTGACCCTAATAAAGTTGATTTGATTTGATTTGATTTCTCTCTCTCTCTCTCTCTCTCTCTCTCTCTCTCTCTCTCTCTCTCTCTCTCTCTCTCTCTCTCTCTCTCTCTCCCCCCCCCCAATCCTCATTAATGTACTGATATCTCTCCATTACCAACTTCCCTTTTGTCAGGTCTTATGTGTGATTGAGCTACCGTTTGATGAGTTTGATGATAGACGGTACTACCTGCTTTCTTTTAGCGCCGATTGTTGGGTGACGCTCACAACACCCGACACACCACATTGTGCCAACGGCTTCGGGTGGAGGAGCGCAATTGAGAGGGTACAAGCCTTACCCTGGTGTGACGAAATGCAACGTAAAGATTAAATGTCATGGCAAAGCAGAGCAGACCGTAACCCTTGGTCAAAAACTGATCTAGAATCGAAGCTCCGACAGGTGGACAGTTAGAGCACTCCTTTGCTGATCCGGCAGCTTCTGTAGCTTGTCTTGTACCAGATGTATTGGTGTTACCTTTCCTATGGAATAAACTAGGCAGGCCGAGAGAGGGATCATGCCTCATGGGCAACACATGGTCTCTAAATTCAGCCCAGGCTTTGTGTTATGGGGAGGTATAGCTCCGTTTTACAAACTAACGTCTGTCAAGGCGGCAAGGTGTCAGTTACAACCACCGTATAGTTCTGTTTTTTATTCCACCCCCTATATTTACACACACTGATATCTCTCGGTTACTGTCACCCCAAGATTCTGTTTCTTTATTCAAATACTGATATCTCTCTATTACTTTCGTCTCATTGTTCTGTTTCTTTATTCAAATACTGATATCTCTCTATTACTTTCGTCTCATTGTTCTGTTTCTTTATTCAGATACTGATATCTCTCTATTACTTTCGTCTCATTGTTCTGTTTCTTAATTCCAATACTGATATATCTTTATTACTTTCGTCTCATTGTTCTGTTTCTTTTTTATATACTGATATCTCTCCATTACCATTGTCCCATAGTACTGACTCAGTTGCCTTAAGGAATTGAGAAATTGTGTATCCAGATTTCCAAGAGCCGTGTCACCGACCCGCCCGCTCCGTCAAAGAAGACAAGACAACATTACATTTCCTTTACCTCTGTAAGCTTAGTTAGTCAGTCAGTCAGTCAGTCAGTCAGTCAGTTAGTTTAGTTAGTTAGTTAGTTTAGTTAGTTTAGTTAGTTAGTTAGTTAGTTAGTTAGTCGACAGATCATCCGCATTGCACATCGAACCATTCAGTCCTAAGTGCTCGGATCCCCTCCTCAGTAAATCCCGCAGCGTGTAGCGGCTCACGACACCAGTTCTGTGTTGGTTTATTAATCTTCTTTGGCTTCCTGCGTAGTGTTCTTGTTTGGCCACACCTCTTTTAACTTGCTTTTCTCGCAGTCTGACCATGGTTGTAGATTCACAGTCATCACTTGGTTCTCGCAAACGACTTACTTCTCGTAGAGCATTCAGTCTATCAGCCGGGTCCATGGCTCGTCCGCCCTCCACCGTAGCCTTGCCTGCTCATTTCACTGTGCAAACGCATACCCTGGCACAAAAATGAAACTAATCTTTGCCAGCCGTGACCGCTCCAGAGACACCGGCCACTGTCTTGGGACCCACTCCACCCCTACCTTCCTGAGCATACTCATTGAGTCACCAAGGAAACATGCACGCGTGCAGGTCTGTGTTTCGAGCCATGTTATTGCTTTAATTACTGCCATGATTTCCAGTCAGACTACTGGTGGTCAAGACAAAAGCACCAGAATCTTCATTCACAATTATCCCTCCAGCGTGAGGTGTAAAGGCCCATGAACTTCTCACGCGTCGATCGTAAGAAACTATGTAGATTTAGGTTACAACAGTCTTTTGCAACCTCTGTAAGCGGCGATCAATAGCCATGAACTACCTTCTCATGTAAGATAATTCACATATATTATGTTGCAAGACGCGAAACAGTAATCTCTGCTCGTGATCTTCATAAACATTGGCCAACTATGATCACGTGTCTCGCGTGCTCAATCATCAGAACGAGGCACATCATCTGGCGGGTTGCCACGTGACATTGTTTGGCTAATTTTAACAAATCTGAACACGTGACACTCTTGACGGGCGATTTCAAAGACGAACTTGGGTGAATAAATATGGATAAATAAACGGTCTGATGCCTTCAGCAGGTGAACATACTCCGTCATGCTTCATTGCGCGCATGTGTACATATCTTCATACAGGTACGCAGTATTTGTTTGTCTGGAATTGTTTTTGTTTACTGGTGAAGACTTTGTACCAGCAATGTTCACTTTGTCATGTACGATCGTTTTCTAACTTTGTGTGCTTTCTGTTTCCTTTATTCATTTTTCACTCATTGATAGCAAGGGGGAGGGGGGGGGGGAATTAGTGTTATGGACGACATTCATCTCTTATCCAACAATGAACAAGCAATTAGAAAGTCGAATAGAGGCCCTGTAGAGGTGGATATACTGAAGAATATGTCGTTTTGTTGTTTGTTGCAAGGAAACACAACAAATCAAATACAGAGGTTCTAGATAAACTGGGAATGAAAAGAGAGTTTGTTTATTTGCATATCCTTTACAGGACATTGCTGTCAACATCAGCATCTTTCAGATGATTGTTGATTTCTTGGCAAGATTACGCTCAGTAGTTTGCCATTGATTTCTGAACGGCCGGCTCACATACCCTGTAAGTTACCGACGCGATTCCAACCACTGCTGATTCTCACCGTCGTCACGTTACCTACGAGATTATACGAGATTACGGAGAAAAGTCGCTAACCTCTAGGCCAGGAAGCCGGCGAAAAGAGAGTAGATGAAAGAAATGAAAAAATAGAGGTATGTGAAATGTTTCGGCCACGTTAAAAGACGTAACAATAGTATAAAAACCATACTGGAGGGTAAGGTCGAAGGCAAGCGAGCAAGAGGTAGACAACGATACAAGTGGAAGATAACATCAAGAGATGGAAGAACAGCAGTCAGACAGAATGTACAATCAAGGCGAGAGGCAGATGGTGTAAAAGATCCATTGCAGCCGACCTTCATTGTGGAGACGGCACCTGGCAGAACTGATTACAGAGGCAATAAACATTGCTGTCTAAAAGGCGCGTCGTTCAGATCTCTCTTCTTATCTTCAAGATCGGGAACCAGGGATGGGTTGGTAGGTGGGGGGGGGGGGGGGTTAGAATAAAAGGAATATGACGAAAACGGATCACGGCGTCGCTCCGATGCACTCAATCGGAAGTAATTTAACTGGTGGTGTTCTGTGTTCTAGAAGGTACAGGTCCTAAGGAAGAGAATTGACTGCCTTAGCTCATACACCCGACCCCGTTCACAGCTGCCCGACGACAGTTTCTACTATATAGGAGCGGACGTGGTTTGTGGGATGTCCGCTCACACTCTAATACATTGGCTCGGATGCAATTCCCAGTCGTGGCGCGATTTTGGTTTTTATAACGATCGTTGCAGGTTAAATCAGCCTACTAAGTTGTGTACCCTAGTGACCTATTAAAATCATCTGGCAGAGAAACCAGGCGCTTTAGAATGCGAAGTCACATGACAAAGCTGTTTTTCTTCTTCTTCAGCGTTCTGAGCCATTGAGGTTCTTTGCTGCAGATGCAATCCGTCTCCATTCGTCTCTCTGGTTGACCCTCTCTTGCTTCGTTGATTCCAAGTGCTTGTAGGTCTGTATGTATATTATCTCTCCACCGTCTTCTTGGTCTACCTCGGGGTCTACGGTCATATATTTCCTGAGTGTAAGCGAGTTTTGTTTCTCTATTGTCTTCCATTCTTTCTATATGTCCAGCCATTGTAGTCTATTAGCCTTCATGATACCAGTGATTAGCGGGGCCAAATAATTATGAAAAGAATAAGAAATATGATTAAACCAGAAATTAGTGAAGAAAAGTGTGGATTTGTGGAGGGGAAACACAAATAACGCTATTCGACAGAAGCCTTGTAATTGTGGTGTTATAGAAGAATATTGAAAATTAATTGGGCAGCCAACATGATTCGCAAAGACAACTTATCACAAACATAAGAAAGAGGCAGTCATCGTCTTTTGGCCACGTTATGAAAAGACAAAAACTGGAACATGTTGTGACAACCGGAAAGATTTGCAGAAAGAGAGATAGAGAAAGACAGCGTGAGAATGATCTTGACAGTCTTGTGTCATGACACAGGAGAGAGTCAACACACGCATTGATCCATGACGTCGGAGATCGTAATTTGTGGAAAGGCATGATCGCCCACGCCAGCCGGCAAGCCACTGGATGGACGGTGATTAAGTTGTGTACCCACCTAGTTTTATGGCAGCGGACTTGTTTTCTAGTAACGGACTATTTTTATGGTAGCGAACTATTTTTATGGTAACGGACTAGTTTTCTTGTACTGGACTAGTTTTATGTTACCGAACTAGTTTTATGTTACCGGACTAGTTTTATAGTTCCGAGATATTTTGGTGGGACTGGGGTAGTTGTGTGGGAGAGACTAGTTTTGCGTTACTGGCATAGTTGTATGGTACTGGCATAGTTGTATGGTACTGGTACAATGTATGGTACTGTCATAGTTCTATGGTACGGTACAAACATAGCTGTATGGTACTGACATAGCTGCATGGTACTGGTATAGTTGTATGGTACTGTCATAGTTGTATGGTACTGTCATAGTTGCATAGTACTGTCATAGTTGTTTGGTACTGGTATAATGTATCGTACTGTCATAGTTGTATGGTACTGTCATAGTTGCATGGTACTGTCATAGTTGTATGGTACTGGTATAATGTATGGTACTGTCATAGTTCTATGGTACTGACATAGCTGTATGGTAATGACATAGCTGTATGGTACTGGTATAGTTGTATGGTACTGTCATAGTTGTATGGTATTGTCATAGTTATATGATACTGGTATATTGTATGGTACTGTCATAGTTGTATGGTACTGGTATAATGTATGGTACTGTCATGGTTGTATGGTACTGTCATAGTTGTATGGTACTGGTAAAATGTATGGTACTGTCATAGTTGTATGGTACTGTCATAGTTGTATGGTACTGGTATAATGTATGGTACTGTCATAGTTGTATGGTACTGGCATAGTTGTATGGTACTGTCATAGTTGTATGACACTGGTATATTTGTATGGTACTGTCATAGTTGTATGGTACTGGTATAACGTATGGTACTGTCATAGTTGTATGGTACTGGTATAATGTATGGTACTGTCATAGTTGTATGGTACTGGTATAATGTATGGTACTGTCATAGTTGTATGGTACTGTCATAGTTGTATGGTACTCGTATAATGAATGGTACTGTTATAGTTGTATGGTACTGTTATAGTTGTATGGTAATGGTATAATGTATGGTACTGTCATAGTTGTATGGTACTGGCATAGTTGTATGGTACTGTCATAGTTGTATGACACTGGTATATTTGTATGGTACTGTCATAGTTGTATGGTACTGTCATAGTTGTATGGTACTGGTATAATGTATAGTACTGTCATAGTTGTATGGTACTGTCATAGTTGTATGGTACTGGTATAAAGTATGGTACTGTCATAGTTGTATGGTACTGGAATAGTTGTATGGTACTGTCATAGTTGTATGACACTGGTATATTTGTATGGTACTGTCATAGTTGTATGGTACTGTCATAGTTGCTTGGTACTGGTATAATGTATGGTACTGTCATAGTTGTATGGTACTAGTATAATGTATGGTACTGTCATAGTTGTATGGTACTGGTATAATGTATGGTACTGTCATAGTTGAATGGTACTGGTATAATGTATGGTACTGTCATAGTTGTATGGTACTGTCATAGTTGTATGGTACTGTCATAGTTGTATGGTACTGGTATAATGTATGGTACTGTCATAGTTTATGGTACTGTCATATCTGTATGGTACTGGTATAATGTATGGTACTGTCATAGTTGTATGGTACTGGTATAATGTATGGTACTGTCATAGTTGTATGGTACTGGTATAATGTATGGTACTGTCATAGTTGTATGGTACTGGTATAATGTATGGTACTGTCATAGTTGTATGGTACTGTCATAATGTATGGTACTGTCATAGGTGTATGGTACTGGTATAATGTATGGTACTGTCATAGTTGTATGGTACTGGTATAATGTATGGTACTGTCATAGTCGTATGGTACTGGAATAGTTGTATGGTACTGTCATAGTTGTATGACACTGGTATATTTGTATGGTACTGTCATAGTTGAATGGTACTGTCATAGTTGTATGGTACTGTCATAGTTGTATGGTACTGGTATAATGTATGGTACTGTCATAGTTGTATGGTACTGTCATAGTTGTATGGTACTGTCATAGTTGTATGACACTGGTATATTTGTATGGTACTGTCATAGTTGTATGGTGCTGTCATAGTTGTATGGTACTGTCATAGTTGTATGGTACTGTTATAGTTGCATGACACTGGTATAACGTATGGTACTGTCATAGTTGTATGGTACTGTCATAGTTGTATGGTACTGTCATAGTTGTATGGTACTGTCATAGTTGTATGACACTGGTATAATGTATGGTACTGTCACAGTTTTATGGTACTGTCATAGTTGTATGGTACTGTCATAGTTGTATGACACCGGTATATTTGTATGGCACTGTCATAGTTGTATAGCACTGTCATAGTCGTATGGTACTGTCATAGTTGTATGACACTGGTATAATATATGGTACTGTCATAGTTGTATGGTACTGTCATAGTTGTATGGTACTGGTATAATGTATGGTACTGTCATAGTTGTATGGTACTGGTATAATGTATGGTACTGTCATAGTTGTATGGTACTGGTATAATGTATGGTACTGTCATAGTTGTATGGTACTGGCATAGTTGTATGGTACTGTCATAGTTGTATGGTACTGTCATAGTTGTATGGTACAGTCATAGTTGCATGGTATTGTCATAGTTGCATGGTACTGTCATAGTTGAATGGTACTGGCATTGTTGTATGGTACTGGCATAGTTGTATGGTACTGTCATAGTTGTTTGGTACTGGCATAGTTTTATGGTACTGTCATAGTTATATGGTACTGTCATAGTTGTATGGTACTGGTATAATGTATGGTACTGGCATAGTTGTATGACACTGGTATATTTGTATGGTACTGTCATAGTTGTATGACACTGGTATAATGTATGATACTGTCATAGTTGTATGGTACTGTCATAGTTGTATGGTACTGGTATAATGTATGGTACTGTCATAGTTGTATGGTACTGGTATAATGTATGGTACTGTCATAGTTGTATAGTACTGGTATAATGTATGGTACTGGCATAGTTGTATAGTACTGTCATAGTTGTGTGGTACTGCCATAGGTTTATGGTACTGTCATAGTTGTATGGTACTGTCATAGTTGTATGGTACTGTCATAGTTGTATGACACTGTCATAGTTGTATGGTACTGGTATAATGTATGGTACTGGCATAGTTGTATGGTACTGTCATAGTTGTGTGGTACTGCCATAGGTTTATGGTACTGTCATAGTTGTATGGTACTGTCATAGTTGTATGGTACTGTCATAGTTGTATGACACTGTCATAGTTGTATGGTACTGTCATAGCTGTATGGTACTGCCATAGTTGTATGGTACTGTCATAGTTGTATGATACTGTCATAGTTGTATGGTACTGTCATAGTTGTATGGTACTGTCATAGTTGTATGGTACTGTCATAGTTGTATGGTGCTGTCATAGTTGTATGGTACTGTCATAGTTGTATGGTACTGTCATAGTTGTATGGCACTGTCATAGTTGTATGGTACTGTCATAGTTGTATGGTACTCTCATAGTTGTATGGTACTGTCATAGTTGTATGGTACTGGCATAATGTATGGTACTGGCATAGTTGTATGGTACTGGCATAGTTGTATGGTACTGGCATAGTTGTATGGTACTGTCATAGTTGTATGGTACTGTCATAGTTGAATGTTACTGGTATAATGTATGGTACTGTCATAGTTGTATGGTACTGTCATAGTTGTATGGTACTGGCATAATGTATGGTACAGTCATAGTTGTATGGTACTGTCATAGTTGTATGGTACTGTCATAGTTGTATGGTACTGTCATAGTTGTATGGTACTGGTATAGTTGTATGGTACTGTCATAGTTGTATGGTACTGTCATAGTTGTATGGTACTGTCATAGTTGTATGGTACTGGTATAATGTATGGTACTGTCATAGTTGTATGGTACTGCCATAGTTGTATGGTACTGTCATAGTTGTATGGTACTGTCATAGTTGTATGGTACTGTCATAGTTGTATGGTACTGGTATAATGTATGGTACTGTCATATTTGTATGGTACTGTCATAGTTGTATGGTACTGGTATAATGTATGGTACTGTCATTGTTGTATGGTACTGTCATAGTTGTATGGTACAGTCATAGTTGTATGGTAATGGTATAATGTATGGTACTGTCATAGTTGTCTGGTACTGTCATAGTTGTATGGTACTGTCATAGCTGTATGGTACTGTCATAATTGTATGGTACTGTCATAGTTGTATGGTACTGTCATAGTTGTATGGTACTGTCATAGTTGTATGGTACTGTCATAGTTTATGGTACTAGTAGTATGTATGATACTGTCATAGTTGTATGATACTGGTATAATGTATGGTACTTTCATATTTGTATGGTACTGGCATAGTTGTATGGTACTGTCATAGTTGTATGGTACTGTCATAGTTATATGACACTGGTATATTTGTATGGTACTGTCATAGTTGTATGGTTTTGGCCTAGTTTGAAAATTTTGTAGGAAGAATTGGTTATTCAGGGTACATATTAGTCTAGTTTCTTCCAGAGGAAAGGTAACACCAATATACATGGAAGAAGGCAAGCTGCAGAAGCTGCCGGATCAGCAAAGCAATGCTCTAACTGTCCGCCTCTCGTAGCTTCGATCCTAGATCAGTTGCCGAATAAGGCATAGATCTGCACTACTATGACATTTTCTTCTTGACGTTGCATTTCCTCTCACCAGAAGAAGGCTTGTTTCCTCCCAGTCGCGCTACACCGCCCGAAGCCGCTGGCACAATTTGGGGTGTTGAGTTTGGAGAGCGCAGTCCAACATTTGGCGCTAACAGGAAACAAGTAGTACCGTCTACTGTAAAATGGTAGCTCAGTCATATCTGACTCAGACCTGACAGACGGTAGCTCAGTCATATTTTACCCAGACCTGACAGACGGTAGCTCATTCATATCTGAGCCAGTCTTGACATACAGTAGCACCAAACCTGACAGAGCGTAAATATAATAGAGATACACATTCTTGTATGGAAGGTTTTCTAAATATGTAATTTAACCTGGACAGCGGCCAATTCGACCTACTTGTGTGGCTATCTAACTATCGGGGGATGTTTAACGTGAGCAGTGCGTTAATCTTTCCGGTGCGCTGATGGCTAGGCAGATGGTTCCGCCCCTACACTGGCATTAAGTTGAACTTACGCGTCGATTTCTCGTTAAGAAAGTAATGGCAAGCTACTGAAGGTAAAGCTGACTAGAATATCAACCTTGAATTGATTGCAACGTCCCGCATAGAACTTGCAACATGTTAAACATGTGGACACGGGTCCTCCGAGATATGGCACTTGTCAGAGAAGGCGAGACCTCCGATACACTACCCGAGATCTTGGGGGAGGATATCACACTCTACTTATTTTGTTAAACTTTATTACAGCCCACTTGTTTTCCGAACTAGGTAAACAGGCATAAGCGAAGGCCGTCTTACCTCAACGCTATTTGCAACAATAAGCTGGTCATCTCACCTCATAACAATGTCACTTACAACAATACGCCCGAAGAACTCCTGGAATTTTCTGTCTAACTCTCTATCCCTTTTCTTGTTAACTGAGGAGAATGTATAAAGTGCTCTTTCTCTCTCTCTTCTTATATCCTTTTCTTCTCTGCCCCACTAGAAGTCAGTGTTGCGTTTCTTCATCTTTGAGCACCTAAGTATTAGAATGTATATCTTCCTGTCCCTGATATTTTCCCCCTGTTACAGTAATAAATTGGAAATACTGAAGCAGGTATAAGTAATGTATGGGTAATATTGGAAACGTTATAGGTAATTATGGGAGACACTAAAACAGATATAGATAATATATGGGAGATACTGGTAATCTGTTGCAGATCCTGTCGGCGCGGTGTACAGTTTCAGCACTCCACATATGTTAGGTGACATTTTTATGAGATGATATGATCCATATATAACCTCTAACTATCCAAATATCTCCCATATATTTCCTCTAACTAACCCAATATCTCCCATATATAACCTCTAACTATCCAAATATATCCCATATATTATCTAACTTTCCCAGTCAATCAATCAATCAATCATGTGCCATGCCGGAAAGCGTGGACGATCATGACTCGCCATTTCACTCGATCACAAGAGTCATGGATCAGCTCAGTGTTCCTGTCTCATCCATGCCATGTGGCCAAGCCATCCAGGTATTTTCCTCTCGGTCTTCCTCTTGATCTATTCCCCTCGATCCTCGATGTACCAAAAATTTTGACTGTCTTCGTCTAATTTCTCTAATAAATTTACGATTTTCATTTGTCTCCTGTAGTACTTGGTCATTGGTTTTTCTATCTGTCCATGGTACTCTTTGCATTTTCCTCAGAAACCACATTTCCGCAGCCATCAGATGTTTTTCAGCTTGACTGCACATTGTCCAAGTTTCACATCCATACAAAAGAACAGGCTCTATGTATCCCCTCAACACTCTTTTTCTCGTTTCAATTGACATCTTTGTATTGGTCAGAATGTTTTTCATCTTGCTAAAGGCTACTTTCGCCATGGCGATTTTTGTTCTAATCTCTTCAAAGCATCTCCCATCGGGTGAGATGTTATGACTGTTCCGAGATAAGTGTACCGATTCACTTGTTGAAGGATATTCCCATTTACTTGTATATTACATTGTGGTACTTCGTTCTTCCTAGTGACGACCATAACCTGTGTTTTCTTACAATTTAATTCCAACCCCAGCAGCTCACTGTGTACAACAACCGCATCTACTAATTGCTGCAGATCCTGTGCATTGTCTGCAATCAATACTGTATCATCTGCATATCTAATGTTATTGATGTTTCGTCCTCCAATGCCGATTCCATTTATATCTTCTACATTTCTGAAAATATTTTCACTATATAGGGAAAAAAGATCTGGAGACATTACACATCCCTGCCTAACACCTCTCTTAATAGGTTGATATTGTCCCACTTCATTATCAATCCTTATGGCAGCTTGTTGTTTCCAATATATGCTTTTTATAAGTCTAATGTCTTTCCCATCAATTTGTGGATCTGCAAGCATATCCACCATGTTGACATGACTAACTCTATCAAAAGCCTTTGTGTAGCCTATAAAGCAAAGATGTATATCCTTGTTTACTTCTATAGCACGTTCATTAACTGTTCAATAACTATCCCAATATCTCCCATATATTACCTCTACCTATCCCAATATCTCCCATATATTATCTCTAACTATCACAATGTCTTCCATATATTACCTCTAACTATCCCAAAATCTCCCATATACTACCTCTAACTATCCCACTATTTCCCATATATTACCTCTACCTATCCCAATATCTCCCATATATTATCTCTAACTATCACAATGTCTTCCATATATTACCTCTAACTATCCCAAAATCTCCCATATACTACCTCTAACTATCCCACTATTTCCCATATATTACCTCTAACTATCCCAATATCTCACATATATTAACTTTAACTATCCGGATATTTCCCATATATTTTTTTTAAACAGTTGCATATCCCTTACAGGACGCCGCAGTCAACACCAGCATTTTCAGCTGTTGTTGATGTTCTTGGTAAGATTACGCACAGTGGTTTGCCATTGATTTATGTGCGACCGGCTCACATACTCCGTAAGTAACCAACACGACGCAATCCTCTGCCGAATCTCGCACAGCTGTGTTCCTCACGTAGATAAACGGGATTACGGAGAAAGTCGTTAACCCCTTCGCCCGGGAAATATTCCAATATCTCCCATATATAACCTATATAAATCCCCTTGAGTATTACTGTGAGTCAACAATGACCTGAAACAAAAACAAAAAATAAATAAAAAAAGTAAGCACCCATATTTTCGCCCTCATCTTGTCGGTGTCCATAAAGGAAGCAAACAACAGTCACACTGAAACCTAGCATGCATGTCGTCAGAGGCGACTAAGGAGGGTTGACGTGTCTCTGGCTATCTCATCCTGTGTAAAACTTTAGCTGCAAAATCCAACCAGTCATGAACAAGTAACATAGGGCTTGGTGTAAATTGGTTGTGGGCTGATGCGCCATTGAGAGATGAAATAAAGAAGAAGAAGAAGAAGAAGAAGAAGAAGAAGAAGAAGTACAACAACAACAACAACAACAACAACAACAACAACAACAACAACAACGACAACAACAACAACAAGGCGAGGCCCATATTTTAATACAATAATTAACGCAATAGAAGAATACCAAGCTCTCTCGCCAGTTGTCTCCACCGTGTCCTATATATAAAAGGCAATGAATACCGAACAATATTAACAAAGCTAGTTGCATGTCCTTTACGGACTTTGCAGACAATCCCAGCATTTAATGGCTGTTTGAAATGTTTGTAATTTACTAGACAATTTTACTTTCAGTAGTTTGCCATTGCCGGTCTCTCTGGCTGTGGGGTTACAACACTTTCTCTCTGTAATCCCGTTTATCACGCAGAGTCTCGCAGCGGAGCGAGAACTGAGGTGGTTCGACCCCCGCTCGTGACTTGCGGATACTGAGCCGGCCGCTCAGAAAGCAATGGCAAACTACTGAGCGTAATCTTGCCAAGAGATCAACAGACAGCTGAAAGATGCTGCTGTTGACAGCTAAGTCCTGTAAAAGGATACGCAAAACATTTAGTTTGCCATTACTTTCTGAACGGCAGACCACTCATACTTTCGAAATCACAGCAAAGCTCTCTTTTAATCATCCTTGACTTAGGGACGTAAATTACAAGTGCCTCAAAAGTCGGGGAAGGTTCGCACGATGTCGAGGGACACTGCTAAAAGATAAAGCTATCCTACGCACACAAATCAGGCCTGCATGGGCAACGCTGGAGTTCAAACCGACCGAACGAAAAACAAAATCTTTTTCCAAATCGCCCGCGGCTGATTTCGAACCTTAGAACCCGGTATATCGGGATCGAACCTTACCCCGCTATGTCAGGATCACGTAAAACTGCATTCACTAACCCCAAAGCCACATACCCCGAAGTCTCGCACCACACCTGGGCTGAAATCAGCCTTGAGACTGCCCTTCTAACTGTTCCTTCTCCAAGTTTACTTCATATTTAAGAAGATCCTTGTATTCTCAGTTTTACAGCACTGAACCATCTTTAACTTCCCTCACAACCAGCCGGGTCTAGCCGGGGGGAAAAATATGGGAAAAAAGTAATCCTTTGAAGTTCTCGTTACGACGTCTACTGTTTCCAAACGAATCAGGCAATCCTTTTGAAGCTCGTCTAGATGCCTCTGGCACTTCCTGATTTTCAGAAGAGTTCGGCTTTATCCCGTCCAACGCCTCGATTTTTACAACGATCAGAATTTATTTCTGGTGCTAGGGTAACTTTTTTTCGGGGTAGTTTTCAAGTACTGTAACCGTATGTTTGCTTCTTACACCAGGTTTTAGATGTGTTTATGTGTTATTATGTTATCGTGTATGTAAGTAAAGTTGTATAGTTATCGTATATGTAAGCAAAGTTGTATAGTTATGTGTTCATTTTTGTCTTCTTATTGCTTCTTACATCAAGTTGTACATGTGTTTATATGTATTATTATGTTATCGTATATGTAAGCAATGTTGTATAGTTATTTAGTCATTATTTCTACTTATTGTTGCTTACATCAAGTGTTAGATGTGTTTATATGTATTATTATGTTATCATATATGTAAGCAAGCCGTCTCCGTGGCGAAGAGGTTACGGACGCTGTTCGTAATCCCGTATACCGGCGTTTGAAACACAACTGCGCGCGATTTCACAGCAGGCGGCGTTGCGTTGGTTTCGAGTTGGTATCGGTGCCGGTCGTTCAGAAGGCAATGGCAAACTACTGAACGTAACCTTGCCAAGCGGCAGAAATGCTGGTGTTGACTGCGATGTCCTGTTAAAAAAAGGATATGCAAAAAAAAAAAAATGTAAGCAAAGTTGTATAGCTATGTGTTCATTACTTCTAATTGTTTCTTACATACAGATTTAGATGTGTTTATATTTATTATTATGTAGGTAAGCAAAGTTTTATAGTTATATATTCATTATTTCTTCTTATTGCTTCTTACATCAAGTTTTAGCTGTGGTTATTTATTATTGTGTTATCGTATATGTAAGCAAAGTTGCTATTATGTATTTGTTGCTGCTTATGCTTGTGCTCCAGGTTTTATTATGTATTTACGTTCACTCCTATTTGTGGGCAGTTTTATAATTTTATAGTTATTATTTCTCGTGTATTTGTCGATTGTTTTATTGTAATTTTACAAAACGGTGCAATCAACCCAAGGTTGACATTATCGGCAACATTACGTTCAGTAGTTTGCCACTGCTTTCTGAAAGAGATGTTAACGTTTTAGTCTAATTGACTGGCGTTGGGAATGAACCCACTACCTCGTCATGAGCGCAGCGGAAATTTAATAGCGAAGGGGATAAACCACGATAACTTTTTTATTGTATTAAGTACTCATTAACCATGTACGCATGATAATTGTATTGTAATTATGCATTCATTATTACTCAAGTTTGTGCGCAGTTTTAAAATTCTATATTTGTTATTGCTAACATATGTGAGATTTATTATAACTATGTAACTACGCATCGAGGAAGGGAACTGACCACAAAAGCTCATATATCGTAGGGATATCATTTCAAGCGAAAAAGGCAACATCTGAAAACGTGACTACCTTTAGCATTTTATGCATTCATTATTACTCTTCTGCAAGCTCAGTTTTAGTATTCATTACCACTCATGTATGTAAGCACAGTTTTAGTATTCATTACCACTCATGTATGTAAGCACAGTTTTAGTATTCATTACCACTCATGTATGTAAGCACAGTTTCAGTATTCATTAACACTAATATATGTAAGCCCAGTTTTAGTATTCATTAACACTCATCTTTGTGAGCTCAGTGTTAGTATTTATTAACACTGATATTTGTAAGCTCAGTTTAAGTATTCATTAACACTCATGAATGCAAGCTCTGGTTTATCTTCTTCTTCTGCGTTCATCCGGATTTTTTTTTTTTTCGGATGTGACTGCGTTGTGCCTGTTTACAGCAGAGCTGCGTTCTTGCGCCGTTAGGCCGACACATCCGACTTCTGCGGGCATTTGTTGACCGGGTTAACCTTCCCGGGGAGCTCTGGTTTATTATGTATTAACACTCGTCTATGCAAGCTCAATTTTAGTATTTATTAACACTCATGTGTGTAAGGTCAGTTTTAGTATTCATTAACACTCTTATATGTAAGCTCAGTTTTAATATTCATTAACACTCATGTACGTAAGATCAGCTTTAGTATTAATTAACACTCATATGTAAGATCAGTTTTAGTATTCATTAACAGTCATCTTTGTGAGCTCAGTTGTATTCATTAACACTCATCGGTTATATACTGTGTCCAATAATACTTATCTTTTAATTTTATTACTTCATCATTATATCTTTGTTGATTATTTCTTGTTTTGGATAATTTTCACCCTGTTTTCACCTGTATGGAGTCCATTGTAAGGTATATATATATATCTGTGTTTAGTATGTTACTTCTTTGTTTAGCAGAAGCTAAACATATCTAATTGTTTGTAATTCATACTGATGAAGGTTATTATGATCGAAACGTCGATTCTTTGTGTCGTGGTATAATTTATTTTTGTCTAAATTTGTGTGTGTGTTATCATCATTTATTGTGTGTGTGATTTTTTTTTTGCTGTATTGGAGTACGTTGTAAGGAATGTACACTGAGTCTGTGTTTATTATCTCTCACTTATTCGCAGGAGTAATATGCAACTTTTAAAAATGTTCTATTATTATGTATATCTATGTATTTATTAACACTCATGTATGTGAGCACAGTTTATGTATAATAATGTATTTATCAACACTCATGTATATGCGGACAATTTATTATTTTTAACTGTTTTCATTAACACTCATGTATGTGCGCACAGTTTTATTATAACTATGTATTCATGAAGACTCATGTATGTACAGTTTTATTATAACTATGTATTCATCAAGAATCATATATGTGCACAATTTTACTATAATTATGTATTCATCAAGAATCATGCATGTGCACAATTTTATTATAACTATGTATTCATCAAGAATCATATATGTGCACAATTTTACTATAACTATGTATTCATCAAGAATCATGCATGTGCACAATTTTATTATAACTATGTATTCATCAAGAATCATATATGTGCACAATTTTACTATAACTATGTATTCATCAAGAATCATGCATGTGCACAATTTTATTATAACTATGTATTCATCAAGAATCACACATGTGCACAATTTTATTATAACTATGTATTCATCAAGAATCATGTATGTGCACAATTTTATGATAATTATGTATTCAGTAATGGTCTGTGGCGAAGGAGTTACGGACACAATTCGTAATCCCGCATACTCGCGTTCGAAACACAGCTGTGGGATATTTGGCAGCAGACCGCCTTGCGTTGGTTTTAATGTAATGGTATGAGTTCCGATCATTCAGAAATCAATGGCAAACTACTGAACGTAAACTTGCCAAGAAACCACATACAAAGAAACAATGTTGGGGTTGACTGCTACTCAACCAATTTTATTCAGAATTAGGAAAGAGAAAAAGAGGGTTGGCAGCTGTCGATCTGATACTTCAGTCCGAATAATAACACAAGCTATGATTAGAAAACTCGACAAATGCAAAAGCACAGATAGGTACAGGCCAGTGTTTCGCCCGAAATCTTCATTAGCGGACAAGAAAATCAAAACATTAAAAAAAATAATCCTAATTCAACTAAGGAATTCCTATCTTGACATTCAGGAGATAGTCTTGTAACGAAACTAGTAACGAAAACTCTTATTATTAATTTTTAAATGTTTTGCGTATCCTTTACAGGACATCGCTGTCAACATCAGCATCTTTCAGCTGATTGTTGATTTCTTGGCAAGATTACGCTCAGTAGTTTGCCATTGCTTTCTGAGCGGTCGGCTCACATACCCCGTAAGTTACCGACGCGATTCGAACCACTGCTGATTCTCACCGTCGTCACGTTACTTAAGAGAGTATACGAGATTACGGAGAAAAGTTGCTAACCTCTAGGCCAGGAAGCCGGCTATTATTAATTACTAATCATATTTATGGTACAGTTTTGTTATAACTAAATTTGGTAATCATGTTTGTGGGTACATGCGTGTTATAACTAGGAACCGATTAATCGTTAATTATGGATACAGGTTTGTTATTACTTTACATTTAGTAATCATAGTTGTGGGTACATGTTTGTTATAACTGTAAATTCATTAATTATATTTATCTGTGCATGTTTGTTATAACTGTAAATTCGTGAATCATATTTGTGGGTACAAGTTTGTTATAACAAGTTTGTATGGGTACGGGTTTATTATAACTATAAATTCATTATTACTTATGTGTTTGTTTTAATGCTAGCTGCATGTCTATTATAGGACTTTGCAGTCAACCCCAACATGTATAGGCTGTTTATGATTTCGAGTCAATTTTACGTTGCTTTCGGAACGGGCAACGGTCATACCATTGTGCAAATCAACGCACAGCTAGCTGTGTCCAAATTGCTAGGGCTGACATCGAGCCCTGCATACCGAGATTGTGAAACTACATTTTATTATAACTGAATAATAATACAAACTTTGTCCGGAAGCAGTGTCCTGGTACACGTGATTAGTCTGTGGTGTGATAAGTCTGTGGTGTGATAAGTCTACGGTGTGATAAGTCTGCGGTGTGATAAGTCTGTGGTGTGATAAATCTGTGGTGTGATAAATCTGTGGTGTGATAAGTCTGTTATGTGATAATTCTGCGGTGTGATAAATCTGTGGTGTGATAAATCTGTGGTGTGATAAGTCTGTTATGTGATAATTCTGTAGTGTGATAAGTCTGTGGTATGATAACACCATCACGAATTGTAGGCCAGAATACACGGGGTAGTGGGTGGCCAGTGTCTCACTCACTTAGCAGACGTGGAACCCTCGTCCGACCGCGTTCATGACATGACTAGTGCAGCTACCTATCAACCATGCTAACACGCCCGCTATAACGATGTATTCATTACTACTCAATATATGCGACAGTTTCATTACATGCTTGTATTGTCACCCATGTAAGTATGTACAGTCTTGTAATTATGTATTTATTACTAGTCATGAATATGTAATCACAATTTTATTGTCTCATTGAGTGCCATGGGATGATGAAGTGTCTTAAGTGACTTCCCGTATCCGCCATGGGGTTTTATACCGCCAAAATGTTGCCATTGTGTTATAATACAACAAGTCTGCTACCATATTAACAATTTTTAAGTCATAACTGTGCCACTTCCTATTTTCCGTCTTTCATTTTGCTTGGCACTGAATCTGTTAAGAATATATTTATTCTTCTTTTTCGTATAGTCTATACCATGTGGCTTTGGTGATCATGTCTGTTCACAGACTTCTGTCATTTGTGCTGCCAGTCATTTCTGATACCGGCGTTCCTCGGTGTCGTGATGTCAGAGTGTCCAGCATCTTACCTCTCTATCTCTCCCATCTTCCCGTTGTAGCGACATACTTCAGCTTTCCTCTTCACATAACATGCCAAAAGAATGTCCTCTTCTGATGCGAGTTAACCTCTTTCAATGTATCCTTATTGGTCTTTCTATCCGTCCACAATGTTTTCATCATTTTCCTATAAATAATATTATGAATAAATAATTATTAAATTGCTATTATTTATCAGTAATATTTATTGTTACTGCTAAATAATCGCAATTTTTCATAATGATTTGTTCACAGTAAATAAAGAAAAGTGTTAACATTATTTATCCAATAATTTTCAGTGTTAAACTTATTTATCCTTTAATACAGAGTTTTATAATTCTTTATCCATTACTGCTCACATATGCACACAAGACTGTAGAATATTTTGAGTTGTGTGCATGTCATCGCTATGACAAACGTAGCCTTTTGCAAGATGGAAAACATACTGACCAAGAAAAATATGTTAGATGCAATTAGAAGTAGAAGAAGAGTGTTGCAGTGCTACATAGAACCCATACTGTTATTTGGTTGTGAAACATAGGCAATAAACAAACAAGCTGAGAAACATCTAATGGCAGTTGAAATATGATTTCTAAGGAAAGTGCAAAGAATACAACAGACGGACAGAAAGACGAATGAGCATGGGACATGCACTGATGTAGCTATATTTTTGTAGGCCAATTTTATTGCTTGGGAAGGATATTGATCTCTGCACCTGCTGTCCTGTATTGTTTGTTAAAATGAAGTTGCCCTAAACTCCGAGGGCTTTAATTGTTCACTAACTGTTTTAATCGTTTCCATTGCAACAACTTTATTATTGCTTTTCCCGCTTGTGGGGGTGGCGGTGTACAGAGGAGGCTGAGAATAGGCAGACCACAATTATTTCTGATGCTGAAGTTTATCTATGTAAAATGCCGAACTGTCCAGTATCTTCCCTCTTGGTCTCCCTCTGGCCTATCTTCACCTCCAACATTCTCGTTGTAACGATACACTCCAGATTTCCTCTTTTCATGACCAAGAATGAGGACTGTCTTCTTCTGATGCAAGAAGCAGTTCTCTTTGTGATCTAACATCGTTCAAGATCATTTCATTGCTCTTCCTATCTGTCCTCATTGTTCGCTTTATTCGTTTATAAAACCACAGCTTCCATATAATTTATCCACTAAATGTCCACGATTCGATCCTGTACATCATCATTAGCGCAGTATAGCTCTTACCTCTCTTATTAAACTCAGTTGATAATGATAAATTCTCTATAATTTATCGGTCAACATATAGACAAGCTGACTCCGTGGTGAAGGAGCTACGGACGTAGTTCGTAATTCCGCAAACTGCGTTCGAAACATATCTGCAGGCGATTAGGCAGCAGATTGCATTGCGTTGGTTTTAGATGACATAGTGTGGGTGCCGCCCGTCGTTCAGAAAGCAATTGCAAACTACTCAACGTAAGCTTGCCAATAGATCACATACAGCAAACAAAAAATTCTGGGGTCGATTGCGACGTCCTGTAAAAGATAGGGAACTAACTCTTTTATACAGGCAACATTAAGAAAAGAAGGCAACGTAATTTCTTCACATCATGAATGTATTTATTCGCGTCAGAAAAAACTATTCAGAGATGTCATATCTGGCTATGATGATGCCCCAAAGGTGAGCGGTAACAAACAGCAGCTGTAACTTTAGCCCACTAATCCCATGTAATGTGATCACCAAGATGTGGAGTTGAGGATTAGTCTGGGGCTTTCAACGTCGCTGACGAACCTCCCAGCCCCTGCCTTGCGGAAACAGCTGTTGTTAGCGTGTTTCAGGCTACATATATTATACTGAACATTTGCATACAAGAAAATATACACAATTACCGACTTACAAACGGTAGTCTGTGGTTTAAATCTATGTTTCTTCTTCGTTCACTCTTCATTTCTTATTGGGGCATAGACCCTCAACCGTCTCTCTCCTGGTCCTCCTTTTTCTATCATCTCTCATCTCATCATCTCATCTCATCCCATCTCACCTCATCTCATCATATTCCTTTTGTACCTTGCGGTGTCGAGGTGAAGTATAAACAGCGGGAGAGTGCCCGTCCATCATCTCATGTCATCATCTCATCTCCTCTCATCATCTCATCTCATCTCATCTCATCATGTTCCTCTTGTACCTTGCGGTTTCGAGGTGAAGTATAAACAACAGGAGAGTACTCGCTTATGAGCTTCTTGTATCGATATTCCCATGGATTCTGCTATTCCCTCCGTCCATCGTTTACGTGATCCGCCTTTTCCCCTACTTCCATTTGATCTGTACATCATTGCTTGTTAGCTGGTAACCTACTTGCATGGTCAAAACATTTGACTTGCTGTCTTCCAATAAAATCTAGCGCTGCTATAACCCCACTGTAGGAATTTGGAATACCAAGGAAGTTAATCAACATGACCAGACATGGAAGATACTTATAATATAGTAACATATAAAGGCAGGAAATCAGACCCCTTCCAAATAACATCTGGCTTGAAACAGGGTGATGCACTATCGCCGCTACTCTTCAATCTGGCTCTAGAGAAAGTTGTAAGGAAGATAAAGGAGGAATGTGATATTGGAGGAACATCCAAGCTGCTTGGTTATGCAGATCATATAGATATTATAGGGCAAAGTGAACAAAAGACATTGGAAATATTGACTCACTTAATGGAAAAAGCCCAACAGATGGGGCTGGTTATCAACCAAGATAAGACAGAATATATGGTAATTTCAAGAGACGGAATGGCTAAAAACTCTGGCCACATACAAATAGATAATATGACCATTAAAAGAACGGAAACATACAAATACCTGGGTACAATCTTCAACTGCTCCAACATCATAAGGGAAGAAATACAAACTAGAATCAACTCTGGAAATAAGATATACTATGCACTACAACATCTACTAAAATCAAAGGCGCTATCTCGTAACACCAAAATCACAATATACAAAACACTGATCAGACCAGTTGTGCTGTATGGCTCTGAAACCTGGAGTACAACGAAAGGAGACGAAGCCTTGTTACAAACCTTTGAGAACAAAATTTTAAGACGCATCTTTGGACCCATTAGGGATACACAAAGTGGAGAGTGGAAAAGAAGAAGTAACAAAGACATTTATGATCTGTTTAAGTCCCCGCTAATCACTGGTATCATGAAGGCTAATAGACTACAATGGCTGGGGCATATAGAAAGAATGGAAGATAATAGGGAAACAAAACTCGCTTACACTCAGGAAATAAATGACCGTAGACCCCGAGGTAGACCAAGAAGACGGTGGAGAGATAATACATGTACAGACCTACAAGCACTTGGAATCAACGACTGGCAAGAGAAGGTCCACCAGAGAGACGAATGGAGACGGATTGTATTTGCAGCAAAGAACCTCAATGGCTCGGAAAGCTGAAGAAGAAGAAGAAGAAGAAGAAGAAGAAGAAGAAGAAGAAGAAGAAGAAGAAGAAGAAGAAGAAGAAGGCGGCATTGAGTATTCTTCTCAAAAATGAGTTGGTTTGCCTTATTGCATCTATTTTCGATCTCGTCTTCTGATTTGCTTTCTGATACTTTTTCTATCCCATGCAGAATCTCCCCATGTTATCATTTGTGTTTCTATTTCTCTCCTCCATGTGTTTTTAGGCTTTGGTCTATTTTTTTTTGCACTGTGAATTCCATACCTAGGCATTTCTAGCTATACTTTTCTCATGTTTTCTCAATGTTAACTATACTATTCTCAATTTTTCTCAATATTAGCTATACTGTTCTTAGGGTCTCTCAATGTTAGTTATACTTTTCTCAGGGTTTCTCAATGTTATCTATACTTTTGTCAGGTTTTCTCAATGTTAGCTATACTTTTGACAGGTTTTCTCAATGTTAGCTATACCTTTGTCAGGTTTTCTCAGTGTATGTCCTATCCGGTGCTGTTGTCTTTCTCTGCCATAAAATATATCATATCTTCAGTCATCCCCTTTTCTTAGCTTTTGTCTTCTTTCCAGTAATATCTCTTAGCTGTTTAATTGATGGAGTTTTTCATTATTTCCCACCGTTCATTAGTGCTTTGTATTTTAGGTGTGTGTAATGTATTTTGGATGTCTAATGTCTCCAGGTCTTTTTTTGTCATATACAGTGAAAATATTTTCAGAAATGTAGAAGATATGAAAGGAATCATCATTGGGGGACGTAACGTCAAATCAAATCAAATCAAATCAAATCAACTTTATTAGGGTCACAAATTGGGCGCGCAGGCCCGTCTTACATTCGGCCCTTCCAATCACTCGTCTTTCGTTCATCAAGAGCATTATACATTTACATAGGAAGAAAAATAAACATTGTGAAATGAATGTTGTAAACATAAACAAGGCTAAACATGGAGAAAAATGTGTACATAAAAAGTATGTGACGTAAAAGTAGTGATGCCAGCGCGTCCCACACACACACACACACACACACACCACACACACTCTCTCTCTCACTCATTCACTCACACACACACACCACACACCACACACACACTCTCTCTCTCTCTCATTCACTCTCACTCTCACTCATTCACTGACACACACACACACTCTCACTCATTCACTCTCCCGCTCACTCATTCACTCTCCCGTTCACTCATACACTCTCCCGCTCACTCATTCACTCTCCCGCTCACTCATTCACTCTCCCGCTCACTCATTCACTCTCCCGCTCACTCATTCACTCTCACTCATTCTGTCTCTCCCGCTCACTCATTCACTCTCCCGCTCACTCATTCACTCTCCCGCTCACTCATTCACTCTCCCGTTCAATCATTCACGCTCCCGCTCACTCATTCACTCTCACTCATTCACTCTCACACTCACTCATTCACTGTCCCGCTCACTCATTCACTCGGCCGCTCACTCATTCACTCTCACGCTCACTCATTCACTCCCACGCTCAATCATTCACTCTCCCGCTCACTGATTCACTCTCACGCTCACTCATTCACTCTCACGCTCACTCATTCCTTCTCACGCTCACTCATTCACTCTCACTCATTCACTCTCACGCTCACTCAATCACTCTCACGCTCACTCATTCACTCTCACGCTCACTCATTCACTCTCACGCTCACTCATTCACTCTCCCGCTCAATCATTCACTCTCCCGCTCACTCATTCACTCTCACTAATTCACTCTCCCGCTCACTCATTCACTCTTCCGCTCACTCATTCACTCTCCCGCTCACTCATTCACTCTCACGCTCACTAATTCACTCTCACGCTCACTCATTCACTCTCCCGCTCACTGATTCACTCTCCCTCATTCACTCACACTCATTCACTCCCACACACAGACACTCTCACTCATTCGCTCTCACGCTCACTCATTCACTCTCCCGCTCACTCATTCACCCTCACGCTCACTCATTCACTCTCACGCTCACTCATTCACTCTCCCGCTCACTCATTCACTCTCACTCATTCACTCTCCCGCTCACTCATTCACTCCCACGCTCAATCATTCACTCTCCCGCTCACTCATTCACTCTCACGCTCACTCATTCACTTTCACGCTCACTCATTCACTTTCACGCTCACTCATTCACTCTCACGCTCACTCATTCACTCTCACGCTCACTCATTCTGTCTCTCATTTACACCCACTCACTCTCTCACTCAAACTACAGTAATGAACATAAGTTTAGATTATACATGATAAAATAAAATGGTATTTAACTGATAATATGACAGATGAGAATACACAAACATATGGATTCGCGTGTTACATAACATGCGTGTTACATGACATGCATCTGCTGAGCTCTCTCTCTCTCTCTCTCTCTCTCTCTCTCTCTCTCTCACTCTCTCTGTATTCTTTCATATACACACACTCACACGCATGCGTACGCTCACACACACACACACACTCTCTCTCTTTCTCTCTCATTCACTCTCACTCTCACTAATTCACTCTCCCGCTCACTCATTCACTCTCACGCTCACTCATTCGCTCTCACGCTCACTCATTCACTCTCCTGCTCACTCATTCACTCTCCCGCTCACTCATTCACTCTCACGCTCACTCATTCACTCTCACGCTCACTCATTCACTCTCCCGCTCACTCTTTCATTCTCCCGCTCACTCATTTACTCTCCCGCTCACTCATTCACTCTCCCGCTCACTCATTCACTCTCACGCTCACTCATTCTGTCTCTCCCGCTCACTCATTCACTCTCCCGTTCAATCATTCACTCTCACTCATTCACTCTCACGCTCACTCATTCACTCTCACGCTAACTCATTCACTGTCCCGTTCAATCATTCACTCTGCCGCTCACTCATTCACTCTCACACATTTACTCTCACGCTCACTCATTCACTCTCACGCTCACTCATTCACTCTCCCGCTCACTGATTCACTCTCACGCTCACTCATTCACTCTCACGCTCACTCATTCCTTCTCACGCTCACTCATTCACTCTCACTCATTCACTCTCACTCATTCACTCTCACACTCACTCATTCACTCTCACTCATTCACTCTCACGCTCACTCATTCACTCTCACGCTCACTCATTCACTCTCCCGCTCAATCATTTACTCTCCCGCTCACTCTCACGCTCACTCATTCACTCTCCCGCTCACTCATTCACTCTCCCGCTCACTCATTCACTCTCCAGCTCACTCATTCACTCTCCCGCTCACTCATTCACTCTCCTGCTCACTCATTCACTCTCACGCTCACTCATTCACTCTCACGCTCACTCATTCACTCGCACACACAGACACTCTCACTCATTCACTCTCCCGCTCACTCATTCGCTCTCACGCTCACTCATTCACTCTCCCGCTCACTCATTCACCCTCACGCTCACTCGTTCACTCTCACTCATTCACTCCCCCGCTCACTCATTCACTCTCACTCATTCACTCTCCCGCTCACTCATTCACTCTCACGCTCAATCATTCACTCTCCCGCTCACTCATTCACTCTCACGCTCACTCATTTACTCTCACGCTCACTCATTCACTCTCACGCTCACTCATTCACTCTCACGTTCACTCATTCTGTCTCACACTCACTCACTCTCTCACTCAAACTACAGAAATGAACATAAGTTTAGATTATACATGATAAAATCAAATGGTATTTAACTTATAATATGACAGATGAGAATACACAAACATATGGATTCGCGTGTTACATAACATGCGTGTTACATGACATGCATCTGCTCAGCTCTCTCTCTCTCTCTCTCTCTCTCTCTCTCTCTCTCTGTATTCTTTCATATACACACACTCACACGCATGCGCGCGCTCACACACACACACACACACTAACACATCAACTCTCCCACTGTCTCACTCTTTAACACACAATCCTACACACACACACTCACTCTATCAATCGCACTCTCTCACACATACACGTACACATGAACGCATGCACGCACGCACACACTCCCTCACTCACTCTCACACATACACGTACGAATGCATGCACTGACACATTCCCCCACCATTTCTCGCTCAATCACTCTCTCCACACACACGCATGCACACGCGCATTCACTCTCTCCCTCTCTCTGACACCCACTCTCTCTCTCTCGCTCCCACACGCACACACATATATAGTGAACAATTATAATGAACAATTATAATGAACAATTATTACGTCAATACCATTAGATATGCGGATGATACAGTATTGATTGCAGACAATGAGCAGGATCTGCAATATTTAGTAGATGCGGTTGTTGCACACAGTGAACAACTAGGGTTAGAATTAAATTGCAAGAAGACAGATTATGGTCCTCACTAGGAAGAAGGAAATTCCACAATGTAATATACAAATAAATGGGAATATTCTTAAACAAATGAATCTGTACAGTTATCTCGGAACAGTGATACCATCGTCCATGTCGTTAGAATACAACATCAGCAACTACCATCACTGGCCTTACATCAAAGATCATCTGCGACGAGACCACGAGGACGTCCAAGAAGAAAATGGATTGACGACATCAGAGACATTGTACAACCACACGGAATGACACTATCCAGTGCCGCCCACCGGGCTCTGGAACGCAAATTATTCCTCCCCACGACGCTTTACGGCAGAAGTGGAAGATGATGATGATGAGTGATACCATCTGATGGGAAATGCCTTGACATTAGAACAAGAATCGCCATGGCGAAGGTAGCCTTTTGCAAGATGGAAAACATACCGATCAATAAAAAGTTGTCATTTACAACGAAAAAAAAAAGAGTGTTGAGGTGCTACATAGAACCTGTACTTTTGCATGGATG
>OY992880.1:132642581-132825081 GCA_963921405.1 Cepaea hortensis | reverse complement strand
TTCAGTCCAGTGCATTAAAACAGCAGCACGTGTGTGGAGTACGTTTAGGTTCAAAAAGCGTTGCGAACGCCACACTGGGGATTTTTAGCAAACATATTATAGTAATAAGAATCACAACATTTAACGGAGTGGAACGTCTCTTTTTCACGTCCCAATGCGAGCAGACAAAAGACCAAGGTCTAGGGAGAACTTTCGTTTAAAGGTTGAGTGAGAGAAACGTAGACAGAAAAAGAGATATAACTAGAGAAAGACAAAGTGGGAGAGTGTGAGAGAGAAGATGGTGGGAAAATCATTAAGTCAACCTTAAGGTTATTGATATATTTGTCAAATATGAACTCCAAAACAGTGACATAAGATGATGATGATGATGATGATGATGATGATGATGATGATGGTGATGAATGTGAGTAGCTAGCTCTTGAGGTCAGTGTGGCCGAATGGTTAAGAACCCACGCTCTTAAATTTTCGATGTACTTATACCGAGGTCGCGGGTTAAACCCCTATATCGGTCAGTTGGACTAAAATATTGACATTTCATCCTTGACTTGGGGACGTAAATTACAAGTACCTCTGAAGTCGGAGTGGGTTCGCCTGATATCGAGGGACACCGGAAATAAGAATAGCCAATCCTCGCGCAAAAATAAGCCCAGTGCATTATAAGTAGCAAGAATAAGGAGAACTGCAGTAAAGCTTAAAACGGCAATGAATGAATCACCAAAAAACGAGAAGTAGATTGTGAGCTCTACTAAAACACGACTACAAGAGACAAATTAGACGTTACGGCCAAAGCCTTCGTCAGCACAGAACAAACAAACACAAACTCACACAAATGATAAGTACCCTTAATATTGAGAAGATAAGTAACCTTAATATTGTCATGTAGTGTGTTTCGTGTAGTTTTGCGTCGGTGTGTGTTTGTTTGTTCTGTGCTGACGAAGGCTTTGGCTGCAACGTTCAATTTGTCTCTTGTAATCGTGTTTCAGTAAAGCTCACAATCTACTTCTCGTTTTTTGGTGATTCATTCATTTTAAGTAGTAGCACGTGTGTCGACTACGCTGGAGTTTAGCTTATGTTGGTCTGGTAACTCCTAGTTGAAGTTGGCTTGTATGTCCCTATGGAAATGTTACCTGGGGAATATCTGCGACTCAGAGCTCTACAGAGTTTAATTCCAGCTCCAAGGATAGACAGAGTTGCACGATGGAAGAAAGAAAACATACCTGTGGTTATCTCACAAATGGATATGTTTCATTTCTGCACGCAAGCTTCTTTTCTAACGTACATACATACAAATATTCACACACACGGAGAGCTAACCAATGAAAGAACTTTCTTTCAAAGAGTGGAGTGAGAGAAAAATAGAGGGAAAGAGAGATATAAAGAGAGAAAGATAAAGCGGGAGAGGGAGCGGGAGGAAGACAGAGGGAACATCCTTAAGTCAACTTTAAGGTTCCTGGCATATTTATCAAAGCTGCATTAAATTTAACGAACCTACGGCAAAAAACGATTGGATAAATACTGTAACTTTGAAGTCGTCCTTACAGGCAAGAAACATCAAACCTCCACCAATCTTTGCCAGTTAGCGGCGTTTCTTGTCCGCGACTGACCGATCTTACATTGTAACCGTTAAGTTAGAGTAAGACCTCATTTACACAGTAAACTAGCAGTTTCGCTGCATTCTCTTATACCGGGGAAAGGGGGAGGGGGCCGGAAGGTGGAGCTGTATGTCTCTCTATCTTTAACAGCTCTTTGATCTTTTCCCCGGCTGGCCCTTTGATGTTTAGCCAACGACTCCAAGCTCTGCCTCTGTGTTGTATAGAGGGTGAGCGAAGTCATGCACGCGCACACACGCTCGCTGGGGAAAACCTGCGCAGTTTGACTCAGGGGAGCGGAGAAGTCAGACCGAAATCCCGCCCCGAAATTCGGCATTGACAAGTCTGTTGGTGCAAGGAATGAGGCGCGCGCTTCTGACGGAATAAAATTGGACAACGGCAAATTGAGGAACGTAATTTATGTTCTCCGTCATTACAGGGCAATATTTAATATTACCAAGCCAAATAATATTATTCACAAGCCTTATTGCACGCGATCAGCTATGCAGTTGAAGGCATTCTTGTTCAACCTGCTTTCCCTTTTTTGGGGGGATTAAAAAATAAAACTAGGCCTGGCTGAACTTAAAAACTATTGCCGTATATTTGCATATTGTTTGTGGTCTTTGAACTGCACGTTTCATGTTTTACAATGATAAATGGTTTTAAAAATTAGTTGTAATGAAAAAAGAAATAAAGTCCATACAAATAGTTTTATCAGTGGAACTGGGTAGAAACAAACAGAATAAAGGAAGTTACGTGACAAATAAAACAGGGCATCAAATGTCTGCGCAATGGCGGATATTTTGTTTAAAAACGGTAATTGTAAAGACGAGACTTGAATAATTATGAATTTAGTCATGAAATGACTTATCATCGTATTCATCATGTGCCATGTAGGTGTTGTTTGTCCATCAAGAATGATGATGACCATTCATTTCATCCAGTGGGGTTGAAAATATGGAGCCGTGAGTTCTAAGATAGCTGGTGTTTGTCCATCAAGAATGATGATGACCATTCATTTCATCCAGTGGGGTTGAAAATATGGAGCCGTGAGTTCTAAGATAGCTGGTGTTTGTCCATCAAGAATGATGATGACCATTCATTTCATACAGTGGGGTTGAAAGTATGAAGCCGTGAGTTCTAAGATGGCTGATAAGGCCTATTTTGGCTGGAAATGTTCTTTGACAATGTGGGCAAAGAATGCTTGACGTTCCAGGGAGAGGATTTCCTGCAGTCATTTTTCTGTCCAGCCTTTTCTTCACAGCTCTTGCAGTCATGTTTGCTTCACGAATGACTGCACCCTTGCGTAATGATGTATGCCACGAGTTTCGGTCTTCAGCAGCAGTCTCCCAAGTGTCATGATGAATTCCAAAAGCTTTTAGTGAGATCTTCAAAGTGTCTTTAAATCGTTTTCTCTGGCCGCCTTTGGAGCGTTTACTACAACGCAGCTCGCCGTAAAAAATTCGTTAAGGGAGCCTGTGATCTGGCATGCGAGTTGAGTGACCAGCTAAGCGAATCTGATTCTTCATTAGTAGAGTGTGGGTGCTGGGCATGGACGTTCTTTCTAAGACTTCAGTGTCTGGGATCTTGTCCTGCCATTTAATCTTCAGTAACTTCCTAAGGCAGACTGTGTGGAAGTGGTTTAATTTCCTAGCGTGACGCTGATAAACAGTCCAGGTTTCACAAGCATATAGCAGTGTGGATAATACAACTGCTTTGTGGACTTTCAGCTTTGTTTGCACGCTTATTCCATTTCTGTCCCATACATTCTTGTACAGTCTGCCAAAGGCCGCACTGGCCTTGGAGATTCTTGCATTCACTTCGTCATCAATTGTGGCAGCTTGTGACACAGTGCTGCCACGGTAGGTGAATTTGTCCACAACACTTAATTTATGACCATTCACTTTGATATTCGGTACGGTGTTATTAATGTAGGTAATCGTGAGCGGTCATGTTCTCTCGTCTCATGCGGTCGTCAGAGTCGTGGATTAGATCATGTTCTCTCGTCTCATGCGGTTGTCAGAGTCATGGATCAGGTCTGCGTCCTTGTCTCGATTAAGCCATGTGGCCAAGCCATCCAGGCAGGCATCGCTCTGCCTTCCCCGTGCACTTTCTCCATAGATCTTGTCATTTGTCACTGAGTTTTCCAGTTTTTTTTTTTCAAGCCACAAAGTACCTAAATAATTTTGACTGTCTATGTCTAGTTTCTCTAATCAGTGTATGGCTATGTTATATTATGTTACGTTATGTTTGACTGTACGACTTCATTGCAAATGGGGCATTCCCGTCCGTGTTCAGTCCTCCGCCGTAGCAGCCACCACAAGGTACAGTGCTTATCTGATAAGACGAACTCATCTGGGACCCAAGAAATAGTTATTCTTATCAGAAATTCCTCTTATAAGAATTCAAGCACATAATAGTTTAATTTAGTTTAGTCGACTGATCAACATCACTGCACACGGGTGTAAACCATAAATGCTCTGTTCTACTCCTAACTCAACCCTGAGTTCGGAGAATCTCAGCTCAGTGCACGAACTCCGTAGCACCGTCGAGGATCCTGAAATACTTTGGGTAGATTTTTAACTTAAAATTTTGCCCGGGCAGCGCCGTTAGGCTACTCTTTTTCGATTTCCAACTGTCAAGGGATGTTTTACGTGCGCAACAATACACACGGGCGTCCGATCTCACTACCCAGAGACCAGGGGAAATTTTATTACTAGAAGTCCACGTGAAAAACCCGGGGGCCTCAAGCACTCGAGGCACCATACCCCGAGACCACTCATCCCCCTCAAGCATACAATAATGCATTTACAACGTACAATACAATATTTTTCTTTACAACAGAAATCCATCACATCCGAGATCGTCTTAAGCAATTTGCACTGTATGTCTGCTCACTATTCCCATAAGGAGTTGGTTATGGTATCTCCTCTCTTTTCCTCTAAGGCGGCATTGACGCGCTTGACCAGGCATCACCCCAGTTCGTGTAATCTGGCTAGCGCCGGACTCTCATCAGTACCCACCAACAGAGTCCATCCTGCACTGATTATATCTGTCCTGTTCATGCTTCTCCCCGTGTGTATTAGTGTATTATTTGCTAGCGGATCTGCGCGTTCATTACTTCAACTCTGGCATGTTCTGGCGCGTACATCCTGATGAGTAATGTGAAGCGTGACTTCCGAATGGTGCCTATCCATTCGGAGAGGAAACTCCGGATATTCTTTAGCATGTTCATGGAGTCTGATATGATTATCGCGTGTGTGATTGCCTATTCTGCTGCCCATGCGAGCGCTGGAGAGGCAGCGGCGACCTCCACAGTCAGGCATCATGTTGTCTTATACTTCTTCCGTCTTGTTTGATCTCACCATCTGTTGTGCCGTGTGAGATGGCCTTGAATCGCGTTTCACAGACCTATCTGTGTAGACGATGATGTCTTGTAATTACCCGTTATGAAAAGTCTAGGCAAATGGAATGTATGCATCAGTTTATTAAAATGCTAAACATACATTATTGTGTTGTGTTGTTTGTCCATCAAGAATGATGATGACCATTCATTTCATCCAGTGGGGTTGAAGGTATGGAGCCGTGGGTTCTAAGATGGCTGATAAGGCCTATTTTGGCTCGAAATGTTCTTTGACAATGTGGACAAAGAATGCTTGACGTTTCTGGAGGAGGATTTCCTGCAGTGGTTTTTCTGTCCTGCCTTTTCTTCACAGCTCTTGCAGTCCTGGTTGCCTCACATATGACTGCACCCTTGCGTAATGATGCACGCCACGAATTTCGGTGATATATGACGTTGGATGAAGAATGACTTGCGCGATGACTTGGATTAAAGTGAGGAAGAGTTGCGCAATTCGTCGACCTCACTCTCTCGCCCGAGTCCATAGTGGCAAGACAAGTCGAGACGACTGATGCAGTGGATGACCAGGGCGCTCTACGTGCCTTGCCGTGCTCATTACGTTCCACAACGCTTTGCAGGTAAACGCCGTCTTGCCCGTTGAATCAGGAATGATTTCTTCCGCGCAGTCTGCCGAATACATTATTGTAATATTGTCTGAAGCACCATAACAAACTATCGTCTTTGAAGACGGCAAAGTGCGCTGGTGTATATGTAATAGCGGGCGCGTTAGCGTAGTTTAAATCGAACTGCGCAGATAATGTCATGAACACCGTCGGATGCATGTTCGAGGCCTGAGCTCGTCACTTGCGAAAGTGAGGAAAATATTAGCCATCTATTCCTCCCTGAGTTCAGGTCTACCAAATTATATCCCACCACGCACCCATAGTGGGCATTTGTTCCTGGATAACTGTGTTTATTATTGTTTTATTTGTGTGTGTATGGAATACTGAAGTGACTAGGAGCGATGAGTTGAGGAAGGAACACTCGAACCAAGAGACAGTCTGAGAGATAAAGTCTCTAGCATCCCAGGGAAGTAGTCAGAGAGATAAAGTCTCTACTATCCCAAGGAAGTAGTCTGATAGATCCATCCATAATGCGCCATGCCGATAAGCGTGGGCGGTCATGTTCTGCCATCTCACTCGATCACCAGAGTCGTGGATCAGCTCAGTGTTCCTGTCTCGACCATGCCACGTCGCCAAGCCATCCAGGTATTTACTTCTCGGTATTCCCCTTCGACCTTGCCAGTAGTAACCAAGTTCTCCAAGTCACTTCTTCTCATAACATGCCCAAAAAATTTTGACTGTCTACGTCTAATGTCTCTAATCAGTTTACGATCTTCATTTAATTCTTGAAGGACTTGTTCATTGGTTTTTCATTGCATTTATTGTTCCCTTGCCTTCTACAAACCCACATTGTTCTCCTCCTATTTCGGGTTGTATTTTCTTCCTAACTCTTTGCATGATAATTCTCAGCAGAATCTTCGTGATTAGGCTCATTATATTAATTGTTCGATGTTGATCGCATTCCAAGGCTCCTTATTTCTTCGGGATTGCAATAAATATAGAATTACATAATTCAGGAGGTATATCTCCAGTAACGTATATTGTGTTCAGCAGTCTGGTGACTTGGTCTATTTCATATTCTTACAAGACATTGATCATTTCTATTGTGATGTTATCTGTACCCGGGGTCTTGCCAGTTTTCATATGGTTAAGAGCATTCAGAACTTCTGTCTTCAAAATTGATGGCCCTTCATTCGTATTCCGATGATCATATTGTTCTTCTCTTGTATCATCATAAGGTCTTTCACATATCTGACCAAGCATGTAAAATCTAATCTTTTTCTATTATGATTTTGCCATCTTTGGTGTTTAGGCAACCCGTTGATGTATGTGTTCTTTTGTTAGTGATGTCATTAATTCTTTTGTGCATTAATTTGGTATTCCGGGTGTTGTGTTGGTTTTCAATTTCCTTGCAATTTTCCTCAAGCCATGCTTCTTTTGCTTCTTTGCGTAGTTTCCTAATTTTCCGGTGAATCACTTCATATTTGTCCTTGTTATGTTCGTTATTTCTTCTTACTTCCATGAGTTTTAAGATGTCTTCCGTCATCCATTTCTTGCGTCCTATTATCTTTATTTTTGGGATGGTTGTTTGTGCAGCTTGATTGACTGATTTCTTTAATATTTTCCATTGGTCACTGACGTCTTGAAATAATATTTCCATATCGGACAATGCATCAAATCTGTTCTTTACCTCTACGTTGAATTTATTTATTTTTTATCTCCTCACGTCACTGTCTGATAGATACAGTCTCTATTATCCCAAGGAAGTAGTCAGATAGATAAAGTCTCTATTATCCCTAGGAAGTAGTCAGATAGATAGTGTCTATCATCCCGAGGAAGCCTCCTTGCTGGAGTAGTTAAGCCACTTGCCCCGCACTCCGAATGTCGTGTACTCTGTCATTCGATTCATTCGATTCACTAGTGCAGTTATCTGAGTCTCCCAGTGTTCATCCCTGGGGCTACGGAGTTCGTGCTCCGTGCGACGCTTTCTGCAGGCCGCTCTGCAACACCGGACGCCATGAAGTCGAGCTTCATGCCGATAACGCCTCTTTAAACCTGATTCGTGGCGAAGTTATTACAAACACATTTCGCAATCCCGCATACTCCGTTCGAAACACAGCCGGTGGCGATTTGAAAACAGATAGCCTTGCGCTGGTTTGTATATTGGTATGAAAGCCTGTCGTTCAAAAAGCAGTGGTAAACTACTGAACGTCAGTAATCTTGTCAATAATTTTTAAAAAAGCAGCAAAATATTCTGGCTGTTACTGCGACAGTCTGTAAACGATATGTCACTGAGTTATAAACCGTTATCTCAAGTAACAGTGTATAGAATTATTCGTTCCAGTGCAGTAAAGTCAACTAGAAACATTATAAGTTCAGCACTTAAAATATTATCACGCAAGCGAGACCTGTCACTCACGAAGCTGTATTCGTCATTGCCCCCCGGACGGTGGATCAGATGTGTGGCCTTCCCGACCTGGAGCAGGAAAATTGCAGGTTCCGCGCACGTCGCTCACATTCAACATTTCAGCTTTCCTAGTGCGAACGCAATTCGCAATCCCGCACACCGCTGTTCGAAACACATCTGCGGGAAATTTGGAAGCAGACCAACTTGTCCTGTTTTTCATACAATGGTATAAGTGCCGGTCGTTTAGAAAGCAGATTGCAAACTACTAAACGAAAAATTGTCAGAAAATCAGAAATAGTTAAACAATGCTGGGGTTGACTGCAACGTTCTGTAAAGGATATGTAACTAACACACCCCCCCCCCCCCCCCCAATCCCCCTTTCCCCTATTCCGGACAACATGAAGTATACAACATTTCTCCGGGACATGCTTTTATGTAATTTTAAAATGAGAAAATGCACCAACAACACAATTTCTAACATGTGATAAAGATAAAATTGACGCAGTTCTATGCAGCCGGTTTGGGAGGACTGATAAAACGATGGGATAAATGCATCAATGTTGGTGGAAATTATGTTGAGAAATAAAGGGACAATGTATGTATAGAAATAAACTGGTTTCAAGTTGTTATCGTATTTAGTTATTTTTCTACAGCCATTTGTGACTTACTTATTAACTTAACCTCGCACTTTACCGAAAGCCTTTGTGTAGTCAATAAAGCAAAGATGCAGGTCTTTATTTACTTCTTTAAAACGTTCAATTAATGTTGTCAGCATATCAATCAATCAATCATGTGCCATGCCGGAAAGCGTGGACGGTCATGACTCGCCATTTCACTCGATCACCAGTGTCGTGGATCAGCTCAGTGTTCCTGTCTCGTCCATGCCATGTGGCCAAGCATTCCAGGTATTTTCCTATCGGTCTTCCTCTTGGTCTGTTCCCCTCGATCTTGCCAGTTGTCACTAAGTTCTCCAACCCATTTCTTCTCATAACATGTCCAAAAAATTTTGACTGTCTACGTCTAATTTCTCTAATCAGTCTACGATGTTCATTTGTCTCCTGTAGTACTTGGTCATTGGTTTTTCTGTCCGTCCATGGTATTCTTTGCACCTTCCTCAGAAACCACATTTCTGCAGCCATCAGATGCTTTTCAGCTTGACTGCTCATTGTCCAAGTTTCACATCCATACAAAAGAACAGGCTCTATGTATCCCCTCAACACTCTTTTTCTCGTTTCAATTGACATCTTTTTATTGGTCAGAATGTTTTTCATCTTGCTAAAGGCTACTTTCGCCATGGCGATTCTTGTTCTAATCTCTTCAAGGCATCTCCCATCAGATGTTATAACTGTTCCAAGATAATTGTACCGATTCACTTGTTGAAGAATATTTCCATTTACTCGTATATTAATTACATTATGGCACTTCTTCCTTACTACTGACGACCATAACCTGAGTCTTTTTACAATTTAATTCTAACCCCAGTTGCTCACTTTGTACAACAACCGCATCTACTAATTGTTGCAGGTCCTGCGCATTGTCTGCAATTAATACTGTATCATCTGCATATCTAATGTTATTGATGTTTCGTCCTCCAATGCTGATTCCATTTATATCCTCTACATTTCTGAAAACATTTTCACTGTACAGGGAAAAAAGATCTGGAGACATCACACATCCCTGCCTAACACCTCTCTTAATTGGCTGATACTGTCCCACTTCATTATCAATCCTTATTGCAGCTTGTTGTTTCCAATATATGTTTTTTATAAGTCTAATGTCTTTCCCATCAATTTGTAGATCTGCAAGCATATCCACCATGCTGACATGTCTAACGCTATCAAAAGCCTTTGTATAGTCAATAAAGCAAAGATGTATATCCTTGTTTACTTCTATAGCACGTTCAATAACTGTTCGCAGCATATACACAGCATTTACTGTACCCTTTCCTTCTACAAACCCGCATTGTTCTTCCCCTATTTCAGGTTGTATCTTCTTCCTCATTCTTTGCATGATAATTCTTAGCAAAATCTTTGTGATGTGACTCATTATACTAATTGTTCTATGTTGATCACATTCCAAGGTTCCTGATTTCTTTGGGATTGCAATAAATATAGAGTTACATAATTCAGGAGGTATATCTCCAGTATCATATAATGTGTTCAGCAGTCTGGTGACTTTATCTATTCCAAATTCTTCTAAAGCTTTAATCATTTCTGTTGTGATGTTATCTGCACCGGGGGCCTTGCCAGCTTTCATATGCTTAAGAACATTTCGAACCTCCATCTCCAAAATTGGCGGTCCTTCATTATTAAATCTAATATCATACTGTTCGTCTCTGTTATCATCATAAAGTGTTTCACATAATCTGTCCATACCTGTAGAATCTGGTCTTTTTCTATTATGATTTTGCCATCTTCAGTTTTTAGACACCCTGTTGATGTACTTGTTCTTTTATTAGTATGTTCCTGAATTCGTTTGTGCACTAATTTGGTATTTTGACTGTTGTGTTGGCTTTCAATTTCTAAGCACTTTTCCTCAAGCCATGCTTCTTTTGCCTCCTTACACAATGTTCTGACTTGTCTGTGAATTTCTTCATATTTGACATATTTGTCAGCATATACACAACATTTATTTCAGAACTATTCAATGACTTCTGGGTATTTAAATATTGTACGAAAAATGTGTCCCCTGTATTGTTGCCTGTCCTTTTGCAGAAAGTTGCCATCAATCCTAGGTAGAATTTCTTGTAAATTTTACTCTCAGTAGTTTGCCATTGCTTTCCAACAGACAGGTGTAGGGTTTGAACCACATACGCCGCCGTCAACGTACCGGAAGTTACTCACAAGCACCTTAATCCCCACTGCCGTGTATGTGTGCATATATATATATATCAGAGTTTATAAACTGATCCCTGAACCGAGATTACAAACTGATCCCTGAACTGAGTTTATAAACCGATCGCTGATCTGAAATTATACACTGTTCCTTGAATTGAAACTATAAATCGATACCTGAACTGAAGTTATAAACTGATCCTTGAATTGAAATTATAAACGTATTCCTGTATTGAAATTATAAACTGATCCCTAAACTGAAATTATAAACTGTCTCTTGAACTGAAATTACAACCTTATCCCTAAACTGATATTATAAACTGATTCCTAAATTGAGCAGTGAACTGAAATTATAAACTGATCCTTGAACAGAAATTATAAACTGATTCCTGAACTGAAATTGTAAACTGATCACTGAACTGAAATTATAAACTTATCCCTGAGCTGAAATTATAAACTGATCACAGAAATCAAAGTATAAACCAATCATTGAACTGAAATTATAAACTGATGCCTGAACTCAAATTATGAACTGATCCTTGAACTGAGATTATAAACTGATCCTTGAACTGAAATTATAAACTGATCATTGAACTGAGTTTAAAAACTGATCCCTGAACTGAAATTATAAACTGATCATTGAACTGAGTTTATAAAATGATAATTTAACTGAGATTATAAACTGATCCCTAAACTGAAATTATAAACGGATCCCTGAAGTGAAATTAAAAACTGATCCTTGAACAGAAATTATAAACTGATCCCTGAGGTGAATTATGGTTCTTACATAACATTGTAGTCCGTCAACTTTGTGCAGACACCAAGTGATTGTTTGCAGTTTATGTGCAATAGTTGTCGTTGTTTTCAATGTTTCTGATCAACGACAAAGCAGCTCGATGATCTGATCTTCGCTGACTACATCGCCCTCCTGTCTCACACACAAATCTGATGCAAGATACACTAACGTCACTAGATGAAGGGTCACAACATCGAGGTTTAAACATTCATAGACAACGACACAAATAATGAGATAATCGGATCTGCCTTGGGGAAACCTAACTTCAAGAGATGGAATCATACCTATTTAGGTAGCAATGTAGACAAAGGGAGTGGAACAGAATAGCAGACGGAATCGTACCTATTTAGGTAACAACATAACATGAATGTCGTGTCCTCCTTTAAAGTGTCGTCCCTGGAGTGAAGAGACTCAACACCCACATTATAATATTTTTCTCCCTTATCAATATCCTGGAGAATCCACCAGCTTCCGTCCAACACACTCCATCAGCCCGTGGACACCTTCCTATCACTCTCTCACTGTCGTACTATGCCCCCTCTCATACTTCCCCCCAACGCAACATACTCAACAACTCTTGCTTCTAAAAATTAATAAAGATTAATTTATTAAAAGAAAAGTGTAACGTATATGAGACGTGTATGCGAAGACAATGTGTGTCGTGTATTATAACATAAATGTATGTGTCAGCCTTGAAAGTTCAGGATCATAGTGTACACATCATGGCAAGGATCACACGACATCACAAGACTCATCACAAGGGACCTCACCGAAGTCGTGTCCTTCTCTCCAGACATGTCCTCCTCCAGGAACTCTGATGACCATGAGATCTGAATCCCATGTAAATATATAATCCGTGGAAAAGACTGTTATTGTTCCTAACACAATTGTTCCTAACAGTTTATAGAAACTCCGGCTTCATAATTCCGGCACGGTGAAACAAACCTGGAACACTGTCCTATGAACAAGACTTTTTGTCTCTTGATAAATGTTCACTAGTTCTCACGTTTAAAAAATTATTGTCTATACTCCAATAGAGTCCTTTATTTTTGTTCTAGTCATAAGTGAACTGAATATCCATCACTACTGGTGTGTTAAAACTGGTATGACCTAAACTCATTAGGTAGTTATCCAGTAGGATACCATTACCATACAGCTCCACTGAGCAATGTTGATCATCTTCCTCTAGCATAAGCTCTGTTGTAAAGTTGCTGGCCAATCTTCCTGCGCCAAACTTTATCCGGGATCGGATTTTTCCTGGGTTCCGTGTTCTTCATTCCAACCAGAGGAAACCTGTAACATAAATCATATAACCGGTGATAGCCTCCCCGTCACTGATCTCTATTAGATGATCGTGGCCATCGGCCTCGCTCAGAAAATACAGTGAACCTACTCTGTCAGAGACAGATGACTGAACACATAGGTTATCATCAGGCCAAGACAAGAAAAAAAAATCAACAAACAGAATGCGGAACCCCGCCCACCAGGGACACTACGGGAATATCCCAATTATCCCTCATTACTTAATTCTCAACTAGTAAAGCTTATCCACACTTCACTAATCTATTTTCAACTAACAGAGCCAAGTATCACTTCCCTACTCTAGCTAGTTTTCCACTAACAGTGCTAATCATCACACTTTAGTTTTAACAAGGCTACAGCCTATATTAATTAGAACTAATTATAATAGGTTCTACCTTAGGCAACACTGCAGTTAGATCAAATTACATCCACTCTTGCCATGACAGGCACGTGTAAAATTAAATCACTAATTCGCACACGGTAGACGTTTTCCCATCAGAACCACAGTGCCGAAGCACGTCTTCTACAATCCAAGGTTTGCGTTCAACTCCCCATCTCCAATCATGGTTTTTGGCCAAACCTCTAAAATTGGTCACGTGACATGGTTGTTGTCCTGCAGGTGTTATTTGGGCAATCATCCATTGTCAAGAATCGATTTTCCCTTGCCTAGTCACTGTCAAAGTTGTCATCACTTGTTTTGACTCCCCCAACAAACTAACGAGTTACTGTATGATCCCAACAACAGTTTTTCCCAACAAGCTGCCAATCTTCTTTACGTCCGGAAACTATGAAGTGACAGACGGACTGTTTACTTCCGAGCTGAGTACTTCCGCTTCCAATCCTACTTGTTTATGAACTGTCAAAGCGATGTATGATTCAGCGCACTCTCTTTCCCTACACATCTGCAACTGTTAACTCTGCCCGACCTGTGATGGCTGACATCCGATTGCCACCATGATCCCACGGGTTCCATCTGTATTCAAATGTTGACAAACTGTCAAAGCGATGCCGGGACCCGTCTCCCTCACCACTGAGTGTTCCCGATCCGTCGACCAGATGTAAACACGTGCAGTTACATTTCCTGGATTAGTTGAAACAACCTTTGGCCTCGAACATCCGCTAATTCAGATCGCCCTTTATTCTCATCACTGGTTAAATCACGTTGGATCATTATGTGACATAGGCCCCCTCTTAAGAGAGTAGTCCATCCCACTCTTCTCCACCATGATTTCAATCCAGATGATTCATTCCTCTTCTTCAGGAGCTGGGTGTCTTGACAAGAAATCCGCTCCAACATTTTCCTTCCCAGGAATGTACTCCACTGTGAAATTATAGGGTTGAAGTAACAACGACCATCGCATCAACCGGGCGTTGAGCTTCTGAGAAGTAGCCAGGAACATCAGGGGCTGATGATCCGACTGGACTCGAAACTTAATTCCATACAAATATGGCTGGAATTTTTGCACTGCCCATACGAGGGACAAGCACTCTCTCTCGACGGTTGAATAATTCCTCTCAGCCTGTAGAAGTTTCTTGCTTGCGTATGCCACAGGTTTCAAAACCGAAGCATCGTCTTTTCCTTCCTGTAACAGAGCTGCCCCAATCCCAATCGCACTCGCATCCGTTCTCAACACAAATGGTTTGGAAAGGTCAGGGAGCTGTAATACAGGTTTGCTGATCAAGGCCTCCTTTAACTGACTATAGGCATTCTCACATTCTGGTGTCCAAATGATTTGGTCCGGGAATCCCTTTTTCAAGGTTTCCGTCAACGGAGCTCCTAGTTCAGTGAAATGTGGGATAAATTTGTGGTAGAACCCACACAACGAGAGAAAAGATCGCACATCCTTCTTCGTTTTTGGCCTTGGTGCATTTCTGATTTTCTCCAGGTTCTTCTCTTCTGGGACAATGTGTCCTGGAGTGATGGTGTGACCTGGAAATTCCAGAGTCTGGTAACCAATCATGCACTTGGTTGGACGAGCAGTAAGCCCTGCTTCCTTGAGTCTATTAAACACTCTCTCCAAGGATTGTAAGTGGTCATCCAAGCTGTCACTGGAAATCAGAATATCATCCATGAATGAGATGATGGACGGATCCTGTAACGGATCTAGTAAATTCCTCATCATGCGTGTAAACACACTAGGTGCATTGCTGAGTCCAAAGGTCATGACCTTGAATTCGTAGTGTCCACTGGGTGTACTGAAAGCCAACAGTGGTCGAATCTCCGGTTTGACTGGTATGTGATAGTACCCCCGACTCAGATCCACCTTTGAAAAGTACCGAGCCTTATGGAGCCTAGCGAATAACTGAGTTGGATTCGGCAAAGGTTCCACCTGAAATTGTGTGTGACTATTCAGAAGTCGGTAGCCTATACACAACCGGTGTTCTCCACTTGGTTTCCGTAACAAAACTACCCCTGCATTGTATGGGGATATGAATGGTGCAATCACGTCATCCTCCAGCAGCTTCTGTATTTCCTCCTCCAGGGCCTTTTCTTTAGAGAATGGCACTGGGTAAACCTTTTGACGAACAGGTTCCTGCGTGGTCAAAGTCATCTCGAACTCCACCAACCTCGTTCGTCCTGGTTTATCAGTCAGTATCTCCTTATGAGACTTGAGAACCTGGGTTATCCTTTCCCTCTCCTGGGAGGTCAGATCAGGGTTCACTTGCACATCCCTATAGGTTTCCTGGTGTACCAAGGGATATTCCCTGCCCTCGCTGGTTCCCACTTCCGTCTCCACTGCAACTGCCATTGCCATGAGGTGAGCTGCCCTGTCTCCGGGTCTCTCTTCGTATTTCCGCAAGAGATTGATATGGCAAATCTTCGACTTTCCCCGGATCCGGATCTGATAGTTGGTTCTGGATATTACCCTTTCCACGGGAAATGGTCCTTGCCAACCTATCTCCAGTTTGTTGTTTCCCGTTGGGAGTAGCAACAAGACTTTATCTCCCACCTCTAGAGATCTTTCTTTAGACCTACGGTTGTAGTAAGCCGCATGTCTCTTCCTGGCCTTTTTCAAGTTTTGATTTGCCAGAGTCTATCCCTTGTGGAGTTTTTCTTTCAGTTCCTCCACGTATTGATAGGATGAGATCACTTCTTCTGACGTCCCCTCTTCAGTCCAACTCCTCAACATGGCTTCCAACGGTCCTTTGATTGGACGACCAAACAGCAACGTAGCGGGTGGTAGTCCTGTTGAGCCATGAGGAACTTCCCGATAGGCAAAGAGTGCTGCTGGGATATATTCATCCCACCTATCAGGTTTTTCCTGCGCTAGTTTCCTGAGCATTGTCATCAACGTGCCGTTGAAACGCCCTACTTGTCCATTGGCTTGAGGGTGGTAAGGGCTGATATGTATGTGGTTAGAGTGAAACACCCTAAATACCTCCTCCATGAGTTTTCCACAAAACTGAGATCCATTGTCCGTCAGAATTTGATCCGGAAAGCCTAATCTGGTAAAGGCCTCCATCAGTGCGTCCACCACTCTTTTCGAGTCAATCGTGGTCAACGGTATAGCCTCACCCCACATTGTACAGCAATCCACCATTGTGAGTATATACATGTTCCTCTTCCTAGTCCTGGGAAGTGGACCCACGATATCGATGGCTACCCTCTCGAAAGGAGAGTTCATGATGGGCATCTCACCCAACACCACCGGTGCTGTCCAGTGTTTTGGTGCCACCCTCTGACACTCAGGGCATGACTTCACATACCGACGCACATCATCTGTCATTCCCGGCCAATAGTAATGGCAGGAAATTCGCTGCATGGTGGCGGCAATACCCATGTGTCCACTAAAGGAGATGGTATGCCCCATATGAAGAATCTGGGACCGGTGAGCTTTCGGGACGACCAACTGACCGTATAGGTTGTCTCCCCTTCCTGCTCTCCTGTAGAGTATCCTATTCTTCATGTAGTACTGCCCCCGTCCTGGTGGATCAGCACTTTTCTGCAGCTTTCTGTAGCAAGGACGTAAAGTATCATCCTCACTCTGGGCAGTTCGTAGCTCCCCCGGCATTGGGTTAGTCACAATTGTGTCTGCCTCTTCCGTTTTCGTCTGAGAGCGAGTCTGCATTGCTCCCATATGGATTGGCTCCCTGGGCATTCCCAGAAAGACATACCGGCAACCTAGGATTACTGGAAAAATTGGATCGGTCAATACAGCGGCCTTAATGGTGCCGGTGACGTACCTTGACCGGATCTCCACATTAGCAATGGGCAACTTCATGGTCACAGCACTCTTCTGTGCAGGCTGTATCTCCATGGTCTCACCTGTGAATTGTTCTGGATGTACCAGATCCGCAGAAATCACGGCCTCCCCGTCCAGTCCTGTGTCGTATAAACACTCCACTTGATGACTGTTAACTTCTACCAATTCCACTACAGGTGGTTTTTCCTGGTCTGGAGTCTCTTCCTCGGCCTCGACCTGTTCGATGGGCTCCACCTTAGGTTTCCCGGGGCACACGACGAATTGAGTGTCTCCTGACATTCCCCTGCAGTCAATAGCATTGTGCGTATTCGACTTGCATTGGTTGCTCCATTTCCCTGTCCTAGATTTTCTAGTGCCGGACTTGAGTGAGCTCTCCTGGTGGCGAGCTTCCTTGTTGACCTTGGCATTTTCTGTGACAACCTCCTTGGAAGTCACTTGACATGCTGCGAAGTGAGGGTTCTTAACCTTTGAATTGCAGTCCCTCGTATTGTGAGAGGGTGACTTACAAATTGAACACCACTTCTCCGACCACGGTCGTTTTGGTGTAGAGCTTGAAGTGCTCTTGCTTCCCTCCTTCTTCTTCTCTGAACTATCCTCTGATTTTTGCACATAAGATTCCCACTTTTTGGTTCCTGAGTTTTTGGCTTTCTTCTTGTCATGTTTTTCTTGACTTTTGGTGTTGGTGGAAAGGTTTTCCCCTGCCTCCCCATGCACCTCGACGAACCGTTCTGCTAATTTAGTCACGAGGTCAATACGTTCCGCTACTTGTTCTCCCAGGAACGTCCTGAGAGATTTAGACATTTGCTTCTTCAGCTGGTAGACCACCATGAGCTCTTCCAGACTCTCATAGTCATGTGCGAACCCAGCCAAATCCATCCACTTATGGAGATACGATTTTAGACGCAAACTGTATGCGGCAAACAACTCCCCCGGTTCTCGTTTCGCTGCTAAAAATATTTTCCGGTAGGTGTGTGATGTAACCTCGAATCGTTTCAGCAGAGCCGTCTTTAATTCGTCGTAATTGTTCTCATGTCCTGGTGGCAGGCGAGAATAAACCTCGTAACCGGTCCCGCGTAAACCCTGGGATAGCTTGAGATTCCATTTGTTACGCTCCAGACCCATAGCAACTGACATAGCCTCGAAGCGTTGAAGGTACTGGTCAATCTTCTCTTTGTCCTCCTCGTAGACCGCTAATGGAAACTTCATGGCATGGTACCCATGTCCACCTACTGGTGTTGAGCCTGGGATGGAGGAACCTCCAACTGCTCCCTCAGTTTCTCCATTAGATTTACTCTTCAACTCGAGTTCCCTCATCCGGTACTCGTGCTCCCTTTTCTGAGCTTCTTGCTCCGCTTCCAGTTTCCTAGCTGCTTGCTCAGCTTCAAATTTCTTAGCTGCTTGCTCAGCTTCCAATTTCTTAGCTGCTTGCTCAGCTTCCAATTTCTTAGCTGCTTGCTCAGCTTCCAATTTCTTAGCTGCTTGCTCAGCTTCCAATTTCTTAGCTGCTTGCTCAGCTTCCAATTTCTTAGCTGCTTGTTCCAACTCCATCCTTCTAAATTCCAACTCGGCCTTTCGATCTTCCCGTTCTGCTTGACGATACTCTCTCTCCACTTCCTGTATGTAATCCGTTAGAGCAGAACCCGCCAATCCCATGTCTTCCCCCTTTGCCTTTAATTCTAACGTGGTTAGTTTAGGGGTGGCCATTATACAGAGAGGTAAGCTAGCAGGTCGAGTACAATATAGCTGCAAATTACTATACAGATATATGAACAAGTACTATAAATCTAGATATTACCACACACAGCACATTCACTCAGTGACAAGAGTAGAATCAGGACCACAGACCTATGCAGACGTGTGAAGTGTGAACAGGTAAGATATTAGTCCTAACCCCTACCCACATTCACTCTAGCTGGATTCTCCAATATGATATCACCGTTTTATAACTAAGGATCCTGTGTCAAAAGACCCCGTTGTCAGAGGATCCCACTGTCAAAGGTTCCTGCTTGCAGGAGATCTCGCTGTCCAATGATTCCGTTTACGGGAGATCCCGCTGTCCAAAGATTCCGTTTACGAGAGATCCCGCTGTCCAAAGATCCCGTTTACGAGAGATCCCGCTGTCCAAAGATCTCGGACGAGCCCCCAATAATGTCGTGTCCTCCTTTAAAGTGTCGTCCCTGGAGTGAAGAGAGTCAACACCCACATTATAATATTTTTCTCCCTTATCAATATCCTGGAGAATCCACCAGCTTCCGTCCAACACACTCCATCAGCCCGTGGACACCTTCCTATCACTCTCTCACTGTCGTACTATGCCCCCTCTCATACTTCCCCCCAACGCAACATACTCAACAACTCTTGCTTCTAAAAATTAATAAAGATTAATTTATTAAAAGAAAAGTGTAACGTATATGAGACGTGTATGCGAAGACAATGTGTATTATAACATAAATGTATGTGTCAGCCTTGAAAGTTCAGGATCATAGTGTACACATCATGGCAAGGATCACACAACATTACAAGACTCATCACAAGGGACCTCACCGAAGTCGTGTCCTTCTCTCCAGACATGTCCTCCTCCAGGAACTCTGATGACCATGAGATCTGAATCCCATGTAAATATATAATCCGTGGAAAAGACTGTTATTGTTCCTAACACAACTGTTCCTAACAGTTTATAGAAACTCCGGCTTCATAATTCCGGCACGGTGAAACAAACCTGGAACACTGTCCTATGAACAAGACTTTTTGTCTCTTGATAAATGTACACTAGTTCTCACGTTTAAAAAATTATTGTCTATACTCCAATAGAGTCCTTTATTTTTGTTCTAGTCATAAGTGAACTGAATATCCATCACTACTGGTGTGTTAAAACTGGTATGACCTAAACTCATTAGGTAGTTATCCGGTAGGATACCATTACCATACAGCTCCACTGAGCAATGTTGATCATCTTCCTCTAGCATAAGCTCTGTTGTAAAGTTGCTGGCCAATCTTCCTGCGCCAAACTTTATCCGGGATCGGATTTTTCCTGGGTTCCGTGTTCTTCATTCCAACCAGAGGAAACCTGTAACATAAATCATATAACCGGTGATAGCCTCCCCGTCACTGATCTCTATTAGATAATCGTGGCCATCGGCCTCGCTCAGAAAATACAGTGAACCTACTCTGTCAGAGACAGATGACTGAACACATAGATTATCATCAGGCCAAGACAAGAAAAAAAAAATCAACAAACAGAATGCGGAACCCCGCCCACCAGGGACACTACGGGAATATCCCAATTATCCCTCATTACTTAATTCTCAACTAGTAAAGCTTATCCACACTTCACTAATCTATTTTCAACTAACAGAGCCAAGTATCACTTCCCTACTCTAGCTAGTTTTCCACTAACAGTGCTAATAATCACTCTTTAGTTTTAACAAGGCTACAGCCTATATTAATTAGAACTAATTATAATAGATTCTACCTTAGGCTACACTGCAGTTAGATCAAATTACATCCACTCTTGCCATGACAGGCACGTGTAAAATTAAATCACTAATTCGCACACGGTAGACGTTTTCCCATCAGAACCACAGTGCCGAAGCACGTCTTCTACAATCCAAGGTTTGCGTTCAACTCCCCATCTCCAATCATGGTTTTTGGCCAAACCTCTAAAATTGGTCACGTGACATGGTTGTTGTCCTGCAGGTGTTATTTGGGCAATCATCCATTGTCAAGAATCGATTTTCCCTTGCCTAGTCACTGTCAAAGTTGTCATCACTTGTTTTGACTCCCCCAACAAACTAACGAGTTACTGTATGATCCCAACAACAGTTTTCCCCAACAAGCTGCCAATCTTCTTTACGTCCGGAAACTATAAAGTGACAGACGGACTGTTTACTTCCGAGCTGAGTACTTCCGCTTCCAATCCTACTTGTTTATGAACTGTCAAAGCGATGTATGATTCAGCGCACTCACTTTCCCTACACATCTGCAACTGTTAACTCTGCCCGACCTGTGATGGAAGACATCCGATTGCCACCATGATCCCACGGGTTCCATCTGTATTCAAATGTTGACAAACTGTCAAAGCGATGCCGGGACCCGTCTCCCTCACCACTGAGTGTTCCCGATCCGTCGACCAGATGTAAACACGTGCAGTTACATTTCCTGGATTAGTTGAAACAACCTTTGGCCTCGAACATCCGCTAATTCAGATCGCCCTTTATTCTCATCACTGGTTAAATCATGTTGGATCATTATGTGACAATGAATTACATTAGATATGCGGATGATACAGTATTGATTGCATGAGCAGCATCTGCAACATTTAGTAGATGCGATTGTTGCACACGGTAAACAAATCGGGTTATAATTAAATTGTAAGAAGACACAAATTAGGTCTTCACTAAGAATAAGGAAATACAACAATGTAATATACAAGGAAATGGGAGTATTGTTAAACAAGTGAATCAGTACAATTATCTCGGAACAGTCATAACATCTGATGGGGGATGCCTTGAAGGGATTAGAACAAGAATTGCCATGGTGAAAGCAGTTTTTTGCAAGGTGAAAAACATACTGACCAATAAAAGATGTCATTTGTAACGAGAAAAAGAGTGCTTTTGTGTGGATGTGAAGCTTGGACAATGAGCAGACAAGCTGGAAAACATCTGATGGCTGTTATAATGTGGTTTCTTAGGAAAATGCAAAGAATACCATGGACAGACAGAAAAACTAATGAACAGGTCCTTCAAGAAACAAATGAAGATCGTAAACTGATTAGAGACATTAGACGTAGATAGTCACAATGTTTTGGTCATGTTATGAGAAGAAATAAATTGAAGAACTTGGAGACAGCTGGCAAGATTGAGGGGAAGAGAACAAGGGGAGGGCAGAGAAGTAAATACCTGGGTGGCCTGGCCACGTGGCATGGTCGAGACAAGAACACGGAGCTGATCCACGACTCTGGTGACCGAGTGGGGTGGCAAAACATGACCTCCCGCGCTTACCGGCATGACACATGATGATGATTAGGTAGCAATGTAGACGATGTGAGTGGAACAGAATAAGATCATAACAAGAATACAGAAGGAGCTTGTATAGCACTAGAAAGTGTATGGAAGTCAACAGAAATTAAACTTAGCAACAAAGTTAGAACATTCAATTCTAACGCAGAATCAATACAACTAATACTATAGTATGGATCAGCAGGATATGACAATAGAAAATTAAACAAGATATTTTTGGATCATGCGGCGACAGAATGAACACAATCACACCTACAAACCTTACAAACCTCACGTCAATTGGACAGAAATAACAGACGTTGTGAATTATGTATCCCTTTTATGAAAGAATGAAACATATTAGGAACATCAATTGAAAATTACATAAAGTATATAAGTACACAAATAAACGAAAATATGTGTCGGTTGCAGGACGTTGCTATCAACCCCTGGTTGACTTTCTAGGCAATTGTTAAGTCCAATTTAATGCCGGTGTATGGATTAAACTGGCTACCTCGTCATTATCGCATCGGAAGTTTAATAACGATCTCCCTTATCTTTTCGACAAAGCAATAATAAATACCCCAAACCACACCCCGCATATCTGAAATTTGGCTTTATTACAACCTATTCAAGGATAACACAAATAAAGTCAATAAGAAAATTATTGCAACGGAAAATGTATGAACATAACACAACCGGATAAGACTTTCATTTGATAGTGTTGCGCAAGTAACCTGAGTCGTACAACATATTGTTCGTCTTAGTATTGTGTTTCGTTCAGTTGTCTTCTTGTAGACATTTCCTTGTTTACATTCTGTATAGTGATACAGTGAAATGTAGCGGGATTAGATCGCATTTCAGAATACAGGAAAGACAATGAAAAACAACAGGGCTCAGGGAACTAACGAGGGATACAGATACACTCTCAGTTTCATCACATCACAAGAGGTCACCAGGGCCGAATGGGCACGAGCGCTCGTTCTTAAGCTTCAGATGTGCTTATGTCGAGGTAGCGGTCAACCCCTACACCGGTTTTAAAAAGTCAGTTGCATGTTCTTTACAGGACGTAGCAGTCAACCCCATAATTGTTTGGCTGTTCATTATTCCTGGGAAAGTTTACGGTCAGAAGTTTGCCAATTGATTTCTAAACGATCAGCGCCCATACCGTTTAATAATTAGAAAAAAAAAACTCAGCGTAAGTCGGTCTGCTGCCAAATCTCCAAGAGCTGTGTTTCGAAAGCGGGTATGCGTGATTATGAACTGCGTCTGTAACCTGGTAGTTAGGTGAAAATGTTGACTTCTCCTCCTTGACTTGTAGACGTAAATTACAAGTACCTCTGAAGTTGGAGTGGGTTCGCCTGATGGTGAGGGACACTGGTAACAGGGAAAGCTAATCCACACACAAACATCAGTCCAGTGCTTTAGAAGTAGGAGCCCGTGTATGGACCACGCTGAAAACGAGTGGGGAAAAAAACAACACACACACACACACACACACACACACACACACACACACACACACACACACACACACACACACACACACACACACACACACACACACGCAAGCACGCACACACACGCAAGCACGCACACACACATCACAAACAGGGAAAAAAGTACGGATGGTTCTGAGAAACATCCGACTTTAGAAGCTGGTCCTCCTATGGAGGTGTTTTTAACTGATTCAGTGCCAAACAAAAAGTTAAGCACACAATCAAATGAACAAGTATTATAACGTAAAGTTCAATTACTGAGAATTGAAACTGCGAAAGACGCAACGAAATAAAACAAATAACAGGATGACCCTAGTGTCACAGAAAAAACTGCAGTTTAATGATTCCTTGATAACTTACATATTAAAATACAAGGAAGGAGAAGGGTTAACAATTGTGTACTTCATTCTGCGAGGAGGAATAAAATTCACGAGCATTGACCTACGAATATAAAAATAGGATACAGGTACGCGCCGAGGGCAGTGACTCCCGCTAGTATCGGCCGACGGGAAAATGAACGGAGAATGCTTTGAAGTGCAAACGAGCGATGGACAGAGGACCAGCTCAACAGCGGAGAACGGAGCGCCCGGACGTATACGTGATTTCACTGAACTTTTGATGTTACGGGAACGACAAAGGCGATTGTTGATGTATGGACATCAAACACTAACGAAGAACGGAAGGCCCAATATAAATCGTAGCAACTGGGATTGTTGGGTTAGTGTGTGCTACCGAAAGGGACGGCAAACTGGATTTATGTCTCCTGAAAATAGCAAAGAAATCATCCCGGGAAATGGGATAGAAGTGATTGTGTGCTAATAGATTTCAATGCTTGGAGTATCATTAATTCTAGATATATAAGGTAACACTAATATTAGCATAGGGAAATATGTGGTTGTGCGTAGGGTTTACTATTGCTTTCTATTTAGTGAATAGTTTATACTTTAGTGAATTCTGCTGTTTATGTCAGAGTAATTCTTTCGGAGGCTGTTTCATTACGGCTGGAGAAAGATAATCACATAGACAGTGATATGAGGCAGACTTAAATCACCTGATTTAATGTTTATTACCCAGGTTCTACTACACAGCCTGACCTATCAAAGAAGATCAAACAGTACATCTCTTGTACAGAGAAAGCAGTGTTGATAATACAGGAAAGACTTTTTTTAATTTAATCAGGCACTTCACAGGTGCAGTGAAAGTATGTCACTATAGCAAATGCAAAGTGGGTGACTTAACGAATGTCAAAAAACAGGTTTTGGTGAACCTTAGAGAAGAAACTTTATTCAAGCATAGAAAATAGGATAAAACATTTTCATTTAGTACTCACCTAAACGAAACAGGGAAGAACCCTAGACCAGTGTACATATATTCAGAAAACGGGTAAATAACTGTGGACAGGTGTGAGGTGTTTTCACTGATGGATTATAACAACATAAAACTGAAAACTCTGTCTACGGAAGGGACTTACCGTGATCACATTACTGTACGGTGTTACTGTGGTGAACAATTGTTTGTGTTTTCAAGAATTGGATTAAGTCAAGACTCAAGCTGAACGGATCATACCGGGTGAGAACGTTCTAATTCTGTGTTTGATATCTGATGTTTTGGCCTGTTGAATATGCCGGAGAAGATTACGGAGACTATCTATCAACATCTTATCTTGCATCCACACTAGAAGAACATACCAACTACATAGACACTATCCATACATACACCAGACATAGTTTTTATTAATAAATCTTTTGTTTATTGTTGAAAGGAACTGTTGTCGGAGTATGTGTTGAAGGAATAACAGAGAGAGAGTGAAAGAAATAGATATATGGAAGGGAAGACAGAAGAGAGGAGTGTAGACACAAGTCAGTCAATAATCCCAACAGATAATAAGTTTGAAGATGTGCTTGTTGATTCCAACTTCCTCTCAGGAAAACAAGTGACATAATTGGTGGAGCGAGCGGGGTAGAAAATAATACCCATATGACCTGGGCATAACAGGGCATATACATAGAGGGGTACCTGCATATTGGCACAGGCATAGCGGAGTACCTGCATGTTGGGACATACGGATTGGAATAAATATAAGTATATATTGATGACTTTTAATGGAAGGACGTCCATTGGATATATGGTGCCATTACATTTATGGTAGAAACATTTCATTAATGCTGGTGACTTTACAGAGAGAAAGTTCCAGACAGAGTGAATGTGGATAGGTGGTAAGACACATTACATACCTAGTCACACGGTCACACGTCTACATAAGTCTTTATCCTATATCTCCTCTTGTGGATGAGAGAGTGGTTGTGATGTACTGTGTGGTGTTGTAGATTTAGAATATTTAATAGACATAGATAAATGATATAGGTTCTAGGTAGATTATCTGTTTATAGGAAGGACTTCTTTATTGCTTGAGGGGTCTGTACTCTATTTGCGGACTTACATTCTTAACTATGGCAACTCCTAAAGTAACTACAGCAGAACTAAGGGCCAACGGGGAGGAAATTGGTTTAGATGGCTCGGAACTAACTGATTACATCCAGGAAAGAGAGCGAGAGATTCGTCAAGCGGAACGAGAAGATCGGAAGGCCGAGTTGGAAGTGAGAAGAATAGAGGTGGAGACCAAGCGACTGGAAATGGAACAAGAGGCCAAGAAACTGGAACAGGAGACCAAGCGACTGGAAATGGACCAGGAGACCAAGAAACTGGAAATGGAACAGACTGCCAGGAGACAAGAAATGGAACATGAATACCGCTTGAAAGAGTTAGAACTCAAGACACAAACTAAGGGGGAAATAGATGCAGCAGAAGGAAGTTCATCTTCACCTGGGGCAACCCACATGATTGGGCAGGGTTACCATGCCATGAAGTTTCCCTTGGCGGTCTTTGATGAAAGTAAAGAGAAGATATACCAGTTTTTGGATCGGTTCGAGGCTATGGCAGTCGCTATGGGACTGGATAGAACCAGATGGGCTCTTAAATTATCCCAGGCTTTACGTGGTTCAGGCTACGAGGTCTACACACGCCTACCACCAGGACATGAAAATCAGTACGAGGAATTGAAAGCCGCTTTGATGAAACATTATGAAGTCACAGCACAAACATATAGGAAGAAGTTTAGATCGTCTAGAAGAGAGCCGGGAGAGCTATTCGCCGCCTACAGTTTAAGGCTTAAATCCTATCTCCAGAAATGGATAGACTTGGCAGAATTCAAGAGGGATTATGAGAGTCTCGAAGAGATGATGGTGGTCGACCAGATGCGAAAGCAAATGTCGAAACCTCTCAGAACCTTCTTGGAAGAACAAGGGGCGGAACGGATTGAGGCTGTGACTAAGCTGGCGGAAAGGTTCGTGGAAGTACATGGTGAAGCTGCGGAACTCAGTATTCAAACCAAAGGTCAGGAAAAACAAGACCGAAAGAAATCGACGAACGGAAAAGAAACTAAAGTGGAACCTTATAAAAAGACGTCAACTGAGAGTTCCGAGAAGGTGAAGGAAGGAACCAAGAACACCTTGAATTCTCACGCAAAACGACCGTGGTCGGAGAAGTGGTGCTCGGTTTGCAAGGCGGCCTCTCACAACACAAAAGACTGCAGATCGAAACCGAAAAACCCTTACTTCGCGGCATGCCAAGTGAATCATAAGAAGGTGATCACAGACGAGGCTGAGGTCGGCGAAGAATCTCGGACAAAAGAGCGCACCCGGAAAGCATGGAAGGGAACATGGTGCACACACTGCAGGTCGAAAGCCCATACGACTGCAGAATGCCGAGGCAAGGCAAATGACGGTCCCTTCGAAACACGCCTCGAAGAACCCATCGAGGATTCCCAGGGAAAAGTCGAGGAGGGGGAAGATATTCCGGACCAAGGGAGACCCTCGGTGGTGGAATTGATTGAGGTGAATGGACAACCAGTCCAATGTTTATACGATACTGGACTGGATGGGGAAGCGGTGATTTCGGCGGATCTAGTATCCCCCGAACAACTCACAGGGGAGACCATGGAGATACAGCCTGCGACTAAAAGTGCTGTGGCCATGAAGTTACCCATTGCTCAAGTGGAGATTCGGTCAAGATACGTCACCGGCACAATCAAGGCCGCTGTATTGACTGATCCCATATTTCCAGTCATCCTCGGTTGCCGGTATGTCTTTCTGGGAATGCCAAAGGAACCAATTCACATGGGAGCTATGCAGACACGCTCTCAGAGGGAAACGGATCAGGCAGAGACAAGGATTGCAAACCCAATGCCAGGGGAGTTACGAAAGGCCCAGAGTGAGGATGATAATTTACGTCCTTGCTATAAGAAGTTGCAGAAGAGTGCTGTTCCACCCAAACGAGGACAGTACTACATGAAGAATCGGCTACTCTACCGGAGAGCCGGAAGGGGAGACAACTTACACGGTCAATTGGTAGTCCCGAAGGCCTACCGTTCCCAAATTCTTCAGATGGGGCATACCATTTCGTTCAGCGGACACATGGGTATCGCCGCCACCATGCAGCGGATTTCCTGTCATTATTATTGGCCAGGATTGACGGGAGATGTGAGTCGGTATGTAAAGTCATGCCCAGAGTGCCAACGGGTGGCACCGAAACACTGGACAGCGCCGGTGGTGTTAGGTGAAATGCCCATTATGAACTCTCCTTTCGAGAGGGTAGCTATCGACATCGTGGGTCCTCTTCCTAGGACCAAGAAGAGGAACATGTATATCCTCACCATGGTGGATTGCTGTTCAATGTGGAGTGAAGCCATACCATTGTCAACCATTGACTCGAAAAGAGTGGCTGATGCATTGATGGAGGCTTTTACCAGATTAGGCTTCCCTAATCAGATTCTGACGGATAATGGGTCACAGTTTTGTGGGAAACTCATGGAGGAGGTATTTGGGGTGTTCCACTCCAACCATATACATACCAGTCCTTACCACCCACAAGCTAATGGACAAGTAGAGCGTTTCAACGGCACGTTGATGACAATGCTCAGAAAATTGGCCCAGGAAAAACCTGATAGGTGGGATGAATACATCCCGGCAGCCCTTTTTGCTTATAGGGAAGTGCCACATGGCTCAACAGGAGTACCGCCAGCAACTCTGCTGTTTGGTCGACCAATCAAGGGACCATTGGAAGCTTTATTGAGGAGTTGGACGGAGGAAGAAACTTCAGAAGAGGTGATCTCCTCGTACAAATACGTGGAGGAACTGAAGGAAAAACTTCACACGGGCTGGGCTCTGGCAACTCGAAACTTGAGAAAGGCCAGAAAGAGACATGCGGAGTACTATAACCGTAGGTCTAGAGACAGAGCTCTTGAGGTGGGAGATAAAGTCTTGTTGTTACTCCCAACGGGAAACAACAAACTGGAGATAGGATGGCAAGGACCATTTCCCGTGGAAAGGATGGTATCCAGAACCAACTATCAAATACGGATCCGGGGAAAGTCGAAGATTTTTCATATTAATCTCTTGAGAAAATATGAAGAAAGAACCGGGAAAGGAGCAGCCCATCTCATGGCAATGGCGGTAGCAGTGGAGACTGAAACCGGACCAGATGAGGGGAGGGAGTATCCTCTAATAAACCAGGAAACTTATCGGGAAGTACAGGTGAACCCTGATCTGACTCTCCAAGAGAGGGAAAAGATTGCCCAGGTTCTCAAATCCCATAAGCAGATCCTGACGGATAAACCAGGACGGACGGAGCTGGTTGAGTTCGAGATGACCTTAACCACGCAGGATCCGGTTCGCCAAAAAATCTACCCAGTGCCCTTTGCTAAAGAGAAGGCTTTGGAGGAGGAGATACAGAAACTGTTGGAGGACGAGGTGATTGCACCATCCACATCCCCATATAATGCTGGAGTGGTGTTGTTACGCAAACCGAGTGGAGAACACCGGTTGTGTATTGACTATAGACTTTTGAATAGTCATACCCAGTTCCAAGTGGAACCGTTGCCGAATCCAACCCAGTTGTTCTCCAGGCTCCATAAGGCCAAGTACTTCTCTAAAGTAGATCTGAGTAGGGGTTATTATCAGATCCCGGTCAAACCAGAAGTTCGACATCTGCTGGCTTTCAGTACACCTACTGGACACTATGAGTTCAATGTCATGCCTTTTGGACTCAGTAATGCGCCTAGTGTGTTTACTCGCATGATGAGAGCGTTGTTGGATCCTCTACGTGACCCGGCCATTATCTCATTCATGGATGATATACTGATTGCCAGTGACAGATTAGATGACCATTTGGGATCCTTAGAGAGAGTTTTCGGTAGGCTCCGGGAAGCCGGGCTTACTGCGCGACCAACCAAGTGCATGATTGGTTACCAAACTCTTGAATTTCTAGGTCATACCATCACTCCCGGGAAAATTGTCCCGGAGGCGAAGAACCTGGAAAAAGTCAGACGAGCTTCGAGGCCTAAAACAAAGAAAGATATAAGATCCTTCCTATCATTGTGTGGATTTTATCAAAAGTTCATTCCTCATTTTACCGAACTGGGAAATCCATTAACAGAGACCTTAAAAAAAGGACTTCCAGATACAGTTATATGGACGCCAGAATGTGAGGAGGCCTACAGTCAATTAAAGGAGGCGTTGGTGAACAAACCAGTTCTACAACTCCCAGACCTCACAAAGCCATTTGTGCTAAGAACAGATGCAAGTGGGATCGGCATTGGAGCAGCCTTATTACAAGAAGGAATAGACGATGCTTCAGTTTTGAAACCTGTCGCTTATGCCAGTAAGAAACTTCTACCGGCAGAGAAAAATTATTCAACTGTTGAAAGAGAGTGCTTGTCACTCGTATGGGCTGTACAAAAATTTCAACCATACTTGTACGGAGTACAGTTTACGGTCCAGTCAGATCATCAACCCTTGATGTTCCTAGCTACGTCGCAGAAACTCAATGCCAGGTTGATGAGATGGTCATTGTTGCTGCAACCATACCACTTCACAGTGGAATACATCCCTGGTAAGGAGAATGTAGGAGCGGATTTCTTATCTAGACATCCAACTCCAGAGGAAGAGGAATAAGTTGGAGGAACATAGGAATCAAAACTACAGGGATGAAGAGTCGACGCGGTCAACTCTCTTAAGAGGGGGCCTATGTCACAGAAAAAACTGCAGTTTAATGATTCCTTGATAACTTACATATTAAAATACAAGGAAGGAGAAGGGTTAACAATTGTGTACTTCATTCTGCGAGGAGGAATAAAATTCACGAGCATTGACCTACGAATATAAAAATAGGATACAGGTACGCGCCGAGGGCAGTGACTCCCGCTAGTATCGGCCGACGGGAAAATGAACGGAGAATGCTTTGAAGTGCAAACGAGCGATGGACAGAGGACCAGCTCAACAGCGGAGAACGGAGCGCCCGGACGTATACGTGATTTCACTGAACTTTTGATGTTACGGGAACGACAAAGGCGATTGTTGATGTATGGACATCAAACACTAACGAAGAACGGAAGGCCCAATATAAATCGTAGCAACTGGGATTGTTGGGTTAGTGTGTGCTACCGAAAGGGACGGCAAACTGGATTTATGTCTCCTGAAAATAGCAAAGAAATCATCCCGGGAAATGGGATAGAAGTGATTGTGTGCTAATAGATTTCAATGCTTGGAGTATCATTAATTCTAGATATATAAGGTAACACTAATATTAGCATAGGGAAATATGTGGTTGTGCGTAGGGTTTACTATTGCTTTCTATTTAGTGAATAGTTTATACTTTAGTGAATTCTGCTGTTTATGTCAGAGTAATTCTTTCGGAGGCTGTTTCATTACGGCTGGAGAAAGATAATCACATAGACAGTGATATGAGGCAGACTTAAATCACCTGATTTAATGTTTATTACCCAGGTTCTACTACACAGCCTGACCTATCAAAGAAGATCAAACAGTACATCTCTTGTACAGAGAAAGCAGTGTTGATAATACAGGAAAGACTTTTTTTTAATTTAATCAGGCACTTCACAGGTGCAGTGAAAGTATGTCACTATAGCAAATGCAAAGTGGGTGACTTAACGAATGTCAAAAAACAGGTTTTGGTTTAGAGAAGAAACTTTATTCAAGCATAGAAAATAGGATAAAACATTTTCATTTAGTACTCACCTAAACGAAACAGGGAAGAACCCTAGACCAGTGTACATATATTCAGAAAACGGGTAAATAACTGTGGACAGGTGTGAGGTGTTTTCACTGATGGATTATAACAACATAAAACTGAAAACTCTGTCTACGGAAAGGACTTACCGTGATCACATTACTGTACGGTGTTACTGTGGTGAACAATTGTTTGTGTTTTCAAGAATTGGATTAAGTCAAGACTCAAGCTGAACGGATCATACCGGGTGAGAACGTTCTAATTCTGTGTTTGATATCTGATGTTTTGGCCTGTTGAATATGCCGGAGAAGATTACGGAGACTATCTATCAACATCTTATCTTGCATCCACACTAGAAGAACATACCAACTACATAGACACTATCCATACATACACCAGACATAGTTTTTATTAATAAATCTTTTGTTTATTGTTGAAAGGAACTGTTGTCGGAGTATGTGTTGAAGGAATAACAGAGAGAGAGTGAAAGAAATAGATATATGGAAGGGAAGACAGAAGAGAGGAGTGTAGACACAAGTCAGTCAATAATCCCAACAGATAATAAGTTTGAAGATGTGCTTGTTGATTCCAACTTCCTCTCAGGAAAACAAGTGACACCTAGTATGGCGATATATCGTCCTTCTGTCCAAATGGGAGGTCAAATTTGGCGATATATTATCCTTCGGTACTGAATCAGTTAAGTGCGATGTACTGTGGCCCAGGTTCTCTTGACACTGAAAGTGGCTTTGGCATCTGTGGGATGAAGGCTGTGGGGTGTGTGGAGACTGTCCGCCTGCTTACCATCTGTGGATGGAGGTTGTGTGTGGAGATGGCCGTCTGCTGTACCATCAGTGAGATGGACGTTGTGTGTGGAGACTTTCCGCCTACTGTACCATCTATGGGATGGAGGTTGTGTGTGGAGACTTTCCGTCTGCTATACCATCTGTGGGATGGAGGTTGTGTGTGGAGACTTTCAGCCTGCTGTACCTTCTGTGGGATGGAGGTTGTGTGTGGAGACTTTCAGCCTGCTGTACCATCTTTGGGATGGAGGTTGTGTATGGAGATGGCCGTCTGCTGTACCATCTGTGTGATGGAGGTTGTGTGCGGAGACTTTCAGCCTGCTATACCATCTGTGGGATGGAGGTTGTGTGTGGAGATGGCGTCTGCTGTACCATCTGTGGGATGGAGGTTGTGCGTGGAGACTTTCCGTCTGCTATACCATCTGTGGGATGGACGTTGTGTGTGGAGACTTTCAGCCTGCTATACCATCTGTGGGATGGAGGTTGTGTGTGGAGACTTTCAGCCTGCTATACCATCTGTGGGATGGACGTTGTGTGTGGAGACTTTCAGCCTGCTATACCATCTGTGGGATGGAGGTTGTGTGTGGAGACTTTCCGTCTGCTATACCATCTGTGGGATGGACGTTGTGTGTGGAGACTTTCAGCCTGCTATACCATCTGTGGGATGGAGGTTGTGTGTGGAGACTTTCAGCCTGCTATACCATCTGTGGGATGGACGTTGTGTGTGGAGACTTTCAGCCTGCTATACCATCTGTGGGATGGAGGTTGTGTGTGGAGACTTTCCGTCTGCTATACCATCTGTGGGATGGACGTTGTGTGTGGAGACTTTCAGCCTGCTATACCATCTGTGGGATGGAGGTTGTGCGTGGAGACTTTCAGCCTGCTATACCATCTGTGGGATGGACGTTGTGTGTGGAGACTTTCAGCCTGCTATACCATCTGTGGGATGGAGGTTGTGTGTGGAGACTTTCCGTCTGCTATACCATCTGTGGGATGGAGGTTGTGTGTGGAGACTTTCAGCCTGCTGTACCTTCTGTGGGATGGAGGTTGTGTGTGGAGACTTTCAGCCTGCTGTACCATCTTTGGGATGGAGGTTGTGTATGGAGATGGCCGTCTGCTGTACCATCTGTGTGATGGAGGTTGTGTGCGGAGACTTTCAGCCTGCTGTACCATCTGTGGGATGGAGGTTGTGTGTGGAAGCTTTCCGTCTGCTGTACCATCTGTGGGATGGAGGTTGTGTATGGAGATGGCCGTCTGCTGTACCATCTGTGTGATGGAGGTTGTGTGTGGAGACTTTCAGCCTGCTGTACCATCTTTGGGATGGAGGTTGTGTATGGAGATGGCCGTCTGCTGTACCATCTGTGTGATGGAGGTTGTGTGCGGAGACTTTCAGCCTGCTGTACCATCTGTGGGATGGAGGTTGTGTATGGAGATGGCCGTCTGCTGTACCATCTGTGTGATGGAGGTTGTGTGCGGAGACTTTCAGCCTGCTGTACCATCTGTGGGATGGAGGTTGTGTGCGGAGACTTTCAGCCTGCTGTACCATCTGTGGGATGGAGGTTGTGTGTGGAAGCTTTCCGTCTGCTGTACCATCTGTGGGATGGAGGTTGTATGTGGAGACTTTCTGCCTGCAGTACCATCTGCAACGGAAACGATAGTAGGGTTCTCTTTCCCTTCTCAAACCCCTGACAACAGTTAAGTTATACCGTTAAAAAAAACGCAACATTATTGCAGTTTTAATTGCAAACTTATACCAACATTTTATTGACAATGCTGATTCGCCAATTGCAGTCGGTTCTGGCGATGCCTGTCTGTAAGAACAGGACCTCTGTATGGTCTTCTAGCCCAAAGACCAACGTCGTGCGGCCAGTTCCTGACAGTTTGATCTGAAATCCGACGAGCTCCTGGCATTGACTGGACTGCGGAGGACGCAGATGCAAATCGATTCCTACGGTGAAGCAGCTGTATGAAGCGGTCTTTGGCAGCAGTTGTGATTCTGGGTCTTCCTCTGCGCGGCCCGTCAGCCACTGAGCCAGTTTCTTGAAATCGCCTCCAAAGGCGACTAATGCTGCTTCTAACCACATTAAATTCTCTGGCTACTACACTTTGTGACTGTCCAGCCTGTAAACGTTCAATGATGATGAGTCGTTGTTCTGTGGTGAGATGAGCCATACTTGCGCATTGAAATTTCAACTGAATTTATTCGAGGAGCTTCAATCTTTTATAGGCATTAAATAATATGGCCAAAGAGCTTTGTGTTCAGTAAGTTTCACGGGATTATCACGAACCTGTCACGAGTTAATGTCAAAAATGTTGTTTTGACCTTGACCTCTTTCATGACCTCACGAATCATGAGGTGAGTACAATTCACGTGACCACGAGAAAGAAGTTAATGACCAGATGGATACAGTCGATAGGTTGACTGATGTCCAATCAGCGATTATATTTTATGAAAGTACCACCAAACATGTTGCCTTTTGTTTTTGTTTTTTCTTAAGCAATATAGTTGCATGTCATTAAAAGGGCGTTGCAGTCATTGGATGTTTGTGTTGTTCTAGACAATGTTAGTTCAGTAGTTTCTCATTGCATTCTGAACAGCCGCCACTTCTTATCATCGAAATCAACGCATACCGGTCTGCTTCCAAATCACCCGCGACTGATTTCGAAACTTATTTGTACACATCAAAAACATTATTTGTATGCAATAGAAACATTATTTGTATACATCAGAAACATTTGTGTACAATAGAAACATTATTTGTATACAATAGAAACATTGTTTGTATACAATAGAAACATTATTTGTATACATCAGAAACATTGTTTGTATACAATAGAAACATTATTTGTATACAATAGAAACGGCATTTGTGTACACCATATATCTTAATTGTATTCAACAGAAACAGTATATGTGTACACCAGAAACATTAATTGTATTGAACAGAAACATTAATTGTATTGAACAGAAACATTAATTGTATTCAACAAAAACATTATTTGTATACAACAGAAACAATATTTGTAAAAAAAGAAACTTTATTTGTATAAACATAAACCTTATTTGTGTACAACAGAAACTTAATTTTTATAACCTTACTAGCTGACCCGGCCCGGCTTCGCCCAGTCCTTGGTGGGGAGCATCTCATTTAATTCATATAAGTAGTCATATAAGCTCACGTTCCCGTTACCGACTGTCTGTCTATTTGTATACAAGACGAGACCACGAGGACGTCCAAGAAGAAAATGGATTGACGACATCAGAGACATTGTACAACCTCACGGAATGACACTATCCAGTGCCGTCCACCGGGCGCTGGAACGCAAATTATTCCTCCCCACGACGCTTGACGGCATAAGTGGAAGATGATGATGATGATGATGATGATGATTTGTATACAACAGAAATTATAAATAAATATAAACCTTAGTTTTATATAAGAGAAAGTTAATTTGTTTGTAGGAGTTTAATGTTCTATGATTAACGTGATACAGAATAAGTTAATACAATTGCACATTTCACGTATTCGGTGAATTACTCTCTTTTTTAAAACTCACAAATTACTAGAATTTTCCATGTATGATTGCCTGTACATTATTTCTTTTAATAATCCCGACTCCATTGATTGTTTCTTGTTGAATTGCTGTTCTCTGTTCCTAGGGCTTAACTCACATTATTTTAATCCAGTCAAGAATGTGCTGCCTCTCAACTGCGGAGCTGTTGGTGTTGAGTTGTCCAATGTCTTTGTTGAAGCCTTTATTAGCTGTCGTCAAGTGGACATTTCATATTTGTTTCAAGTTGACAGTAAAGGAGTTATAATTAGTTGTTATTAGCTGTTGACAAGCTCAAAGTCATTTGTTTTTCTTGTTTCTGTTTCTTGCTGTGAGATTTTAAATCATATATTGTTTCATTATTTGTTCAAGGTGTTTGTTTTAGTATAGAGTTTTGTCTCCATGCCTGGGTTGTATGACATAGACGATTAGATTACGCTTTTGATTTGACAAACCCTAGACGTTATGACAATTGAATATCTCCTAGCCCTCCTCCTCCTCCTCCTCCTCCTCCTGCTCCTCCTCCTTCTGCTGCTGCTGCTTCTTCTTCTTCTTCTTCTTCTTCTTCTTCTTCTTCTTCTTCTTCTTCTTCTTCTTCTTCTTCTTCTTCTTCTTCTTCTTCTTCTTCTTCTTCCTCCTCCTCCCCCTCCTCCTCTTCCCACTCTTCCCCCCTCCTCCTCCTTCTTCTTCTTCACACATTGTCGTATTTCCCACATTGTTGTATTTCACACATTGTTGTATTTCCCACCTTGTTGCATTTCCCACACTGTTGTATGTCCCACATTGTTGTATTTCCCACATTGTTGTCTTTCCCACATTGTTGTATTTCACACATTGTATATCTCACATTGTTGTATTGCCCACATTGTTGTATTTCCCACATTGTTGTATTGCCCACATTGTTGTATTTCACACATTGTTGTATTGTCCACACTGTTGTATTTCCCACATTGTTGTATTTCACACATTGTTGTATCTCATGCAACTCCTGTAACTGGGACATGCTGTTAAATCGCGCTACCTCCCAAATCTCTTCTCCATGTGTCTGTTTCTCCGTGGAAATTAAGAGCATTGATTTCATTGGCTCGTGGACAGAGACCAGTCTTTGACTCTTATTTTGTTTTTCTTTCGTTCGTTCGCTTTGAACTCAAGTATAGTCCATACATGTGCTACTACTTCTTGTGCACTGGACTGATTTTTGCGTGTGGGTTCGCTTTCCCTATTATTAATGTCTTTCGACATCACGCGAATCCCCTCTGATTTCTGAGGTAACCGTAATTCACGCCTCAATTCAAGGATGAGAAGTCATCATTTTAGTCCAGCTGAGCAGTCATCATCATCAAGTGCCATGCCGGCTGGCGTAGGCATTAATGGCTCTCCACAGATCTCGGTCTTTGGTGTTCTAGATCAACTCTGCTGCTGATATTCCTCCATGCCACCCGTCTCAATCCATCCAGCATCATTTCTCTTAGTCTGCCTCTGCCTCTCTTCCCCTCGATCTTTCCAGTTGTCATAATGTTCTCCGATGCCTCTCTTCTCATCACACGACCAAAGAAAGCTGTTTGTCTCTTTCTTATTGTTGTATATAATGTTCTAGTTTCATTAGCCGCTTTCAGGCAATCGTTGTTAGTTAGCAGTGTAAGGACTTAACCCGTTGCCTCGGCATAAGCACACCGGAAGTTTGAGAACGAGTGCTGTTATCCATTCGACCATGTCAACTCTTTTATCTATTATGCATTTGCCTTAGAAGCAAGAGGAAGGCAGAGAGATGAATACTGGGATGGTGTGGCCACATGACATGATCGGGACTTGAACGCAGAACTGCTTCGTCAAGCCCGTGGCTCTGTACACCCGACTTCGACCAGCAATGTTTCAGGTTTGCATTCCCTAGCCTTTGACTGTCCCCAGTCTAACTACAAGACAGCAGGTTTGTGTCTCTCTTCGTCTGACCTTACCCCTTGACCTGTCCGACACGGCAGATTCTACCAGTAGCTGCGTTATCGTCGACATAGTTCGTAGTGTCATTGGAGCATCGACACAGCTTTTGGTGTCACTGGAACATCGACATAGCTCTTGGTGTCACTGGAACATCGACATAGCTCTTGTTGTCACTGGAACATCGACATAGCTCTTGGTGTCATTGGAACATCGATATAGCTCTTGGTGTCACTAGAACATCGACATAGCTCTTGGTGTCACTAGAACATCGACATAGCTTTTGGTGTCACTGGAACATCGACTTAACTCTTAATGTCGCTGGAACATCGACATAGCTCTTGGTGTCACTGCAACATCGACATAGTTCTTGGTGTCACTGGAACATCGACATAGTTCTTGGTGTCACTGGAAAATCGACATAATTCTTGGTGTCACTGAAATATCGACATAGTTCTTGGTGTCACTGGAACATCAACAAAGCTTTTGGTGTCATTTGAACATTGACATAGCTCTTGGTATCACTGGAACATCGACATAACTCTTGGTGTCACTGGAACATCGACATAGCTCTTGTTGTCACTGGAACATCGACATAGCTCTTGGTGTCACTGGAACATCGACATAGCTCTTGGTGTCATTACAACATAGGTATAGCTCTTGGTGTCACTAGAACATCGACACAGCTTTTGGTATGATTGGAACATCGACATAGTTTTTGGTGTCACTGGAACATCGACATAGTTCTTGGTGTCACTGGAACATCGACATAGCTCTTGATGTCACTATAAACAATATAAAATGACACAAGTAAATGTTTACAAAAATAATGTACACACAATTGAGGACCTGAAAGAAGCAATCAGAATTACCATTCAAGAAATAACAACAGACGCGGTGCAGAAGGTGTTTCTGGTGAAGAAACTTTGGTGTCACTGGAGCTGTGTGACGGAACACCATAACGACCCATGCTTATCGCCATGGCACAAGATGATGATGATCCCGTGTTGACCCTATCAAAAAAGCTGCTCACCTCCTCCGAAATAAGCAGATGAAAACCGTAGTTCGGCAGCGTAATCTATGAGTTAATCAAACGAATCTTACACAGCCATGCTCAATATCATAAGATCACGTGATCCTCTCGATGTTTGATGGCTCATCGACCATGCGACACAACGAACCACGCCAGAATTAAAAAAAAAATTGGCGGGAACAATCAGGTCTCACACGTTTATTAAAGCTGGCTGTCAGACAGAACAAGATGAGACGGCAGAGATCCCGACAGATCTTAGTGCTCGATTTGGTGTTTAATGTGAATAAGGACATCCGATCGGACGAGCTTTAAAAGGCAAAAATAACATCGAAAGACAGGCAATAGCAATAACGTTCACTTATAGTCTGTTTTAGAATAATGAACATTGCGGCAGAATTGTCTTCAATACTAAGTATGAGTTCAAGAATCAAGATCATAACACTCTGCCCCGTTCTTTTTTAGCCAACAGAGTTTTCATGCTGAATATACTATGTGTTTGTAAAGTCTCACTACACTTTGTATGTAGAACAAATTTGAAAAATAAAGTACATGACGTCTTCAAAAACCCTGAGTCCATCGTGAAGCAATATGCATCGAAAGGCTGTCGTCTGCTTTGGTGTTATCAACGAAAGAAATTTTCGCAAATCGCATAAGATCACGTTGAATTTTGCCTGCTCGTTCTCAAGATCTAACTCCATTAGATTATTATCTATGGGATGTTTTTTGAAAGTATATGTTTACAAAAATAATGTACACACAGTTCAGGACCTGAAAGAAGCAATCAGAATTACCATTCAAGAAATAACAACAGACACGTTGCAGAAGGTATTTAACAATATGAAGAGATGTGTACAGTCATGTCTTGAAGCCCGTGACGGACATTTCCAACACCTGTTATAATGAATACTTCATTAGTACTTTCCAGCTTCCCCAAAACAGTATTAGACCATAGCAGTTACTATTGCAAGTAATTTAATGAATTGTTTAGTACATTTTTTTATGACGTCATGTACTTCATTTTTCAAATGTGTTCTACATACAAAGTGTAGTGAGATTTTACAAACACCCGGCACTAGTGAAATCTGATTGTGTGTGTGTGTGTGTGTGTGTGTGTGTGTGTGTGTGTGTGTGTGTGTGTGTGTGGCCTTCTCTAGCTTTGAACTCAGACATAGTCCATACACGTGCTACTACGTCTATTGCACTGGACATATTTTTGTGTGTGGATTAGTTTTTCCCTATTACCAATGTCCCTCGCCATCAGGCAAAACCACTCCGACTTCTGAGATACTTGTAATTTATGTCCCCAAGTCAAGAACGAGACGTCAACAGTTTAGTCCAACTGACCAGTGTAGGGGTTTAACCCGCTACCTCGGCATCAGCGCACTGGATGTTTAAGAACGAGTGCTGTTATTAATTCGGCCTTGCTGACCTGCATTCTGATCAAACGCATTGAGTGTCGTCCAGAGCCTCGGCTCATTGCCCACCAAATCAGTCTCTCCACATCTGGAGAAATAATGTATTGATTGGCACTCACAGAAGTAGAAGACAGAAATATATTAGAGGACGCACTAGGTAAAAAATAAAAGGTTAGTTGCATATCCTTTACAAGATGTAGCAGTCAACCCCAGCATTTTTGGCTGTTCGAGATTCCTGAGCTAGTTTACGTTCAGTAGTTTGTCATTGCTTTCTCAACGACCGGCACCCATACCATTTAATAAAAAAACAACAACAACGTAAGGTGATCTGCTGCCAATTCGCCCACAGCTATTTCCAACTCGGTATGCGGGGTTACGAACTGCATCAGTAACCCCTTCGTCACGAAGCCGGGTAGATAACATAACAACTAAAAGCTATAGATATGGACCGGGATTCGAACCAGTCACCTCTAACTGACAATGGTTTCTCGCTGTACATCAACGCATGACCAACTAGTCACCTCTGAAAAACGTGTCTTCATTAGCCAGGTCTATCATCCTTTAATCTCTACTCTTTTCTTCTATTTCTGTGAGCGCCCAGCAATATCTGTTTATCAAATTAGAAAGAATTACCACAATGTAATGTACGTGTAAAATGAATATTCTTAAACAAGTGAATCGGTACAACTATCTCGGAACAGTCATAACATCTGATCGGTGGTGCCTTGAAGAGATTAGAACAAAAAAAAAACGTAATGGCTAAAGTAGCCTTTTGCAAGATGGTAAACATACTGACCAATAGCAAGATGTTAATTGCAACGAGAAAAAGAGTGTTGAGGTGCTACATAGAACCTGTACTTTTGTATGGGTGTGAAACGTGGACAATGAGCAGACAAGCTTAGAAACATCTAATGGCAGTGGAAATGTGGTTTCTGAGGAAAATGCAAAAAATACCAGGGACAGACAGAAAAATCAATGAACAAATCTTACAAGAAGCAAATGAAAACCGTAAACTGTTTAGAGAAATTAGACCTAGACAGTCAAAATACTTAGGGCACATAAAGCGGAAAATAAAATAGAGAAGTTGAAGACAACTGGCAAGATTGAGGGGGAAAGAACGAGAAAAAGGCAGAGAAGTAAATACCTGGATGGCTTGGCCATGTGGTATGTTCTGGACAAGAACACAGAGCTGATCCACGACTCTGGCGATCGTATGAGATGGCGAAACTTGACCGTCCACACTTATCGACATGGCATGAGATGATGATGATGATGAATCAACACATTCATCAGAGTACCGCAATCAACGCTCTTTGTCCGTATCTCAGCATTTTCCAAGCCCCTTCAACAAGCTGTCACAACGATTGCAATTGCAGAAAAATAAAATTTGCATGTCCTTTGCAGATAATTGTCATCAACCGCAACTCCAGGTTTACTTTCCATGCAATTTTGGCTGCGGTAGTTTGCCATTATTTTCTGAAAGTGAAGTCAAAGATGAAGTCCAAACTGACGCGTGTAGGAAACGATTCGGCTACCTCTTCATCCGCCTACCGGAAGTTTAAGAGCTAGCGCGCTCTTATCGTGTACAGCCACGTCGAAGCCAGTCAGTAACAATTATACCGTTTATTCTCCCTCAAAGCACATATTTCCGAAAATGTTCATGTGGGATATGGGTTAATAAATGCAGCAAAATATCCAAATTAAAATGGATTTATATCTCGGCGTGAAGAGTACCGTCCCCTTTCTTACTGGGGACTTCCCGTCTCTGGCTTCTGATCTCCAATATCTCTCGAGATCGCCCCTTCATCTTTAAACTGTAGAAAGTGATACACACGAAAACGTGAAGAATTCTGTTGATGCAGGGTTCAATTTTAGAGTGAAATTGTTAGGGCACTTTTGGAGTCTGCCCTGGAGTACTTGAATCAAAATGGCTTCATTTCGTGCCATTGGCTCGAGGAGGACGACTTCCTGCGCCCAAGTACCTCGCGACTGTGTGTCATTAAAATCTGATGACGTCAGATCAATAACCAGACTAGTTCAGATTTCTAACCCTTAAAAGCGGGTTAGTAACCTGACATCGGGCTTGTTTATTATAAACACCCCGTTCCCTTCGGCCTTTCCTCCCTGCAACGTCTCACCGAAATGTTCTCAGTACAAGGATATGGTAAAACTACCACTTTTACTGAGTCCTTAGGTGTTACTAACCCAGGCGTTGCATCTCCGGAGATGAGACTAATCCCGTTAAAATATGCTCGCAGGCGTCGCTTACAGCGAAGAATTATTTTCATCCCTCACATCCTTTCGGGTAACAGTCTCATGTTTACCATAATGAAACCACGTGGGTTAGACAGACTTAACATTTACAACCAGGAAAAATGGAAGAATGATGTAAGCTTCTAGACTGGGATCTGTATTTCGTTACCACAAATGAAATACTGAAAATACGCTGAAAGTCTTGCACAATTAAATCACAAGTATTTCATAGTTATAAACCGAAAATTCGAATAAATAATTATGATGTAATTTGTTGCGCCAAGCGTGTGGTAGCGTGAGACATAACTTAATTGGAACAGTTTAACTCTGTCATTTTCTGGGCAATTGTTACTTTTGAATAATAACTTCCTGCGTTAGTTGTTATTTACAACTAGGGTGTAAGTTATTATGGGTGTAAGTTGTTACTTACAATAGTATCTATTAGAGCCAGTTATTTAGAGCCAGAACCTGTTACCTACAATGCTAGCTGAGTTAGTTGTTATTTAAAATAATAACTACGTGAGTAAATTGTTATTTACAATAATAACTATGTGAGTGAACTGTTATGTGCAATAATAACTATCTGAGGTAACTGTTATTTTTATAATGACTATTTGAGGAATCTGTTATTTACAATAATAACTGACTGATGGAACTTTTATTTATAATAAAACTATCTGATGAATTGTTATTTATAATAATGACTATATCAGGGAACTGTTATTTATAATAATGGCTATCTGAGAGAACTGTTATTTATAATACTGGCTATCTGAGAGAACTTTTATTTGTAATAAAAACTATCTAATGGAACTGTTAATTTATAAAAATGACTATCTGAGGGAAGTGTTATTTATAATAATGACTATCTGAGACAACTATTATTTATAATAATGGCTATCTGAGGGACCGCCTCCGTGGCGAAAGATGTTACGGATGCAGTTCGTAATCCCGCATACCCGCGTTCGAAACACATCTGCGGGCGATTTGGCAGCAGACCGCCTTATAATGTTTTTTTAAAAAATGAAATGGTATGGGTACCGGTCGCTCAGAAAGCAATGGCAAACTACTGAACGCAAACTTGCCAAGAAATCACGAACAGCCAACAAATGCTGGAGTTGACTGCTACGTCCTGTAAAGGGATATGCAACTAACTGTTTTTTGTTTTTTTTATCTGAGGGACCTGTTATTATAATAATAACCATCTGAAGGAAGTGTTATTTATAATAATGCCTATCTGAGGGAACTGTTATTTCAAATTATAACTATCAGAGGAAACTGTTATTTACTATAACAACAACTATCTAAGGGAACTTTTATTTATAATAACAACTATCTGAGGGAACTGTTATTTACAATAATAACTATTTCAGTGCGCCGCTGCTGGGGTACATTTCACAGTTATCAACACAAAGTTGGCGTATGTAGTTTAAGAGTAGTGAACGCAGTCTCGCAATACCGACTTTATGGGTTCGTTGTCAGCAGCAGGTATTTTGGGAGGTTATCGCATGGCGGGGAATTTCACAATGTTTTATGAGCGACGGCAGCTTAGATTGCAACTGAAAACTACGGAAGGTAAAATTGCCTAAAGTATCTCAAACAGCCAATAAATGATGGTGTTGATTGCGACTTCTCATATACAGGTAGACCCCGCTATACATCATCTCGGTATACGTCGTTTCGCTATAACGTCATTGTCACATAGGGGACTAACTTCACTTTACGTCGCTACGTTTCGCCATAACGTCGTTTTGAGGCTGGCGATCGGGCTGTTGATATCGGTAAAGTCCATGGTTTACCTACACCGACGGTAACGACAATTCATGCAGGTGCTGACAAAATCAAAAAGTGTGCTAAAAACGTAACCCCTTTGAGTGCTTCCAAGATCACTTGTACCAGAAGTATTCTTATGGAGAACATGGAAGCACTATTGGCTTTCTGGATTGAAGACCAGAACCAACAGAATATGCCTGTGAGCAAGATGGTTATCCAAGAGAAAGCACAGTCTCTTTATGAAGATCTAGCTAAGAAAGCTGGTGAGAGCAGTACTAATAGTGCCGATGATAGCTTTAGAGCGAGTGGTGGTTGGTTTGGGCGCTCTAAGAAGCGTTCACACCTGCACAACATTCAGACAACAGGTGAAGCGGCGAGTGCTGATACCGAGGAGGGTAGTTACTGTGCAGCAGACATTGGACACATTTTTTTGTTCAAGCAGAGAAGAGCCAGGAAAAGAGGAAGGAAGAGGTTACAGTTTCATCCTCAGATGAAGAGGCAGAATTTAATGACTCTACGTCCCAATAACTCTACCACTCGCCCTCCAACCCACCTCTATTTAGCCAATAAATATCAACAAACATCAAAATAAACATTACTGTGGTACACAATACACTGTATTTCATTTAATTATATGGGAAATAGGGTTTCGCTATACGTCGTTTCACTTAATGTCGCGTTGTCCAAGAACGTAACTCCTACGTTAACCGGCCGGGGCCCCTCTCTCTCTCTCTCTCTCTCTCTCTCTCTCTCTCTCTCTCTCTCTCTCTCTCTCTCTCTCTCTCTCTCTCTCTCTATATATATATATATATATATATATATATATATATATATATATACTGGATTCACGTCACCAAAACATGGATGCATCTGCGCAAATACTGGATTCTCCTTTTAATACTAAGATATATCGCCCTCAAATACTGGATTCATGTCACCAAAACCTGGCCATATCGACCTCAAATACTGAACTCTCAGTGGCGTGCAGAGGGGGGTGCGGGGGGTGCGACGGCCCCGGGCATCCAGCCGGGAGGGGGCATCCAGTTAGGTAGAGGGGGCAGCACAGTGCAGTCGGAGGGGAGGAGGAATGAATGAGGTAAAGAACAATTTAGGGGCATCCAATCAAGGGGTTGACCCCGGGCATCAAAGAACCTCTGCACGCCATGTAAACACCAACATTTGGATATTCGACATCAAATACTGAATTCTCGTCACCAAAACTTGGATATTCGACATCAAATACTGAATTCTCGTCACCAAAACTTGGATATTCGACATCAAATACTGAATTCTCGTCACCAACACTTGGATACATCTGCAAATACTGGATTCTCCTCCAACACTAAGATATATCGGTCTCAAATACTGGATACTGGACATATAGACCTCAAACACTGTACTCTCGACACCATCACTAGAAAATGTTCTTTAAAGTCCCGTAGCAGCTTCCTGCCCTAGATCTGTGATGTGTTAGCGCCATCACATGTTGTAGATCTAGAGCAAGGAGGAGGAGGAGAAAGAGGAGGAGGGGCAGGTGGAGGAGGAGGAGGAGGGAGAGGAGGCGATCAGTCTTTCCAAGCGACATGCCCTGGGGTCGAAGCCGCGTTCGGCCGTGCTCATGACATCACCAACGGAGTTCACTATTCACTGTCACACTTGATGAAATCGACCCCAATATTCGCCGACTAGTTACAAAGCGTCGCATATCTGTCCAAATGCTGGTCGTCTAGTTACTAAACGTTGTATATATCTGTCCAAATAGTGGCCGTCTAGTTACCAAACGTTGTATATATCTGTCCAAATACTGGTCGTCTTATTACCAAACGTTGCATATATCTGTCCATATACTGGACGTCGTGTTACCAAACGTTGCATATATCTGTCCAAATGCTGGCAGTCTAGTTATCAAACGTTTCATATATCTGTCCAAATACTGGCCGTCTAGTTACCAAACGTTGCATATGTCTGTCCAAATACTCACCGTCTAGTTACCAAACGTAGCATATATCTGTCCAAATACTGGCCGTCTAGTTACCAAAAGCCGGCTTCGTGGCTTAGAGGTTATGACTTTTCTCCGTAATCTCGTATACTCTCGTCAGGTAACGTGATGACGGTTCAAATCAGCAGTGGTTCGAATCGCATCGGTAACTTACGGGGTATGTGAGCCGGCCGCTCAGAAAGCAATGGCAAACTACTGAGCGTAATCTTGCCAAGAGATCAACATACAGCTGAAAGATGCTGGTGTTGACAGCTAAGTCCTGTAAAAAGGATATGCTAAAAAAAAAAAAAAAAAGTTACCAAAAACTGATTATGTCAGTTAAAATACTGGATTTTCACCACGAAAACATGGCTACATCAGTCTATAAGATTTAACCAGCATCATCAAGTGCCTTTCAACTGGCGTGAACGATCATGTTTCAGCACATTGTCAACAGAAGTTTTACATTCTGTAACAGTTTGACGAAATAATTAGTGCAATGCGAGTTAATATATCAATTATCTCAACATGACTAGGTAAAGAAAATATAACATAGAGCAAGGTAATGTAAAAACCGATTGAAATAAATGGAGTTAAAATATGTTTAATGTTTAATTTTATTTACCAACTCTCCTTGAAATGATTTTTGAGCTAAGTATCGAAGCACGGATTGAGTATGGACAGAAAGAAGACTTCTGGCCAAATACGCCCGCAGCCATCATTGCTTCGTTAGAAGAGGGTTAAAAATATTTTTAAATTACAGATTAAAGGGTAGTCTGGCTGGAAACGAGATATTTCAAAGATAGGCTTTCTTTGATAATAATTTTGGTCCTACTCACAGGGTATCACACACATTGGTCAAATTAAAGAGCCGGGAAGGTTATAAAAATGTTGGCTTAAAATGGAAGGAAAAACTGGCAAAGATAGCCTAATTTACGTGCATGTTGCGCGAGATGTGCCAGGTTTAGGGCAGATACATGCAGATGTTTTGGCAGTTTCAGGTTCTCGTGGCATCTGTCTTTAATCAATTTAATGGTGCTGTTTTTGTTATTGGCTTAGTATGTTAATTAATATTTTCTCAAGTGCTAAGTTATAAATTAAAACATATAATGTATGTTTAGTTTGTTTTGCACTCGCTCGCTTTGATATCAAGTGTAGTTCTTATCCGCTCCGTCTAGTAGCACTAGTCTGAATTTGCGTGTGGGTTAGCTTTCCCTATTACCAATGTCTCTAGCCATCTGGCGAAACCACTCCGACTTCAGAGGTACTTGTAATTTACGTCTCCGTTTCAAGGACGAGAAGTCAACATTTTAGTCCAACTGACCGGTGTAGGTGTTGAACCCACACCGGATGTTTAAGAACGAGCGCCATTACCCATTGACCATGCTGACCGCATATTGTGAATTTAAATAACGAGTACACACACACACAAGATTGCACGATTCATTGCCTGGCATATTTCGCTGCATATACAATGGTCGCGAGATAAAGCTGAAATACACAATGGTCACATGTTAAAGCTGGCAGAGGCAATTGCCATTCATTTACAAAAGCCAACTTTGTGCAAACAAAAAGACATGATAGTTTAAATGTATCGTGGTTGACAATTTACATTATTGTGTGAGTGTTGTATATTTCAGCTTGAAGGATTTATCTTATTACTTTAGTTTATGTTGTGTGATTTCTGCAGTATGTACCAGACGAGATTCCGCGACACATGCCAGGCCATAAATCGTGCAATCTATTGTCTGTGTCTTCGTTATTCTAAAACAAATAGTGATCCGGTGTTTAACAAATGTTATGTCTTTTGCGTTACGTTGCGATAAACCCCATCCACTGATTAATTTTCTAAGACATTTTATGTTCGGTAGTTTGCCATTGCTTTCTGAAAAAGAATTCAAAGTTGAAATCCAAACTGAAGCGTGTAGAAAACAATCTCTCGGCCTTGTCATGAGCGTACCAGAAGTTTAAGAACTAACGCGCTTTTATCCTTTCAGCCACGCCGAACTGTGATAAAGCGTTGCATTTAAGAAAGGCAAGTTCGCTTGTCAAGCTCTAAAGCGCATGGAGCATAATGCCAGACCCACAAGGTGTATTTTTAATGACTGTGCAGTGTTTGAAAATATTGCCGGTCCAAGTTTTGTATTTACCTATAATGCTGCATGAACTTTAGAGGGTGAATACAAAACTTGGACAGGCAATATTTTCAAACACTGCACAGTCATTAAAAATACACCCTATATATTTCTATAGGCCAATGGGTAGTCGATGAGTGACGTGGTCCGTGTTACAGCGATCGCCTTTACCTCCCAAGCCACCTCCTGGTGCCAGTTCAGGCTGGGTCAACCTGGCAGCCCAGGTCAATATTTACAATGCGAGTCCGCGCCGATGTAAATGGAACCCATGTCACCCGGGCCAGAAGGCGATCGTCGAGTCACTACTCCTCCTCGGTTCACACCCTGGCCAGTAGGCGAGCGTCGAGTCACTACTTCACCTCGCTTTCCAGGTGTTACATTTATTCCACGTGACTGTGTGATGCATACACCCGGACAGTGAATCAACATTGTGAGGGTAACATGAAAGGTCTCTGACTGTGGTTATACAGAACGAACGAACGAACGATCTTTATTTTCAAAGGGTTAAGAATTGGGCACGCAGGCCCGTCTGACATTCTGCCCTTCTTCTCTATTTCCTCTCATGCATTATTTAATTAAACATCACCTAGGAAGCTAATATTAGGCAACAAAAGAACAATAAGCATTAACACACATGAAAAATAATCAATAATATATGACTCACTGAGGCAGTGTTTAACATGGGGATTATAAATCCCCAAGGAAAGTGTAACGCACCATACATATGGGAATGTTTATTGGTTAGTTGTCGTTTGAGATAATTTTCCATTTTTATTGTTTATTTGTTTTTATGGGGGTATGTAGTCTGTACTGAAATAGTGTTCAAATAGTTTGCTACTGTATGAATGATTGGTGGTGTCTTTAATTTCTTATTGAAGATTGTTCCACAACTGAGCGGCAGAGTATGCTAAGCTTGTTTTATATAAGTCTATCTTAGGTTTAGGGACATGAAGTATATTTAGTCGTTCGCTATGTCTTGCGTTATATTTAAACAATGGCCAAAGGTAGCTTGGAGAATTTTGAAATAGGATTTTGTGAATTAGTGTATCCTTATTAAAAAAGTATGCGTTTGTGTGGAATGGCAGTAACTGAAGACGTCATGTAGGTTAGAATTATCGGTAAGCTTTTCACCATTAATTAAACGCACTACCCTTTTCTGGAGTGAATAATGGCGTTTTGTTATTGATTTGGAGCATCCATCCCAGATTGTGGAGCAATAATCAATATGTGTTTGTATGTGGGAAGTATGGAATAATTTTTCTTCTGTTTTCGTCAAGGAAATTTTTATTTTTGGCAAGTTGGTATACTTTTTTGGCTATTTGTTTAACGAGAGCATGAACATGGAAATTAAAGGTCAGATTTTGATCAACGATAAGACACAGTACCTTGTGCTCGGTTACACTTTCTACAGGCGTTCTACCAATGTGCAGCTGAAGAGTTCTCTATGAGTTTAGAGTGTGAATTCTTTGCCTGGTTCCTATTAACATAGATTTTGTTTTAGAAATGTTAATGTGCACGCGGTTTGCATGACTCCAGTTAACTACACTATTTATAGGATTTATTATACACTAAAGAGGGATAATGCTTCATGGGCAACGCAGGACCTCTACAATTCAGCCCAGGCTTTGAGCTATGGTCCCTGGTCCCCGCCATGGGTTGTGGTTATGATGCCTTTTCTTAAGCACAGTGAAACAAACTATTGTCTGTCAAGACGGCTAGGTGCCGATGACAGTGAAAGATTAGAATTTGCAGCTAGCGTTTTCTGCTGAATGGTGTAGCCAATCCTATACCAACCCTCCTTAGTCGTCTCGTGGGACATCCATTGTAATTTCCCTTTTAGTATCCTTTGCTTCCCTTTAGAACCTCGGTGACACTCAGGCACAATTATGCCCCAATAACACGTACATAAGCTTACTGTATATCCCTCTCTGTTTCTGTGGAGACATATGTTTAAATCCATAATGTGGTCCTTCATGAAAGATAGGAGATCTGCAGGACCGAATGGATAATAGAGCTCGTTATTAAAGATCCGGTGTGCTGAAGGCGAGGTAGCGGGTTTAACCCCTACACCGGTCAATTGAACTAAAATGTTAACGTCCTGTCCTTTACTTTGGGACATAAATTACAAGTACATCAGAAGCCAGAGTGGGTTCACCTGATGGCGAGGGTCATTAGTAATAGGGAAATTTAAGCCACATGTGAGCATCCGGGCTGAAGAGACACTTTTATTGTACATAAAGACGCACACAAATAGGAACACAGAAAAGTGTCATACTGATATACATGGCATTGCCAATATGATATATTGAAAAGTGTCATACTGATATACATGGCATTGCCAATATGTCAGAGAAATGTGCATGACTCCAGTTGGCATTAGCAAGTCTCTTAAAGCATAAGACTGAAACAATGTCTTTCCATTGAATGAATCAACACCAGTTAGAGTACAACATTTAGGATTGAAATCGGTGTGGCCAGGAAAGCAGCACGCTAAATGAACGAGGAGCCAATACGCGAATGGCACAGTTAGTCGTGTATCATCTTAATCGTGGGAGATGTTCATGTCTCTCCACACATCTCGGTCCTTGACTTTATGAATTAATTCTTGTGATGAAGTTCCTTCTTGCCGCGGTCTTTGGTCATCCAGCACCGCATCTCTCGGTCTGCCTCTGCCTACTGGCCATAGTGTTCTGGTTCACCTCTGCATATGATAATCCTCCATGCTACCGTCTCAGTCCATCCAGCATCATTTCTCTTGGTCTGCCTCTTTTCACACTGATCTTTCCATTTGCCATGATGTTTTCCAATACCTCTCGTTACATGACTGAATATTGTTATTTTTGTTTTTTTATTTTAGTTGCATGTAATGTTATAGTGATAGTACCCCCATTATTAATTATTCTTTCAGTCCAGTCTCTGTAAGTTGATAGATTTATTGCGGAGGAGATCGGAGCACTTATGAACATGTCCGGAGTGAAATGACAATAAGCAGAACTGAACTTGGAACACGTGGTTAAGTTAATATTCTCCATGACCAAACGGCAGACGTGCGCTGATACGACATGTACGACCGCGTTTGCTTTCCATAGAAAACTTAAGTACTCGCGTTATGAGACTGGGTGTGATTCTCAGGTGATGATGAGCAGGTTTACAAATGAAATAAACAACAATGGGACACATCAGTTATCAGTTATCAGTTATCAGTTGGGGTCTTCACTGCACTCCGGACAGGTCCATAGGTGCACAGATCCTCCCCCCAGCATATGCATCAGCGTCCGGTGGCTAATAGTGCCAGTTCTGTGTTGATTGACGAGGCCCCTCGTTTTCCCGATGTACCTCTCGTGTCTGGCCGTGCCAATTCTTACTCCCCAAAGGGACACATGTTGAGGCTTAGTAGTATATGATGCGAGTCCCCATACTTTTAGAACCCAAACGGCACTAGATTGTGACATAGTCAATATCACATTGACCGACTTTACTTCCCACGAGGTTTCCTGGTGCACACTGTAGGCTGGGTAGACCTTTGAGTCATAATCAACGAACAACAGCAGGACTTTGATGGGGATCCAAACAAACAGCTACCCAGCCGGGAGACTGAGCTACCGCGACAACAATGATTAAGGTTTAGACGTTAGACTCATCAGTATCTCTCTTTACCTCCGCAGAGAATATTTTGGTAAAAAGACAGCTAAATGTGGATTAACCATGGTCTTCGCTGTGATGATGCCTGCCGAGGACCGCAAACTTTGTACTCTGCGCGACCGCACGAGAGTCAACGTAATTCTCCATGATAAAAGTAGATAGTCAGCACCCACATCATGCTGATTGGTCGATACAAATATGGATCTAGCACACACTACGCCTTAAGTCATACACAAAGAGCTTTTACTAACTGACTCAGATTTTTTTTTTCTAGTAGACGAGTGCACTAGCGCTTTGCCAAAAACTAACTACAAATTGCCTTGTTTCCGGAATGGTGGCCTTCAAGTTTTACGTGAAACGCGCACATACAAACAATCACACACGCAACATACATGCTCACATACATGCTCAATGAGGAAGAAAGGAGGAAATCAGCTACACCAACTACTCCGTTTAATCAAGAATGGATCATCAAAATTAAGTTGAACCCTAAATTAGTGGCAATTTTGCCCAAGCTTTCCCCCTCTATTTGACTTTGATAACGGAAATTCGAAACATGACTGGTTACGTCCCTTTGCGGTTGTTTCTCCCCCCCCCCCCTTTTTCTTTTTTAAAGTTACGAATTCTACAGGAAATTTAAAATAAGAGAAACCCCGGAGCAGAGGGCATTTTCCCCTTTCAAGTACCAAAACACTACCATGCCTCCCTCGCCCTCTTCCCCCGGATACCCACTTTCCCCTCCTCGCGCCAGGGAAAACGAGAGCGCCCGTCTCGGGAAATTGCCTGCAACCTCCACTGTCGGGGTGATTGGACAACAAAATTCATTTAATGGCCAGAACTTCAAAGGTCTTTGAAATTATGCACATTACGATATACAGCCTTTGATGAAGTTTGGGCATAGTTTACTTAAAAATTAAGCGAAACTAGAGAAGGAAGAGGGACGGGATGGGTAGGGTTCAACGGGTGGGGTGGAACGGGGTGTGAGTGGAGAGAAAGAGGAAAAGGGAGGGGAGGCAGTTTTAATAGGAACAAGAACGGAAGTGATATTAAAATAGAGGATTCGGAGAATAAAGAAACGAGGCGAAAGTGCCGACCAATTGTAAAGAGTGCTAAATGGTTACGGTTTGACGTCAGAGGGGTGTGTGGCTGACGGGTTAGAGTGCAAGTCGTATGTGGCGTGGGACGTAGTTCTTTTCCAGGTTTTTTTTTTTTTTTTTTTATATTTGGGGGTGGAATAAACATTCTAGCATGTATGCGCCGCGAACCGTCCCGAGTGCTGTTGGTAATAGTGATAACACTGCAATGATCGTTTGTGAAAGTACATCCGGCATAAAGGAGGGAGATAGGTGGAGAGGGAGGAGAAGACAGATAGAGCGAGGGAACGGGAGAGATAGGATGAGGGCGCAGGCGAGTCAAAGAGAGTGAGAAGATAGGGAGGAGAGAAGAAGATAGCGACTCAGAGGAAGTGAGCGGGAGAGATAGAGAGTGAAAGTAAGGGAGAAACATAAAAAGGGGGACAGGGCTACAGATAAATATAGAGGGAGAGAGCAGGAGAAACAGAGCAAGAATAAACAGGAAGAGACAGAGAAAGGGAGAGAGACGAAGACAGATTTAGAGCGAGGGAATGGTGGATAGAGAGACAGTGCGAGATAGAAAGCATATCTGTTTCTCCCTCACTTTCACTCTGTCTCTCTCGCTCACCCCATCTTAGTCTCTATCCTCCTCTCTTCTTCTTCCTATCTTCTCACTCACTCTGTTTAGGTGTGTGTATATATATATATATATATATATATATATATATATATAGAGAGAGAGAGAGAGAGGCAAATAGACGTGGAGAGAGACAACGAGGGAGATACGTAGAACGAGAGAAGCAGATGCGACGTAGTCAATATCACTTGAGTGGACTTTATGGCCCAGAAGTCTACTAAATCAGTAATGTATATCAGTGAGCTGGGGGAGGAGGTAGAGAGAAATCAAATCAAATCAAATCAACTTTATTAGGGTCACAAATTGGGCGCGCAGGCTCTTCTTACATTCGGCCCTTCCAATGACTCGTCTTTCGTTCATCAAGAGCATTATACATTTACATATGAAGAAAAATAAACATTGTGAAATGAATGTTGTAAACATAAACAAGGCTAATTACCATGTTATGAAGCCCATCTCCCACCTATCCATACATCACCCCACCCACACAACACTCCCACCTACACACACACACGCGCACCAAGGGACGCATACACACCCCCACCTACCCACACACACGCACACCAAGGGAGACATACATACCCCACCAACCGACCCATCTCCCTCCCGCACATCCCCCACCCACACACACTGCCCTCACCTGATCCCCCAACCAAAACACACTCGCCACCCACAAACATTCCCCCACCAACCCACACATCCCACGCCCATCCACATCCTAACCCACACATCCTCTCCCCACCCACACCTCAAACCACCCATCCCCCAGCCACATCTCCATCGACAACATATTCCCCACCCATGTACACAATCCCCCACCAACCCACACATCGCACATCCACTCACACATCCCCAAACCATACACACACATCACCATCAACTGACATTCCCTACCCCCCCCCCCCCCCACACACACACACATCTCCCTAACCACCCATACATCCCCAGTCCACTCACACACACCCCACAACCCACACATACAACTTCCACCCACCCACACATGCCTTAACCTAATCCCCCACCACACAATCCCCCACCCGCACATCACATACACCCCCTACCACGCACTATTCCCAACCCACGCACCACACACACACATATCCCTCACCAACACATCCCCACTTACATACCACACACATATCCCCCACCCAGATACCACACAATATTCCCACCCACACAGATACCCTTACCCATCCACCCCACATACCCCCACTCACACACCACAAAAATCCCCCACACACACACACATACCTCACCCACACAATATCCCCAACCAACACACCACACACCTCTCCCCACCCACACACGCATTCCCTACCCGTCCACCAACACACACTCACTCACGCATACATCCTCTACTACGCACCCACACACCCCACCCCCCAACCAAACATCTCTCGATCACAATACCCCTACCCACACACATCCTCCACCCACTCGCACATCCCACCCCGACACATACAACTCCCTCACCCACCTACACATCCCTAAGCCACTCACACACCCCCACCCACACACACACATCTCCCACCCACACACCCCCACATACTTCCCCCAACCACCACAATCCCCTACTCACCCACACATATACCCCACCCATACGCACATTCCCCGCACCCATCACACGCATCCCCCACACCACACACTATCCTCCACCCATACCACCACAACATACCCTCCACCCATACATCATTCACACATCCCCCACCAACACACCGCACACATATCTCAAACCCACACACCATACACTTCTCACCACCCGCCCTTGCATCCCCAATCCCCCCAACACAATCCCCTACCCACACAACCCCGCCTCCCACACATACTTCCTCAAACCATCCACACATCTCCACCCACATAAACACACATCCCCCGCATCCGTCCCATACACATATCCTCCACTCATACACACATCCCCCACACCCATTCCAACACCCCTACTTTCACCCCCACACATCCATCCACACATCCCACCAACACCCACAAATACCACTACCCACCACAACCCACACACCCCAACCCATCCAAACGCATACCCCCACCCACACACCCCCACCCACACACACATCCTCCACATACACTCACACTTCCTCACATCTAGACACATACAAAATGTCTCACGTTAGTATTGAAACTAGTATGAACAAACTCCCACACTTTACTCACACACATACACTGACACTTGTCACGAGCAGTCTCATAAAAATGTTAAACATGTTGAAAAATGTGTACATAAAATGTATGTGACTGTGGCATAACGCAGCCAACATTATTCATTCATCAACTCATGCCGCAAAAAGAGGAAACAACATTAAAAGAAATTGACTTCACAAACGCAATTGGAGATTGGGACTTAAAACTTAACATCAAAACTGGAACTGAACAAGTGACAAATGACGTGGATTCTTAGAAAGATTTCATCAGACCAAGCTCAGAAAACAATTGGATAGGAAAACCACATGACCGCCTTCGCGCCAGTGCATAAATTAACATATAATACTATTTCATCAGAAATGTTAATAAGCCCGCACTTTTGTCTGAACTCGCTCCATGGACGGATGTGAGAAGAGTGTGTGACCAAAAATTCAATGGGCAAGGCAAAAGTCTGGATCCGAGGTACGTTTGTTAGCCCTTGATTAGACTAAGAACCCGATGTATCAAGTAATGTAAACCCATGTTTGTGATGTCAATTGAAATGTATGATTATTAATTAAAACCTCTGAAATGTAAAAATGCTCGACTGTAGATTCTAACGACGCAAAGCCATTCCCGGGCAGAATATTCTCTTCGATGAAACTACAATCTCTGATATTCTTAGAGATAATTATTAACTTTAAGAAGTGCATTCCACTACTATATTCTATTCTAAACAACTGTGAGAAGTGATGATTCTAAAGCAATCTTGTGCATTTCACCAGAAACATTGTTAAAGATGCACCACTATCTACAGCTGAAAAGACAGTTCGTGTACTAGAACAAGTGCCTTGTTCTAAAACAGACTTATCTATGCCTATTTACAATCTAGAAAGCTGAAAGTGAAATCAATCTTTCCTTTCTCCTTTATCTATAGAATTAATAGGGTTTGGCGAAATAAATATTTATATTTATGTCAAATGTAATTAGATAAGGGCACACATGAATTGCATTACATGAGAAAGTTGTGCTTCGCGGAAAAACCATCACGCGAAGTGAGCTTAACTCATTACTCAACATTAACTTAAAAACACAACACCACTCCACACCACTCATCACCACACAACCCAACACTCAACATCACAACAACAACAGGTAATGGAAGAGAGTTATTAGACACAAGAAGAAGAGGTAGTTAATTGGGAAAACACAGAGAATTATTTATACACATTGTAAACACCATTTAGTGGAAGAAATGTTCTAAATGTATGTCATTTATTTACATGCATCTTGACATATTCTCACTCTTGTCAATGTCTTACTGTACACGTTCACTGACCCCGATCAAATGAGAACTTACATACAGCAGGAACAAGTTGATACAAGGCGTACACCGTGTGATAATCTCTGACCACCCCAACTTAACCCAACACTAGCTCAGAGAGAAAAGGAGGGGAGGGGAACTAGTTCCTACTTCAGGAATTTAGATTTCTTCCGACCTACTTCTTATTTATTGTATTGGTAGGAATGTATATATTTATGCGAATATTCATCAGTGATCTTGGTGGCTACATACCAACAACCACCCAACACATCAGCAAATTAACCACCTAAATCAGACCTGAGGGAGGGAAGCCGAGAGAAAGAGATGAACTACAAGTGAGAGGGAGGATGACTTCGCTATGAGCAGAGCATGGGGAGGCCTTAAGAGGAGCTATACGGGCAGACCTGAAGTGGATCCATCAGTCAATGGACCCTGGCTTACCTAATCCTCCAGTCACCAGGTTACTTTTCTCATAGGTAGAACCCACACCCAATTACAGGAACACTGATATGTTTATGGTTGAGACAACACTATCATACTTAATATGTACAACATCAAAATGTTTACTATGTTTTCACACTTGTTGACATCTCATATATTGATGCTTATTATTGCTTGTCTGGGACAATGGTCCAATGTGCAACTGTTCTATTACTTTGTGTAAATCACAATAGAGATGTATGTACTGACCAGAAGGCTCAGGCCAGTCAATAAATGATTAACATGAATTGACCTTCTGTTAATTTGTCAAGTTCAAACCTATCTGTACCAACAACTTCTTTGTACATCATGTTGTCAAAATCTAATGTGATTGATTATGTGTTTGATGGTTTAAAGATAAATTAACTCATAATGACTTACTGAATGGGGAAATAAAAAGACTCTAGATCTATCAACTGCTCAACATCCATGTTTTCTTCATCTAAATCAGGCTGAGAAAATTCTACAGACTTTCCTCAGATTTGATAAACAATAAGGGGGCTCCAGAGCTATCAGAATCATTGGAGAAGGGGCAGATTCCCAGTTAGTAAATTACCATTCTTACCAGGGCCATAATCTATATATCCTAGACAATACTTAATAGAACGAGGCCTGCAGATAACTCAAGGTTCATATTCTGGGGTTATTGAAGATAGAAGAGGATGGGGCTCTACATCTTTTATTAGAGATGGGGCATGCACTACAGTGATCTCCCACTCCCTTCAAAAATATATGACATATTGTGGGCTAAGTCCTGGATGGTTCCCATATGGTTAACCTTTAAACAATTATATAAAAATACATGAACACAATTATCTTTGGATTTTGAACATTGTTATTTTCTAGAATGTTTAACAGATACCATGTGGGGTATTGATTGACAGCCACATGATATGAATGACATTTATAGATAAATAAGAGTAGGTGACTGATTTTACTCCTGGAGAAGGGGGCCATGTTCAAATAGGCTTATACTTCAGAGAGAGTTGCTCCAGGTGAAATATATAGTGTGTATCTACTCTACCAACACTACTTCTCTTTCAGAGAAGGTGTCTATTCCTGTGGAGTCTGAACTTAACAGCATTTCATCAACCACCGGAAAATCTTATCCGTTGGGAAAACTCTGTCTAATTTCGGATTCTTTTCTTTACTAGGAATTAATTGTGGTTACTTCAGTGCCTGCTGCCTTTGGCTTTTCCAGCATTGACAGACAGACATAACATAGGGTGTTTTTAATATTGCGCATGCTCTGTTGTATCTTTGCAGATCAGGGACTGACAAACTTACGCGGATCAGACTAACTGCAATTATATTGATAGGCAGAGCAAAGCAATAAATTATAGACATGGCGGAAACTGCAAAGTTTAGAGCCCAAATAACAGAAACAGGTAGAGAATGCGGGTTAGATGGCCTTGAGCTAGCTAACTATGTTTCGGATGCATTTGACAAAAGGGAAAGACTGCAGGCTGAATTGACTCTCAAAGAAAAACAGTTTCAAGCAGAATTGGAGGAGAAAGAGAAACGACTACAGGCTGAAATGGAAGATAAGGAGAGAGAGCGTCAACACCAACTGGAGTTGAGGAGAATGGAGATTGAAGTGGAGATCCGGAGGATAGAGAAAGGGAGTGGTCCTACACCCTCAACCTCATCAGGATCGCCAGTGACAGAACCACCTCACGTCTCTCAACTTAATTCAGGAGCTATGTCATTTCCTCTGGAACCCTTTAATGAACAGACTGACCACATCGAAGGATTTTATCACGCTTCGAGGCAATGGCTGTCAGCTGTGGGCTTGAAGAAAGTAGATGGGCGACGAAGTTGGCGCAGGCCTTAAGATCCACGGCGTATGAAGTGTTCTCAAGACTCACTAGAGAGGAACAACAGAACTACACAACACTCAAGACGGCACTCTTGAGCCGATTCGAAGTGGATGCCGAATCTTATAAACTCAGGTTCAAAGCCGCAAGGAAGGAATCGGGTGAGAGCTACGCACAACTAGTGGAAAGACTGAAGTCATACATACAAAGATGGACTTGCTTGGGAGGATTTGAGGAAAATTATGAAGGACTCCGTGAAATGATTATCATTGATCAGATCAAGGGGAAAATGCAGAACGAAATGAAGGCATTCCTAACCCAAAACGGGGCTGACCGCCTGGAAACTATAATCATCCTGGCAGAGAGATTTGAGAAATCTCAGAAGGAGATGAGAGGAAAGGGACGTTCGAACAACACCCCCTCTCAAAATAAAACTCCACAGCCAAAAGAGGGTGAAAACACTGTAGCCACCAAGAAAAAGGGGAAATCCCCGAAAAACACTCAAAATTCAGTCCAAACAGCGCCGAGGGAGGACAAACCATTCTGTACCCATTGCAAGATTAGGGGTCACACATTTCAGAGTTGCAGAAAGAAGCCACCTCCACACACAGCGGCATGTTTGGCCAACCGAAAAGAGAAAAAAGTGAGCACTGGTGAAACGTCCAAACAGACACCTCATCAAGACACCTCATCTCGTATTCCGGTTGTGGAATCCATCTTACTAAATGGATTCAAAACGACCTGTTTATATGATACTGGATTATCATATGACTGTGTTGTTTCATCATCCTTAGTTCACCCTGAACAGGTGACAGAGGAAATAGTGGAATTACAGGGACCACTGAAGAGTTCAACAAATATGTCTCTTCCAGTGGCAAAAGTGAACATAGCCTCGCGGTATGTCACTGGGACGATCAAGGCAGCAATCTTGGACGATCCGATATATCCTGTAATCCTCGGCCGTAGATTTATCGTTCTAGGAGAACCTGTTCAACCTGTGGCGATGGCGACCATGACCACTCGATCACAGGCAACAAAAACTCCAGAAACAACTACGCCAATCCCTCGAACGGAGGAACTGAAGAGGGCACAAGAAGCCGACAGCACCTTGGAACCCTGCTTCAGAAAACTGCCAAAATCACATTTACCTCTACGTAAAGGTGATCTGTTCATGAAGTCAGCACTTCTTTACAGAAAAGCAGGACGAGCTGGACAAGAGTTCAATCAACTTGTTGTACCAACTCAATACAGGACTCAGATCTTAGAGATGGGTCACAGTCTACCATTCAGTGGGCACATGGGTATCAACGCTACTACACAGCGGATTACCACTCACTACTTTTGGCCAGGGATGAATTCAGACATACAACGGTTTGTAAAATCATGCCCACAGTGTCAGAAAGTATCACCAAAACACCGGACACCACCGGCAATGTTGGGTGAATCGCCAATCACTGGAATTCCATTTGAGAAAGTGGCAGTAGACATAATCGGACCTCTCTCAGCAACGAAGAGGCGAAACCGATTCATATTAACGCTTGTGGACACAACAACCATGTGGGCCGAAGCAGTTCCTATGCCCAGCTGTGACTCCAAACACGTCGCTGATGCATTATTAGGAATATTCACACGTCTAGGATTCCCATAAAGGATCTTGATGGACAACGGTTCACAGTTTCGTGGTAAGCTCATGGAAGAGACCTTCAGACTTTTTCATGCACGCCATATCTTCAGTTCACCATATCACCCTCAGTCAAATGGACTTGTGGAAAGGTGGAACGGGACATTGATTAGTATCCTGCGCAAAATTGCCCAGGAGAAGACAGAGGATTGGAACTTGTATTTACCCGCAGCTTTATTCGCTTACAGGGAAGTACCCCATCACTCAACAGGTTTTGCTCCAGCCACACTGTTGTTTGGACGACCAATCAAGGGACCACTTGAGGCGTTACTGCGAACATGGACTGATAATACTACAGATGATACAGTCGTGACTGCATCTACATATGTTGCCGAGTTGAAAAATCGTTTACAACACAGTTGGAAACAAGCGAATGTCAATCTACGTCAAGCCAGACGAAGAATTGCTCGTAACTTCAACCGCAAGGCAAAGGATAGAGAGTTAGAGGTAGGAGAGAAGGTGATGTTGCTGCTTCCAACCAGTCAGAATAAGCTGCAAATAGGATGGAGAGGACCTTATGTAGTGACGGAGAAGATCTCACGTACCAACTACAGAATTTCAGTCAAAGGCAAGATGAAAGTATTTCACATAAACCTCTTGAAGAAATATCATGAAAGACCCTCAACCACCGAACCTGCACATCTGATGGCCATGAGTGTGGCTACTGAAGTCGAAGAAGGATCAACAATGGGAGTCGAGTGCCAACTGCAAGCCAAAGAGACCTTTAAGGATGTGGAAATCAATCCCAACTTAACAAAGGATCAGCAAAAGCAGATTAGGGAACTTATGGCAAAATATGCAGAAGTACTTACTGATAAGCCAGGAAGAACTGATTTGGAGGAATTTGACATGAAGTTGAATGACACAGTGCCTGTGCGAGTCAAGACTTACCCAGTTCCTTATGCAAAGCAAAAGACTTTAGAGGAAGAAATACAACAGCTGCTCACCGCAGGAATAATCTCACCATCTGAATCACCTTACAGTGCTAGCGTCGTATTATTGAGAAAGCCAAGTGGAGAACATAGATTGTGCATCGATTATCGACAGCTCAATGCTATAACTGAATTCCAAGCAGAACCTCTGCCTGATCAGAATAAACTCTTCACAGCACTCAACCGAGCTAAGTACTTTACTAGGATTGATCTCAGTAAGGGATATTACCAGATTCCTGTAAAACCGGAAGTTAGACCATGGTTAGCTTTCAGCACGCCTGGAGGACACTATGAGTTCAACGTTCTTCCATTCGGATTAAGTAATGCTCCCAGCGTCTTTACACGTATGATGAGAAAATTACTTGACCCACTACAGCATCCAGACATCAGTCACTTCATGGATGACATCCTGATCGCAACTGAAACATTTGAAGAGCATGTAGAAACCCTGCATCTTTTGTTCAGGCGCCTCAGAGAAACTGGATTGACGGCTAGACCAAAGAAGTGTCAGATAGGATTCCAAGAATTGGACTTTCTAGGTCATAAGATATCTCATGGACTGATAACTCCACAAGAGGGAAATGTGGACAAACTCCAGAGAGCACCTCGTCCAAAAACAAAGAAGGATGTAAGATCATGTCTATCCTTATGTGGATTCTATCAAAAATACATCAAGGACTTCAATACTCTGTCAGCACCTTTAACGGATCTCACCAAAAAGGGGAAACCAGAGAAAGTCACTTGGTCAGCTGACTGTGAGAGAGCTTTCACAGCATTAAAGCAGGCATTAACTGCTCATCCAGTCTTACATCTACCAGACCTCGACCAACCATTCGTGCTGCGCACCGATGCCAGTAACATAGGAATTGGGGCAACGCTGTTGCAGAGAAAGGGAGATGTACCATCAGAGCTATTCCCTGTAGCCTATGCTAGCAGGAAATTGAATGCAGCAGAGAGAAATTACAGTACTATCGAGAGAGAATGTCTTGCGCTCGTATGGAGTGTACAGAAATTTCAAGCATACCTATATGGCAGACACTTCACAGTGCAATGTGACCATCAACCACTCATGTTTCTCGCAGCATCTAAGACTCTGAATGCCCGACTTATGAGGTGGTCGCTGCTTCTTCAACCTTACTCGTTCCAGGTTGAGTATGTTCCTGGGAAAATGAATGTGGGAGCGGACTTCCTGAGTCGACACCCAGTGCCTGATGAACCAGGTCAATCAGAGGCAGAAGAGAATACAAGGGAGGAAAAATGGGAACAACTTGATGACTGAAAATGTTGGAAACATAGTTCCATACCATAGAACAATCTGGAGTGGGGCCATGTGGCATAACGCAGCCAACATTATTCATTCATCAACTCATGCCGCAAAAAGAGGAAACAACATTAAAAGAAATTGACTTCACAAACGCAATTGGAGATTGGGACTTAAAACTTAACATCAAAACTGGAACTGAACAAGTGACAAATGACGTGGATTCTTAGAAAGATTTCATCAGACCAAGCTCAGAAAACAATTGGATAGGAAAACCACATGACCGCCTTCGCGCCAGTGCATAAATTAACATATAATACTATTTCATCAGAAATGTTAATAAGCCCGCACTTTTGTCTGAACTCGCTCCATGGACGGATGTGAGAAGAGTGTGTGACCAAAAATTCAATGGGCAAGGCAAAAGTCTGGATCCGAGGTACGTTTGTTAGCCCTTGATTAGACTAAGAACCCGATGTATCAAGTAATGTAAACCCATGTTTGTGATGTCAATTGAAATGTATGATTATTAATTAAAACCTCTGAAATGTAAAAATGCTCGACTGTAGATTCTAACGACGCAAAGCCATTCCCGGGCAGAATATTCTCTTCGATGAAACTACAATCTCTGATATTCTTAGAGATAATTATTAACTTTAAGAAGTGCATTCCACTACTATATTCTATTCTAAACAACTGTGAGAAGTGATGATTCTAAAGCAATCTTGTGCATTTCACCAGAAACATTGTTAAAGATGCACCACTATCTACAGCTGAAAAGACAGTTCGTGTACTAGAACAAGTGCCTTGTTCTAAAACAGACTTATCTATGCCTATTTACAATCTAGAAAGCTGAAAGTGAAATCAATCTTTCCTTTCTCCTTTATCTATAGAATTAATAGGGTTTGGCGAAATAAATATTTATATTTATGTCAAATGTAATTAGATAAGGGCACACATGAATTGCATTACATGAGAAAGTTGTGCTTCGCGGAAAAACCATCACGCGAAGTGAGCTTAACTCATTACTCAACATTAACTTAAAAACACAACACCACTCCACACCACTCATCACCACACAACCCAACACTCAACATCACAACAACAACAGGTAATGGAAGAGAGTTATTAGACACAAGAAGAAGAGGTAGTTAATTGGGAAAACACAGAGAATTATTTATACACATTGTAAACACCATTTAGTGGAAGAAATGTTCTAAATGTATGTCATTTATTTACATGTATCTTGACATATTCTCACTCTTGTCAATGTCTTACTGTACACGTTCACTGACCCCGGTCAAATGAGAATTTACATACAGCAGGAACAAGTTGATACAAGGCGTACACCGTGTGATAATCTCTGACCACCCCAACTTAACCCAACACTAGCTCAGAGAGAAAAGGAGGGGAGGGGAACTAGTTCCTACTTCAGGAATTTAGATTTCTTCCGACCTACTTCTTATTTATTGTATTGGTAGGAATGTATATATTTATGCGAATATTCATCAGTGATCTTGGTGGCTACATACCAACAACCACCCAACACATCAGCAAATTAACCACCTAAATCAGACCTGAGGGAGGGAAGCCGAGAGAAAGAGATGAACTACAAGTGAGAGGGAGGATGACTTCGCTATGAGCAGAGCATGGGGAGGCCTTCAGAGGAGCTATACGGGCAGACCTGAAGTGGATCCATCAGTCAATTGACCCTGGCTTACCTAATCCTCCAGTCACCAGGTTACTTTTCTCATAGGTAGAACCCACACCCAATTACAGGAACACTGATATGTTTATGGTTGAGACAACACTATCATACTTAATATGTACAACATCAAAATGTTTACTATGTTTTCACACTTGTTGACATCTCATATATTGATGCTTATTATTGCTTGTCTGGGACAATGGTCCAATGTGCAACTGTTCTATTACTTTGTGTAAATCACAATAGAGATGTATGTACTGACCAGAAGGCTCAGGCCAGTCAATAAATGATTAACATGAATTGACCTTCTGTTAATTTGTCAAGTTCAAACCTATCTGTACCAACAACTTCTTTGTACATCATGTTGTCAAAATCTAATGTGATTGATTATGTGTTTGATGGTTTAAAGATAAATTAACTCATAATGACTTACTGAATGGGGAAATAAAAAGACTCTAGATCTATCAACTGCTCAACATCCATGTTTTCTTCATCTAAATCAGGCTGAGAAAATTCTACAGACTTTCCTCAGATTTGATAAACAATAAGGGGGCTCCAGAGCTATCAGAATCATTGGAGAAGGGGCAGATTCCCAGTTAGTAAATTACCATTCTTACCAGGGCCATAATCTATATCTCCTAGACAATACTTAATAGAACGAGGCCTGCAGATAACTCAAGGTTCATATTCTGGGGTTATTGAAGATAGAAGAGGATGGGGCTCTACATCTTTTATTAGAGATGGGGCATGCACTACAGTGATCTCCCACTCCCTTCAAAAATATATGACATATTGTGGGCTAAGTCCTGGATGGTTCCCATATGGTTAACCTTTAAACAATTATATAAAAATACATGAACACAATTATCTTTGGATTTTGAACATTGTTATTTTCTAGAATGTTTAACAGATACCATGTGGGGTATTGATTGACAGCCACATGATATGAATGACATTTATAGATAAATAAGAGTAGGTGACTGATTTTACTCCTGGAGAAGGGGGCCATGTTCAAATAGGCTTATACTTCAGAGAGAGTTGCTCCAGGTGAAATATATAGTGTGTATCTACTCTACCAACACTACTTCTCTTTCAGAGAAGGTGTCTATTCCTGTGGAGTCTGAACTTAACAGCATTTCATCAACCACCGGAAAATCTTATCCGTTGGGAAAACTCTGTCTAATTTCGGATTCTTTTCTTTACTAGGAATTAATTGTGGTTACTTCAGTGCCTGCTGCCTTTGGCTTTTCCAGCATTGACAGACAGACATAACATAGGGTGTTTTTAATATTGCGCATGCTCTGTTGTATCTTTGCAGATCAGGGACTGACAAACTTACGCGGATCAGACTAACTGCAATTATATTGATAGGCAGAGCAAAGCAATAAATTATAGACATGGCGGAAACTGCAAAGTTTAGAGCCCAAATAACAGAAACAGGTAGAGAATGCGGGTTAGATGGCCTTGAGCTAGCTAACTATGTTTCGGATGCATTTGACAAAAGGGAAAGACTGCAGGCTGAATTGACTCTCAAAGAAAAACAGTTTCAAGCAGAATTGGAGGAGAAAGAGAAACGACTACAGGCTGAAATGGAAGATAAGGAGAGAGAGCGTCAACACCAACTGGAGTTGAGGAGAATGGAGATTGAAGTGGAGATCCGGAGGATAGAGAAAGGGAGTGGTCCTACACCCTCAACCTCATCAGGATCGCCAGTGACAGAACCACCTCACGTCTCTCAACTTAATTCAGGAGCTATGTCATTTCCTCTGGAACCCTTTAATGAACAGACTGACCACATCGAAGGATTTTATCACTCTTCGAGGCAATGGCTGTCAGCTGTGGGCTTGAAGAAAGTAGATGGGCGACGAAGTTGGCGCAGGCCTTAAGATCCACGGCGTATGAAGTGTTCTCAAGACTCACTAGAGAGGAACAACAGAACTACACAACACTCAAGACGGCACTCTTGAGCCGATTCGAAGTGGATGCCGAATCTTATAAACTCAGGTTCAAAGCCGCAAGGAAGGAATCGGGTGAGAGCTACGCACAACTAGTGGAAAGACTGAAGTCATACATACAAAGATGGACTTGCTTGGGAGGATTTGAGGAAAATTATGAAGGACTCCGTGAAATGATTATCATTGATCAGATCAAGGGGAAAATGCAGAACGAAATGAAGGCATTCCTAACCCAAAACGGGGCTGACCGCCTGGAAACTATAATCATCCTGGCAGAGAGATTTGAGAAATCTCAGAAGGAGATGAGAGGAAAGGGACGTTCGAACAACACCCCCTCTCAAAATAAAACTCCACAGCCAAAAGAGGGTGAAAACACTGTAGCCACCAAGAAAAAGGGGAAATCCCCGAAAAACACTCAAAATTCAGTCCAAACAGCGCCGAGGGAGGACAAACCATTCTGTACCCATTGCAAGATTAGGGGTCACACATTTCAGAGTTGCAGAAAGAAGCCACCTCCACACACAGCGGCATGTTTGGCCAACCGAAAAGAGAAAAAAGTGAGCACTGGTGAAACGTCCAAACAGACACCTCATCAAGACACCTCATCTCGTATTCCGGTTGTGGAATCCATCTTACTAAATGGATTCAAAACGACCTGTTTATATGATACTGGATTATCATATGACTGTGTTGTTTCATCATCCTTAGTTCACCCTGAACAGGTGACAGAGGAAATAGTGGAATTACAGGGACCACTGAAGAGTTCAACAAATATGTCTCTTCCAGTGGCAAAAGTGAACATAGCCTCGCGGTATGTCACTGGGACGATCAAGGCAGCAATCTTGGACGATCCGATATATCCTGTAATCCTCGGCCGTAGATTTATCGTTCTAGGAGAACCTGTTCAACCTGTGGCGATGGCGACCATGACCACTCGATCACAGGCAACAAAAACTCCAGAAACAACTACGCCAATCCCTCGAACGGAGGAACTGAAGAGGGCACAAGAAGCCGACAGCACCTTGGAACCCTGCTTCAGAAAACTGCCAAAATCACATTTACCTCTACGTAAAGGTGATCTGTTCATGAAGTCAGCACTTCTTTACAGAAAAGCAGGACGAGCTGGACAAGAGTTCAATCAACTTGTTGTACCAACTCAATACAGGACTCAGATCTTAGAGATGGGTCACAGTCTACCATTCAGTGGGCACATGGGTATCAACGCTACTACACAGCGGATTACCACTCACTACTTTTGGCCAGGGATGAATTCAGACATACAACGGTTTGTAAAATCATGCCCACAGTGTCAGAAAGTATCACCAAAACACCGGACACCACCGGCAATGTTGGGTGAATCGCCAATCACTGGAATTCCATTTGAGAAAGTGGCAGTAGACATAATCGGACCTCTCTCAGCAACGAAGAGGCGAAACCGATTCATATTAACGCTTGTGAACACAACAACCATGTGGGCCGAAGCAGTTCCTATGCCCAGCTGTGACTCCAAACACGTCGCTGATGCATTATTAGGAATATTCACACGTCTAGGATTCCCACAAAGGATCTTGATGGACAACGGTTCACAGTTTCGTGGTAAGCTCATGGAAGAGACCTTCAGACTTTTTCATGCACGCCATATCTTCAGTTCACCATATCACCCTCAGTCAAATGGACTTGTGGAAAGGTGGAACGGGACATTGATTAGTATCCTGCGCAAAATTGCCCAGGAGAAGACAGAGGATTGGGACTTGTATTTACCCGCAGCTTTATTCGCTTACAGGGAAGTACCCCATCACTCAACAGGTTTTGCTCCAGCCACACTGTTGTTTGGACGACCAATCAAGGGACCACTTGAGGCGTTACTGCGAACATGGACTGATAATACTACAGATGATACAGTCGTGACTGCATCTACATATGTTGCCGAGTTGAAAAATCGTTTACAACACAGTTGGAAACAAGCGAATGTCAATCTACGTCAAGCCAGACGAAGAATTGCTCGTAACTTCAACCGCAAGGCAAAGGATAGAGAGTTAGAGGTAGGAGAGAAGGTGATGTTGCTGCTTCCAACCAGTCAGAATAAGCTGCAAATAGGATGGAGAGGACCTTATGTAGTGACGGAGAAGATCGCACGTACCAACTACAGAATTTCAGTCAAAGGCAAGATGAAAGTATTTCACATAAACCTCTTGAAGAAATATCATGAAAGACCCTCAACCACCGAACCTGCACATCTGATGGCCATGAGTGTGGCTACTGAAGTCGAAGAAGGATCAACAATGGGAGTCGAGTGCCAACTGCAAGCCAAAGAGACCTTTAAGGATGTGGAAATCAATCCCAACTTAACAAAGGATCAGCAAAAGCAGATTAGGGAACTTATGGCAAAATATGCAGAAGTACTTACTGATAAGCCAGGAAGAACTGATTTGGAGGAATTTGACATGAAGTTGAATGACACAGTGCCTGTGTGAGTCAAGACTTACCCAGTTCCTTATGCAAAGCAAAAGACTTTAGAGGAAGAAATACAACAGCTGCTCACCGCAGGAATAATCTCACCATCTGAATCACCTTACAGTGCTAGCGTCGTATTATTGAGAAAGCCAAGTGGAGAACATAGATTGTGCATCGATTATCGACAGCTCAATGCTATAACTGAATTCCAAGCAGAACCTCTGCCTGATCAGAATAAACTCTTCACAGCACTCAACCGAGCTAAGTACTTTACTAGGATTGATCTCAGTAAGGGATATTACCAGATTCCTGTAAAACCGGAAGTTAGACCATGGTTAGCTTTCAGCACGCCTGGAGGACACTATGAGTTCAACGTTCTTCCATTCGGATTAAGTAATGCTCCCAGCGTCTTTACACGTATGATGAGAAAATTACTTGACCCACTACAGCATCCAGACATCAGTCACTTCATGGATGACATCCTGATCGCAACTGAAACATTTGAAGAGCATGTAGAAACCCTGCATCTTTTGTTCAGGCGCCTCAGAGAAACTGGATTGACGGCTAGACCAAAGAAGTGTCAGATAGGATTCCAAGAATTGGACTTTCTAGGTCATAAGATATCTCATGGACTGATAACTCCACAAGAGGGAAATGTGGACAAACTCCAGAGAGCACCTCGTCCAAAAACAAAGAAGGATGTAAGATCATGTCTATCCTTATGTGGATTCTATCAAAAATACATCAAGGACTTCAATACTCTGTCAGCACCTTTAACGGATCTCACCAAAAAGGGGAAACCAGAGAAAGTCACTTGGTCAGCTGACTGTGAGAGAGCTTTCACAGCATTAAAGCAGGCATTAACTGCTCATCCAGTCTTACATCTACCAGACCTCGACCAACCATTCGTGCTGCGCACCGATGCCAGTAACATAGGAATTGGGGCAACGCTGTTGCAGAGAAAGGGAGATGTACCATCAGAGCTATTCCCTGTAGCCTATGCTAGCAGGAAATTGAATGCAGCAGAGAGAAATTACAGTACTATCGAGAGAGAATGTCTTGCGCTCGTATGGAGTGTACAGAAATTTCAAGCATACCTATATGGCAGACACTTCACAGTGCAATGTGACCATCAACCACTCATGTTTCTCGCAGCATCTAAGACTCTGAATGCCCGACTTATGAGGTGGTCGCTGCTTCTTCAACCTTACTCGTTCCAGGTTGAGTATGTTCCTGGGAAAATGAATGTGGGAGCGGACTTCCTGAGTCGACACCCAGTGCCTGATGAACCAGGTCAATCAGAGGCAGAAGAGAATACAAGGGAGGAAAAATTGGAACAACTTGATGACTGAAAATGTTGGAAACATAGTTCCATACCATAGAACAATCTGGAGTGGGGCCATGTGGCATAACGCAGCCAACATTATTCATTCATCAACTCATGCCGCAAAAAGAGGAAACAACATTAAAAGAAATTGACTTCACAAACGCAATTGGAGATTGGGACTTAAAACTTAACATCAAAACTGGAACTGAACAAGTGACAAATGACGTGGATTCTTAGAAAGATTTCATCAGACCAAGCTCAGAAAACAATTGGATAGGAAAACCACATGACCGCCTTCGCGCCAGTGCATAAATTAACATATATTACTATTTCATCAGAAATGTTAATAAGCCCGCACTTTTGTCTGAACTCGCTCCATGGACGGATGTGAGAAGAGTGTGTGACCAAAAATTCAATGGGCAAGGCAAAAGTCTGGATCCGAGGTACGTTTGTTAGCCCTTGATTAGACTAAGAACCCGATGTATCAAGTAATGTAAACCCATGTTTGTGATGTCAATTGAAATGTATGATTATTAATTAAAACCTCTGAAATGTAAAAATGCTCGACTGTAGATTCTAACGACGCAAAGCCATTCCCGGGCAGAATATTCTCTTCGATGAAACTACAATCTCTGATATTCTTAGAGATAATTATTAACTTTAAGAAGTGCATTCCACTACTATATTCTATTCTAAACAACTGTGAGAAGTGATGATTCTAAAGCAATCTTGTGCATTTCACCAGAAACATTGTTAAAGATGCACCACTATCTACAGCTGAAAAGACAGTTCGTGTACTAGAACAAGTGCCTTGTTCTAAAACAGACTTATCTATGCCTATTTACAATCTAGAAAGCTGAAAGTGAAATCAATCTTTCCTTTCTCCTTTATCTATAGAATTAATAGGGTTTGGCGAAATAAATATTTATATTTATGTCAAATGTAATTAGATAAGGGCACACATGAATTGCATTACATGAGAAAGTTGTGCTTCGCGGAAAAACCATCACGCGAAGTGAGCTTAACTCATTACTCAACATTAACTTAAAAACACAACACCACTCCACACCACTCATCACCACACAACCCAACACTCAACATCACAACAACAACAGGTAATGGAAGAGAGTTATTAGACACAAGAAGAAGAGGTAGTTAATTGGGAAAACACAGAGAATTATTTATACACATTGTAAACACCATTTAGTGGAAGAAATGTTCTAAATGTATGTCATTTATTTACATGCATCTTGACATATTCTCACTCTTGTCAATGTCTTACTGTACACGTTCACTGACCCCGGTCAAATGAGAACTTACATACAGCAGGAACAAGTTGATACAAGGCGTACACCGTGTGATAAACTCTGACCACCCCAACTTAACCCAACACTAGCTCAGAGAGAAAAGGAGGGGAGGGGAACTAGTTCCTACTTCAGGAATTTAAATTTCTTCCGACCTACTTCTTATTTATTGTATTGGTAGGAATGTATATATTTATGCGAATATTCATCAGTGATCTTGGTGGCTACATACCAACAACCACCCAACACATCAGCAAATTAACCACCTAAATCAGACCTGAGGGAGGGAAGCCGAGAGAAGGAGATGAACCACAAGTGAGAGGGAGGATGACTTCGCTATGAGCAGAGCATGGGGAGGCCTTCAGAGGAGCTATACGGGCAGACCTGAAGTGGATCCATCAGTCAATGGACCCTGGCTTACCTAATCCTCCAGTCACCAGGTTACTTTTCTCATAGGTAGAACCCACACCCAATTACAGGAACACTGACATGTTTATGGTTGAGACAACACTATCATACTTAATATGTACAACATCAAAATGTTTACTATGTTTTCACACTTGTTGACATCTCATATATTGATGCTTATTATTGCTTGTCTGGGACAATGGTCCAATGTGCAACTGTTCTATTACTTTGTGTAAATCACAATAGAGATGTATGTACTGACCAGAAGGCTCAGGCCAGTCAATAAATGATTAACATGAATTGACCTTCTGTTAATTTGTCAAGTTCAAACCTATCTGTACCAACAACTTCTTTGTACATCATGTTGTCAAAATCTAATGTGATTGATTATGTGTTTGATGGTTTAAAGATAAATTAACTCATAATGACTTACTGAATGGGGAAATAAAAAGACTCTAGATCTATCAACTGCTCAACATCCATGTTTTCTTCATCTAAATCAGGCTGAGAAAATTCTACAGACTTTCCTCAGATTTGATAAACAATAAGGGGGCTCCAGAGCTATCAGAATCATTGGAGAAGGGGCAGATTCCCAGTTAGTAAATTACCATTCTTACCAGGGCCATAATCTATATATCCTAGACAATACTTAATAGAACGAGGCCTGCAGATAACTCAAGGTTCATATTCTGGGGTTATTGAAGATAGAAGAGGATGGGGCTCTACATCTTTTATTAGAGATGGGGCATGCACTACAGTGATCTCCCACTCCCTTCAAAAAAATATGACAGTGACGTAAAAATAGTGATGCTCTCTCTCTCTCTCTCTCTCTCTCTCTCTCTCTCTCGCTCTCTCTCTCTCACATACACACACATTCACTCTCACACAATCACTCTTCCGCTCATTCATTCACTCTCACGCATTCACTATCCCGCTCATTCACTCATTCATTCTCCCGCTCACTCATTCACTCTCCCGCTCACTCATTCACTCTCCCGCTCACTCATTCATTCTCCCGCTCACTCATTCACTCTCACGCTCACTCGTTCTGTCTCTCATTCACACTGCCTCTCTCACTCAAACTACAATAATGAACATGATTTTATATTATGCATGATAAAATCGTGACCTTCAGAGAGAGACTTTCAGAGAGAGAGATGGGGGGGGGGGGGAGAGGGGGAAGAGAGAAACAGAGAGAGGAAGAGTTGCAGAGAGAGAGAGAGGAGAGTAAGGAGAGAGGGGCAGAAAAAAACGGATAGAGATGCAGAGAATGAGACTGGAAAGAGAGAACTGGAGACATAAGCAGAAAGTGATTGAGGGAGGAGAGACGGGGAAAAAGATAAACAAAGAGGGAAAGTTGCAGAGAGAGAGAGAGAGAGAGAGAGAGAGAGAGGACAGAGAGAGGACAGAGAGGTGAATGGGGGAAGAGAGAAACAGAGGGAGAGTTACCGAGAGAGAGGATAGAGAGGAGAGTGGGGGACGAAAGAAACAGAGGGAGAGTTACCGAGAGAGATGATAGAGAGGCGAGAGGGGGAAGAGAGAAACAGAGGGAGAGTTGCAGAGAGAAAACAGAGGGGACAGAGAGAAACGGAGAGAGAGTTGCAGAGAGAGATATTGGTGAGAGAAATGGAGAGATAAGCAGAGAGTGAGAGATAGGGGAGAGACGGGGGAAAGAGAGAAACCGGAAGGGAGAGTTGTGATGAGAGAGCGGAGAGAGTAGCGGACAGATAACAGATAAAGAGATGGAGAGAGACAGAGAGAGAGGAGGAGAGACTGTGAAAGAGAGAGACAAACAGACAGACAGAGAGAGAGAGACTTAAACCATACGGACACTGAACCAGAACATAAACTGTAGGCAGCAACGCACCGTGCGTTGATCATGGACGTCGGCAACTCCTGACCTTTCGTGACTCATTCTATTCCCATTAATTCATTTGTTACATCATACCTGCTGACGTATGCAGCAGAATTATGCGATATTCGGTTATAACGAAGAACATTACAGACATTCACATCAGGTATGGACTTGGTCGTAACTGATTCATTGCCAAACAAAAAAGTAGGTGTGAACCAAACATGGTACGCAATAAAATGAACAAGTATTATAATGTATATTTCTGTTCACTGGGCATTGAAATTGCGGAAGATCACGAAACAAAACAAACAGCACGGTGTTTCTAGTACAGCAATATATTGCCCTTCTTTCCAACTGGGAGGCAGGGCCGTGGAGCGCTATGATACAGAGAGGCGACCACATTAGACGGCACAGTAAGGGTGCTTCATAAGGGGGCGGCATTTTTAAAGAAATAAAATCATGTAAGGAGCTGCGTTACATCATACTGAGATAATTTACCGCACGGTACTGATGGGAGGCCACATTTGGTGATGTGTTTATTATCCTCAAGCGCTGAATCAGTTATATCATTGAGGTCTGGAAGAGTGGTTCCTACAGTGGGTGGTACCACTCAGAGTAGGTGGATGGAAGAGTCAAGGGCAAGATGGGGGTGACAGGCTTAGCAAATAAAAAGAAAGGGTTTAACATGTAAATAAGATAAAGAAGATTAGGTGCTGGGAAGGGGGTGACATCCAAAGAAAAGGAGAAGGGGAGTGAATTTGCAGATATTTCGTAGGATGATTTGATGTGTGTGTTTGTGTGAGTATGTATGGGTATACTAGGGGTGTGGTCAAGATGATAAGGGGGTGACATTTTTATAATGTTTGGGAACCGTTAGCTAGCGTCAGGTTATCCAACCCAAAGACTGGTGTGCACTTTCTGAAAATAGCATTGCTCTGTTAACTGCGTCAGAAGAAAAGGTGGTAGTTTCCCCTTACTTTCCGCATCTACGAAGATTGTTTGTGACCTCTGATTTGACACAAATTTAATAGTGTCCTGATAATTAAGTGTCCTGCACTGCTAATGTAAAGAGTTGTCCACTTATTGTTGTTGTCCACTTATTGTGGTTATCCACTTATTGGTGTTGTCCACTTATTGTGGTTATCCACTTATTGGTGTTGTCCACTTATTGTTGTTATCCACTTATTGGTGTTGTCCACTTATTGTTGTCCACTTATTGTTGTTGTCCACTTATTGTTATTGTCCACTTATTGTTGTTGTCCACTTATTGTTGTTGTCCTCTTATTGTTGTTGTCCATTTATTGTTGTTGTCAGTTTATTGTTGTTGTCCACTTATTGCTGTTGTCCACTTATTGTTGTTGTCCACTTATTGTTGTTGTCCGTTTATTGTTGTTGTCCGTTCATTGTTGTTGTCCGTTTATTGTTGTTTTCTAGTTATTGTTTTTGTCCAATGCGTTTACTACACTTGTGCGACGCACGTCGTCGACATCAAGGACTTTCCTTCGATCGAACTGAGGTCATGATGTGATTTATCTCCATTGGGTTTAGCCGATTTATTGTCGACGGCTCGCTCCTCTGTCGCGTCTCCATCTTGAAGTGGCAGAGGCTTGCGTCTTTCAATGGTCCCAGAAAGGGGTCTCTGTTACAAGGTTATCAAACCGCCTGTCTCGGCCTCGCAGGTCGTGGCGAAGTAGACAAACCTCCTGTTTCGGCTTCCGACGGTCGTGGCGAAGTGGACAACCCGCATGTCTTGGCAGCCGACGGTCGTGGCGAAGTGGATAACTCACCTGTCTCGGTCACCGAAGGTCGTGACAACCCTCCTATCTTTGTCCCCTGAAGGTCATAGTGAAGTGGACAATCCAAATGTCTCGGCCCCTGAAAGTCGTGGTGAAGTGGACAACCCGCATGTCTCAATTTGTGAACGTCGTGGCGAAGTGGACAACCCGCATATTTTAACCTCCGAAGGTGGTGGCGAAGTGGACAACCCGCCTGTCTCGAGCTACATAGATCATAGGTTCGTTTTCAAACTCCGCATTTCGGTCCAGGGATGCAATTTTTTCGCAGGCACGTGGGTATCGTCGCTGAAGCTACTGAGTTCGTGCTCTGTGCGACGCTTTCGATAGGCCGCTCTGTGGAAAAAAAACCGATCCATGTGGGATTTCACATGGTGGAATGATTTCGATCCTTTTCAGTTAAACCCTTTAATTACCCCAAGAGCTATGCTGACGGTAGCGTAGCTACTGATAATTCCCTAAGTCGGACAGTTCTAGGGGTAGGGACCAGACGAAGTGGGACACAAACTCGCTGCCTTGTAGTTAGACTGGGGAGGGTTAAAGAAATAGAACGCAAACTAGAAATTGTGCTTGTCGAAACCCATTGTACTAACCCGGAGACTTGACCAAACAGTGCACAGTAACTCGCTTTACGATGACGTCCATCGCGAGCTTTATTTACTGATATCTTCCTCTTCTTTCGTTGCATGAAATTTGCCTATATTTGTAATCATGTCTTTTGTATGAATCGCACTGTATTTTTTGGTTCACCCAGTGGTCCATAGAGTGTATCTTCTGTTGTTTCTCTAGGCCAGAAGGTCTGCCAAGATATGTCGCATTTAGGGCAGTCTTGGAATTATGTTATCTGCTGACTGTGGCGTTAACCTCATGTGCATATGGCTGATTCACCAATCTTGAATTGCGTATTTTGTATCATACGATCACCAGAGTCGTGGATCAACTCCGTATTCTTGTCTCGACCACAGAAACCACATTTCCACTGGAATTAGATGTTTTTTTCAGCTTGTCTGCTTATTATTCACGTTTCACATCCATACAAAAGTATACAGGTTCGTTGTAGCACTTCAACACTCTTTTTCTCCTCTGTGCGTGTGTGTTTGTGTGCGTGCGCGCGTGTGTGTGTGTTTGTATACATGTGGTATCAGAGGTGACTGTCATGTCAGAACACCAAAGACCCAACTCTTATGCGGCTAGCATTAATAGTCTCAACAATAAAGACTAGAATTAAGCGTTGGCTATCGGCGAGTACATACTGAACAAGCTTTTGGCGCAATTGCACATAATATAAGAGCAGATAATCGACTCCACTCTCAGCTGTGCTATCTCCGGGTTCAGTTCGTGACAATTAGAAAACTGATACTTGCACCGAACATTGCCAAAGTGGACGTCATGAAAATAGACAGAAGGGTGCGGTTGGCATTTATGTGGAATTGTTGATTACGATCAGGCGACAATCAGGCGACGATCAATGACGTAACACTGAACGTTGATGATAAAGATAGCAACGAAGAGAAACGTATGTGAGAACGATACAGATGTAACCGGTACGGTTGCCCTACCTGCTAGACGCTTTCTAAACAGTGCAATGACACTAGACATGTTTGCTTCTCGTTTCTTTCTTTGCGTTCAATAGTTTTGAACTTAAACGTAGTCCATACACGTGATTTTACTAATGTTGCAATGGACTGATTTTGCGTGTGGATGAGCTTTCTCTTTAACCAGTGCCCCTCAACATCAGGCGAACCCACTCCGACTTCTGCGGTGCTTGTCACTAATTTATTATGGCTATTTCTGACACGACTGCCGATCATGACTTGCTTGTTTCCATCATGCTATGCCAATGAGATGACGGATCCTCTAGAGCAGTGATTCTCAACCGGTGGGGAATTTCCCCCCCCCTCCCCAGGGGGGAATTTTAGGGTTTCCAGGGGGTGGGGGGAATTAAGATTATTTCAAGATTGTGTTAATCCATCCATCATGTGCCATGCCGGTAAGCGTGGGCGGTCATGTTCTGCCATCTCACCCGATCACCAGAGTCGTGGATCAGCTCCGTGTTTCTGTCTCGACTATGCCACAAGGCCAAGCCATCCAGGTACTTGCTTCTAGGTCTTCCCCTTGGTCTGTTCCCCTCGATCTTACCAGTTGTCACCAAATTCTCCAATCCATTCCTTCTCATAACATGTCCAAAAAATTTTGACTGTCTACGTCTAATTTCTCTAATCAATTTACGATCTTCATTTGTTTCTTGAAGGACTTGTTCATTGGTCTTTCCATGGTATTCTTTGCATTTTCCTCAGAAACCACATCTCTACAGCCATCAGATGTTTTTCAGCCTGACTGCTCATTGTCCACGCTTCACATCCATACAAAAGTACAGGCTCAATGTAGCATCTCAACACTCTCTTTCTCGTTTCAATTGACATCTTTTTATTGGTCAATATGTTTTTCATCTTGCTAAAGGCTACTTTTGCCATGGCGATTCTTGTTCTAATCTCTTCAAGGCATCTCCCATCAGATGTTATTACTGTTCCGAGATAATTGTACCTGCTCACTTGTTGAAGAATATTCCCATTTACTTGTATATTACATTGTGGTATTTCGTCCTTCCTAGTGACGACCATAATCTGTGTCTTTTTACAATTTAATTCTAACCCTAGTTGTTCACTGTGTGTCACAATCGCATCTACTAAATTTTGCAGGTCCTGTTCATTGTCTGCAATCAAGACTGTATCATCTGCATATCTAATGTTATTGATGCATGTTAATACAAGAACCGATTACTTGATATTGTTTTTCCCTTGATACTTTACAGTTCTGTACGTCTCACCCTTCTAAAATTCATTTTGTAAAGTAAGTAGACCCACGAATCACGTTTTATGTGGACGTCTAGACTTGTTTTAGTATGTGCTATTAAATTTAGCTTCCTTTATTACGTATACTGTGTAAAGAGGGGGATTTTTAGGTAGGAAATACGAAAGGGGGGGGGGGGTGACGTTCTGAAAATATGGTGAAGGGGGGCACGGGCCAAATTTTTAGGTAGGAAATACGAAGAGGGGGGGGGGGGAAATGGCGTTCTGAAAATATGGTGAAGGGGGGTACGGGCCAAATATTTAGGTAGGAAATACGAAGGGGGGGGGGGGGTGAATGACGTTCTGAAAATATGGTGAAGGAGGCCACGGGCAAAAAAGGTTGAGAACCACTGCTCTAGAGATTATTATGTTGTGTTGGTTGGTTAGGTAGTTAGTTACTCACTTAGTTAGTTGATTGGTAGTTAGATAGTTAGTTAGTTAGATACTCGGTTAGTTAGCTGGGTGGTTGCTTGGCTGGTTGATTTGCTGTTTGGTTGGTTGGTTTTGTTAGATGGATGGGGGAAGAGGGTAGGTAGATCGGTCGTTTAGTTAGTTAGTTACTTGCTTAGTAAGTGAATTGCTTAGTTAGTTAGTTAGTTAGTTAGTTAGTTAGTTAGTTAGTTAGTTAGTTAGTTAGCTAGCTAGTCACAGATCATCCTCACCGCACATCGAAAGATTAGTCCATAAGTGCTCAGACCCCCCCCCCCCCTCCCCTCAGAATCTTCCTCAGCGTGATGCGACTGACGACACCAGCTCTGTCTTGGTTGACGACTATTCTGTGACCTGCGCACGACCCCGTTTGTGTATTCAAACTGACTCGCGAAAAGATGAAAAGGAGGAATAAATTAATCGGGAAGAAAAAACAGTTGTAATGGTGGTGGCTGTGTAGATCTTCAGTGATTGGAAAAGTTGTGCAGAAAGAAAGAAGATAGAAGGTGAATCAGGAATAGAACAATGGTAGATTAAATGTCATAGAGCTTGAGAAGGAGAATAGGAATAGAACAACAGTAGCCCCGGGAAGGTTAACCCGGTCAACAAATGCCCGCAGAAGTCGGATGTGTCGGCCTAACGGCACAAGAACGCAGCTCTGCTGTAAACAGGCACAACGCAATCACGTCCGGAAGAAAAAAAAGTCCGGATGAACGCAGAAGAAGAAGAAGAACAACAGTAGATTAAATGTCATAGAGATTGAGAAAGAGAATAGAACAATGGTAGATTAAACATAACAAGAATATAACATGAGAAGAAGGAATAGAATAACATAGGATTGAAAATAGTAGGAAGATAGAATGAGAAAGATAAAGAGGAATAAGATAACAGAAGATGTGATAGGGAGAAGACGGAGACCGATGCTTCACACATCAGTGAATGCAATGTGATAGGCGTATAGAATAAGGGGACCAAGGAATATGACAACGACAGATTAAATGTGATAGGAATATAGAATGGGAAGGAAAATGAGGAACAGGACAACAGTAGATCAAATGTAAAACGACCGAAGATTAATAAACCATTACATAAGATGTACTAGATTCATAGAATTAGAAGAACGAAGAATAAAACAGCAGATCATGATATGTGATAGATATATAGAATTAGAAGAATGAGGAATAAGACAGCAGATCATGACTTATGATAGGATTACTGGAGAATATGACAGGAAATAAGAAAACTGTTGATGAAATGTACTATAGACTGTAGGTCAATTTAATGGAGTCTAATAGATGTATAGAACTGGAAGAACAACAAGGAATAAGACAGCAGTAGTTGAAATATGACAGGAATTATGAATGAGAGGATAAACAAGAATAGGATAACAGTAGATTAAATGCTACGAGAATAGAAGCTTAAAGGAAAGAAAAATATGACAAGAGGAGATGAAATGTGATAGGCAAATTGTACGAGACTAGTGTAGAATATAATAACAGAAATAAATACAAATGGGATATAGAACGAACGAACTTTATGTTCAAAGGGTCACAAATTGGGCACGCAGGCTAGTCTTACATTTGGCCCTTCTAATCACTCATCTTTCGTACATCAGTTATCTATTATGCATGTTACATTCACATAAAGGGAAAAAACATTGACAAATGAATATTGTAAACATAAACAATGCATATTACCAGGTTATAAGACAGGCATGCAGCCAGATACACATACATACGCACATGCATAAACACATACATAGCATTTCATTGCTCATTCTCAATAAACTACTCACACAAGTGACGTCAATAATAAGGAGAAGAAGGCACAGGAGGAGGAGACGAAGAAGAGGAGGAAGGGAGAAGAAGAAGAAGAAGAAGAAGAAGAAGAAGAAGAAGAAGAAGAAGAAGAAGAAGAAGAACGAATGAACGAATGAACGAATGAACGAATGAACGAATGAACGAATGAACGAATGAACGAACGAACGAACTTTATTTCAAAGGGTCACATATTGGGCATGCAGGCCCGTCTTACATTCTTCCCTTCCAATCACTTGTCATGAATACATCAATTATCTATTGTGCGTGTTACATTCACACACACACACACACACACACACACACACACACACACACACACACACACACACACACACACACACATTTACAGACACTCATATATGAAGAAGAAGAAGAAGAAGAAGAACAAAAACAAGAACAAGAAGGAGGCGCAGAGGAGGAGTAGGGAAGGAGAAGAAAAAGGAGGAGGAGGTGAAGAAGGCGACGAAGACGGTGATTACTGATTACAATGCTTTAGAAGATAACGAATTGTCATCTTTAGTTTTGTCCACCCCATCCCCTCCGTTGTTTTCCCTCCCGCGCGCATCAGCAGTCACACAAAGACCGGCATGATTCTGTAGAGCAGACATTTACAAACAGACGTGAATTTAACAACCAAGGCGACCCCGCTACAGCTTTCGATATCAACAGAATGAAATCACCCTGCAGAAGGGGAGTTTGCAGGACTTGTCAGTCTATCCCTCCCAACTCAACCCGCAGCCACTAGACCGCCCATGCGAGCTCATCTGTGATCGATCTTGCGTGAAGAAGAGGCCAGGAGGAACGAGAGGGAGGCTGTCTCAAATCATGCATGCTCATGAGCCCAGAGGAGCACAAGCTGGTAGAAAATTGAAAGGCGTGTGCGTGGGTTATTTCATACATTTTCCCAATGTCATGAATTTCCATCCGCAAGGGCGATTATTAGTCTCGTTCAACGCATCAATGCTGGGTTCTCGTTCTTAGACCGGTGAATCTATATTTTACTTTTTTTTTCTGCTGATAAAAATTTATTCAATTTTAGTGCAAATGTAGGTCGACAGTTTAGATTCGATCTGTTTTGGGTTAATAAAGGTTTATTGTATTGGCAAATAGAGAATATAACTAAATAAATAACAACCAATTGCAAAAGATCAATAAACAAACAATGCGTTTATTTAACCATATCTATAGACAACGTTGCCGGCTTCCTGGCCTAGATGTAAGCGACTTTTCTCCGTAATCTCGTATACTCTCGTAAGTAACGTGACGACGGTGAGAATCAGCAGTGGTTCGAATCGCGTCGGTAACTTACAGTGTATGTGAGTCGGCCGCTCAGAAAGCAATGGCAAACTACTGAGCGTAATCTTGTCAAGAAATCAACAATCAGCTGAAAGATGCTGATGTTGACAGCGATGTCCTGTAAAGGATATGCAAAACATAGTCTACGTTGGATCACAATGTTAGTGATGTTTTGGTTTCGTTGATGAGAAAACTGTTCTTACAATAGTGTACTTTTTCACACCTGCCACTGCAAGGTTTATATAGCCGAATGTTATGTTCTGTTATGTTATCACGATTAACTTCTCCATATAGCTGAATGTTATGTTATGTTATGTTATGTCTTGTTATGTTATGTTATGTTATGTTATGTTATCACGACCGACATCCTAATACAGCCGTGTTATGCTATCACGATCGACATCCCCATATAGCCGAATGTTATGTTACGTTACCACGATCAACATCCTCATTTAGCTAAGATGTATCATGTAAAGAGTTAGGAAGAAAATGCAACTCGAAATAGGAGAAGAACAATGTGGGTTTGTAGAAGGCAAGGGTACAGTAAATGTTGTGTACATACTGAGAACTGTAATTGTACGTACTATAGATATAAATAAAGGCTTTTGATAGAGTTAGACATGTCAACATGATAGAGATGCTTGCAGATCTACAAATTGATGGGAAAGACCTTAGACTTGTAAAAAACATATATTGGTAACAACAAGCTGCCATCAGAATTGATAATAAAGTAGGTTAATATCAGCCTATTAAGAGAGGTGTGAGACAGGGATGTGTAATGTCTCCAGATATGTTTTCCCTGTACAGTAAAACTATTTTCAGAAATGTACAAGATATGAAAGGAATCATTATTGGAGGAAGAAACATCAATAACATTAGATATGCAGATGATACAGTCTTGATTGCAGACAATGAACAGGATCTACATCATTTAGTAGATGCGGTTGTTACACACAGTGAACAACTAGGGTTAGAATTAAATTGTAAGAAGACAGATTATGGTCGTCACTAGGAAAAACGAAATACCACAATGTAATATACAAGTAAATGAGCATATTCTTAAATAAGTAAATCAGTACAATTATCTCGGAACAGTCATAACATCTGATGGGAGATGCCTTTAAGAGATTAGAACAAGAATTACCATGGCGAAGGTAGGCTTTTGCAAGATGAAAAATATACTGACCAATAACAAGATGTCAGTTGCTACATAGAACCTGTACTTTTGAAATGGATGTGAAGCGTGGACAATGAGCAGTCAAGCTGAAAAATATCTGATGGCTGTGGAAATGTGGTTTCTGAGGAAAATGCAAAGAATACAATGAACAGACCAATACAGACAAATACCAATGAACAAGTCCTTCAAGAAACAAATGAAGATCGTAAACTGATTAGAGACATTAGACGTAGACAGTTAAAATTGTCTGGGCATATTATGAGAAGAAATTAATTGGAGAACTTGGTGACAACTGGCAAGATCGAAGGGAAGAGACCAAGGGGAAGACCGAGAAGTAAATATCTGGATGGCTTGGCCACTTGGCATAGTCGAGACAGAAACAAGGTGCTGATCCACGACTCTTGTGATCGAGTGAGATGGCAAAACATGACCGCCCGCGCTTACCGGCATGGCACATGATGGATGGATGGGCCATGGACAGACAGAAAAACCAACGACCAAGTCCTACAAGAATCACATGAAAATTGTAAATTGATTAAAGAAATTAGACGTAGACAGTCAAAATGTTTTGGACATGTTACGAGAAGAAATAAATCGGAGAACTTGGTGACAACTGGCAAGATCAAGGGGAAGACAGAGAAGTAAATACCTGGATGGCTTGACCACGTGGCATTGTCAAGGCAAGAACACTGAGCTGAGTCACGACTCTAGTGATCGAGTGAAATGGCGAATCATGACCGCGCACGCTTGATGGATGGATGGGATGTGTTATGTTATTACGATTATTATCCCCGTATAGTCGAATGTTATGTTATCTTATCACGATCAACATCCTCATTTAGCCGAATGTTGTGTTATGTTATCAAGATCGACATCCCCATATGGTCGAATGTTATGTTATGTTCTGTTGTCACGATCGACATTCCTATATATCTGAATGTTGTGTTATGTTCTGTTATCATGATCGGCATCCCTATATAGCTAGAATCACAGCATTATACCAACGTGTGTGTACTAAGTGATTCAATGAGCATGATTCCGAAGGTCGAAGCTGGATCTGTACGTAGACAGTGGACTGAGTCGCTGCGGAAGTCTGTTGTCCGTAAAGTAACCTTCATCTTTGTCCGGGGACATGCGGGAGTCGAGGGAAATGAACGAGCCAGACACGAGAGGTACATCGGGAAAACGAGGTGCCTCGTTAACCAACACATAACTGGCACTATTAGCCACCGAACGCTGATGCTTATGCTGGGGGGAGGATCTGAGCACCTATAGACCTGTCCGGAGTGCAATGAAGATACCCCAACTGATAACTGATAGCTGATCCCTATATAGCCGAATGCTAGGGTTTGCGCTGTTTCTGATTTAGATGTATGCAAACTATTCATTGATACTGTTGTGTTTATAAGCTGTAGTGTTTATATGATGCAGTGTTTATATGCTGTAGTGGTGTAGTGTTTATATACTGTAGTGATTATATGCTGCCGTGTTTATATACTGCATTGTTTATATGCTGTAGTGTTTATATGTTGTAGTGTTTATATGTTGTAGTGTTTATATACTGTAGTGATCATATGGTGTAGTGTTTATATGTTGTAGTGTTTATATGTTGTAGTGTTTATATGCTGCCGTGTTTATATGTTGTAGTGTTTATATGATGTAGTGTTTATATGCTGTAGTGTTTATATGTTGTAGTGTTTATATGCTGTAGTGTTTATATGTTGTAGTGTTTATATGTTGTAGTGTTTATATGTTGTAGTGTTTATATGTTGTAGTGTTTATATGTTGTAGTGTTTATATGTTGTAGTATTTATATGCTGTAGTTTAGTTTAGTCGTTGGATCAACATAACGGCACACGGTTTAACCCATAAGTGCTCCGTTCACCTCCTAACTCAAACCTGAGTCTGGAGAAACTCAGCTCAATGCACGAACTCCGTAGCACCGGCTAGGATCCTGAAATACTTTGGGTAGATTTTTAACTCGAAATTTTGCCCGGGCAGCGCCGTTAGGCTACTCTTGTTCGATTTCCAACTTCCAAAGGATTTTTTACGTGCGCAACAATACACACGGGCGTCCGATCTCACTACCCAGAGACCAGGGGAAATTCTATTACTGGAAGTCCAGGTGGATTTTTTAAATAAATCCCGGTCCTCACCGGGGCCTGAACCCAGGACCTCCAGCACTCAAGGCGGACACCATACCTCGAGACCACTCAGCCCCCTTATATGCTGTAGTATTTATATAGTATAGTGTTTACACTCTGCATGTTTTACACGATGTAGTGTTCATATATTTTGGTGTCTATATAGCTTAGTATTTATATGGTGTAGTCTATATAGGCTCGTATGCAGCAATTTTCATATAAGACCTCCAGCACTCAAGGCGGACACCATACCTCGAGACCACTCAGCCCCCTTATATGCTGTAGTATTTATATAGTAAAGTGTTTACACTCTGCATGTTTTACACGATGTAGTGTTCATATATTTAGGTGTCTATATAGCTTAGTATTTATATGGTGTAGTCTATATAGGCTCGTATGCAGCAATTTTCATATATTGTAGTATGTGTATGTTGTAGTATTTATATGTTGTAATATTCTTACACTTTAAAGTGTCAAGACTATTGCATTTATATGTTTTAGTATTATTATGCTGTAGTGTTTATACGGTGTGATGTTACATGGTGAATTATTTACTTTATGTAGTGTTTACTTGCTGTAAAGTATACACACTGTAGTGTTTATATTTGCATTTTATATGCTGTATAGTGCACATGTTGCTGTGTTTATATGTTGTTGTTTTAAATGATGTAGCAATTCTATACTTAGTGTTTACATATGTTTGTGTTTATGTGGTGTTGTTTTTATATGCTGATGTATTCATAAGCTTTAATGTTTGCATTTTGTAATGGTTACATATCGTAATGTTTACATATTGTAATTACATGTTGTAATGCTTACATGTTATAGTATTTGCATGCTGTAATGTTTAAATGTTATTATGTTTGCAGGTAGTAATATTTACATGTTTTAATGTTTGCATAATGCAATGTTTGCATGTTGTAATGTTTCCATGGTGTAATGTTATTATGCTGTGTCAAGGTCCTGTAGGGGACAGAGAAGAGGACAGACGTTAGAGATAGGGACATGGGGTGAGTACGGGGGAAGGAGAACAGTCTAGATGCTGAAGACAGGAAAGACAGGACTGTACCCGTGAAAGACAGTGTCACCTTGAACAGAAGTACGCAATACGCCTAGCCTCAACCAGGCGTATGCGAGACACCTGACTTCCCACGGGCTGCACGAGGGGAAAAGACCTCGTGACCACCTGTCAGTCGAGGAGAAGGCAGACGGGCTTTGGACACGACGGAGAGAGGATGCATGACTGAGAGTGTGACAGGATAGACTATACCTAGGATGTCAGGGCCATTGAATAGCTGAGCCATGTGACTTGTGCTTGTGTGTGTGGCTGTGCTACGAGAGTGTAGTGGCTTGTATCGTAACGTATTGTACTGCTACATTATTACTTAGTGCGAGAAAAAACGCTGTAATGACAGATGAGACATTATGTATGATTATATCATTGAATAAATAATCTCATTAACTCATGTGTTTATGTCTCATCTATGCTCGTACTATCTACATGTCTTGAACCCGTTTCTTCTTAATACCTCTAGACGTTGACAGGTAAACTATGGGGGGAAAACGTTCGTTTTGGCGAGTCATAGGACAGATAAAATAACAACTGTGACAGTTCTTGTAACAGTACAGCGAGGTAATGAAGACGATGGCATCAGAGATAACACAACTCCAGCAGTCTCAGTCGATAGCGTTTATTGGAGTAACAATCCACTTTGAATACATTGTAGATAAACAACAGAGGTCCAGCCCAATTAACATTCCAGTTGACGACTTTTACACGACATTTCCCTGGGACTGCTCGATGGTAACTAATCTGTTCTCCATCCCCGCGTCACAGCTTGAGCGTCCCTAGTTACATCTCAACGGGATGCTCAGCCGTGCATTGTATACTAGACGTTTCCCCTTTCACACCCATCTAAACCCCTTAATAGAGACACTCTGTTATATTCTGTGACAATTCTCTCTCATTACGTGACATTGACATGGACATGACTATACGACGATATTAATGTTTTTTCTGTCCAACAACAGGTTGATGTATTAGATGTTATTATACCGGTAAACGAATTGCAGAAACCACAAAGACAACGAGAACAGAAGTCATCAGTAGTGCTGGAGCAACACCCCTAAAATCAGCTAACTTAAATTTATTTCTTGAATTGAGTCAATAAATAGACACTAATTTTTCACGTATGTAAATTTTATGTACCACTTTGTAATCATACTAAAAGGTATACAACCTACGGACACATTTTATAATTAATTCCCAAATTTTTTGTATAGAGAAATATTCTTCAAAATTCTAAAATGTCTACATTGGAAAATTATATTGAATTAGGCAAATAGCTAGGATACACAGGAGATAAACTAGCTGATTGGAGTGGAAAAAAAACATGCAGAAAACTTGCTAAGAGAAGAGAAAGAACAAGAACGACAAGAAAGAGCATTAGAACGTGAACAGAAGAAACTAGAATTAGAAGCAGCTAACAAAAAGTTAGAAATTGAAGCAGCCATAAAACAGTAAGAATTAGAAGCAGCAGCAGCTAACAAAAAGTTAGAAATTGAAGCAGCCATCAAACAGAAAGAATTAGAAACAGCAGCAGCCAACAAAAAGTTAGAAATAGATTCAGCTAACAAAGCAACTTAAGCAGCCATAAGACAAAAAGAATTGGAATTAGAAGCTAAGAAAATTGAGTCAGAAACACAAATGAAATTAAAACAATTAGAAATAGACTCTAACTTAGAGATCTAAATGAGTAAATTAAAAAGCAAAGAAGAAGAACAAAAATTTTATAAGTTCAAAGGAATAGTAAAACACTTTTGTTCTGGAGACTCAATAGGCGCATGGACAGAAAATTTTGAATGTTTAATGCATTACCATGACATTGCAAAGGAGAATATACATGTGAAATTTGGCTCTGGAGCCATTGAAAGTAATAGAAACAATACCTCAAGAATTAAGAATAAATTATGACTACATCAAACAAAGGATAATGCAACATTTTTCATTAGACGCTGCTGGATATTAAATGCAGTTCTCTAAATTATGCCCAAAAGCTAATCAAACATTTATAGACTACATCTCAACAATACAAGATGTTTTCACTAAGTGGATTAACCCAGCAAAAGTAGAGAAAAGTTTCGATAAATTAAAAGATTTAATGATTATAAACAAGATTATAACATCATTACCAACAGCTTTCTCCAAATTTTCGCAACAAAGTGATTGTCAGACTATTCATGACATTGAACAGAAAGGTTCTGCATTTTTCACAGCTAACAGAGACAGCTTTGTTCTTAATGATAATCTGAATGATGTAGCAGCTGCTATAAATGTAACAAAACCAAAATCATTTCAAAATAGAAATAAACCTAAAGTGAAGTACTCAACATGCAAATATTGCAAATTATCACATGATGATTACTCTATGTGTGATAGAAACCCAAATTATAAACATCACCTTGAAATGATGGTGAACAAGCAAAAAACAAAGCGTACAGAGTACAAAAGAGCTGTTAAATGCTTCTTTTGCCGGGCTTATGGCCATTATTCTTCGAATTGTGAGGGTCGTCGCATGCTAAAAGAAGCAAATGCTATTTTGATTGATACTTCATCAAGTGAAGATGAGAATGATACAGAGAGTGAAAATGAGCATGAGAATGGGAACGCATTAGAAGTTATTGATATATTTAACTATGATGAATGTAACACCTGTAAGAAATTTCATTCAGACAATATTTTGGAGTGTGGTCACACAATCCCAATCACAAATGAAAGAGCCAACGCCGCCTTAACATCAAGAGGCAAACTGAACTTCTATAAAGGCTTTATAAACAAATAGCAATGCAAAATCATTCGTGATAGCGGAGCAACCTTGATTGGTGTCAGGAAAACAATTATTCAAGACACTGACTACATAGGAGACTTTGTAACATGTAGCACATTTGCAGGTAACATTGAGAAATATCCTCTAGCGCTGACAGAAATTCACACACCATTCATATCAGGTCGTGTAATCTGTGCGGTATTACACAATCCGTGCACAGACCTTATTATTGGAAATCTTCCCGATGTCAACAATTGTTTCAACGAAGACATCAAAATTTGGGAACAAAGGCATTGCAACATTGAGGCAGTAACAAAACCAACTGCAATTGAGCAAAATTATGAATGCCAAAAAGAAAAATTACAAGAGAAAACTCCAAAGGAGACTATCAATGACAAAACTATACAACAAACAAAGGGTTTGAATTATACTTGTTCCGCCCAAATTTATCAGGTCAAAGTGAGAAATAAAATAGTCATTAACACTGTTGACAAACCTACGGAAGTTGTCACTATTACCAAAGTAACATCGCAAGACAGCGACCATGCAGACGAACAACATGCAAACGAAACAACGCAAACGAAACATAAAAGACAGAAACCACATACCCTACTCCCACATACAAACAAAACGGTTTATCGCAAAAACAGTAACAGAGAATGAATATCCCCAACACCCAACAGCAGAGAAACAAGTGACAAGATCAAAACCGATTAAGAACCCACAAGTTGTACGGACAGCGACAACAACAATTTCTCTAAGACACACAACGCAACCAACAGATCTAAACACTCAGATTCAACATTACGTACAATGAACTTGTGTACAATATTTCCATTACTGCTGTTAGTAAGTACACTCATCACAGCACTGGTGGTACAGCACAGATTAACGTCAACCAAAACACTGTTGACAAATCAATTGTCTGTGATAGTAACAATTATGTTAATAAATTAGTTAACATCACTTGATTGCTATGATAAATTTAGATCCACTCTTATATTTTTCAGTAATTTTTTTATATGTAATTAAGATATTTCAAACAAATTGCAATTGTAAGAGTGCCTATTTAGATGACGCAATCAAGAAATTGAAATTGATATTTTCCAATCCACCCATTCTTCGTCTCCCAGATATTAACACTCAGTTTATATTAAAAACAGATGCCAGCACTACTGCAATTTCAGTAATTTTGATGCAAAAACACGACAGGGTAGAACATCCAATTATCTACGTCAGCCGCAAGCTCAAACCCGCAGAGAAAAAATACAGCATTGCGGAACTTGAAGAACTAAGTGTGGTCTATTGTGTCCTTAGACTTGAAAAGTATCTCAGAGGCACCCACTTTTACATCCAAACAGACAACTCACCGTTACTGGTAATCAAACAAGGCACACCAAAAAACAACAGAATTGCGCCGTGGGCCTTAATACTACAAGATTTCAGCTATGACATTGAGCATATCAAGGGTTCGAAAAATATTTTACCAGACCTTTTGACAAGAATGCCTGAGTCGTCAGATGAATAAAACACCAACAATTATGCCCGAATATACAGACTGTGATATTTTATTTCGATGCATCAAAGAAACAGCGACATTCTAAATCCGTCAGAACCCTGTAACAAATTTTCTACATTGGAACATTCCTTTTGCAATTATCATGAATCAGGACATAACATTTCCAACATTGGGACATTCTTTTTGCAAGTTATCATGAATTAGGACAGAACATTTCCAAGCACAACACGCGACAAACTTTTGACACCTACTACCTACATGCTTCATCGGAGACTTCATCAGATGGATCAGCAAGGTAATTAGTTAATTTAAATTTCAGTTAAATGGTTTTGTAATGTAAACTTTTCAATTCAAATGTAATTTGTAAATATAAAATATATAATGTCACTGATTTTTCATATAAAAATTAATGTAAAGTACGGCTATATTAAGCCTAAATTTAATTTAATTTTTGCTATTTGTTAATCGCGTTGTTAAAATCATTTGTTCGAAATCTAATTCGCTGCCAACAATTTATTTTTTTTTACATTGGCAATAACTATTCCTAAACTTCATTTGTAATTTTAACAAGATAATTAAGAATGAATTTTTGTTGAATGAAAGACGTATGAAAGACAGAGTACATGAATTAAAAACAATGTATGGTTCCCAGAGCGTGCAAATTTGACGCGCCAGTTTTGTGTTTGTATATTGTTCGCGTCTTTGCTAAACACATATCATTCGTATTGAATTTTTATAAGTGTTTTATAACATAGTAATTAGACCAAATAAATCTAAGAATCATAGCTCGAAAGTCTACCTCATGAATTACACATATACTGTGAATCATGACGTTGGAAATTCTAGCCTTTGACTATTAGATAGATTAAGACATCACACACTATAACACACGCAGTTAGCACAAATATTAAACACACCATTGTAAATATATTACTTGAACACTCAACAAAAACACATAAAGTGCATACACTTTTAATAGGACAAACACGGGAGATTAGTCAACACTTACAGGATAACAAGGGACTTGCGTAATTTTGTATGGAAACAAAATATGTCTAGTACATACACTGCCAACATACGGGAATAAAAAAATTTTTTATACAGTTAAATATAAACATTTAGGGACAATGGGTTGCAAGCAATCTTAATGGGACCAAGGATTTCTCCTTGATGAGTCTCCGTAAAAAGATCCATTGTCCATGGCATCATTTTGGATGTCTGAGAAGGATGCATTTGTGGACAACAGTTCACAATGTGAGACGTTTCGTTACTTCGGTCTGGATAGCCCTATAATTAAGATTGACGAGAGTATAGACTCTTTGACAACCACCCAAGATGATATTATATGTAACATTAGTTGCTAGTGTCTCAATAGACATCAAACAGTTCCAACTTACCATATTACTGCCCTTGCCCCTTATATATCATGACAGTAATAATTACCTCCCTTAGGCCCTTGACAGAATTAGTACAGACTAATTAAAAGAATACACCACGCAGGAGTGGAGGAGGGGAAGTATGTCAAGGTCCTGTAGGGGACAGAGAAGAGGACAGACGTTAGAGATAGGGACATGGGGTGAGTACGGGGGAAGGAGAACAGTCTAGATGCTGAAGACAGGAAAGACAGGACTGTACCCGTGAAAGACAGTGTCACCTTGAACAGAAGTACGCAATACGCCTAGCCTCAACCAGGCGTATGCGAGACACCTGACTTCCCACGGGCTGCACGAGGGGAAAAGACCTCGTGACCACCTGTCAGTCGAGGAGAAGGCAGACGGGCTTTGGACACGACGGAGAGAGGATGCATGACTGAGAGTGTGACAGGATAGACTATACCTAGGACTTCAGGGCCATTGAATAGCTGAGCCGTTTGACTTGTGCTTGTGTGTGTGGCTGTGCTACGAGAGCGTAGTGGCTTGTATCGTAACGTAATGTTTTGTACATTATTACTTAGTGCGAGAAAAAACGCTGTAATGACAGATGAGACATTATGTATGATTATATCATTGAATAAATAATCTCATTAACTCATGTGTTCATGTCTCATCTATGCTCGTACTATCTACCTGTCTTGAACCCTTTTCTTCCTAATACCTCTAGACGTTGACATGCTGTAATGTTTACAAGCCGTAATGTTTACACCATGCAATGTTTACTTTCTACATTCTACAAATGTGATGCATCTCCGCGATCTTAAGTATTCTAAAAGATATTCAGGATCAATGATTCAGAGATACAAAGTAGGAGAGATAGTATGTAGTATATCCAAAACAAAACAACACACAAGTCGCACAAAGATAGGGTCGACTTCATTACACCGGGTTGGTATCCCATATGGCTCGGTCTCTTTACGCAGCGAACTGCCGAAAGCGTCGCACAAAGCACGAACTCCGTAGCTCCAGCGACGACCGCAGGAGTCTCCGAAAACATGTACTCATGAACCGAAGGACGCGGCCCGGAATCGAACTCACAACCTTCGGAGCCTGAGTCCGACGGCTTGACTACTTCGCCACGGAATATATCCAAAGCAATGCCGGATTAATGCAAGAGATTTAGGGGCTGCAGATCCCGCTAGTTCGAAGAGAGGGGTTTCAGGTATTCAGTCATCATTATCATCATCATCATCTAGCAGGCTCTTTGCAGGACGTCGCTCTCGTCACAACCTGAAGACGACTTGTCGATACCCGCGCCTCGTGCACTTCCATACTCAAGGTGTCTGCTGTGTCCTGTGTGCATTTTCTGGCCAACCGACCCCTGTCTTTTCTCCCAGGAACTTCGCCCTCCGCCATTGTTTTGTCCAAGCCACTTTGAAGTTGACTATGACCAAAGTGTTTCAGTTCCCGAAATATAATGTTGTTTATGAACCGGCCATGTGGCGAACGTGCTTCGAGTGCAGTTTGCAATCCCACATTCCGCGTTCGAAACATTGCTGCGGGCGATTTGTAAGCAGTCTGCCTTACGCTGATTTTCATAAAATGGTATGTGTACCTGTCGTTCAGAATGCAATGCAAACTACTGAAGGTAAACTTGCCAAGAAACCACAAAAAGCCAAATAACGATGGGGTTGACGGCAACTAATGTAACCAGCTCACGATTCAGCACGGCATGTACAGACTGTCTGAGGCTAGGTACAAGTTTGTCTAATTCCTTCATTCGTCTTAGGAATGTCAAAGTTAGCACACTCCTGCCCAGTACTCCGAGGGAATGAGACGGTCAAGAGGTGATAGATGGTCAAGAACAAGAGTGTTGATGTGCTATATATAATCTGTGCTTTTGTATGGATGTGAAACGTACACAATGTGCAGACAAGATGAAAAACATATACACTAGTGAAAGTGTGGTTTCTGAGGACAATTTAAAATGTACCATGGACAGACAGAAAAACTAAAGACCAAGTCCTACAAGAAATAAATAAAACCCATAAACTGATCAGAGAAATTAAACGTAGATAGTCAACATTTGTTGGACACTTTATGAGAAGAAATAAACTTGAGAACTTGGTGACAACTGGCAAGATTGAGGGGTAAATAACCAGGGGAAGGCAGAGAAGTAAATACCTGTATGGCTTTGTCACGTGGTATGGTCGAGACAAGAACACTGAGCTGATCCACGACTGTGATGATCGAGTGAGATGGCGAAACATGACCGCCAATGCTTATCGGAATGGCACAGGATGATGAGGCGGCCAAGCAGGTCTGCAGTATGCATTGTTTAGATGGGAAATTGTAGTTCGTTATTGACTGTAGGAAAGGAAGATGACCGTTCTGTAACGTTCTTCCACTGGGTGGTGTCTTGATTGGTCATAACGGCGTCGGTCTCCCGGGCTAAAACACATGGACTACATCTGAGTGGCTATACGCTATACCATGGCCACTAAACCATTGAAGTGATGTAGACACTTGCAACGCTAACCGACTGAAGTGAGGTAGACATTTGCAACGCTAGTCGACTGAAGTGCATTAGACATTTGTACTGCTAACCGACTGAAGTGCATTAGACATTTGTACTGCTAACCGACTGAAGTGCATTAGATATTTGTACTGCTGCGCGAGATTCGACAGCGGATCGCGCCGTGTTGGTTACTTACGGAGGGTATGTGAGCCGGTCGTTCAGAAAACAATGGCAAATTACTGAACGTAAAACTTGCCACGACATCAACAGCAGCTGAAAAATGCTGGTGTAGACTGCAATGTCCTGTACAGGATATGCGGGGGAAAAAAAACCCGACTACAAGAACTTCAACCACAGAGCTAAAAATACGATGTTTTAAAAATTTACAAGTTACCGTGTCGTTCTTTTTTTTCTCTTATTCGAACACCTTCAGATGTCAGTATGAATACAGAAAGCAACGGGCATCTTAATATCCCTGATGTTTCCATAGAGTTTGTATTCAAATAGAGTGGGTGTAGGCATGTATTTTTCTAAGTTCTGCATATGTTAAACACTCCTGTAACAATGTTTAACGGTCATTTCACCAGTCCCACGGCTACATTTAGCACCATCTCATATCTTTTGCTGATTAAACATGTAGAGCTCTCACGTCAAGGGAATGACAATTGTTACTTCTCTTCGGTGGAGTTGGTACTATGCATCATCTTTCTGGTGGCCCAGATGCTCGGATTCCCACATGGTTCTCTAATGATTCTTATTAATCATTTGTTTAGCCTCATGTATATGTTATGTGAGGTATTCTTCTTCTTCGTTCGTCCGAAACTTTTGTTTTCGGCTTAATTTCATTGTGTCTGTTTACAACAGAGCTACGATATTTGCGCCTTTTGGCCGACACATCCTACTTCTTCAGGCATTTGTTGACCGGATTAACCTTCCCGTGTATGTGAGGTATTCTATCGCCTTCCTTTTAGTCTGTCGGTTTCTATGCCGTTAAGTGACCAAGTCTGTCGGTTTCTATGCCGTTAAGTGACCAAGTCTGTCGGTTTCTATGCCGTTAAGTGACCAAGTCTGTCGGTTTCTATGCCGTTAAGTGACCAAGTCTGCCGGTTTCTATGCCGTTAAGTGACCAAGTCTGTCGGTTTCTATGCCGTTAAGTGACCAAGTCTGTCGGTTTCTATGCCGTTAAGTGACCAAGTCTGTCGGTTTCTATGCCGTTAAGTGACCAAGTCTGTCGGTTTCTATGCCGTTAAGTGACCAAGTCTGTCGGTTTCTATGCCGTTAAGTGACCAAGTCTGTCGGTTTCTTTGCCGTTAAGTGACCAAGTCTGTCGGTTTCTATGCCGTTAAGTGACCAAGACTGTCGGTTTCTATGCCGTTAAGTGACCAAGTCTGTCGGTTTCTATGCCGTTAAGTGACCAAGTCTGTCGGTTTCTAGGCCGTTAAGTGACTAAGATCCATGGAAGAAAAGCAACACGAGCCTAGAGGGACGCTGCCTTGTAGTTAGACTGTGGACTAATTTGGGAAGTCAAGTCCCACATAAATGCTAATTGACATCGAATGCATCGGGTCACCGACCCAACCAAGCTGAAACATAATTCACTGTATGAAGATTACACCCCATACGCAGGTCCGCATGGCCGAATGGATAAGAACGCGTGTTATTAAACATCCGGTGTGCTGATATCGAGATAAGGGGTTCAACCCCTACATCGGACAGCTGGACTAAAATGTTGACCTGTCGTCTTTGACTTGGAAACGTTAATTACAAGTACCTCTGAAGTCGAAGTGGGTTTGCTTGATGGCGAGCGACACTGTTAATAGCGAAAGCTAACCCACACACAAAATTCAGTCAATCACTACTATAAATAGTGTATATGGACTACGCTTGAGTTCAAAGCGAGCGAGCGCAAAAAAAGATTTGAACTCAAACGTAGTCCATACACGTGTTACTACTTCTAGTGCACTGTACTGATTTTTGCATGTGGATTAGCTTTCTCTATCACCAGTGTCCCTCGCCATCTGGCAAACCCACACCGACTTGTGAGGTACTTGTAATTTACGTCCCGAAGTCAAGGACGAGAGGTAAATATTTTAGTCCAACTGTCCGGTGTAGGGGTTGAACCCGCTATCCCGGCATCAGCGCACCGCCTGTTAAAAACGAATGCTCTTACCGATTCGGCCATGCTGATCTCCAAAAAACCTCCTAATAAATGAAATGTAAAGGTAACAACAGTTAAAAATACACATACACATTTAAGTTGTAAAATATATTTTTGTTTATTTCATGCAAATTTGTCAATGTCTATAATGGACTTATCGGCACTTGCATCTTCCCTCTTTCATGTCTTCCTCACACAGTACACACATTCACTGGAAGTACTTAAGAATCGTAAATGTAATCACGTGACAAAAGAAGATACCGACATTGGCAACATAATCTAGTACAAAAAACTGGAAAGATAACGGCAAATGTGATCCAATATAAGAAACTACAGTAGGAACAACGGCGCGCTATCACGTCATTCACATCTGATGATAACTTTCTGATAGGCTCTGTCTAGGTCTCTGGCTCACTTGTGTAGCTGACTGCCTTTCTTGCTGGCGTTTAAAATCTATTGACTTAGCAGCTCTTTTTGTATCCTTCGATGTAAAGGATAATTGTAGGCTCTAACCCTCACTCTCACTCACTCTAACTCTCTCACTCACTCTAACTCTCTCCCTCCCACACACACACACTCACTCTAACTCGTCACCTCTCACTCTAACTCCCTCTCACTCACTCACTCACCTATCAAACGCCTAAACAAACTAGATATCCCAAAGTCTAGGATAGTCTTATAAAAAACAAACTTCGTAGCTCAGCCGTGAAGCACTCTTCCACTCGAATCAAAGATACCATGAACCCATTTACACACAATCGCAAGCAACAAAACCTCAGTACAGACCCCCCCCCCCCCCCCAAAAAAAAAAAAAAAAAAAAAATGGGAGAATTGGCAAGACTCGCGATATTAAATTTTATAAACATAAGAAAAGGATAGCATACTCCTCGCTGATTTGCAGTTGTCGAAATTTCACAGATAAGGGTCAGTGTGCATCTTCATGCCCAATTTTAGTTGCATGTCCTTCACAGGACGTAGCAGTCTACCCCAGCATTTTGGCTGTTCGTGATTCCTGGACAAGTTTTACGTTCAGCAGTTTTCCATTGCCTTCTGAACGTCTCATGCCCAAAGTGTCTTCAATATCCCGTGTCTATCTCATGCTGGTTCAAACTTGCCTCTTTCCCCAGGAACGTTTCTTTCCATCATTGTTCTTTCCACACTACTGTGATTTTAACATGAACAAAGTATTTCAGTTTCCATCATTGTTCTTTACATACCGCTTTGATTTTAACATGAACAAAGTATTTCAGTTTCCATCATTGTTCTATCCACACTACTGTGATTTTAACATGAACAAAGTATTTCAGTTTCCGAGACAAAGTTTGATTCCATGTTCAGATCTTGTAGTACAGGGTGGACCCCCTCCCCCCAATAAAAAGTTTATTAAATCCTACAAAGGTTAAGCAAATTTCTTGAAATTTGGTGAAAGTAAACTTCAGTCTGTGTACAATCATTTCCAAAAGTTTCAGTTCCCTCGGTCGCTTTGTATAAAAGTTATACTCCAAATGTCCTCCAGCGTTGGATGCACACTTGCATACGTTGCGCTAAATTGTCAATTACTCGACAGCATTCCTGTGTGGGGATTTCCCTGATCTTTGCTGTGATTACTGCCTTCAGTTCACCAGTCGTTTGAGGGTTATTCTGGTACACATTATCCTGGAGATACCCCCATAGATAAAAATCTAGGGGGTTCAAGTAAGGTGAATGCCGTGCCCACTCCAAGTCACACTTCATGCTGATCAGTCTCGCCTGAAATCGCCCTCTCAGCCAGGGTAGAGTCATTTGATGTGTGAGGGGTGGCCCGTCTTGCTGGAACCACTGTTGATCTCGATCCAATCCTCTGCGTCATCCCACTGATACCCAAAACTTTCAAAGATTTGCTGGTTCCGTTTCTTTAATGTTTTTTTTTTTTTTTTTGAAAAAAAGGGGGAAATAAGTGGGGGGTGGGGGGGGGGGGGTGGGGGGGGGGGTGTCAACCTGCATGTCAGTAATTTTCTTCGATATTCTAAGGAAAGTATATGGAAGTCTAAAATGCCCCGACTGTCTTCCTTCAACATCATGTGCCATGCCGATAAGCGTGGGCGGTCATGTTTCGCCATCTCACACGATTACCTTAGTCGTGGATCAGCTCCGTGTTCTTATCTCGACCATGCCATGTGGCCAAGCTATCCAGATATTTACTTCTCCTTGTTCTTTATCCCCTCAATCTTGCCAGTTGTCACCAAGTTCTCTTGTTTATTTCTTCTCATAACGTGCCAAAAAAGTTTGACTGTCTACGTCTAATTTCTCTAATCAGTTTAAGGTTTTCATCTGCTTCTTATAGGACTTGCTCATTGTTTTTTTCTGTCTGTCCAAGGTACTCATTGCATTTTTCTCAGAACCATTTTTTTTCACTGTCATTAAATGGTTTTCAGCTTGTCAGCTCATTGTCACACTCATATAAAAGCGCAGATTCTATGTAGCACTTCAACACTTTTTCTCGTCGCAATCTTTCTACTGGACTGTATGTTTTCCATCTTGCAAAAGGCTACCTTCGACATTCTTGTTCTAATTTCTTTGAGGCAACTCCCATTAGACGTTATGAATTTGAAATCATCAGTGATTTACATACGCATATTGCCACAAGAAAGATATAAATATTCATTTTGAAATGAGCCTATCTGCCTCACTCTGTGTTGTCATTATTGTATTTGTTTCACTCTGTAATTTTCTAGCTGTGTTTGTCTCAATGTGTAGTTGTGTGTCTCTTTGTTCGTCTCTATATGTATATATCCTTGTCTGAGCCTGTCTCTTTTGTTTCTCTATATTTACTCTTCTTTTCTCTCTTTCTCCTCTCTCTGTCAGTCTCTTCCTCCCTTCTATCTGTCTCACTCTCTCTGACTGTCTGTTTCTCCTCTCCCTCTCTCTCTCTCCCTTTCCTTCTGTATCTCTCTGCCTGACTGTCACACTCCCCCTCGTTCTGTATGTCACTTTCGCTCAGTCTGTCTGTTTCTTTCTCTCTGCCTCCCTATCTCTCTCTCTCTCTCTCTCTCTCTCTCTGAATGCACGGAGGAATAGGCCGCCAATCTTTCCCTCATTCACATCATGCTTCATATTTTTATATTGTTCACACTGGATAAAGCAAGTCTTATATATATCATACTGGATAACTCACCTTATAATCCACTGTGGATAAAGCACCTCGCAATTTATAGTGGACAAAACACCTCATGAATGAATACTGGATAATATGCTCCATATTTTACTTACTTAAAATAACCCATAAATAAAAAATGGGCAGAGGACCTTATAAAATAATACTGCATAAAACACCTCATAAATTCACACTTGGTCAAGTATCTCATAAATTCACACTGGATAAAATACCTCCTAAATTCACATTAGGTCAAGTACCTCACAAATTTACATTCTGTCTAGTACCTCGTAAATTCTTATTGGATAACGAAAAAGTTAGTCACATATTCTTTACAGGATGTTGCAGTCAACCCCTGCATTTAAAAAAAAAATATTTGTAATTTCTTGACAAGTTTACGTTCAGTAGTTTGCCACTGCTTTCATATTTTTACATGTGGTGCCGGCCCTGTGGCGAAGGGGTGACAGATGTAATTTGTAATTTCGTATACTAATTTGAAACAAGCTGCGGGCGATTTGGCAGCAGATCGCCTGGCGTTGGTTTTTCATCAAATGGTATGAGTGCCGGCCGTTAAGAAAGCAATGGCACACTACTGAACGTAAAGTTACCAGGAAATCACAAACAGTAAAAAAAATGCCGGGTTTCACCGCGACATTCTGTAAAGAATATGCAAGTAACTGTTCACTGGATGAAGCACATTATACATTTAAACTGTATAGAAAACCTGATAAACTCACAGTAGGTAAGATACCTCCTAAATTCACACTACGTCAAGTACCTCACAAATTCACTCTAGGTCATTACCTCACAAATTCACTCTAGGTCATTACCTCACAAATTCACATTCTGTCAAATACCTCATAAATTCTTATTGGATAAAAAACATCATAAGTTTAAACTGTACAGAAAATCTCATAAATTCACATTGGGTAAGTAAAATATAAAAAAACCTTGTTCACACCTTGAGACATATCGGGCGTACAGTGCTGGCTCCCATGTTTTTATAGACAACTTGGCATCTGAACGAACGAACAAACAAACTTTATTTTCAAAGGGTTAAGAGTTGGGCACGCAGGCCCGTCTAACATTCTGCCCTTCTATCACTCTCTTTCATACATTATTTCATCTACACATCATTCAAGGCTAACTGAGAATAACAACAATATAAAAGATATGCATTATAAAGGCATGGGAGAAATGCAAACATCACTATTACATGACTCACTAAAATTAATGAATGATGTGGCAGTTGTTATTAGCTATGGCGAAAAAACTGTCTACCAAAAGGGGACTGGCGGTTATACTAGGATTTTATTATTATTATTATTATTAAGGGGTAACGAGGTCAGTATCGCACCAGCCGCCTCCACTTCCCATAACATTTGCTGTTACTGATCTAAGGCTGGGTTGAAGTGGGAGCCAGTCAATTGAAAATGGAGATTTGAACACACGACCATCAGTTTTGAAGGCAAGTATGATAGCCACTCAACTTCCACAGCTCCTACAGTGGATAAAGTACCTTTAAATCCAAACAAGCTTGATTATCTTATATATTCACACCGCGTAAAGTATCTCATAAATTAACACTGATAAAAGTACTTCATAAATTCACACAGGACAAAGTACCTCATAAATTCACATTGGGCAAAGAACCTCATAGATTTCCACATAATAAAGTACCTCATAAATTCACACAGAACAACGTACCTCATAAATTCACATTGGGCAAAGAACCTCATAGATTCCCACATAATAAAGTACCTTATAAAGTCACACAGGACATAGTACCTCATAAATTCACGCAGAATAAACAATGAATCATTTACACTAAATAAATAGTACGATACAATCAGGCAAACTTGCACAAATATTTACAGGCACGTCTTCAATGTTCACAAAAAGTACAAATATAACAGTAAAGAGCTCCTTTTACATGTCTTGATGGTTATATGGTATTTTTAATGACTGTGCAGTGTTTGAAAATATTGCAGGTCCAAGTTTTATACTTACCTATTATGTTGCATGAACTTTACAGAGGGTGAATACAAAACTTGGACCGGCAACATTTTCAAACACTACGCAGTCATTAAAAATATACCCTGTATTTATTATCCACTGACATTCGATGGGTGATGTGCTCATGATCGTGCATGTCTCCTTTATTTCCCAGGACATTTCCTGGCCCCTGTTTAAGGCTGGCTTGACCTGGGAGTTCAGTTAAACTAAAACAACATCTCCGTCTCAACGGTGATTCGAACACATGCCTGCCAGGTGGACAGGAAAGCATGGAAGCCACTGCAGCCCTGTAGTTCACTTAGGATAGGCTGTGAAGTTAAATATATTACATGTCTGTCCTATGGTTCACTTAGGACAGACTGTGAAGTTAAATAGATAACATGTCTGTCCTCTCGCTCACTTAGGACAGGCTGTGAAGTTAAATAGATTACATGTCAGTCCTGTGGCTCACTTAGGCCATGCTGTGAAGTTAAACAGATTACATGTCTGTCCTGTGGCTCGCTTAGGACAGACTGCGAAGTTAAATAGATTACATGTCTGTCCTGTGGCTCGCTTAGGACAGACTGCGAAGTTAAATAGATTACATGTCTGTCCTGTGGCTCGCTTAGGACAGACTGCGAAGTTAAATAGATTACATGTCTGTCCTCTCGCTCACTTAGGTCAGACTGCGAAGTTAAATAGATTACATGTCAGTCTCGTGGCTCACTTAGGTCAGACTGTGAAGTTAAATAGATTACATGTCAGTCCTGTGGCTCGCTTAGGATAGACTGCGAAGTTAAATAGATTACATGTCTGTCCTGTGGCTCACTTAGGTCAGACTGCGAAGTTAAATAGATTACATGTCTGTCCTGTGGCTCACTTAGGTCAGACTGTGAAGTTAAATAGATTACATGTCTGTCCTGTGGCTCACTTAGGTCAGACTGCGAAGTTAAATAGATTACATGTCAGTCCTGTGGCTCGCTTAGGACAGACTGTGAAGTTAAATAGATTACATGTCTGTCCTCTCGCTCACTTAGGTCAGACTGCGAAGTTAAATAGATTACATGTCAGTCTCGTGGCTCACTTAGGTCAGACTGTGAAGTTAAATAGATTACATGTCAGTCCTGTGGCTCGCTTAGGATAGACTGCGAAGTTAAATAGATTACATGTCTGTCCTGTGGCTCACTTAGGTCAGACTGCGAAGTTAAATAGATTACATGTCTGTCCTGTGGCTCACTTAGGTCAGACTGTGAAGTTAAATAGATTACATGTCTGTCCTGTGGCTCACTTAGGTCAGACTGCGAAGTTAAATAGATTACATGTCAGTCCTGTGGCTCGCTTAGGACAGACTGTGAAGTTAAATAGATTACATGTCTGTCCTGTGTCTCACTTAGGACAGACTGCGAAGTTAAATAGATTACATGTTTGTAAGAAGTTTGGGGGAGCTTGTGTCCAGCTTGTATTTCTTATTACAGTATGACTGACTGGCACCTTGCCGTCTTGAAAGATGATAGTTTGTAAAATGGAGTTATACCTCTCCATAACACAAAGCCTGGGCTGAATTTAGAGACCATGATCCCTCTCTCGGCCTGTCTAGTGTACTCCAGAGGAAAGGTAACACCAATATGTCTGGAACAAGACAAGCTACAGAAGCTGCCAGATCAGCAAAGCAATGCTCTAACTGTCCGCCTGTCGGAGCTTCGATCCTGGACCAGTTGCAACCAAGGCTTAGGGCCTGGTCTGCCCTGCCATGACATTTAGTCTTTAGGTTGCATTTCCTCGCATTAGGATAAGGCTTGTACCCTCCCAATTACGCTCCTCTGCCCGAAGCCGTTGGCACAATGTGGGGTGTCAGGTTTGGTGAGCGCCGCCCAACATTCGGCGCTAACAGAAAGCAGGTAGTACTGCCTACTGTCATACGGTAGCTCAGTCATATCTGACTAATACCTGACAAAGATTACAGTATAGTTGTTTGTGAAATCACCATCACCATCACTACCACCACCACCACCACCATCATCATCACCATAATTAATTGCCTTGAGGCTGGCATGGGTGAGCATGCTTCTGTACCCGTGGTGACCTAGATCCCATCACAATTATTTGTGTTCCATTATAAGTAGTCAGAGTATTACCCACGAAACGTGTACAATTGTTGGGTTAGCTTAGCCTCATGGTTAGTTAGTAATTAGTCGTTAGTCGCGGTTGAAATGTCACGACAACAGGTCACCCCATATTGCTCTGTACATGTGCCAGTGAACATCACACAAAATGCTCCTCACTGTCCTTTGTGAAAAGTTGAACAGACAATAGTCCCGGCAAAACAGACAGCATGCACACACATGCAGGGATAAGGCTGCAGCTAGAATGCCAACACAACAGTCTGCCACTAGAATTACAGTCCACAGAGTTAGTTCAGGTGTCAACTGTTCAGAAATCAATAGTAAACTACTGAACTAACATCTGGAAAATCATAAACTGCCAATAAATACTGGGGTTTAATGCAATGTCTTATAAACAACATGCACATAAAATATATTTTTGTAAGTACTGGGAAATGGTCACCGACCAGTATGGTCTCTGCCAAGAAGGACAGCAAAAGCAGACTTTTTTTTTATTCAACAACATAAGCTGCCACTGTCTCGGGCAGTTGAAGTATAAATCCTTTGCTGTCACTGTGTTACTGACTTGAAAACACCAGTTGAAACAAACAAACAAACACATTTACATAAAGAAAGAACATAAATGAAAAACAATTATAACATTAGCGAACATTTGATCACCACAAAATATAACAAAAGCTGATGTTTAGGGTTGGGAAGATGGTAAATACAATGTAAGGGACATAACTAAATAATAAAATAGTCAAGGGGCACAATCCAGAATTAAATTCCTATTTGTTGTCTCAGTACTACACAATTACAAAATATTGTAATTTAATTAGTATAGATTGAGTTTAGAAAATATTGGTCGAGTGGGGAGTAATTAATCTATGATTTTCTATTTGATATATAAACAACAATGAATCAATTTCAGGTTATAGAGGTACCACAATGTAAGTATAAACACCAGTGTGAGCTCTAGTTATCACTGTATGTCTAGAAACAATAGATCTACACAGAGGTGCCGTCCTCATCTCCAGATTTATAGCAGACATTCTATTGTGGGTAGTTTCTTACTTTTGGTTTTGTTTAAAAGGGCTCTTAGTCCCATTATGTGCCTTTAAGTCCATTGTGGTCTACCAATGCCCGTCTGCCAGTGTTATTAGACAGTGATTAGAGTTTGCAGTTTGGATGACCGCCTCTGCTCCCTGGCCAGATCAAGTGCAGATAAACCTTCACTTTGATCTTAGCCAAAAGGCAGAGAAGTGATCTTTTAATATTAGTGTTTTAAAAAAATTATTCAGTGTGTTCTTTGTAATTTCCAACTCTCATGAGATTGATCACAAGGATTTTTATAAGGATGTTTAACAGACAAATCTGCACTGGCTGTATCCATACCTCTAGTAGTGCATATATCTGCACAGGTTGTCAGACTTTCCTCTATTAATGGGGACTGATTCCACACAGCCACACTGGTTGAATACATTCCTCCACTAACTGAGATCATCCCTCCATTAACTGAGATCATCCCTCCACTGAGATCATCCCTCCACTAACTGAGATCATCCCTCCACTGAGATCATCCCTCCACTAACTGAGATCATCCCTCCACTGAGATCATCCCTCCACTAACTGAGATCATCTCTCCACTAACTGAGATCATCCCTCCACTGAGATCATCCCTCCACTGAGATCATCCCTCCACTGAGATCATCCCTCCACTGAGATCATCCCTCCACTGAGATCATCCCTCCACTGAGATCATCCCTCCACTAACTGAGATCATCCCTCCACTAACTGAGATCATCCCTCCACTGAGATCATCCCTCCACTGAGATCATCCCTCCACTGAGATCATCCCTCCACTAACTGAGATCATCCCTCCACTAACTGAGATCATCCCTCCACTGAGATCATCCCTCCACTGAGATCATCCCTCCACTGAGATCATCCCTCCACTAACTGAGATCATCCCTCCACTGAGATCATCCCTCCACTAACTGAGATCATCTCTCCACTAACTGAGATCATCCCTCCACTGAGATCATCCCTCCACTGAGATCATCCCTCCACTGAGATCATCCCTCCACTGAGATCATCCCTCCACTGAGATCATCCCTCCACTGAGATCATCCCTCCACTAACTGAGATCATCCCTCCACTAACTGAGATCATCCCTCCACTGAGATCATCCCTCCACTGAGATCATCCCTCCACTGAGATCATCCCTCCACTGAGATCATCCCTCCACTAACTGAGATCATCCCTCCACTAACTGAGATCATCCCTCCACTGAGATCATCCCTCCACTAACTGAGATCATCTCTCCACTAACTGAGATCATCCCTCCACTAACTGAGATCATCCCTCCACTAACTGAGATCATCTCTCCACTAACTGAGATCATCTCTCCACTAACTGAGATCATCCCTCCACTAACTGAGATCATCCCTCCACTAACTGAGATCATCCCTCCACTAACTGAGATCATCCCTCCACTAACTGAGATCATCCCTCCACTAACTGAGATCATCCCTCCACTAACTGAGATCATCCCTCCACTAACTGAGATCATCCCTCCACTAACTGAGATCATCTCTCCACTAACTGAGATCATCCCTCCACTAACTGAGATCATCTCTCCACTAACTGAGATCATCCCTCCACTAACTGAGATCATCCCTCCACTAACTGAGATCATCTCTCCACTAACTGAGATCATCCCTCCACTAACTGAGATCATCCCTCCACTAACTGAGATCATCTCTCCACTAACTGAGATCATCCCTCCACTAACTGAGATCATCTCTCCACTAACTGAGATCATCCCTCCACTAACTGAGATCATCCCTCCACTAACTGAGATCATCCCTCCACTAACTGAGATCATCTCTCCACTAACTGAGATCATCTCTCCACTAACTGAGATCATCCCTCCACTAACTGAGATCATCCCTCCACTAACTGAGATCATCCCTCCACTAACTGAGATCATCCCTCCACTAACTGAGATCATCTCTCCACTAACTGAGATCATCTCTCCACTAACTGAGATCATCCCTCCACTAACTGAGATCATCTCTCCACTAACTGAGATCATCCCTCCACTAACTGAGATCATCTCTCCACTAACTGAGATCATCCCTCCACTAACTGAGATCATCTCTCCACTAACTGAGATCATCTCTCCACTAACTGAGATCATCCCTCCACTAACTGAGATCATCCCTCCACTAACTGAGATCATCTCTCCACTAACTGAGATCATCCCTCCACTAACTGAGATCATCCCTCCACTAACTGAGATCATCCCTCCACTGAGATCATCCCTCCACTAACTGAGATCATCCCTCCACTAACTGAGATCATCCCTCCACTAACTGAGATCATCCCTCCACTGAGATCATCCCTCCACTAACTGAGATCATCCCTCCACTAACTGAGATCATCCCTCCACTAACTGAGATCATCTCTCCACTAACTGAGATCATCCCTCCACTAACTGAGATCATCCCTCCACTAACTGAGATCATCCCTCCACTGAGATCATCCCTCCACTAACTGAGATCATCCCTCCACTAACTGAGATCATCCCTCCACTAACTGAGATCATCCCTCCACTGAGATCATCCCTCCACTAACTGAGATCATCCCTCCACTAACTGAGATCATCCCTCCACTAACTGAGATCATCCCTCCACTGAGATCATCCCTCCACTAACTGAGATCATCCCTCCACTAACTGAGATCATCCCTCCACTAACTGAGATCATCTCTCCACTAACTGAGATCATCCCTCCACTAACTGAGATCATCTCTCCACTAACTGAGATCATCCCTCCACTAACTGAGATCATCCCTCCACTAACTGAGATCATCCCTCCACTGAGATCATCCCTCCACTAACTGAGATCATCCCTCCACTAACTGAGATCATCCCTCCACTAACTGAGATCATCTCTCCACTAACTGAGATCATCCCTCCACTAACTGAGATCATCCCTCCACTAACTGAGATCATCCCTCCACTGAGATCATCCCTCCACTAACTGAGATCATCCCTCCACTAACTGAGATCATCCCTCCACTAACTGAGATCATCCCTCCACTGAGATCATCCCTCCACTAACTGAGATCATCCCTCCACTAACTGAGATCATCCCTCCACTAACTGAGATCATCCCTCCACTGAGATCATCCCTCCACTAACTGAGATCATCCCTCCACTAACTGAGATCATCCCTCCACTAACTGAGATCATCTCTCCACTAACTGAGATCATCCCTCCACTAACTGAGATCATCTCTCCACTAACTGAGATCATCCCTCCACTAACTGAGATCATCCCTCCACTAACTGAGATCATCCCTCCACTGAGATCATCCCTCCACTAACTGAGATCATCCCTCCACTGAGATCATCCCTCCACTAACTGAGATCATTCCTCCACTAACTGAGATCATCCCTCCACTAACTGAGATCATCTCTCCACTAACTGAGATCATCCCTCCACTAACTGAGATCATCCCTCCATTAACTGAAATTAATTCACAGAGCTGTACTGGTTTTAAAAATTTCTCTACTAAAGGGATTGGCCCACGGAAACATACTGGTTGAAATCACCCATACACTAAAGGGGATTGACCCAAACTGGCTGCAATCAACTCCACACTAATGGGGATTGACCCGCACTGATTGAAATAAACCCTACACTAATGGGAATTGACCCATACTGACTAAAATCAATCCCACACTAATGGGGATTGACCCACACTGGTTGAATTCATCCCCTTACCAATGGGAATTGACTCACACTGGTTGAAATCAACCCTACACTAATGGGGATTGACCCAAGCTGGTAGAAATCACCCCTACACTGATGGGTTTTGACCCACACTGGTTGAAATCATCTCTACACTAATGGGAATTGACCCACGCTGGTAGAAATCACCCCTACACTAATGGGGATTGACCCAAGCTGGTAGAAATCACCCCTACACTAATGGGGATTGACCCAAGCTGGTAGAAATCACCCCTACACTAATGGGGATTGACCCAAGTTGGTAGAAATCACACCTACACTAATGGGGATTGACCCACTCGTTGAAAACATTCCTGTACAATTAGGAATGGATTCAACGGGTTCCCAAAAATGAATACATTAAAAAAGCTGGAAATAAACATGTGCAAAGGAAGCTAATCACTTTGTAGTAAAGATAACAAAAGACAAAAGTGAAAGGAAACAAAATAACATTACAAATGTAAAGGATGAGAAGCCGAAGATACAAAGAGGAAAATGTGGTAGATATCATGTAAAGTCTTGTGTTCATTTATATTGAGTTCTACCTTGTTAAGTCTGGCAGTGTCTCATGTCTCATCTTGCTGAGCTCCTGTCTTGCTAAGTCATGTCTGATCTTTTGGAGTCATGTCTCAGGAAGTTCTATCCTGTCTTGTTATGTTACATTTTTGTGAGTCATATTGCGTTGTGCCAATCTGGGTTGCGTCATTTATTGTTATGTCATATCATATCATGTCATATCTTGTTGTATCACATCTTTTTATATATTTTGTTATGTTACATCTTGCTGTGTTAAATCTTGCTGTGTTACATCTTGCTGTGTTACATCTTGCTATGTCACAGCTTGTATGTCACATCTTATTATGTCACAACATGTTATGTCATATTTTTATGTCACATCTTTTTGTGCCACATCATGTTATATCACACCATATCATGTCACATCTTCTTGTGTCACATCTTGTTGAGTAAAATCTTGGTTGTTCACATATTTTTTTCTGTAACTGAATTCAGTAATGACATTAAGATTGCATATAAACTGAATGCAATAACACCAGTTCATTCCCTTGCACACATTACTTGACTATTTCAACCAGATTGTACACAGTAACGCTACAACCTCCTGCCTGTACAGCCAGTAGCAATGTCTCCTCATCACAGCATTGTTTCAGGTCACTAGAATTGTGTAATGTTTTAACATGATCTGTTTCAGGTCAATAGAATGTTGCCATGTTTTAACATGATCTGTTTCAGGTCAATAGAATTGTGTAATATTTTAACATGATCTGTTTCAAGACAATAGAATTGTGTAATATTTTAACATGATCTGTTTCAGGTCAATAGAATGTTGTCATGTTTTAACATGATCTGTTTCAGGTCAATAGAATGTTGTTATGTTTTAACATGATCTGCAGCTGTGTTCACTAACTTGACAAAACAATACTTATTTGAATGGGGAGGTCAGCATGGCTGAATGAATAAGAGCACTTGCTCTTAAACTTCCAGTGTGCTGATGTTGTGGTAGCAGGTTTAATCCCTATGCCAAGTCAGTTGGACTAAAATTCTGACTTCTCATCTTTAACTTGGGGATGTAAATTACAAGTACCTCAAACATTGGGATGGATTCGTCTGATGGACACTGGTAACAAGGAAAGCTAATCCACACGCAAAATATGTCGACTGCACTCCCCAGAAGTGGCAACTATTAGAAGTAGTACTAACCCAATATCAACAAGGATTGGTTTACAAGAGTAGGTCACAAAATAAACTTCCAAACTCAACATACTACATACTTAATGTTTACAAACGTAATTATATGTCTAGAAATGGTACACTATTACATTATTGTTTAACACTGTCGTCTTTTGTGTTAAGGCACTTGTCTAGGCAGGGATTCTATGAACCTTCCTTGTGGAAGCTGTATGTGGTTGGACTTTGTGATGCACCAACAGCACACTCACTGGCTCACATCTGAGACATTTTGTGTTAAAATTTCTCTTTATTTTCTGGAGAAAGACTTGCTCAGCACAAGCATCAAGGGTTGCATTAGAATCACTGAAACACAGCAGAAACACACTAATCATGTCCCTAAACACAGTCACCATAATTTTTCAGGATGTCTTACACTGTTTTACAGGAGGTACCCCAAGATGTCTCCACATCATGAACTGGGCTTTTACTTCAGGCCGGTAGTGGAATGTTGCACTTTCAGTAACAGTTTGCTTCTTTTCACATGAGAAGCTAAATTATTCTACCAGATTGTCCAGTGAAACATGGCAACCAGTACTCACATCTTCTTCAATTGCAGCGATAATATCTGCTACATGCAACAATGTCCACTTCCTTCATACGATAAGATCTACTATATGCAACAATGTCCACTTCCTTCATATGATAAGATCTGCTACATGCAACAATGTCCACTTCCTTCATATGATAAGATCTGCTACATGCAACAATGTCCACTTCCTTCATATGATAAGATCTGCTACATGCAACAATGTCCACTTCCTCCATTTGATAAGATCTGCTACATGCAAAAATGTCTGTTTCCTTCATACCTGTCACACCAACTCGACAATAACTCAATTCACAATGCCCTTTTATTTTAACAGGTGCAGCCTCTTCAGCCCACAGAACCAAACGATTGATCCTGTCTCTTCTTGTGTCTTTTGACAGGGTTCTGTGGCTACTACTGAACTGCCCAGTCCATGAAGATGTCAGAACCAGTGTTTCATTCATGGTTCCATCTAACGGTCGAGGTTCAAGTAAGTTAAGTAATTAAAGGACCCCTTTTCATGTCATGAGGTAAAAGTAAACCACCTTTTTACACGTCTTGGGTTGTATTTGGTATATGGTGCTCATCATCATCATCATCTGCCATGCCAATAAACATGACCAGTCATGTTTCACTATTTCACACGATCACCAGAATCGTGGATCAGCTCTGTGCTCTTGTACCAACCATGCCATGTGGCCAAGCCATCTGGATATTTACTTCTCTGCCTTCCCCATGTTATTTTCCCCTCATTCTTGCTAGTTGTCACTGAGTTCTCCAATTTTTTTCTTCTTATGACATGCCCAAAAATATCTTGTCTGCATCTAATTTCTCTAATCTGTTTACGGTTTCAATTTATTTCTTGTAGGACTTGCTCATTGGTTTGTCTATTTGTCCATGGTATTCTTTCCCTTGTCCTCAGAAACCACATATCCACTGCCATTAGATGTTTTCAGCTTGTCAGCTCAGTGTCCACTCTTCACATCCATACAAAAGTACAGGTTCTATGTAGAACCTAAACACTCTTTTTCTCATTGCTAATGACATCCTTTTATTGGTCAGTATGTTTTTCATACTGCAAAAGGCTACCTTGGCCATGGCAATTCTTGTTCTAATCTCTCCAAGACACCTCCCATCAGATGGTACCAGCCCTAGTTTTTGTATAGACCACTCGGTTGCTGGATGATGTGATCAGTTATTATGCTGTAGCCTTTAGTTCCCATAAAATTTCATTGTACCTTGTTTAGTCTAGGTTGACCTGTGAGCCCATGTCAATTTAAAAGAAAATCCCACCATGAAAGGGATTTGAACACATGACTACTGAGCCAGCAGGCCTGTCAGAATCTCTATATCTCCAACCGAGATGCAGGAACAGCGACTACACTACCATGGTTGTTAGTCAAGTTCTAAATATCCTGTAATTAGCCATCTTCCTACGTGCAGTATCCCAGAGATAATTAAATAGAAAACTGTATTAACCAACTCCATCACCCCCTCATTTTTCATATATTGAATTAGTCAGTGCCAAGGTAAAAATAGAGTGTTTTGCTTTTCTAAATTTTAAACATTTACAAAAAGGAATCTATGAATGGTGAGGAAACAAAATGAACCATGACTGTAATTTCACAGTGCCAGATTTTATGTTATTCTAAAGCCAAATGTAGTCAGTGTCGTGAATTAGGGATTAGGGAAAAACAATTTCACAATTCACCGACATACCAAGTCGAGGGTTCTAAATCAGCTGCAGGCAGTGGAATTACTATTATTACTAAACGTACTATTACTATTATTACTAAATGTAATAAACTGCCTCATCATCATCATCATCCAGTGCCTTGCCGGCTGGCATGGGCGATCATGCTTCTCCATAAATTGTGATCTCTGATGGCATGGATCAGTTCGTGTGTTGACTCACTTCCATGCTATGACACAAGACAGTCAAGAATTTTCTCACACTGTCTTCCTCTAACTGTCTTTCCACAAATCTTTATGATGTCACAAGTTCTAGTTTTTGACTTCTAATAATGCCGTCAAAAATTTATGACTGCTTCTTTCTGATGTTTGTGATAAGTTGTCTTTGCAACTTAGCTTCCCTCAGTATGTCCAGATTTCTCATTGTGGCTGCCCAATTAAATTTCAGCATTCTTCTATAAAATCAAATCTCTAAAGCTTCTAGGAATATTTTCGACTGTTTACTAATTGTCCGCCGGTCTCCATGGTTCGTGATCCCGCATGCGAACCAATTTGGCAGCAGACCGCATTGCGCTGGATTTTTACGAATTGGTATGGGTGCCGGTCATTCAGAAAGCAATGGCAAACTACTGAACGTAACCCTGCCAAGAAATCAATAACAGCAAATAAAAAAAGTTGACTGCAAATGCCCTGTAAAGGATATGCAACTAACTTTTTAAACTAATTGTCCAGGATTTGCTAAAATTAGTTCTATGTAACATACAAGAACTCTTTTTCTAGCACTCAAGAGCAAGGATTATTGCACAATAAATTGCCTAGTACATCACAAACAGGCAATAAATACAGAGATTGATTGCAACGTTTTGTAAAGGACGTGCAATTAACTTGTTATAAACAAGCAAATTTACAACAGGTTAACCATGTTTGGAGCATTGTTTGATCAAATAGGAAGTAACAGATCAACATTTGGTGCAATGATTGACATAATAAAGAGTTAAAATCAATTGTCTTAATGTCCTCAACAGAATATAGTATCCAACAGAGATGAGAATACGGTTGGAAACAAAACTGAACAAATTATGTCCGTTCATTTTATGCAATGCTTTGACTGATTAAGTGCCATAAGGTGATTTATCACCTTATGCGTCTTCACAAATCCGCCATGGGCTAATATATCGCCAGCATGTTGTCGTTGAATTATAATACAACACGTCTGCTACCATATTAACAAATTTGAAGTCATAACTGTGATACACCCCTACTTCCCATTTTCCGGTATCCATTTAAAAAAATCCAGACCTACGTTTTGTTTGACACTGAATATGTTAAAGAAATATTAGTAGTAAAACACATTCCAGAACAAGGCAAATCCCACACAGCCCAGATACACAGCCATGGCCACCCAGCACATGTACTGCTGATGCAGCTTCTGCTGAAAGTTCTTGAGCACCGCGAGTCCCACAGTTAGACCTGCCAGAGCTCCGGTCAGGTGAGCAGTGTAACCAATGGGAGGCGTTGTTTCCTTGTGCGAGTAACGGTTCCAGATGGCAAAACCGACATCAGCACTTGCTGCAACAATAATTTGTAGATTAAATTTCACATTCAAAGATAGGTTATTATGTGATTTAATTTCACATTCAAAGATAGGTAATATTATGATTTCAGTAAAAGTACAATTTACATGGTGGTTGCAGTAGAGTAGTAGCTAGGAGCTCACCTAATGGCATGGGTAGTCATGAGTTTGATCCACATTGACATGGATTCAAATTTTTAATTTAGCATGGGCTTCCAAATCAACATATCTTAAAATGGGTTAGTTAAAGTTGGTTGCATATCCTTTACAGGAATAATAGTAAACTCCTGCATTTTTGACTGTTTGAGATTCCTGGGCAAGTCTACTTTCAGTAATTGCTTTCTGAATGACTTGCACTCATAAAATTGTATAGGAAACCAATGAAAAGGTGATTTGCTTCAAAATCGCCTGCAGCTGTGTTTCAAACACACGAACACGACCCCTCCACCACAGAGCCGGATAAAATGAGTACCTGGAGATATCTTGGGAAGTAACGGCAGCCAGCATAATACTGACTGCATCAATCAATCAATCAATCAATCAATCAATCAATCAATCAATAAGGTGCCGTCTCCACATGAAGGCTGGCTGCAATGGATCTCCAACACTGTCTCTCGCCCTGACTGCATTCTGTCAGACTGATGTTTATCCATCTCTTGATGTTATCGTCCCACTTTGTCTTTGTCTACCTCTTTCCCCCAACTTGCCCTCCAGTATGGTTTTTATAAGAGTGTTATGACTTCCAGCGTGGCCAAAATATTTCACTTGCCTCATTTTTATTTCTTTCATCAACTCTCTTTTCATTCCCAGTTTTTCTAGAGCCTCTGTATTTGATACTGCATCAACCACCAAGTCCCAATTAGTCTGCAGCATTTGGTTCTACCACCATTTGCTCAATGTACCTTAAGGTGTGAAAAAAAGTGTCCTTGACTTTTCTAAGAACACACTCAAGGTATCCGTCTCCAGATGACAATCTATCTTCTTCCTATTCTTCTTCATTCCTCATGTGAGGGCAGGGCGTCACACCAAGTTATGCAGCTCACAGGTCAGTATGTCTACTTCTTCATTCCTCATGTGAGGGCAGGGCGTCTCACACAAGTTATGCTGCTCACAGGTCAGTATATCTACTTCTTCATTCCTCATGTGAGGGCAGGGCGTCTCACACAAGTTATGCTGCTCACAGGTCAGTATATCTACTTCTTCATTCCTCATGTTAGGGCAGGGCGTCACACCAAGTTATGCTGCTCACAGGTCAGTATATCTACTTCTTCATTCCTCATGTGAGGGCAGGGCGTCTCACACAAGTTATGCTGCTCACAGGTCAGTATATCTACTTCTTCATTCCTCATGTGAGGGCAGGGCGTCACACCAAGTTATGCTGCTCACAGGTCAGTATATCTACTTCTTCATTCCTCATGTGAGGGCAGGGCGTCACACCAAGTTATGCTGCTCACAGGTCAGTATGTCTACTTCATTCCTCATGTGAGGGCAGGGCGTCACACCAAGTTATGCTGCTCACAGGTCATTATGTCTACTTCTTCATTCCTCATGTGAGGGCAGGGCGTCACACCAAGTTATGCTGCTCACAGGTCATTATGTCTACTTCTTCATTCCTCATGTGAGGGCAGGGCGTCACACCAAGTTATGCTGCTCACAGGTCAGTATGTCTACTTCTTCATTCCTCATGTGAGGGCAGAGCGTCACACCAAGTTATGCTGTTCACAGGTCAGTATATCTACTTCTTCATTCCTCATGTGAGGGCAGGGCGTCACACCAAGTTATGCTGCTCACAGGTCAGTATATCTACTTCTTCATTCCTCATGTGAGGGCAGGGCGTCTCACACAAGTTATGCTCCTCACAGGTCAGTATATCTACTTCTTCATTCCTCATGTGAGGGCAGGGCGTCACACCAAGTTATGCTGCTCACAGGTCAGTATATCTACTTCTTCATTCCTCATGTGAGGGCAGGGCGTCACACCAAGTTATGCTGCTCACAGGTCAGTATATCTACTTCTTCATTCCTCATGTGAGGGCAGGGCGTCACACTAAGTTATGCTGCTCACAGGTCAGTATGTCTACTTCTTCATTCCTCATGTGAGGGCAGGGCGTCACACCAAGTTATGCTGTTCACAGGTCAGTATGTCTACTTCTTCATTCCTCATGTGAGGGAAGGGCGTCACACCAAGTTATGCTGCTCACAGGTCAGTATATCTACTTCTTCATTCCTCATGTGAGGGCAGGGCATCACACCAAATTATGCAGCTCACAGGTCAGTATGTCTTCTTCATTCCTCATGTGAGGGCAGGGTGTCACACCAAGTTATGCTGCTCACAGGTCAGTATGTCTACTTCATTCCTCATGTGAGGGCAGGGCGTCACACCAAGTTATGCTGCTCACAGGTCAGTATGTCTACTTCATTCCTCATGTGAGGGCAGGGTGTCACACCAAGTTATTCTGCTCACAGGTCAGTATGTCTACTTCATTCCTCATGTGAGGGCAGGGTGTCACACCAAGTTATGCTGCTCACAGGTCAGTATGTCTACTTCATTCCTCATGTGAGGGCAGGGTGTCACACCATGTTATTCTGCTCACAGGTCAGTATGTCTACTTCATTCCTCATGTGAGGGCAGGGTGTCACACCAAGTTATTCTGCTCACAGGTCAGTATGTCTACTTCATTCCTCATGTGAGGGCAGGGTGTCACACCAAGTTATGCTGCTCACAGGTCAGTATGTCTACTTCATTCCTCATGTGAGGGCAGGGTGTCACACCAAGTTATGCTGCTCACAGGTCAGTATGTCTACTTCATTCCTCATGTAAGGGCAGGGTGTCACACCAAGTTATGCTGCTCAGAGGTCAGTATGTCTACTTTGGCTTCCGTTTATGTCAGGTTTACTTCGTCAGGACAGGTCCCATCCTTGGTCACGGGTCCTATCTACCCGTGGTTTCCTAACATTTCTGTCTTTATGATTTCCAACTGCCGTGGGATTTTTAGCATGCACATCTGATACACGGGAGTCTCATGTTTTTTACCCTTATCTAAGAAGGCTAGGGATCTGATCGCCCAACCCATGAGATTAGGGTATGCTGTTTATATGTATGCACCAACATACATACATACAAATAATGTGCCATCCTTAGATACCAATGGTTCTTGAAACATTCCCAGCCCTATGCAGGGATCAGACAGACAAAATACAGGCACATAGATAACAACAATCAGACAAAATGATATCTGGAAGACATACAAATAACAGACACATTTGAACAATAGACAAACACTTATACAACACACAAACCTATAGACAACAGACTGATACATTGACAACACACAGACCTATTGACAACAGACAGGCACATAGACAACATACAGAACTATAGACAACAGACATACACATAGACAACACACAGACCTATGGACAACAGACAGACACAGGCAACACACAGACTTATAGACAACAGACAAACACATAGACAACAGACAAACATATAGACAACAGACATACATACATACAAAGAGACACACAGACATACATACAGTAACTGACATACATAGAGACATACAGACAACAGAATAATACATACTTACATACAGACAACAGACAGACATGTTGACAACAGACATAAATATAGACATAAGACAGACACACTGTTAACATAAATACTTAAAGACAACAGACTGACACAAATGCAACATAACAGAAGCATGGATAATAGGATACACACAGGCAACAGACAGAAAATGTCAGACATGTAACAGACCCCCCCCCCCTCTCTCTCTCTCTCTCTCTCTCTCTCTACCCCTCTTTCTCTCTCTTAGTTTCCTGAGTCCTAGGTCTATCTCTGCACGATGCTTACACAAAATAGTTTCCTATCACCAGTGTCGTCTGTATCTAATTCTTCATTATTTTTCATCTTCATATACCCATGTCTGACTGTTCATTTTTGTCTTCCATTGGGAATGTTTCAAGATTAGATTCATAAGTGATGTTGAGTGAAATAATGTATGAGAGGAAATAGAAAAGAAGGGCAGAATGTCAGACAGGCCTGCATGCCCATTTCTTAACCCTTTGAAAATAAATATTATTTGTTCTTTCGTTGTTCTCTCTCATACACACACAAACACAGAGCTAAAAGTTGTATCAAACAATTTCCTACCAATGATAAATACTGCCGCCAACTTGAGCACCCCTAGTTCCATGTGAGAGTAATTCTGAAATAATACAGAACCATTTGAAAATAAAACTAGTGACAGGGAGAAATGAAACACTGAAATAATGCACCAACATTTGGACACGAAACTAGTTACAGAGAGAAATAAAACACTGAAATAATGCACCAACATTTGAAAATAAAACTAGTGAGAGAGAGAGAGAGAAATGAAACACTGAGATAATGCACCAATATTTTGACATAAAACTAGTTACAGAGAAATAAAACACTGAAATAATGCAGAAACATTTGAAAATCAAAGTACTGACAGAGAGAAATAAAACACTGAAATAATGCACCAACATTTGAAAATAAAACTAGTGAGAGAGAGAGAGAGAAATGAAACACTGAGATAATGCACCAATATTTTGACATAAAACTAGTTACAGAGAAATAAAACACTGAAATAATGCAGAAACATTTGAAAATCAAAGTAGTGACAGAGAGAAATAAAACACTGAAATAATGCAGAAACATTTGAAAATAAAACTAGTGACAGAGAGAGAAAAACAACAATGAAATAATGTCTCAACAATTGAAAATAAAACTAGTGACAGAGAGAAATAAAACTGCACAGAACAGAGATTCAGAATGAAGAAGTGGATGACAAAAGAACATAATATAAGTAGACAAGTTGAATACAAAAGATACAAATGTGAAAACTAACAGTTATGCATTAATATGAATGTATAAAGGAAGAGAAACTAATAATTGAACATTTGAAGATAAAGGTTAATGATCATATATAACAGAAAAGAGTGAGAACTTAAACAGAAGTAAGATGAAAAACAAAACAACTCTTCATTTTTAACATTGTTTACATAAAACCTCATGAATAAGGATTCCCAATGGAAGACAAAAATGAACAGTCAGAGATGGGTATACGGAGATGAAAAATAATGAAGAATTAGATACAGACGACACTGGTGATAGGAAACTATTTTATGTAAGCATCGTGCAGAGATAAACCTAGAACTAAGAAAATTAGAAGATTATTAGGTCTGAAGCCAGTAATTAAAGAACAACAAATTGAATGACAATAAAGGATTCTTTAGTGTACAGATGTAACATTTAAGAACATACTAACACACTTTAAAAATGAAGCATTCACTAGTGCAGTGGTTCTCAACCTTTCTTGGCCTATGCACCCCTTCACCATATGTTCAGAATGTCACCCCTCCCCCCTTTCGTATTTCCTCCCTAAAAAATGTCCCCCCTCCCGCCCCTAGACAACATACGTAAAAATGGAAGCTAAATTTAATAACACATACTAGAACAAGTCTAGATGTCTAGATAAAACATGATTTGCAGGTCTACTTACGTTATAAAACAAAGTAAGAAGAGCAAGAAGTACAGAACCGTAAAGTATAGAGGGAAAAACAATATAATGTAGTCGGTTCTTGTATTAACGCAATCTTGAAATAATCTTAATTCCCCTCCCCCTCCCCAGAAACCCTAAAATTCCCGCCTGGGGGAGAGGGGAATTCCCTGCCCGTTGAGAACCACTGGTATAGACGAAACATTAAAGAAAATGCCTACACATTTCAAACTAAAGCATTCGCTAGTTTACCGATGGAAATTTTCAGAAGGTGCATGCAGGGGGAGCCACAGTGCACTTGCCTGCTGGCCCGCTGGTCATGTATTTGAATCCCCATGGAAAGGATTTGTTAAACTGACCCTGGCTCCCAGGTCGACCCAGCCGAAAATGGGTGCCAGGAAATGTTCAGGAAAGTAAAGGCAGGTGACGTGACATTGACCACATCACCCGCTGTCGTGACATTGACCACATCACTAAGTGATGTGACATTGACCACATCATCCGCTGTCGTGACATTGACCACATCACTAAGTGATGTGACATTGACCACATCACCAAGTGACGTGACATTGACCACATCACTAAGTGATGTGACATTGACCACATCACTAAGTGACATGACATTGACCACATCATGAAGTGATGTGACATTGACCACATCACTAAGTGACGTGACATTGACCACATCACTAAGTGACATGACATTGACCACATCACTAAGTGACGTGACATTGACCACATCACTAAGTGACATGACATTGACCACATCACCCGCTGTTGTGACATTGACCACATCACTAAGTGACGTGACATTGACCACATCACCGAGTGATGTGACATTGACCACATCACCCGCTGTCATGACATAGACCACATCACTAAGTGATGTGACATTGAACACATCACTAAGTGATGTGACATTGACCACATCACTAAGTGATGTGACATTGACCACATCACCAAGTGATGTGACATTGACCACATCACTAAGTGACGTGACATTGACCACATCACTAAGTGACGTGACATTGACCACATCACCAAGTGACGTGACATTGACCACATCACTAAGTGACGTGACATTGACCACATCACTAAGTGACATGACATTGACCACATCACTAAGTGACATGACATTGACCACATCACTAAGTGACATGACATTGACCACATCACCAAGTGATATGACATTGACCACATCACCAAGTGACGTGACATTGACCACATCACTAAGTGACGTGACATTATTAGTCACTGCGCCACCCCGGTTCTCCATCAAGGTGTGTAAGTATATGTATATGCATGTACGTGTAACTGTTTGCGTGTATGTATGTATGTTTGTAAATATGCCAACATAAAACCAGATTAGTCTACTTCTGTTTCCAATGAATTCAAAGAAATGAAAAGGTCAGTTTTACAGCAAAAACAAAGGTCACAAATAATAGTAAAAGTTGTAGAGACAATTACTACATCATCATCATCATCATCAAGTGCCGTGCCAGCTGGCGTAGGTGTTCATGGCTCTCCACATATCTCGGTCTTTGGTTTTCTGGATTAACTCTGCCGCTGATATTCCTCCATGCCACCGTCTCAATCCATCCAGCATCATTTCTCTTGGTCTGCCTCTGCCTCTCTTCCCCTCGATCTTTCCAGTTGTTACGATGTTCTCCAATGCCTCTCTTCTTATCACGTGACCGAAGAAAGATGTTTGTCTCTGTCTTATTGTTGTATATAATGTTCTAGTTTCATTAGCCTGTTTCAGGCAGTCATCGTTAGTTACTCTGGCAGTCCAAGGAATTCGCAACATTCGTCTCAGGAACCACATCTCTGTTGCTTCTAATTTCTTCTTGCTTTGTTCATTTACATTCCAAGATTCACTGCCATACAGCAAAACTGGTTCTACATAGCATTTCAGCACTCTCTTTCTTACATTCAGTGATAGTGACTTATTGCACAAGATACTCTTCATTTTCTGAAATGCAGCTTTTGCCTGCCCTATTCTGCTCCTAATCACTACATCAGCAACTAATAATAAACACAAACGGTAACTAATATAATCCTCATCACTATCAAATAACTTCAGTTATCAGTTATCAGTTGGGGTATCTTCGCTGCACTCCGGACAGGTCCATAGGTGCTCAGATCCTCCTCCCAGCATAAGCATCAGCGTTCTGTGGCTAATAGTGCCAGTTCTGTGTTTGTTAACGAGGCACCTCATTTTCCCGATGTACCTCTTGTGTCTGGCCGTGCCAATTCTTACTCCCAAGACTTTCATCCTGGACAGCGATGTGGATTAACTGAATTCAAAGTCTTCTGTTCTCGACGTGTCTTTAAGGACGTTAATAACATCGGCATGATTCATGGGCTGGCCATCTGCAGGGCGTGCAGAGCCAGCCAGTTTATCAGATCATTAATTTCCTGACTCCTGCATGTCCCGGGACAAAGATGAAGGTGACTTTACGGACAACAGACTTCCTCAGCGACTCAGTCCACTGTCTACGTACAAATCCAGCTTCGACCTTCTGAATCATGCTCATTGAATCACTTAGTACACACACGTTGGTATAATGCTGTGATTCTAGCCATAAGAAAGCCTGTGTTATTGCCATCACCTCCATCGTCATGCTGTCGTGGGCATAGTGTGGGCACCACTGAATTCTTGGACGGTTCGGCCCGCTGAATGGGCTGTACTTTACCCCCACAAGAGTCTTTCCAAATGTCTCTTGATCTGAAGCCAGATGTCCTATCTCTGTATGTCATATGTAAATTATCTATCATATCTTGCGATCCATCTGAGATTTCAATCTCCTCTTCCCCACTTCCACGGTACACCTCCCTCCATAGTTACTTGTTCAAGACATTTATACTGTACTGGCACCTTGCTATCTTAACAGACGATAGTTCGCTACATTGAGCTTTAAAATAATGGCATTTTAATCTCTCCATAACACAAAGCCTGGGCTGAATTGTAGAGATAATGTGTTGCCCATGCAGCATGATCCCTCTCTCGGACTACCTAGTTTACTCCAGAGGAAATGTAACACCAATACGTCTGGACAAGACAAGCTATAGAAGCTGCCAGATCAGCACAGCAATGCTCAAACTATCCACCTGTTGGAGCTTTGATCATAGACCAGTTACCAACCAAGGCTTAAGGCCTGGTCTGCCCTGCCATGACATTTAGTCTTTAGGTTGCATTTCCTCACACCAGGATATGGCTTGCGCTCCACTGCCCGAAGCCGCTGACATAATGTGAGGTTTGGGTTTATGTTATGGCTATATTTCTGACATTTTGCATTATATCTTTTCTGGAAACTTGTGCAGCATTGTTTATGCATTTCATCTGACCTGTGATGAGTTTTCTTTAGTTGTATGTTGACAAGGTCCAATTTGACACTGATGACAAAGAAAAATGCTGTTTATAATTTCTTGCTTGACTTCGATCACAATCTTTGGATGTTTGAGTAAAGCTGATAGCTAATAAGTCAGTGTTTGCCTCTTGGCATCTTGTTTCTATCTTTTTGCTAAACCTTCCATTCTCTGTGAAAATGCTGCCTAGATATTTGATTTGATTTTTTTTCCAAGTCAAACACATCCATGTATTATCGAAGCAAGAAATAAAGTGTGTATTCTCTCAGTATAGTGACCAGATCAAACATATCTCACGTTAGATTCAGCCCAGCTTGTAAAATCCAATATTATTTGAAAATTGTATGAAACAATGCCTGTACATGTTAAAATCATATTGTTTAGTAAGATAATGGGAATTGTTGCAAGCTCGACAGGAACAAGAGCCAGACTCAAATCTGAAACAATGAGTTAGTCGTTAGTCGCGGTTCCAACTTCATGGCAACGGGTCGCCCCATAATGCTCTGTTCCTGTGCCAGCGAATATCACACAACACAAGCAGCTCTTCATTGCCCAATGTGAAAAGTGCAACAGAGAGGAGTCTCGACAAACCACCGGCCATCACAGGTACACTGTAGATAATGCCACCGCCAGAATGCCAACACAAAAATCCTACTTGAAAAATACAGTTCATCGTTGATGGAAGCGGCAGTTACTAGAACACCAGCAGCCACACATTACCGCATAAGGCAATCCAGTCAGTTCTGCGACAAGCCGGCCACCATTATTCCAAACATGTAGTTCACACTACAAACAACCGCAGACTGATGTATAAGCATTTCACATGAAATTCACAGCTCACAGCATTCAACTCAGTAGCAGGGCGATGGAACCATAATGATGAGAGTATTATATTGTTGTGAACTTATCACGCTCATCCCTTTTTTTCAGTAATTCAAAATCCTGTAACCAAACATTTCAGTTTCTTCTTGGGTTTCTCTTTTGATGACACAGCCACAGAATGTATTGCAAAAGTTGTTTATATTAATTCCATTATATGCGTAAAGGAACTAATTTGCCTTATTCATTTACAATTAAATGCACTAAATTTCTATTTTCATGACAAAACCACAGAATTTATTGCAAAAGTTGTTTATATTAATTCCTTGATATGCATAAAGGAACAAATTTACCGTATTCATTTACAATTAAAGGAACTAAACTTCCGCTAAAATTTCATTTACTTCAGAAATTCAAAGTTTTGTTTTCCAGTTGTAAATTTGAACAACGAGAAAGCAAATAATAGGTTACATGATTTATTGTCTAGCATTTTTGACAGAAAGACGTGAAAGTTGGTTTCAAGCAAAATGAAGTAATAGTCAGTTTCAAACTATCGTGGTAATATGCACATTTAAATAATAAACTATATGTTGTAAATTTCAGCTTTAAAGATTCATTGTTTTTTTTTCATGCCGATTCATTTATTTTTATGGTATACTACTGGCAAAACACAACGAAATATGCTAGGGAATAAATAATTTAATCTATTGTTTGTGTTCTAATTATTCAAATTGTGTATACTTCTTTGTGACAGCGAAGGGCAGGCAGGATATTTCCTTTACATATCAGTGGTCAATGATTGTTGATCATTTTTCTGTTATCTGTAGTCTGTATTTATGTAGTGTTGTGTATTTTCTTCCTGTTTCATTCTGCATGTTCTTTTTGTGAATACCAGGAATATTTTCTATCATCTCTAGCAATTGCTGCTGTCTCCAAGCCGAGAAATTGAATGTACTGTAAAAGATTTTGGTTGTTGATATACTAAGTATAAGATCTGCATTTAATATCATTGAAAGTAATAACCTTAAGATGCTACATAGTCGTTACCTTCCCTCTTTGACTTCTGCTACAAAACCAATTGGTACTGAAAGAGTTATCCTTCTTTGTAAAGCCAAATCTGTTTGGCTCTAATAAATCTAATTTTGAATGTGTACTCTCATCATTAAAACATAAAAAAAATGTGACTAATAATGTACAGCAGCATATTAGAAATTAAAACAAGGCCTATCATCACACAAAACAACTACGAACCAACAATACATTAGCTAAATGAGCTGCCAGCAGTGCATAGACCCCTCCAGATGATCCGACCAAGAATGCATCCATGTCGAAGACTGATGTACCCAGAGAACCTGCAGTGGAGAAAATGCCATTTCAGTAACTTGATCAATGGGTCAACAAAGTAGTAAGGGAAATGGGAGCAAAAGAAATATGTTTGTTAATCGTTAGTCATGGTTCCAACTTCACGGCAAAGAATCACCCCATAATGAATATCACATAAAATGCTCCTCACTATCCCATGTGGAAAGTGGGACAGAGAACAGCTCAACAAACCAACAGCACACACAGACATACATGCATAAGGCCACTGCCAGAATGCCAACTCAACAGTCTGCCACTAAAATTACAGTTCATCGTGGATGGAAGTGGCAGCCACTAGAAAATTAGCAGTTGCATACACATTACTAAACAAGGCAAAACCAGCTAGTTCAGCAACTTACTGTCTGCCATTTTTTCTGAACATACAATTTCTGTCACAATACAAACAATTGCGGACAGATGTAAAAGTATTCCACATTAAATACACAACTCACAGTGTCAAGTAGGACAGATGTAAAAGTATTCCACATTAAATACACAACTCATAGTGTCACTCCACACATTTAACTCAGTAGCTGGATGAAAGAACCATGTACTACCAGTCCAGCATGATGAAAATGTATAAGCAAACTGTAGCCAGAAGTAAAGACACTCCAGAGGCCTTAATAACTCAATGGGCTATCCGTCATATTGGACTGGAAATCAAAGAGGAAAACAAAGGAACAGACATCCCATGATAGATACTGTTGTAGGAATGTGAAATTTCAGGCCTTCATAAATATTATTTCATGGTATTACCAGGTTGGTTGACCAGTTCCATTGCTCATTACTGTCCTCTCCATACCAAAGACATCTTCACAACTGTTCCAGTTTGGTAATGCCACCAGCACTATTGTGGGTAGAACCCCAGCTCATTGCACCTGAGAGTCATGATGCAGGTGGACCTGCATCCCTAAAGTATCAAGAAGATACAGAGACTGAAATATTCACAGAAATGGGGAGGACCATTTCTGATGATCAGAAACATTCTGTTGCGCTTGCTCCATAATGTAGTTTAAAAATTTGCACTATGCTATGACAGCTGTGGGTGTAATATACTTTTCTGACATTGTATTTAGTAACAAGATAAATATTGTTATGAATCTTGCATTTATTTTTAGTTTTCAGATAATATTCTGGCAATAATCACCAGGTTGTCTCAACAAACAAATGCGAAGACACAGTTTATCTTTCACTCTCACTCATTGAAAAACCTGTCCAGACTACTAAATGTAGGGTTTTGAACGCAGAGACCAGCTGGCAAATAATGCACTAGTGCAAATAGGAAGAAGCATGATCTGGGCAGATATAATTAATACAATACAGGCTCAGTTTGTGGATATTGACGAGTCACCGACTCCAGCCCGACTGCACGAATTGCGCCTGTAACCCCTTCGCCATAGAGCGTGGTATGTAAATAGAAGTAAATATGCCTATCACAAGCAACACAACCACCAGTGCCAGATTTACCTGCCAAGATGCCCGCCAAGTAGACCAGGGCTATCCTAAACGGCCCGTGGACCATCTCCAGCGGCGTGCCAACCACAACTTGGACTATGATATTGAACAGCAGATGCACATAACTGAAATATTGTAAAACATCAACTCTTTCATTATGTCATGAAGAAGAATAACAATGAGACAAATAATAAAAGAAAAGGGTATAAATGCGAAAAGAATCAGAACAACGACGACTATCATTATCTTGACTGTCAGGGATAGGTCGTCGTTTTCAGGCTTAAGACAAGGCATAATGGATTGAACAAGCATTAGTACAGGCTTGGTCTGAGTACCTCACCACATGCTCATGGGGACAGTATGATGAAACTGCGGAGCATGTTCTCCGGGTTTTCCCCCTGTACAGCCAGCTATAAAGAGACTAATAGCCTAGTGAGAATGTACCTCATTCAAAACTGTATGAACAAAATAGGAACACCTAACAAGCCGTGGACTCCATCAGAAGAACTGGAGATCAGCATGGCCAAATAGATAAGAGAGCTTGCTCTTAAACTTCCCGTGTGCTGATGCTGAGGTTGAAGGTTCAACCACTATACCGGTCAGTTGGACTAAAATGTTGACTTCTTATCCTTGACTTGGTGATGTAAATTACAAGTACCTCAGAAGTCGGAGTTGGTTCACCTGAATGCGAAGGATACTGGTAGTAGGGAAAGCTAATTCACATGCAAAATTCAGTACAGTGTACTAGAAGTAGTAGCACGTGTGAAAGCAAACATAACAAATCAGAAGAACTCATTTGTCAGTGAAAACACGAAAAAACGAATGCTAGAAGAAGAATTGGAACCATAATATAACTATGCAAATGCAAACAACTGGAAAAACATGGAGTGTACAAAATTGGCTTTGCAAGAATACCAAACAAACAACACAGGACACTGCGGCGACAAGCCTCCATCAGCAAACAACAAAATTTAAATCACAAGACAACACAAAAGTGGAAATGTCACTGACGAAATTATATTGCTTAAGGTGGTTTGGTTTGGTATGTAAAGGTGATTTCGTTTGGTTTGTAAAGATGGTTTGGTTTGGTTTGTAAAGAATCACTTTCAATGCACAGTGATATCTCCAAGAGTGCTCCAGCCTTCTCTCATAGATCACACAAGGAGAATCTAAGCAGAGTGCACAAACTCTGTAGCACTGATGATGAGATAGCTACATTAAGGCATATTAATATTATGCAAACATATGAAACACAAATAAGCAAGCAGAATGAAGTAATGTTTCAAATATGCAGGTCCGCATGGCCGAATGGATAGAAACGCGTGTTCCTAAACATCCGGTGTGATGTTCCCAAGGTAAGCGTTTCAACCCCTACACCGGACAGCTGGACTAAAATGTTGACTTGTCGTCCTTGATTTGGGGACGTTAATTACAAGTACCTCTGAAGTCGGAGTGGGTTCGACTGAAGGCGAGGGACACTGTTAATAGGGAAAGCTAAAACACATGCAAAATTCAGTCCATCACTACTATAAATAGTGTGTATAGACTACACTTGAGTTCAAAGGAGCGAGCGCAAAAAAAAAAAATTAGATACCATTCTTAGCAGCTCTAAAGATTAAAAAGAGAGAACATTGACGAAATCAAGAATATATAAGAAGACTACAGCAGTGTAGAGATGAAGGTGAGATGGACGTTATCACATCTGGGGAGAGGGGCATATCATGGTCCAGGTAAGATTAAGGAATCAACATGGAAAAGGAGATACCGATGAAGGGGGTAGGACAAGGTGGGAAGAAGCAAAAACAGGGGAAATATAAAGTTGACTGTGTGGGCTTCGTGTTTAGTCCAAATGTTTATGAAACAAATAAAGTACTGACAGTTTCACTTGTTCCTGAAGCTATCTAAATCTTCCTATTCAAAATGTCATTGGTTTTAATGTGTCTTATTTACAGGAAAAAGCCATATATCCACCTTTTGGTTAATATATTTAACTTAAACATACCATTTTGGGGACCACAATTTGTTACTCTCTTGGGCAGAACACGGTAATACATTATGCGCATCTTCCCTCATTTATTGTGACTCTCTTGCACAGAATATAGTAGTACATTATGTTTGTCTTCCCTCATTGATTGTTGCTCTCTTGGACAGAACATAGTAATGCATTATGTTTTCCTTCCCTCATTGATTATCACTCTCTTTGACAGAATGTAGTATTGCATTATGTTTGTCTTCCCTCTTTGTTACATGTGAATGGGATATGTCTGTGTGGGTGGGAGTGTGTGAATGTGGATGGGGTAAGTGTGAGTGGTTGGAGGATGTATGTGTGGGTGGTGAGGATGTTTGTAGGTGGGGGATGTGTGGGTGGGTGGGGAGATGTGTGAGTGGGTGAGAGATGTGTGGATGGGGATGTGTATGAGGAATGCATGTGGGGGATCTGTGTGTGGGGGAATGTGTTTATGGGTGGAGTTTTGTGTGGGAGGGGAGATGTGTGAGAGATGGGGGAGGTGTGGGATGTGCAAGTGGATGATGGATGTATGTGAGGATGGGGGGTGTGTGTTTGGCTGGGTGGTTGGGGTGTGTGTGGGTGGGAGGGTAGATGAGAGATGCATGTGTTGATGAGCAGGTGGGTGATGTGTGGGTGTGAGTGGTTGATGGATGAGTACGTGAGAGAAAGGATGTGTGTGAGAGATGAGTGTATGGTTGGGGGATGTGTGTGTTTGTGAGAAGATGTGCGTGAGCGGCGGATGTGTGTGGGTGGGGTATATGTGGGTGGTGGGGTGTGTGTGGGTGGGAGGTGTGTGGGTTTTTTGGGTGTTTATGGGTGGGGGATATGTGTGGGCAGGTGGGGAGATGTGTTTGTCAGTGGGGATGTGTGTATAGGTGGGGGATGTGTAGTTGAGAGGTGACGGATATTGGGTGGGTGAGTGGATGTAGGTTGGCTGATGTGTGTGTGGGTGGGTGGGGAAAATTGTGAGGGTGTGGGATGTATGTGTGGATAGGTGCGGGATGTGTGGGTTGATGGGGGTATGTGTGTGTGGTTTTGTGATGTGTGTTTTGCTGGGTGGTTGCGGGTGTGTGGGTGGGTGGTGGAGAATATGTGGGTGGGTGTGTGCATGTCAGTTATGGGATGGGTGGGGGATGTATGTGTGGGTGGGGAAATGTGTGTGGGTGGGGGATCAGTGGGTAGGTGGCGGCATGTATGTTTGCCTGAGTCTGTGTGAGTGCATGGAGGTATGTGTGGGTGGGTGGGGATGTGGTGGGTGGGGGTGTTGTGGGTGGCTGAGGGATGTGTGGGTGGCTGCGGGGTGTGAGGGTGGATGGGGGATGTGTCTCACAACATTGCAATATGCACTGTTTATGTTTACAACTTTCATTTGACAATGTTTTTTTCCCCCCATGTGAATGTACCATGCATAATATGCATTGTTTATGCTTACAAAATCCATTTGACACTGTTTTTATTTCCCTATGTAAATGTAACATGCACATTTGATGAATGAAAGATGAGTGATCGAAAGGGCCAAACCAATTTGTTACCCTTTTAAAATAAAGTTTGTTTGTTCGTTCGTTCGTTATTTTCTTGAGCAAAATGAATTACTGCATTGGCTCTTCGGTTTGTTTTCCCTCTTTGATCGTTGCTCTCTTGGACAGAACATAAAAACGCACTATGTCTGTCTTCGCTCCTTGATTGTAACTCTCCTGGAGAGAATGTAGTAATGCATTCTGCTTCAATGATCACCACTCCGAGGTGAGGTAGGATACTCGTCAAGCCTGCTTATTTTGATCCTGATCCAAACAGACGCGCCTTGAGCTGGTGACTTTTTAAATCTCTTTCATTACACCTTCACCCCTGAACCCAAAACAAATTAACCAGTCAATCAAAAAGAAACTCATCAACATTGTATTTTCAGCGCTACAATCATTCAAATAGATCAAACAAATCAATCAGCCAAACAAATACCAAAAAAAAAAAAAAAAGTAAAATAAACCAATTAAATTTAAATTAATCAGTCAGAAGGGGAAGGGGAATCAACTAAATCAAACAAAGGGCTGTAACTGCAAGGAAGAACTATTGCCCAGACAGAGAGAGTGAAGCCTACCCGGCATGGACAAACATGTAGAGGACAAATCTCCACAGCTCCAGGCGTCTGTCCGGCCTGTAGATGAAGATGCTGGCAACAGGAACTGGGCCGTTAAACGTGAACATCCGGGACTCCAGGCAGTAGTAAACAAAACAACCGATCTGTCAAAAGAAAAGAACTACTTATTAGCCAAAACAATGATTTACCCCTCGGTAAATTTGAATAAGATGAATGAATCTCTCTCTCTCTCTCTCTCTCTCTCTCTCTCTCTCTCTCTCTCTCTCTCTCTCTCTCTCTCTCTCTCTCTCTCTCTTTCTCTTTCTCTCTCTCTCTCTCTTTTTCTCTCTCTCTCTCATCCACACTCACTTACTCACTCACCCACCCACTCACTCACTCACTTACTCTCATCCACACACACTCACTCTCTCTCTCATCGAGATGAGAACATAGGTCACATGGCATGGTCGAGACAATAACACAGGTCACATGGCACGGTCGAGACAATAACACAGGATACATGGCATGGTCGAGACAAGAACACGGGTCACATGGCACGGTCGAGACAATAACACAGGTCACATGGCACGGTCGAGACAATAACACAGGTCACATGGCACGGTCGAGACAATAACACAGGCTACATGGCACGGTCGAGACAAGAACACAGGTCACATGGCACAAGACAAGAACACAGGCTACATGGCACGGTCGAGACAAGAACACAGGTCACATGGCACGGTCGAGACAATAACACAGGTCACATGGCACGGTCGAGACAATAACACAGGCTACATGGCACGGTCGAGACAAGAACACTGGTCACATGGCACAGACGAGACAAGAACACAGGTCACATGGCACGGTCGAGACAATAACACAGGTAACATGGCACGAGACAATAACACAGGCTACATGGCACGGTCGAGACAAGAACACAGGTCACATGGCACGGTCGAGACAAGAATACAGGCTACATGGCACGGTCGAGACAATAACACAGGTCACATGGCACGAGACAAGAACACAGGTCACATGGCACAGTCGAGACAAGAACACAGCTGAACCAAGACTGCTGATCGTGTGAGGTTGCGAACCATGACCGCCACGCTTTCGGCATGGCACGTGATGATGATGATGCTGGTTTCTTTGCGCAAATTCACGGGGAACTATTGCTGTAAAATTATCTATATCACCACCCCCCCCCCCCCACACACACACACACACACGCGCGCGCGCGCGCACACACACACACACACACACACACGGGACCCTTGTTGACCAGCACACTCGCCCGCCATCCCGGTGGTCCTGTGTTCCAATCCCAGCCTAGACGGAGTTATGTTAAAACTGACCCTTGCCTCCCAGATCTCTCAGCCCAACATGGGCACTCTAAAATGTTGTGGGAAGTAAAGACGACCGGCAGGTTATAGACAACATCACCCACCGACTGCCGACTGGTTTACAGTGTGGCTAGCACCATATGTTGAAATAACATGAACAGAGATCTGTCTATCAACGTTATTTAGCTTGTAATAACCGGTCTCCCTGGTCTAGAGGTTACATAACTTTCTCCTGAATCTAGTATACTCTCGTAAGTAACATGATGTTGCACGAGAATTGGTAGCGGTTCTCTCCGCGTCGGTAACTCACAGGGTATTTGAGCCGGTCGCTCAGAAAGCAATGGCAAACTACTGAGCGTAATCTTGCCAATAAATCAACAATCAGCTGAAAGATGCTGATGTTGAAAGGATATGCAAAATAAAAAGCTTGTAATAACATGAACAGGGGCCTGTCTATTTACGTTATTTAGCCTGTAATAGCCGGTCTCTCTGGCCGAGGGGTTACAACACTTTCTCCGTAATCCCGTTTATCACGCAGAGTCTCGTAGTGGACGAGAGCTAGGAGCGGTTCGACCCCCGCTGGTGACTTGCGGGATAACTGAGCCGGCCGCTCAGAAAGCAATGGCAAACTACTGAGCGTAATCTTGCCAAGAAATCAACATACAGCTGAAAGATGCTGCTGTTGACAGCGAGGTTCTGTAAAGGATATGCGAATAAAAAAAAAAAAAGAAGCCTGTAATAACAGGAACAGGGACCTCTCTATTTACGTTATTTAGCTTTTATAACAGGGACCTGTCTATTTATGTTATTTAGCTTGTAATAACATGAACAGGGACCTATCTATTTACGTTATTTAGCTTTTAATAACATGAACAGGGACCTGTCTATTTACGTTATTTAGCTTTTAATAACATGAACAGGGACCTATCTATTTACGTTATTTAGCTTTTATAACAGGGACCTGTCTATTTACGTTATTTAGCTTGTAATAACATGAACAGGGACCTCTCTATTTACGTTATTTAGCTTTTATAACAGGGACCTGTCTATTTATGTTCTTTAGCTTGTAATAACATGAACAGGGACCTGTCTATTTACGTTATTTAGCTTTTAATAACATGAACAGGGACCTGTCTATTTACGTTATTTAGCTTGTAATAACATGAACAGGGACCTGTCTATTTACGTTATTTAGCTTGTAATAACATGAACAGGGACCTGTCTATTTACGTTATTTAGCTTGTAATAACATGAACAGGGACCTGTCTATTTACGTTATTTAGCTTGTAATAACATGAACAGGGACCTGTCTATTTACATTATTTAGCTTGTAATAACATGAACAGGGTCCTGTCTATTTACATTATTTAACTTTTAATAACATGAACAGGGACCTGTCTATTTACATTATTTAACTTTTAATCACATGAACAGGGACCTGTCTATTTACATTATTTAACTTTTAATAACATGAACAGGGACCTGTCTAGTTACATTATTTAGCTTTTAATAACATGAACAGGGACCTGTCTATTTATATTATTTAACTTTTAATAACATGAACAGGGACCTGTCTATTTATATTATTTAACTTTTAATAACATGAACAGGGACCTGTCTAGTTACATTATTTAGCTTTTGCGTTCGCTCGCTTTGAGCTCAAACGTAGTCCACACACTTGCTACTATCTCTAGCAGTTGCCACTACTGTGGGCTGCACTGGGCTGATGTTTGCGTGTGGATTAGTTTTCCCTACTACCAGTGTCCCTCACCATCAGGCGAACCAACTCCGACTTCTACTTGTAATTTACGTCTCCAAGTCAAGGACGAGAAGTCAACATTTTAGTCAAGGGTTTCGGTTATTTAACTATTGAATCGGTGCTATTAATTACATTTAAATCTATCTCATTCTGCCCCACATATGTCCTACATACCAATGAGTGATCTGAAATAATACAGCACATTAACCTGAATAGGTTAGAATCAATATTTGCTCAGAAGCTTGAAAATGCCCCATCTGTAGCGTTAAGCGTGCAAGAGAAGACAAAATAACGACGCAGAAAGCGGCGTTGGGACAAAACCAGCGCAGAAGCTGATTAACTTAACGATGTGCACGATGATAAATGCCATAAACCATGGAAACGCGACATGATCCACGCGTAAACATATAAATAGTTAATATGCGAACAAGGTCGTGTCACTTAACTTTGTATATGTGTTATTCAAGGAGACATTCTTCCTACTCCCACATATCATTGAGGAGGAAGTAACTCGGTCAAGGAGAGGCCAGTTATTTCACTGTTGCTTGGTGACCTGGACAGCGACTTTATCAGCGTGGTCGAGCGGGTACGGTGTCAGTCTCAGAGGGTACCGGGATCGATCCTTGCATGTTGGGAGTGTGGCTCAGAAGTTACCAGGATCCATCCCAATATGTTGTGGGTGTGGCTCAGAAGTTACCGGGATCCATCCCGATCTGTTGAGGGGTGTCACTGAGAGGTTACCGGGATCGATCCCTTATGTTGGGGGTGTGGCTCAGAGGTTACCCTGATCGATCCCTGCATGTTTGGGGCGGCGTGGCTGAGAGGTTACCGGGATCGATCGTGCATTTATGGGGCGGCGTGGCTGAGTTGTTACGATATCAGCCTCAGGCTCAGAAGGTAATGGGTTCCATCCTTGCACGGGACTGGTAAAGTTTCCAACAACCACTGGTATATAATGATAACACACACTCCCTAATCTCTTGGGTAGTGAGATGTAATAAGAGCGAAAAACCGGAGATCACGTGCGCGACGTTAAATCCCACAGCAATTATAAATCGCAAAGAGGGGCTGTAAAGTCGCTGCCCTGCTAGGAAAAAAAAATCACATCTACATATGGGTAGATAAGAGTCCAATACTTCAAAACAATATAATCCTTTAGTGAAAATTTTAACACAGAAGACATAAACAATATGTTGCACGATTTCTTGCCTGGCATATTTCACTGCATCTCGCCAGGTGCATACTGCAGAGTTATATATCAAGTGGAGTGAGTAATACTTAAATTGAGACTATTCAAACAAATAGTGGCAGGTATTATTCGAATGTGGAACATCTGTTATCCCCATAGAAAACAGGGGATAATAGATGTTCCACAGTCGAATAATATAACATAATATGATATATAACTCCGCAGTATGCACCTGACGAGATACGGCGCAATATGCCAGGCAAGAAATCGTGCAACATATTGTTTGTGGCTTGTGTGTTTATATACCTTGGAAGGCTATAAATATCTATATCTATATATCAAATACAAGGTGGACACACTGTGAATGATATCTATATCTAATACAAGGTGGACAAACTGTGAATCATGTGTATATCTAATACAAGGTGGACAAACACAGAATCATGTGTACATCTAATATAAGGTGGACAAACTGTGAAGCGTACATACCTCTAATAAGGTGATGATGGGTATAAACAAGGGCGGAGGGCAACAAGTGTATCTGTCAGCGTAAAACTGACGATCTGCTTCGTCGGTCAGGAACTCGCGGGCGATCCTGCGGACCTGCGGACATACAGGACAGTCAGTGATGTTGTAGATACAGAGAGGAACAGGATATCCAGAGATGTTGTAGATAAACAGACATACAGGACACCCAGTAATGTTATAGATAAACAGACATACAGGACACCGAGTGATGTTGCAGATAAACAGACATAATTGTAAACAAGTAGAGGACCCTTTCTGGAGTCTTGGGTGATCTGGTTAAACGGTGCTGGCCCCACATTTGTTGATAGCTCATTCGGCAATCGATGAGTCATATGGTCTATACAACGCTGGTCGTCTTTCCTTGCCAGAACATTGCCTGGAACCTTTGTTAGGCTGGGTCCACCCGGGTGGGAGGGGTGTCGGGGGTGGGTGAGGGGGGGGGGGCTGTTAAGTTTTGAAACAAAATCAGGAGTTCGATGGGGGTTTGATTACATGATCACCGGGGCGGCAGGCAAGCCGGGTTGACACTACCACGTGCCGCGGCTCTCCTCCCATATGGTCAGAGTCTCTCTCTCTCTCTCTCTCTCTCTCTCACACACACACACACACACACAGAGAAAGAGAGAGAGAGGGAGAGGGAGAGAAAGAGAGAAAGAGAAATGAACGAACAAAAATCTTTATTTTCAAAGGGTTAAGAATTGGGCACGCAGGCCCGTCTGACATTCTGCCCTTCTTCTCTATTCCCTCTCATACATTCTTTCATTCAACATCTCTGATGAAGCAAATCTTTGACAACAAAAGAACAATAAGCATTAAAATGCATGAAAAGTAATCAATAATACATGACTCATTGAGGCAATGTTTAACATGGGTATTATAAATACCCAAGGAAGGTGTAGCGTGCCATACATATGGGAATGTTGTTTTGGCTAGTTGTTGTTCGAGATAATTTACCATTATTATTGTCTTTGTTTTTTATTTTTATTTTTATTTTATGGGGGAATGTAGTCTGTCCTGAGGTAGTGTTCAAACAGGTTGCGACTATATGTATAATGATTGGTGGTGTCTTTGATTTCTTGTGGAAGATTGTTCCACAACTGAGTGGCAGAGTATGCTAAGCTTGTTTTATATAAGTCTATCCTAGGTTTAGGGACATGAAGTATATTTAGTCGCTCGCTATGTCTTGCGTTATACTTAAAGAGAGAGATAGAGGGTGCGTGTTGGTGTGTGTATGTGTGTGGGGGGGGTGAGAGAAGGGATGTGTGAGAGATGGTGAGAGAAGACGTTGAGTGAGAAAGAGGAGTGTGAGATAGAGATTGGGGTGAGAGAGAAGGGAGATGAGAGAGAGAGAGAGAGAGAGAGAGAGAGACAGAGACAGAGAGACAGAGAGAGGTGAGACAGAGAAAGGGGGTGTGAGAGAGAGGGTGAGAGAGGGGGTTTGATAGAGATACAGGGTGTGTGTAAGAGAGAGGTAGGGAAGTGTATGTGTGTGTGCGTGAGAGAGAGAGAGAGAGAGAGAGAGAGAGAGAGAGAGAGAGAGAGAGAGAGAGAGAGAGAGAGAGAGAGAGAGAACATATAGAGTGAAATAGAGGCTTTTCCGGTCGTTATTTGTACCTATTTATTGTACCACAGGTTACTCCTGTATTGTGTGTAGATGTTTGTACTTACACGCCTGCATTTTCAAATTAAGTTCTCTAAATATTTTTTGGTGTTGAAAATTTAGAGTCCCATCTTAGAAATGTCCGTAACATATTTTTAAAATTAAGAGCAGAGTGTATGTTTGTGTTTATGCCTTTTCTGTTTTGTTTGTAAGCGTACAGTGTATGTTTTTGTTGTTTGTCTTTGATGTTCCCGTGCATCGTAAAATCAGGAAAATAAACGTGTCAATACACTTTTGCAAAATTGCAAGCCAACTTGTGATTTCCGGAGTGCTATGTTTATTATCACCATCATAATGTACCATGCCTATAAGCGTGGGCGGCCATGTTTCGCCATCTCACACGATCACCAGAGTCGTGGATCAGCTCTGTGTTTTGTTCTCTGTTATGTGGTCAAGCCATCTAGATATTTATCTCTCTGCATTCCCCTTGTTCTTGTCCCCTCAATCTTGTCAGGTTTCATCAAGCTTAAAAGTCGCCAGGGTCGACTTCACCGGGCTTATTCCACATGGCTCGGTCTCTTTCCGCAGCGCGAAAAGCGTCGCACAAAGCACGAACTCCGTAGCTCTAGCGACGAGAAACGTTTCACTCATGAACCGAAGGACGTGACCCGGAATCGAACCCACAATCTTCGGAGCCCGAGTCAAACGGCTTGACTACTTCGCCACGGAGACTCCGATCTCAATCTTTTCATCAAGCTCTGGAGTTTATTTCTTCTCATAACGTTCCTCAAATAATATCTGGACTGTTCACGTAAAATTTCTCTAATCAGTTCACTGTGTTCGTGTGCCTCTTGTCATGTACTTGGTCACTGATAACGATTTGTTCCCTTAACGTTAACGGTAAAGGTCATTAACTCAGACGGATTGCTAAAAACTCCATTTAATAATATCCCTTGGAATGTAAGCTAGTGTACTTGTTAAAAGTGGTTTCTTCACGAAATTTCATCATACTTATTTTATTTCGCTGTGATTTGTTTAAAGGTTCTTCTTTATTAATTAATTAAAAGATAAATACTGTTGTGGTCTGCAGCGTAGTGGTAGCCATCGCAATTTCATTTTCCCGACATATTGGCTCACAGCGATTTGGGAGAAGATCACTTTGTGTTGATTTTCATAATAGTATTAGCATAGGCCGTTAAGAAAGCAATGGAAAACTATTTAACTTAAAATTGCCTAGAACATCACAAACAACCAATAATTCTGGGATTGACTGCGACGTCATGTAACGGAAATGCAACTAACTTGACATGCACTAGGCTAAAGGTTGGAACCTACCATTTTCTGGAAGCAGGTGAGGTAGGTTGTATCATTCAGACACAATGGTCTGCTCCACGGGTCATGGTCTCTGCTTTCTACAGCCAATCGGAAGCTGTCATTTCGTCGGTTGCTCATCTGCAAATAAACAGATGAGGTAGTCATTTAGTTACAGGCAGTTCCAACTTGACGGCAAAGGGTCGCTACATTATGCACCGTTCCTGTGCCTGTGAATATCACACAAAATGCTCATAATTGTCCCATGTGAAAAGTGGAACAGACAGGAGTCTGGACAAAGCAACAGCCCGCAACTACAAATAAACAGAACTATGCATAATAGTTTTCTCCATCTTGTCTGCTTAGATTTAAATTATAGCAAGCGTTGGAGGTCGGCTTGGCCGAATGGGTAAGAGTGTTTGCTCATAAAATTCCGGTGTGCTGATGTCGAGGTAGCAAGTTCAATCCTTACACCAAAACAGCTGGACTAAAATGTTGACTTCTTGTCCCTGGCTTGGGGACGTAAACTACAAGTACCTATGAAGTCGGAGTGGGTTCGCCTGATGGCGAGAGACACTGGTAATAAGGAAAACTAATCCACACACAAATATCAGTCCAGTGAACTAGAAGTAATAGCATGTGTGTGGACTACGATTGAGTTCAAAGCGAGCGAGCGCAATAAAGAGCAAGAGCTGTGACCGAAAGTTACACCATAACATGAAAGGTGGGATGGAAGACTGGTAAGAGGAGACAGAAGGGTTGTGTATTAATGAATGTGAAAAGTGGAAACGATGTTAAAAGTTACATACAAATATGTTGGGCGTTGAGATTGTTCGGCGAGAGGCACTCCATCTGGAAAATAAATAGATTTATTAAGTCTTACAATATCTGTTATAAGGCGAACTTTCACGGGTGGTTGTGTTCTTGGGAAGTTGGTGTTTTCCCCTTTCCAAGTTGCAGATATACTGAATGTCCCGAGGCCACGCCCGACTGAGACACGACTAGTCAGAGAAATTATCAGACGGCGTCCGTCTCTCTCCGTGAGTGTGACATGGTGGTTGTAGCAAATATAAAGGAGTTCAGTGAATAAGGTACCCTCTTTGGACAACAATCATCTTCAAATTAATATCCTGTGTGAGTGAAACCGCCGTCAACCGCTTTTTGTGGCTGAATCAGTCACTAGATTATTAATCTCTGCCAGGGATGGACCCTGATATAACTTCTCTTTGAGGTTGGACGGTGTAAGGGTAATGGTATACTCGAACAGATGAACATATGACAGATCAAGCAAACCAGTCACCTCCAAATGACGACAGCGCCTCGCTGCAGGAACAAGTGTACTTCCGACTTTGAGAGGAGGAGCGCAATTAGAAGGGTACACGCCTTACAATAGTGCGAGGAAATGCAGCCTAAAGACTAAATGTCATGGCAGGGCAGACTAGGCGCTAAGCCTTGGCCTGCAAATGGTCTAGGATGGAAGATCCCACACGCGGACCGTTAGAGTAGTACATTGCTGATCCAGCAGTTTATGTGAGATGCTTGGGAAACACATGGTCTCTAAATTCAGACCAGGCTTTGTGCTATAACCCAAATTATCGTCTGTCAAGACGGCAAGGTGCTGTCAAACACCGGCGCGATTTGGAAAATTCATATATCGACTAACTCAAGGACGGAGAACGACTGTCCCCGAGCCCTCGAAGTCCCGCGAAATCAAGGTAACCGCAGGCGGGAATCGAAATTCAATAAATCTAGGAATTTTTTTTTGATTTGCTTTACAACATAAATGTATATTAAGTAAGTCATAATAATAACGTAAATTTTGTGAGACAATCATTGGACGTTCATTACAGGATAGACAGGACACACGAGAGTTCATAATGAGACCGACGCTATGCTTGATACAACAATCTCTCACTGCATATGTTTTATAAACGTTATATAAGCAATGACGAATTCCCACGTTAAGGAGAACGTGCACTGAAATATACATCTATGTCGGGAACAACTTACTGATGCGAGCAATTATTTTCAAAAGTAACCTTCGCAAAGACTGGGCTGCACTCCAGAATTACCGACGCAAACGTAGAAAAGCAACTGCGAATAGCAATGTCAATAATAACCAGCCAAAATCAGACACGTCACAAAAGGGAAACAGTTCCAGTCGTCACATTAGGGATGAGTTAATTAAATGTGTGACCAAATATAGCAGGCACATTTTTAAGTTGATACCTGTGGTAGTCGTTCGTCGCTAATCACGGTTACAACTTCAAGGCAAAGGGTAATTCTATAATGCTCCGTTCTTGTGTCTGTGAATATCACACAAAATGCTTTTTACTATCTCCTGTGAAAAGTGGAACAGATAGCAGTCCCAACAAATCAACAGATAGCAAAAGCATACATGCATTAGGCCGCTGCCAGGATGCGAACACAACAGCTTCCAGTAAAATTACAGTTCGTCGTTTATAGAAGCGGCAGTCACTAGAAAACCAACAGTTGCACACACATTACTGCATAAGGCAAAATCAGCTAGCTCAGCAACCAGTCGTCCGCCATTTTTCTGAACATGCTGTTCACAATACAAACAACCGCGGACATATGTAAAAGCATTCCACACGAAATCCACAGATGACAGTGTCGCTCCACATACAACCACTCAGTAACTGTGTGACGGAAACATGTGCTACCAGTCCAATATGAGAAAATTGCATAAGTAAACCGTGGCCAGAAGCAAAAGCACTCCAGATACCTTAACAGCTCAACAGCCTATCCGTCATAATAGTCTGGATGATAATTGTGCATGGCTCGCGAATGATGATATCAATGCCTAAATGGTCATTCGCAGAAACAAGGTTTCCCACACCTGGACTAAACGGAGAATCGGGTCCATCTTATGGCTAAAGAGTTAACTGAAACATTCTTTAACACCGGTGCAGAATGAGAAGTCACATGTCGACTGAACGAACAACCCGCCCCATCTTGTAATAATGAACCGGTTAATTTAACTGATCCAGTGCCGAAGGATAATATCTCGTAATATGTGACTTCCTATTTGGCCAGAAAGGCTGTATATCGCCATACTAGGGCCATCGTGTTTGTTTGTTTCGTTTCGCGGTTTCTTCCACAATTTTAATGCACAGTGAATATATACTTACATGATATGCTTGTTAATTTGACCGTTTACAATGTTTAGTCCAAACTTGTTTATTGTTTGGCACTGAATCAGCTAAACATTGTTTAACATATTCTACTCATCAACTAAGCAAACAATGAATTAGTAAAGTGAAACATTGTTTAAAATATTTTCTTATCAAATAAGCAAAGAAACAGTGAATTCGTTAAGTGAAATATTATTTAACATAGTGTACTCACCAAAGAAACAAACAAATAGCTTCACTTTGCAACACCACATAGCCATACCGAAAGCAAACTTCTCAACCGCGAGAATTCGCAATATTTACATGAAACCAACTGACGGCTTACATATTCCAAACTATTCCAAACCACACAGTCAAGAAATACTTAAATACTTCAACACCAGTATAGTTTTCTACCTATAGAGCAACAATTAATTTCACAATCAGAGAAAACACCCGGTACGAAAATCCCGAACTGTTTCTGAGACACACAATCTCTTTCTATAAAAATTCGTGAAATTATCGATTTTTAAAACAGTTCTTGTCGCCGTCTAGATTTTCGAATCAAATTTAGACTCATGTTTTTTAACACAGTTCAATTTGAGGTAAATATAAGGAAATATATTCGAACACTTTTCACGCATTTATCTTCCCTCGGAGAAAATAAAATGGCTTCAAGCCAAATCTAGTGTTATTTATATAGATCGTACTGGAAATGTTGATCGTTGGAAGAGAAACTTGATTTGAAGACATGTTGAAATGAAAGCGTCAAAATCAATGCGATCTGTCGTAAGTTGTAATTAGGCTGCAATTGAAATCAAAACTGTCTGTATTTTTTTTAATGTTGCGCAATAAAATGTTTAGTTAAGTCTGAAGGAGGCTGGGTATATGTTTAATGTAAACAGCAGAGGCGATGCTTAATTAATTGGTTGCGAAACGATTTTGGGGTCTTGCTGTTGCTGTTGTTGTTGTTGTTGTTGTTCTTCTTCTTCTTCTTCTTCTTCTTCTTCTCTTTGCTTCTTCTTCTCTTTGCTTCTTCTTCTTCTTCTTCTCTTTGCTTCTTCTTCTTCTCTTTGCTTCTTCTTCTTCTTCTTCTCTTTGCTTCCTCCTGTACTTTTCCTTCTTCTTCTTCATCATCTTCTTTCTTCGTCTTCATCTATTTCTTTCTTTTATTCTCTCTTTCTTACTTTCTTCGTCTTGTTCTATTTCTTGCCTTGTCTTCTTCATTTTCTTTTGCTTCTACTGCTTCTTATCTGCTTCCCCCTCTTCCTAAACCTCCTACTTCCTCTTCTTTATTCCTTACCCCCTTCTTCCTCTTTTCCCTTCTGCTACCACTCAACCTGTTCCTCTTACCCCTCATTCTCCTCCTTTATCTTTTTCTTCGTCTTCTTCTCCTGCTGTTGCTTCTTCTTTTCCCTCCTTATCCTTACCATGCCAACACTAGGTCACCATTTAACTCTACTTTCAATGTAATCGCTCAAACCCATGCTATTCGGTTTTGATTATCTATGTATACATCTGCACCTCAGGGCTCGTATGCCTTCCAAACTTGTCATCAAATACGAACCCCTACCATTCATCCCCCAACAGTGAGCTTAGCCGCCATGGAAGGTTGTGGACAAATCTTGAAGATGTATGTGAGGTACTGAGGTTTCGAACTTCCGTAGACTTGTAGAACGAAGCAAGTTGGTGTTAGGGTGTAATCTTATCATCAACAAGATGGTTTTTTTTTTGGCGCTAGCTCGCTTTGAACTCAAGCGTAGTCACACACGCTATTTCAAGTAGCACTGGACTGATTTTTCGTGTGTGGATTAGCTTTCCCTGTTACTAGTGTCCCTCGCTATCAGAACCCACACCGACTTCAGAGTTACTTGTAATTTCCGTCCCCAAATCAAGGACAAGAAGTCAACATTATAATCCAACTAACTGATGTACGGGTTGAACCCGCTACCTCGGCATCAGCACACCGGATGCTTAAGAACATATTCTCTTATCCATTCGGCAATGATGATCTTCGTCAGCGAAATATAACACAAGAACAAACAGGTTTAGAAACCACTGACGTAAATGGTTTGTCCGACTCCTGACCAGTTTCATTGAGATGATTTACCCGACTTCCAACCAGTAAGATTCAGTTTCATGTAGATGGTTTGTCAGATGATCATCTTGTATCACTTTGTTTGAGGTAGCTGACGGATGATATTGCTCGAGAGGATGATGCAGTTTTATTTACCGATGTATCAGTGAGGCGAGGTGAGACATTGGAGTGGTCTCCATAGTCAGATGGCAGGGCAAGACAATCACAGAGCAGAGTGGGCTTAATCAAATTGGCATCCAGGATTATAAAGGACGTTGTCAATGAGGCACTTCGATGGCTGTCTGATACTCTTCAATAAGGTAGTCATCACACCTGGCACCTAGTAACAGTAGGTAGAGAATTGTAGAGTATTAGACTGGAGATGTGGTAGGTGGTGTTTGACCTTGGTTATATAATGGACACACTCTACTGATGAAGAATCAGATTCGCTGGGCTGGTCACTTGACTCGCATGCCAGATCACAAGCTCCTTTAAACGAATTTTTTACAGCGAACTGCGTTGCGGTAAACGCTCCCAAGGTGGCCAGAGGAAACGATTTAAAGACACTCTGAAAATTTCACTGAAGGCTTTTGGAATTCATCATGACACCTGGGAGGCTGCAGCCAGAGACTGAAATTCGTGGCGTGCATCATTGCGCAAAGGTGCAGTCATATGTGAGGCAACCAGGACTGCAAGAGCTGTGAAGAAAAGGCAGGACAGAAAAACCACTGCGGGAAATCCTCCTCCAGAAACGTCAAGCATTCTTTGCCCACATTGTCAAAGAACATTTCGAGCCAAAATAGGCCTTATCAGCCATCTTAGAACCCACGGCTCCATACCTTCAACCCCACTGGATGAAATGAATGGTCATCATCATTCTTGATGGACAAACAACATATCATGGACTGAACATTGAAAGTGTTCTATGAATATGTGGTCTGAGTAGGAAACACTGTGTTGTCCTGTGTTACCAGTGACTTGGTACAGATTAGTGCATACAATATTCTGCAATGTGTAGGCAATGAGCTTATTATGGGTTCCTTGGGAAATGTAGCCATTTTGGTATGTAGGAATGGTAGCCTAATTTACCAGGACAAAGATGTCATGTCTGATTATGTTCGCCTAATCAGTGTTAAGATGTTGTTTGCTTGCAATGTCTGATACATGTTAACTGAATCAGTTTTGAGATATTGCATTTGCTTGTGATGTCTGGTGTAAGTGAATCTAATCAATAAGTGTCAAGATGTTGTATCTTGTTGCGTCTATTCGTCACAAGTACAAGAGTGTTGTCTGTCTTACGTAGAAAGACTCGGTGTTGGTGTTGTCTTGTTGGGTCATCATGTTGAGATGTTTGACTTGTCTTTGCCTAATAGCATTGTGTTTAATATGATTTATGTAAAATGATAATCATAGATTGTGTTTTCTATTGTTTCAGGAGTGGCTGAATAGTTAGTGTCAGCAGACCTGGGTTCATGGTGGTGCAGTAATTTGTGTCACAACTCTTTTGTTTATGTCGCGTCTTGGGATTTATGTTGTGTAACTTATGTTTTTGTAGTGCCTTTTTGTTGTCTGTGTCAAAGTCCTTTATTGTGTCATTCTACTCAGCTACTGTTTGGAGCACCTGTGTTGTGGTACTCGGTGTACCCTGTTGTCTTAAGTTCTGGTGACTGAATAGGGGCCACCTTTGGTTGATGTTTGATATATGCAGTTGTATGTTGTATCTGTAATTGAACATCTGTTATTGAATGTATTATTCAATGTGTTCGAACAAAAATTTTCACCAACATTTGTAGCAGTTGATAAATAAAGTGCTAGTTTTGTACTGTTCTTGATTTGTTTGTTTAGTCTCTTTTAGTTTTTACAACCACTATTTCTACCACAATCTAACACGTTAACCCACTGTCTGGGTCTCAAATATGACAGTTATTGTCCAAAGTTGAGGCCCCTGTCCAAGATCTCGTATATTCTTACCTAATTACTATCATCTTTTTTGTCAGTTGAGGGTGGTGTGGGGTTCTCTCTCTTTTTACTCCTTTTCTTCTTTGGCCATAACGAAGTCAGAGTTACTCTCTACCCCTTAGCACCGTAGCAAAGTCTTTCCCTTGAACGTTTCTCCCTCGGCTACACTAACATAGACAGACGCCAACAAAACAACCTAACACAGACAGACATCGCAATCTAACATTAACAGACAACATAACCTAACACAGACAAACAACACAACCTAACAAAGATAGACTCCAACAACACAACCTAACACAGACAGACAACACAACCTAACACAGATAGGCTCCAACAACACAACCTAACACAGACAGACAACACAACCTAACAAAGACAGACTCCAACAACACAACCTAACAGACAGACAACACAACCTAACAGACAGACAACACAACCTAACACAGACAGACTCCAACAACACAAACTAACACAGACAGACTCCAACAACACAACCTAACACAGACAGGCATCACAACCTAACATTGACAGACAACACAACCTAACACAGACAGACAACACAACCTAACACAGACAGACAACACAACCTAACACAGACAGAAAACACAACCTAACACAGACAGACAACACAACCTAACACAGACAGACAACACAACCTAACACAGACAGACAACACAACCTAACACAGACAGGCTCCAACAACACAACCTAACACAGACAGGCTCCAACAACACAACCAAACACAGACAGATTCCAACAACACAACCAAACACAGACAGATTCCAACAACACAACCAAACACAGATTCCAACAACACAACCAAACACAGACAGACGCCATAACAACCCATCTGATGAAACAAATGTCGCCATTGATCGTTACAAATCATTACCTACCAGCCCAGTCTATTTGACCCATACACAAACGCGAAGACAGAATAACATGAACTTTCGCTTCTACACAGGACACCCCCGGTAATCGGTTCACTAAACATTAAATATAATTCATGAAATAAAACCTGTTCCAAAATAGACAAAAATGGCTGGTGGATTGGGACGGGCGTTATCGATTACTCAAGAAAGCCTAGAGCGATTACGAAAAGAGTTCAAACTGTCGATACGTGATTGCCGAAGATAAAGGCAAATAAGTTGAAGACTTCTTAATATGGACAGATGTTATTTACATTACATGGATATTTCTGGAACATTGATCAGTCTCGTGGCTTGTGGGTACTCTATCGATCATATGTTATCATTTCAATCTGACTTTTCTAACTCTTATTCTGTTGATACGTTTGTTTGTTTTTTTAACCTGAGTGCACAAAAGATGTGAAATGCGAGGCAATGCGCTAGCTACTAGACTTTCCAACCATGTGGGACAGAACAAGGATGTACCGTGCAAGTGTATAACTTGGAGTCAACGCTGGCACACAACATCCTCTGCATAATGCGATTCGGAGACAAAAGGGTTGCAAGTTGAAAAGTCGGCAATCTTGGATGGGTCAGGCCGAAGACTTTATTCCACAGTGTGTTCATTTGAGGACACAGGATCTCCCGAGAACGGATGCCAGTGCAGGATTGGTGAGCTGCGTCTGTTTCTAAGGGCCGAATGTAAGACGGGCCTGCGTGCCCAATTTGTTACCCTTTGAAAATAAAGTCTGTTCGTTCGTTCGTTCGTTCGTTCTATCTGCTTTAGACTGGACAGAGAATGCAGACATCAAAATCGGATGGTCAGTGAGGGAGGGGTTCTTTTTTATGCTCTATGTCCTTTGCAGGACGTTGCTATCAACGCCAGCTTAGTTTTCTAGATAAGTTTACGTTCTGTAGTTTAGCATTGATTTCTTAACGGGAAGTCAACGTTTAAATTTTAGGGAAAGATTAGGGAAAGATGTAGGGGAAGATTAGGAAAATATTTAGGGGAAGATGTAGGGAAAGATTTAGGGATATATGAATGGAAAGATGTAGGGATATATGAAAGGAAAGATGTAGGGATATATGAAGGGAAAGATGTAGGGAAAGATTAGGGAAAGATTTAGGGAAAGATTTAGGGAAAGATTAGGAATATATGAAGGGAAAGATGTAGGGATATATGAAAGGAAAGATTTAGGGAAAGGTGTATGGAAAGATTTAGGGGAAGATGTAGGGATATATGAAGGGAAAGATTAGGGAAAGATGTAGGGATATATGAAGGGAAAGATGTAGAGAAAGATGTAGGGATATATGAAGGGAAAGATGTAGGGACAGATGTAGGGAAAGATTTAGGGATATATGAAGGGACAGATGTAGGGAAAGATTTAGGGAAAGATGTAGGGAAAGATGAAGGGAAAGATGTAGGGAAAGATTTAGGGAAAGAACCCACCGATGTAGGGAAAGAATCCACTACCCGCTATCAGCGTACAGAAAGTTCAAGAGCGACCGTTCTTTTCCTCCCAGCCACGCTGATCCCAGAGCGAGAAGTACAGACACTGATTTTTGAAAATGCTTCCAAGGAAGATGTAATCATCTACACGATGAGTTTGATGTGCAACATACGCGGAGCTCGTAAGCTTTCACGGCAAGGGTTGGGGCAGAACTGTTTAGAATCGTCCATTGCCTGTTTATGGAGTCGCTCAGAAAACATGCCTGGATGAACGCCTGTGTTTCCAGCCATGTTAGTGCCTTTGTTACTGCCATGACCTCCGTGGTTAAGCTGCTCGTAGTCAGGACAAGAACTGGCAGTTTTGCAGACACATGACATCCATCATGAATGCGGAGATGCACTTCATAACGATAATCACGATGCTGGTGATAATGATAAACAAATATAATTTCCATAACATATTAAATAACAAAAAAGGTTTGGAGAGCCACAACTGCCAATTTCTGCACCAAACCGTCACTCGAAGAAGATGTAAAGCAATTTGAACTCACCACATACTTCCCTTCATTACATCAATACTCGACCTAGCGCTCGGAAGAAACCCCAGATGTATGTTTATCTTCCCTGTATTAAAAACCATATTTCAGCAAGGATTTAAATGATGCCAAGCCAGACGAGATGCTCTTATTCAAAAGTCCCAGGCCGGGACGTGACACGAAATTGCACTTAAGACTGAGATAATTATTGGACAATCTAGCCGTCTGGGATCGGACAAGCGTTAGCGTGAATATGTAGAAGTTGAACTGGTGTTTTCAACCCGATTTCACAGTCTGAAGAATATGTCCCAATATAAAAATGGAAATGTCCTCAATAGCACGATTGTATTGTAACGCAGACTAATTTCTAAAATGTAAGATTAATGGAGAATTTTACAGGCCTCGGAGCTTACTTGGATTAAGGTTAGAGAGTAGGTAAGCAAAGGGCCTGGTTACCATGCCTTGAGGCGTATTGGATTTATCATCATCATCATCATCATCATCACCATCATCATGATCATGATCATCATGTGTTTTGCCAGCAGGCCTGCCTCTTTTCTCACTGATATTTCCAGTTGTCACGATATTCTCCAATGCCCCTCCTTCTCATCACATGACCACAGAATACTGTTTGTTTATTTCTTATAGTTCGAGGGGTTAGCAGCTTTCTCCGCTAACCCCGAATACTCTCGTCACGTGACGCGACGAGAATTAGCAGTGGTTCGAATCGCAAAAGTGACTTATGAGAGTATGGAGCCGGTCGCTCAGAAAGTCGTGGCGTGCTGATGAGCGTAATCTAGCCTAGGAATCAACATACAGCTGAAAGATGCTGGTGTTGACCGCAATATCCTGAAACAGGATGGAAACGCGGGGAAAAAAAAAATATATTTATATATAATGTTATATACCATGCCTTGAGGCGTATTGAGTTTAACATCATCATCATGTGCCTTGCCAGCTGGCGTAGGTGTTCATATATTTACGCAGATCTAGTTCCATGGTGCTCTGGAACAACTCTGCTGATGATATTCCTCCATGCCACCGTATTATTCCATCCAGCATCATTTCTCTTGGTCTGCCTCTTTTTCCACTGATATTTCCAGTTGTCACGATGTTCTCCAATGCCCCTCTTCTCATCACATGACCAAAGAAAGCTGTTTGTCTCTTTCTTATTGTTGTGTATAATTATTAATATTATGGGTTTATGGTAAGAACAATGAGTAAATGACACCTGTACCCGCAATAGGGCGCTGTCACAGCTCTGTATAATATATTTTGACAATATTTCATAGAAGAGAGAAGGAGACATAAAGATTAGACATATTACAAGGATAAAGACGGTGATACACAGTAGCAACAGTTTATGACAGGTCACTACGTGCTTGTTTTGCACACGGATCGTTTCGTATCGCGTGCGCACGACCCCAGTAGGGGACAAAACGGAACAAGGGTGAGTTAGAAAATGGTTGATGATAGGAAGGTTTGAGTGTTAGTTAGTTTACATTGTAGAGTATTAGGTTCGCTATTAATTATGTTTTAGATAGTTCCATATTCTTAGCATAGGAAGCAATACTCTGTGTTTTAGTGTTACGTTACGTAAGTTGTCTATGGAGTGTGTGTAAGTTGATAAGAATGCTTATCGATAGAAGTAGAGGCAACATGTGAATGTTTCGATGACCGTGTTGCTGTTTGTACTGAGAGAGGCATTAGTCAGTATAGGGTTTGAGGCGTGATTTCTCCTGTGTGTGTGTATGTTTACATTAACATTTGGGAGGCTAGACCTTGGAGACGTTGATTCCTTCTCTGTGAGCACCGTTTACTGTTAATAAAGAAGAGTATTGTGTACGGTCGCATTGTTCTTCCCATTGTCGTGAATAGCATTTCTGTTCTGTTGCTGCCGTCTCTCGCCCGTGTTGTGGTACTACTTGTTAACCCGTAGATTCAGGACAGGCGCATTGGACAGATGAAGGTAGACCCACGGGTTTATAGATCAATCGGCACTCTTGCACAATACACGGAAAACCATCAGCACATGGACCGATAAGTGAACTAGTCACTTCATCCGTGTATATTTTCATCTTCTTCTTAAAGTGCCTATCAGTACATATGAATATATTTGTCATGCTATTTAATTGGCCGTAAATGCTCCACAACAAATGATATGTATGTATATTACCTTTATCACACGGGAGATCTTTGCAATAGCATAATCGCCCACGACACTTGATGATGATGAAAGTACCTGGAACACACGCACAGACACGCTGTGTTGATCTGACCAAACACCCATGAGACGCTTTACACAGGATTCGATCCCGGAAATCCCCATTGTAGTAGGCTGACGCTGAGTCTATTCATTAATCTTTCGTACATAATCCTTGACATCTGCCCTGGCGTGCATGTTTGACACGCTTTGTCTGGCACGTGAATAATGAATGAAAGCCAAGATCACAGATGATGGCGGGAAATCACGTCTGCTGTTTGCTGGACTAAAGGCAGGCGTAACATACTATATTATTTCTTCTTCCTCTTCTTCTTCTTCTTCTTCTTCTTCTTCTTCTTCTTCTTCTTCTTCTTCTTCTTCTTCTTCTTCTTCTTCTTCTTCTTCTCCTCCTCCTCCTTCTTCTTCTCCTCCTCCTTCTTCTTCTTCTCCTCCTCCTTCTTCTCCTCCTCCTTCTTCTCCTCCTCCTCATTTTTCTTCTTCTTCTCCTCCTCCTCCTCCTCCTCCTTCTTCTTCTTCTTCTTCTTCTTCTTCTTCTTCTTCTTCTTCTTCTTCTTCTTCTTCTTCTTCTTCTCCTCCTCCTTCTTCTTCTTCTCCTCCTCCTTCTTCTCCTTCTTCTTCTTCTTCTTCTTCTTCTTCTTCTTCTTCTTCTTCTTCTTCTTCTTCTTCTACTACTACATCGTCATCGACGTCGTTTTCTTCTTCTTCTCCTTCTTCCTCTTCTTCTTCCACGTCTTCTTCTTCTTCTTCTTCTTCTTCTTCTTCTTCTTCTTCTTCTTCTTCTTCTTCTTCTTCTTCTTCTTCTTCTTCTTCTTCTTCCACGTCTTCTTCCTCTTCTTCTTCTTCTTCTTCTCCTTCTTCTTCTTCTTCCTCTTCCTCTTCTTCTTCCACGTCTTCTTCTTCTTCTTCTTCTTCTTCTTCTTCTTCTTCTTCTTCTTCTTCTTCTTCTTCTTCTTCTTCTTCTTCTTCTTCTTCTTCTTCTTCTTCTTCCACGTCTTCTTCTTCTTCTTCTTCTTCCACGTCTTCTTCTTCTTCTTCTTCTTCTTCTTCTTCTTCTTCTTCTTCTTCTTCTTCTTCTTCTTCTTCTTCTTCTTCTTCCTCTTCTTCTTCCACATCTTCTTCTTCTTCCACATCTTCTTCCTCTTCTTCTTCCACTCTTCTTCTTCTTCTTCTTCTTCTTCTTCTTCTTCTTCTTCTTCTTCTTCTTCTTCTTCTTCTTCTTCTTCTTCTTCTTCTTCTTCTTCTTCTTCCACTTCTTCTTCTTCTTCTTCTTCTTCTTCTTCTTCTTCTTCTTCTTCTTCTTCTTCTTCTTCTTCTTCTTCTTCTTCTTCTTCCACATCTTCTTCCACGTCTGCTTCTTCTTCCTCTTCTTCTTCCACATCTTCTTCCTCTTCTTCTTCCACTTCTTCTTCTTCTTTTTCTTCTTCTTCTTCTTCTTCTTCTTCTTCTTCTTCTTCTTCTTCTTCTTCTTCTTCTTCTTCTTCTTCTTCTTCCTCTTCTTCTTCTTCCACGACTTCTTCTTCTTCCACGTCTTCTTCTTCTTCCACGTCTTCTTCTTCTTCTTCTTCTTCTTCTTCTTCTTCTTCTTCTTCTTCTTCTTCTTCTGCTTCTTCTTCTTCTTCTTCTTCTTCTTCTTCTTCTTCTTCTTCTTCTTCTTCTTCTTCTTTCCTTATTTGAGTGGAGCAAGACTGCTCCTCACGACAGATGAGTAACCTTTATATACTTTTTGTCATGTAGGTTTTTCCATGTAGCTGTGTCAGTGTATATTTGATCTTTATATACTGACGAGACTTCGTGGCGATGACGTTGCGGACGCGATTCGCAATGCCGCGTTCGAAACACAGCGGGGACCGATTTGCCAGCAAACCGTGTCTCGCTAGTTTTAACGTGTTGGTATGGGAGCCGGTCGTTCAGAAAGCAATGGCAAACTACTGAACGTAAAACTTGCCAAGACTTCAAAAACGGCAGTAAAATGCTGGTGTTGACTGCAACGTCCTGTAAAGGATATGCAACTTTTAAAAAATACTGACGATGGTTTTAGCCGCAACGTCCATTTTGCCACTTATGGTTATGTTCTAGTAAAGCTTTACCGATTCTACTTCTAGTTTTCGTTCACTCTTTCGATTGGTTGGTAGGGTGGGGTGGGGGGGGGGGGGGGTCGTAAAACGTGGTTATGCACCATCAATGTTAGAGCGTCCAACTTTGGCATGTATTTGTGCAAGGTCTGCTTCCTGTAGATTTGCTTTGAGCTCGAGTGTAGTTCACGCTGGACTGATTTTTGCGTGTAAGATAGCTTTCCCTACTACCAGTGTCCCTGGCCATCAGGCCTACCCACTCTGAATCCTTAGGTAGGTGTAATTTACGTCCCTAAGTCAAGGACGAGAAGTCAACATTTTAGTCCAACTGACCGGTGTAGGGGTTGTATCCGCTACCTCGGCGTCAGCACACCGGAAGTCTAAGAGCGAGCTCTCTGATTCATTCTGCCACGCTGACCTCTCTCGGCACAGATAAATACTGTTGTGATCTCAACAAACGTTTCTGCCAGTGTTCTCAATCAAAATATTGCTTTTCGTTGTCTACTTTTAACAATTACTACGAAACAAGTTTCTTCTTTCTTTGCTTGCGATATCCTTATTTGTTCACAGTACTTTGGTTACTCAATACTTCGCGCAGCCCTTCCCAGAAACCGAAGTGTATCGATTTTGTCGTGAGTCGCTGGTTAAAGTCTAGTCTTGTCTTAATGTAGTATGTCTTAAAGATGAGGTAGTGCCTGTCTAGGTCAGGTTCAAGGATATCGTCTTGCCCAAATCTGCTTGTTAACAACCGGTGTCTGGGGAAACTTTTCACTGCCTGCGGTGTTCAATGGGGACTGTGTCTGTGGTTGTTTTAACATTTGAGCCGACCGTATCTGTTTCAAGCCACTACTATCACATGGCAGCTGGTTTAGACGGAGTAACACAGTGGTTCTCAACCTTTTTTGGTCCATGCCCCCCCCCCCTCTTTTACCATATGTTCAGAACGGCATCCCCCCCCCCCCTCGAATTTCCTCACTATACACCCTCCCACCCTTACACAGTATGTATAAAAATGGAAGCTAAATGTAATAACACATACTAGAATGAGTCTAGACATCCACATAAAACGTGATTTGCGGGTCTACTTACGTTAGTGCACTTACATATCAACTATCACCCTTACTGAAACATCCAAACATACCCATGTTCGCAAAACGACAGATAATAAACAGCATATTCACACCAACCATATGCTACCAATCTCAAACCTGGACTTTATCCAAATTACACCTTCACAAAATCAACACCTGTGAAATGAGATGCTTGAGGAGAGCTGCCAACTTAACAATCCGAGACCGAGTAAGAAATGCTACTATCAGACAGACTGTGGGATCAACACCTTGTGCCACATTTATTGAAAGGCAGAAGATCAAGTGGTTTGGCCATGGCGTTAGAATGCAACATCAGCAGCTACCATCACTGGCCTTACATCAAAGATCATCTGCGACGAGACCACGAGGATGTCCAAGAAGAAAATAGATTAACGACATCAGAGACATTGTACAACCACACGGAATGACACTATCCAGTGCCGCCCACCGGGCGCTGGAACGCAAATTATTCCTCCCCACGACGCTTGACGGCAGAAGTGGAAGATGATGATGATGATGATGATGATGATGATGACTTACGTTATAAAACGAATTTCATTAGGGCGAGAAGTACAGAACCGTAAAATTTAGAGGGAAAAACAATAACAAGTAACTAGTTCTTGTATTAATGCGATCTTGAAATAATCTTAATTCCCCCCCCCCCCCCCCCCCCCACTCTGGAATCTCTAAAAATTTCCCCACCGGGTGAGAACCACTGGAGTAACAGTTATTTATTCACAATTGTGCGTCGCTTTTGCAGGACGTTGCAACCAACCCCAAATACTATATTGATTTTCTAGGCAAATTTATGTTCAATAGTTTGCCAAACCGGAGCTGTGGTGAAGGGGTGACGAATGAGATTTGTAATCCCACATACACCGTTCGAAACACAGCTGCAGGCGATTTATAATCAGACTTTCTTGTGTTGGTTTTCATACAATGGTATGAGCGTCGGTCGTTTAGAAATCAATGCCAAACTACTGAACGTAAACTTGTCTAGTACCAAAAAAAAAAAAAAAAAAAAAAATTAGGGGCTGATTGCAACGTTTTGTAAAGAGCGTGCAACCAACTGTTTAGTTTGAAATTGCTTTCTGAAGAGGAAGTGAACGCTGGAATCCAACTGACGGTTTAGGGAAAGGCTAAAAAAGGAAAACGCAAAACAGTGCTTACACGAAAAACATAAGTGTCCTAATTCATCCGTAGATGGTTGTATAAACATACAATATTGAGTGACTTGAGTCAAGAACAGATATATTGCACTCGGGGCATTCCATACGGACTCAGTCCCCATCTTGAACAGCCAGCGGAGAGTTCCAATACTAATGGTGCCCGTTGCAATCTGATTATAGTCCGTCTTGCTTTACCTCTGAATTAGGACAGTCGACCTGAACCCATGACCACCCGTTGTTGCTGCATTCTCTCTAGACCTTGGTAGTTTATCTATTTTTCTGCATCATTCACATGTTCCTAGAGGGCCTTCACCAAACCTGCCTTATCATGCACCACATCAACCCTTACTGATGTGGCACCAATCAATCTGTCTGCATGTTCATTTCCAACCATACCAGGGTGTCTTTGAGAAAAGATCAGCCAGCGCTCACAACCTGGACCTGTGAATCAATGCAAGCACGAATCATGCTAGTCTTCATCTTTGGCAGCATGTTTTGTGAATCAGTTACAATCACCACATGTGTATACAGTTTGTTCTCCAACCAGCGGAAAGCTGCAGTAACTTCTCCCACCTCTGTTCTCAGACTTGAGGTTATGGTATCAATAATAACTTGAACATCAAACTGTAAGTTCGAGAAACGGGAAAAGAAAAACCGGAAGCAAGACAAAACAAAAATAAAATAAAATAAATAGGACAGACGACTCCATCCATCCATCCATCCACCCATCCATCCATCCATCCCATCTATCTACCTATCCACCTTTCCATCCATTCACACATCAATCCATCCATCTACCTATCCATCCATCCACCTATCCATCCACCTATCCATACACCCACCCATCCATCCGCCCACCCACACATCCATCCACCCATCCTCTTGGATATGTGTGGATATACACACATGGGGAAAACCCGAGAACGGCATAACTAGAACATATTTCTAGAGGGTGACCTAAACCACACAGTGAAGAGAATAACATACAGAGATGAATGATAGTATTGATACATGGAGACATGCATGGAGCTACAAAAGACAGTAAACTATAGGACGGCCTGGGGTGAGTACGTTGGGAGCTTACGACTCTCCGCAGAATAAAGAGGAAGTAGAAGAGGAAATATTCGCTGCGTCTAGGCGGTTGATGTTGCCAAAGTGGAGAGGAGTGGCTTTAGGAGCCTCCGTAGGGACGTTAGTAGATGTCATTACAGAGATTTAGAAGCAGTTCAGGCATATTTGGCATTACGATGACTCAGAGGCTGTCTAGACAGATATACGGCGTATTTTGGTGCAACACAACAAGTACGGCACAAAAACAATAAAAGACAACAACAATACTGCCATGCAATAACTACAGCAATGCATCAACAGCACAACAATAATAATAACAAAAACAACAATCGTCAACAGCAAAACAATAACAACAGCAACAATACACCAACGACAACGCATAAACATCACAACAACAACTACAAAACATCAACAGCACAACATCATCAACAAAACCAACAATAACAACAACAACACGTCAACAGTCAACAACACAACAACATTAACAAAAACAACAACACATCAATAGCACAATAACAAAAACAGCAACAACAATACATTAACAGCACAACGTTTACTGTAGATCAAAAGCACGACAGCAATAACAAAACAACAACACAAACACATCACAGCAACATCACAAGAGCACAACAAAAACACGATAGCAACACAACAACAGAATTGTACATTAGCTGCCGGGAAGGTTAACCCGGTCAACAAATGCCCGCAGAAGTCGGACGTATCGGCCTAACGGCGCAAGAACGCAGCTCTGCTGTAAACAGGCACAACGCAATCACGTCCGGAAAAAAAAACTCCGGATGAACGCAGAAGAAGAAGAAGTACATTAGCTGTATATGGATAGCTAGCAGCCAACACAGACATCTCTCTCACATTCTAGAGAACCGCGGCCAGGGACATGGACTTTGAGCGCACTATATTTTGAGCAGACGACAGGCTTGTTAGAGGGAAATAACTCTCCTATATGGACACCATTACCTGCCCAGGGGCGCGGACAGAATAATTAGAACCATTATGCTCGTGCTAACAAGGGGAGCGAGTGATAGTATAGTTATAATGGGTTTAACTGGGCTATAATTATGGCTTTAGTAAGGTAACCGAGGATAGAAATGTGTAGTAGATGCTCGTCTTGCAGGACAGATCTGCATGTATATTGGTTAGAGATATGGGGAAAGTACAGAGAGAGAGAGAGAGAGAGAGAGAGAGAGAGAGAGAGAGAGAGAGAGAGAGAGAGAGAGAGAGAGAGAGAGAGAGAGAGAGAGAGAGAGAGTCTCATTATTCAAGGCAAGGACCCTTTTATTTCTTCATTTTTTTATATATACGAAGAAGGTTATGAACTATAATTATTATCTCAGCTAGCAATAAAGATTTTTTTTGTGGGTTCGCACATCCTTTACAGGACATCGCTGTCAACATCAGCATCTTTCAGCTGATTGTTGATTTCTTGGCAAGATTACGCTCAGTAGTTTGCCATTGCTTTCTGAGCGGCCGGCTCACATATCTCGTAAGTTACCGACGCGGAGAAAACCGCTACCATTTCTCGCGCACGTCACGTTACTCACGAGAGTATACGGGATTACGGAGAAAGCCGTGTAACACCTACACCAGGGAGACCGGCAATAATAAAGATAGAAGCGCTAAATTTGCACCAATTTAAGTTTATAATCTCTTATATTGGGGTCAAGTGCAGAAACTCAGATATTTAGGCACATTGATAATGATAATATCAGATGGAAGATGCATCACTGAGGTCAGGAGCAGAATAGGACAAGCAAAACCTGCATTCTACCAAATGAAGAACATTTTGTGCAATAAGTCACTGTCCTTGAAAGTCAGGAAAAGACTTCTTGCATGTTACATAGAACCAGTTTTAACATACGGCTGCGAGTCTTTGACAATTAACATACAGGAGAAAAAATCCATGGAAGCCTTGGAGATGTGGTTTATAGAAGAATGCTGAAAATTAGTTGGAAAGCCAAAAAGAACAATCAGGATTTATTTTTTGTTTTAGAAAGGGGCGGCTGGCAGAGTGGCTAGAACGCCGGATTCTCCTTCGGGAGACCCGGGTTCAAATCCTCAGTAAGGTGTGGGATTTTTTTCTGTCGGGGGCAAAAAGAAAGTCCTAACCTGCATATTTCGCGGCGACTGCACTAGCCAGGCGGCCTTAATTCTCAGGCTCAAAGACCCCCCTGCCATACACCGAAAGGTATTATATTGGTAGTAAATGAGTTTTGACAGTTGACAGTGACAGGATGTTTTAAGGGAAGCTGGGTCGTAAAGTCAACTTATCACAAACATCAGAAAGAGGCAATCCTCGTTTTTATTTTGGCCACATTATGAGAAGACTAAAACTGGAACATGTTGTGACGGCCGGAAAAATTTATGACAAGAGAGATAGAGGAAGACAGCGTGAAGATTATTGACAGTCTTATTCCATGGCACGGAAGGGAGTCAACACACGAATTGATCTTGAAGGTGTATACCAAATTGCACCTCTGTAAACTAATTCTAACTGCAAAACAAAATCGTTAAAATGGCAGATATTAATGACGTACGTTAGAAGCAGGGGATTGCAAATAAGGGTAGCAATCGACAAAATGTGATGGAATGTTCTTACTGCCCCATCCACATTACAGTCCATACCTAGCACCATCTGATGTCCATCTTCTGGGTCCCCTTAAGAATGCTATCTATGGGACAAAGTTTGAAGACAACGAGGGAAAGATTAATGCAGTGAGGAAATGGCTTCGAGAACAGGACAAAATGTGGTACAGATCTGGGGAGACATGCTCTTGTTTCAAGATGACGTTAAAATTGATGGGGATTATGTTGAGAAGTAGAAATGTTTTCTGTACATGTGTATGAATATTGTGAGTAAATTTCATTTATATGCTATTAACGGTTAAAGAGATAATAATTGTAGTACAAAACTTTATGATCAACAATTGTATATATATATACTCCAAGCAAAAGAGAGAGACAGAAAGGGAGAGAGAGAGAAAGCGAGAGAGAGAGAGAGAGAGAGAGAGACAGGGAGAGAGAGAGAGAGAGAGAGAGAGAGAGAAAGAGAGAAAGAAAGAAAGAAAGAGAGAGAGAGAGAGAGAGAGAGAGAGAGAGAGAGAGAGAGAGAGAGAGAGAGAGAGAGAGAAACCAGGTATACACACACACACACACATAGTATAGTCCAAACAAAAGCAACATGTCACAAAGTGAAGAATCCCAACTGCACTATTCATCTGTGGCACTGGAAGAGAGAACAAGAGTTCTTCAAGGCTATATCGAGCCAGCCTCGACGTACGGAAATCAAGTATGGACAATTAGCGGGTTAATGAGGAATTACGTATACGCTGCGGAGATGTGGCTGTACAGAACAATGATGAGAACACCCAGGATGGATAAAAATAGTAATGAAGATTTCTTGAAAGAAATTAACTCATAATGTGAACTGGTTACTCGCACCATAAAAGGACAGAAAATGTTCGATGCCTGTACTCATCGCTGCTAAGTGAGGGAAAGATAGGATACCTATCCCTCCGTACATTCAGGCCTACAAACTAGACTGGCCATGTCACATCACAGACTTATAGCAGGAAAGTACTTCGGGACAAATTAAAAATAAAAAAAAAATAAAATTCAAATTATTTGCACATGTCACGAGAAGAGGAAAACGGCATAGAAGATGCTGGACAGTTTGACAACATGGCATGGTGGAGGCTCGTCGGTATCAGAAAAGATTGGCAGTACAGGAGACAGAAAGCTGTGGACAGACGTGATCACCATTGCCACACGGTATTAACTATAAGAAGATTGACAGTACACGAGACAGAAAGCTGTGGACAGACGTGATCACCATTGCCACACGGCATTAACTATAAGAAGATTGACAGTACAGGAGACAGAAAGCTGTGGACAGACATGATCACCATTGCCACACGGTATTAACTATAAGAAGATTGACAGTACAGGAGACAGAAAGCTGTGAACAGACGTGATCACCATTGCCACACGGTATTAACTATAAGAAGAATGACAGTACAGGAGACAGAAAGCTGTGAACAGACGTGATCACCATTGCCACACGGCATTAACTATAAGAAGATTGACAGTACAGGAGACAGAAAGCTGTGGACAGACATGATCACCATTGCCACACGGTATTAACTATAAGAAGATTGACAGTACACGAGACAGAAAGCTGTGGACAGACGTAATCACCATTGCCACACGGCATTAACTATAAGAAGATTGACAGTACAGGAGACAGAAAGCTGTGGACAGACATGATCACCATTGCCACACGGTATTAACTATAAGAAGAATGACAGTACAGGAGACAGAAAGCTGTGGACAGACGTGATCACCATTGCCACACGGCATTAACTGTAAGAAGATTGACAGTACAGGAGACAGAAAGCTGTGGACAGACATGACCACCATTGCCACACGGTATTAACTATAAGAAGAGTGACAGTACAGGAGACAGAAAGCTGTGGACAGACATGATCACCATTACCACACGGTTACACTGTTACTTCTGCCAAAATTCTGAGCGCTTACCTTTTGCTTTCGATTTCTCTTTACTTTGAGCAGAGGATCATCTTTCGACAAACAAGGCAATGTTTCCGAGCAGAACGTGTCCATATTGGACACAATACACAATCCAACAATCCAAGACTACCGACTCTACCGGATGTTGGTTGATTGATTGAACAAATGCCGGTTAACCTGCCTTCCTCCACGTGCCTGGGAACAACCCTGGCAGATGCCTGCTGCCCTTTGATGATCAATAGCGCATGCTGGCGGCACCTACCTAGATGTTAAAATTTAATGAGGTGTACAGGGAGATCAAACGTCGGTAACGATATGGTATTGATTACCGGCACTGTGGAAAGAGGGGGGGGGGGCAGAGGGCATGATACTGTACTTGCAGGCAGCAAAACGATGTGACACTGGGAATTTTCTGTTAGAAAAATAACACGTTGGATAACGATACAGTTTCCATAGTGATAAACAACTGCGTTTGAATACACTTGTGTGAGTACGTAGTTAGAAGCGCTTGTTATGAAAAGCAAAGGACATAGAATTATATAGAAGTGCTCTGTAATGAAAGGGTAGAGAATATAGCAGTATATAGACGTACTCTGTAATGAAAGGTTATATTAAGAGCTCTGTAATGAAAGGGTAGAGAATATAGCAGTATATAGACGTACTCTGTAATGAAAGGGTAGAGAATATAGCAGTATATAGACGTACTCTGTAATGAAAGGGTAGAGAATATAGCAGTATATAGACGTACTCTGTAATGAAAGGGTAGAGAATATAGCAGTATATAGACGTACTCTGTAATGAAAGGGTAGAGAATATAGCAGTATATAGACGTACTCTGTAATGAAAGGGTAGAGAATATAGCAGTATATAGACGTACTCTGTAATGAAAGGGTAGAGAATATAGCAGTATATAGACGTACTCTGTAATGAAAGGGTAGAGAATATAGCAGTATATAGACGTACTCTGTAATGAAAGGGTAGAGAATATAGCAGTATATAGACGTACTCTGTAATGAAAGGTTATATTAAGAGCTCTGTAATGAAAGGGTAGAGCACATAAAAGTATATAGAAGTGCTCTGTAATAACAAGTAGTGCACATAGAAGTACTCTGTACTCATAAGTAGAGCACGTAGAAGTATACAGAAGTGCTCTGTGATGAAAGGATAGAGCACAAAGAAGTCTATAGACGTATTGTAGTTGTTATACTGTGATGAAATCCACTGTCGTTAACACCAGATGATACACATTACAGAAAAACAGTCTGGGTTCACAGCTGCAAGTTGTGACTTCTAGTCGGTGAGATCAGGACACCCGACATCAAACGAAATGGCGGCTTTGATTGTCACCACCCGACAGAAAGTTGTAGGCTTGTTATTGTGAACATTGGGACAATGCAGGAACTCGCTACTTGTTTTGGGTTGTCAAACCAAGGACAGACAACTTTTGCATTGATTAAACACAAGAGAGAGAAGATTCTGGACTTCGTTAGTGCCCTTGAGAGACACCTGCATGACATCAAAGACTTGATTAGAACACTCCCAGCTCTTGACAGATACAAGACTTGTGTATCCAAGTATTAGTGTGGCCAAGGATTGTGACTAGGATTGACGTGTTTTGTTACCGCAGTGATGAAGTTCGGAGAGCTCTACAGTGTTAGATTAATAAAAATTTAGATAACATGTGTCTTTATGGCAAAGTGTAGAAGCCATCCAGGAATGATGCGGTAGTGCTTGAGGTAGTATTGATAGAATATTTAAGCCTAATTAATATAAGCAGTTGCCTTGGTAAAACTAGCTAGAGTAGGGAAGTGATGATTGGCTCTGCTAGTGTGAATAGTGTAGCAGGGTGATATTTGGAGAGATTAGGAATTGGTTGGGAGGTGGGGAAAGTGTCCAATGGTGGGATCTTTCAGTGGGTTGCCCACTGGGGTTCTGCACTCCGTTATTGATCTTTCCTTGCCTTAACCTGATTAATAATTAAGGGATGAGCCACTCTGATCCTTGACAGAGTTTAGTTCACTGATAACTCTCTGAGCAGGGCAGTCGGCCTACATTCAGCTAGTAGGGATTAGTATCAGGCGGCCTTCACCAGATGTGGTCTCTTTCTCTAACAGGTTCCCCTACGTCTATGAGGAAGCTCTACACTGAGTTTGATGGCGGTCAACTCGCCTTAAGAAGAACATCCAACTAACATTCACTTTATTTTATAAGAGGAAAGTAAAATCAGCACTGTTTATGCTAGGCCTAGGATCCAGAGGGTCCATACGAAACTGGCTCAGTGGAGTAAGACATTATAAACAATTCATTTACCAGAGGGATTTACCCAGGGTGGGTGATACTCTTTTCTTCACCACATATCACTGAACAATAGAGTCTAGAGAAAGACATTTTGACATGAAGTTCTCGTGGAATAAGTTAGTCTAGAGGAGAATCTTGAACATGAAGTTCTCGTGGAATAATTTAGTGCAGTGAAAAAGTACTTTACAGTTTGTGTGGGACAATCTATGAACATGGATTAGAACAAATGTGAGACCGGTGACATTGAAACCTAGTTTCTCTGTACAGTGATCCGTACTTATTTGAGTTATAGGGACCTTAGTCGTTATAGTGAGTGACAGATCCATTATTGGGGATTATACAATAACAATTCTTAGTGGATCATGCATCTAGTCGACCCAGTGGATCTCGGAGAAAGTCAACGTCTGGAAGAAGAGACGCATCACCGGGTGAGATGTACACGTACTAAGCTATCATGCTGTGGCGTACCCTTGCTGTGATGATAATCTGACTTGGCTCCTGATCTGCTGCTCTGAATCTACAGACACATGAGAATTCGACATACATTCTACACATTACACACACACACACACACTTCTCACACACATACTCTTTGCTTAATAAATTATTTTGTATTTATTTGTAAAGCTAGAGTTGTGGAGTATGTTGTGTTGGGGAGGAGTGAGAGGGGGCATGATCCAGGGGTGAGCAAGAGTGAGAAGAAGGTGTCCTTGGGCTGAGGGAGTGTTGTGGACGGAGTCTGGTGGATATCTCCAGAATAGTGATATTGAAACTGGGGAAAAAAATGTGGGTGTTGATTCCCCTCACTCCAGGGACGACACTAAAGAAGTAATATCTCTCAAGACACTAAAGCAAGAAGGGATAACTCACGACATATACCCTGTAAGAAGCTGGCAGAGTGGCTAGAATTCTGGATTCTCTTTTGGGATACCCGGGTTCAAATCCTCGGTAAGGTGTGGAGATTTTATTTATGTCGGGGGAGGGGGGGGGGCAAAAAGAAAACTCTAACCTGTATAGATCGCGGCGGCTGCACTAGCCAGGTGGCCTTAATACCTCAGGCCTAAGACCCCCCTGCCATACACAGCAAGGTACAATATTATTGGCAGTAAATGACAGTTTTTGACAGAAGCACAATGTAACAAACTATCGTCTGTCAAGACAACAAGATACCTGTGTATCTTCATGATAGGTTTAAATACACGAGATATGTCCAAGCCAGCGAACCTCCCTTTTGTATTTCTATAAGCAATTTTTCTTTTATTTCTTCCAAGAATTTATCATATTTAATATGTTCCTGCATACCTTATTCTGTTCATTTTAAGATTGCGCAGCATCTCGAATTTCTCACAAACATGTAACAGCTAATTAATTATATATGAACATTCTGATTTCATATTAAAGAAATATATAGATTTTCTAAGGAAACCACAAAAGGTGCATTTGTATGTGAATATGAAATGATGTAGTTTAAATTTCAGTTACTGGACTTCTGAAATGTCAGCTGGCATATCAAGTGTGACGTATTATACAAGTTTGTGAAGTCAGGAAAGGTCAAATTAAATGTGTTAGTAGTAGAAGTAGTAGTAGTAGCAGCAGCAGCAGCAGCAGCAGCAGCAGCAGCAGTAGTAGTAGTAGTAGTAGTAGTAGTAGTAGTAGTAGTAGTAGTAGTAGTAGTAGTAGTAGTAGTAGTAGTAGTAGTAGTAGAAGCAGCAGTATCAGTAGTGGTAATTGTAGTAATAGTACAGGGTGTATTTTTAATGACTGTGGGGTTTTTAAAAATATTGCCGTTCCAAGTTTTGTATTTACCTTTCATGTAGCGTGAACTCCACAGCGGGTGAATACAAAACTTGGAACGGCAATATTTCCAAAAACCCCACAGTCATTAAAAATACACCCTATAGTAGTAGATATGTAAAATGATCTACTATGTCCAGTTCGGCGTCGTCAATAACGATTGATGGTACCCCATGTAAACCTTGTGACATAATCTGTGTCTTCTTTTTGTTAATTGTTAAACCAAATTCAGAACAAGCATTGAGGAATGCAGATAGTAGATGTTGTAATTCTTCCACAGAGTGGGTCGTAATTGCAGCATCTTCTGCAAAAAACAACTCTCTGATCAGTACCCTCCTAATTTTGGTACATAGAAAATACAAAACAGAAAATTAGGTTGCGGGAAAACACAGTATAGGAAATGGAAATGGAGCAGGGAATAAACTAATAACTTTCTTACCTGAAGTAATAACGAAATTATAACAGTAAATGTAATGTGTCATTGATATCATAGAACGCTATTTTCCATGATGCCACCGTATTGATATACGAGAATTCAATTAGTTAGTCAGTTGCACGGCCTTTACAGGACGTTGCAAGCAACACCAGCATGTGTTGGCCGTTGGTAATTTACTAGGCATTTTAGTTCAGTAATTTGCTATTGCTTTTTGAACGATACCATCCAAACCAACGCAAGGCAGTCTGCTTCCAAATCACACGCATCTGATTTCGAAGTCTCGACTCGGGTTGTTAGGGGAACTGCACATCTCATTAGTCCCTAAGCCACAGCGCGGGTAATTCAAATGGACTATACAGTAACATTACAGTGATGGAAGAACGCATCACAAATATCATAAACGGTGCCAAACGGTACAGATTGTTTTAGTGACCACGGGCTATTAAAGACAATACTTAACGTTACACTCGCAAAATGTATTAATGAACTAAACACATTACGCTGTAATACCAGCAAAATACCAGAAAGGTATGTATGCTATAGAACAGCGGTGGGCAAACTGTTTGCGCGCAGGGTCACATTGACAAATGTAAAGCTATTGAGGGACTTCATATATATTATGTCTACTCTGTTTACAGCAACCTATCACAATAAGTAATTATGAATTATTTATAGGTTATTAAACAGTATAAATAACCAATTAATGCAATGTTATTTTACTTATACACTTATACATTATATTTTACAATACGGACAAAAACGTTTACTAATTTGTTAACAAGATTTTATAATTTATTTTATTTCTAAATGCAATCGAGGGCAGCATAATATCAGTTGCCAGGCCGCATGCGGCCCACGGGTAGGGTTGCCAGATACGTGAGCACCAAAAGGATGACATAATAAGACAAAAAAGGAGGACAATGGAGGACATATTGAATGTTTCATTTAAATCGTTCCAGATTAAACCCACAATCAACACAATTTTATTACAATAGCTGCCAATATGTTTATCTTACTGTTAGTGAATCGACCAAGAAACAATCATGTTAAAAAATAAATATAAATTCAATGGAGACTTTTTTCAAAATGCTAAAAAACATTATTTAAACAACCGATTGTAAATTATTACCTTATAATCTTTATTAATTACGCAACATATTTCTCGGAGGAGCCAACTTTTCGTAGAAGAACCTCGTTAACAATCACATATGCATAAAACTGTTCACAGGTAAGATTCTTCAAATTGTACTTTGTGAGAATGATGCCCTTTACAGAGTCGAGTAAGAGTCGGTTCCTTTCCTTTGCCCATTGAGCATTAATCAAGAAGAACACTCTGTCCACATTGCCATTGTGCCCAGGGATACTGAAGAATGCTTCACAAATTTTAAGTAACTCTGAAAAGCAACATGTATTTGGGCAACTACAGCATTGTTAGTGTTGCCGAATAGAGCAACAGTTAGATTCAAATTATACAAATAATTGGTGTTTCACATTTGGTATAAATAGGAAAATTAAATAAATATTATTAAGCAATGGGTTTTAATAAAGAATGTAAACACACGGTAGAGTGTAGATACACTGTAAGGTGTAAAAACAATACATACAAAATGGTAACATAAAATATAAGAAAAGCCGGACATTTTAAAGGTTTTTAGCTTTGCCTGCCGGACGGAGGACACGAGGCTAAAAAGGAGGAGATGTCCTCTCTTTGTCGGACGTCTGGCAACCCTACCCACGGGACGTAGTTTGCCCACCCCTGCTATAGAAGAAAACACCGATTTAAAATATTGGCGACAGCCCAAGAAGGGATTAATTTGACACAAGTGCTAGAGATACATTTGTATCACAGAATTGATCCAAGATACATGATCGTGCGATATGGCGAATCATGACCGCTGACGCTTTATCGGCATGGCACATGATGATGATGAATGTAGACGCCTGCCTGTTTAATATGTCTCCCTTTTGAGCACCAGTAGTTGATGTATCAATTTATTAACACATTTCCTTCATGACTAAGGGGATTTCCCGAAAATCTCAATATGATGATCCAGGGCCAGCGGAAATTGAAAGCATAAATAATAGCACGCTCTGTTTGACGTGAAAGGGGACTTGCTTAAACAGATGGCGCAACCAAACCAATGGACATAACTAATGTTAAATCACTCTGAAAATAAAACACTCGCGTGCGCACACATGAGCACACACACATGCACATCCATACACATATATATTGAGTGTGGGTGTGCATGTGGATGTGCTCGTATGTGCTGATTCCATTTGGGGTATAAATTATTGTTTGTTGAGGTATACTGTCAGTTGGTGGCCTAGTTATGTGGCCGAACCATTTCACTTGCTGTTTTCTATTAAAACAATAACACCACAAATTAATGTTTATATCTACCTACCAAGCCTTTCTGTATAGGACAATCATCAGAGAAGGTTTATTCAACGGCCAAACAAACATCCAAGATCTACAACAGGTGGTGGCGAACCGCCAGACATGGAGAGCCATGACTTATGCACTATGCACCGCTTTGGGCTCAAGAGGAAATACTAACTAACTAACCAAGCCCTGGTAGTGCAGTCGATAGTACTCTTGCTGATCCACCCCGTGGCCATGTGTTCAAATCCCCAAATGGGTGAAGATTTTAGAAAATTGACCTGGCTCTCAAGTCGATCCAGCTTAAATGGGTACCAGGAAATATTCCGGGCAGTAAAGGCGACTCGAGTGATATTTGTCACATCTATCATCAAGGGCACATTACTCTATGAAAATATGGGACCAGCACAATATACCCAAAAGGTATGTAAAAGTGTCCTTTGCTTCCTTTACTTATGAATACCCAAGAGTCTTTACTCTGCTCTGCTCTGCTCTGCTCTGCTGGTTGAGAACCACTGGAGTAACTCTACTCTGCTCTGCTCTGCTCTGCTCTACTCTACTCTATTCTATTCTACTCTACTCTACTCTACTCTACTCTACTCTACTCTACTCTACTCTACTCTACTCTACTCTACTCTACTCTACTCTACTCTACTCTACTTTACTTTACTTACGATAAACCCATCGCACACCATTCTCTAATCTTTGATTCATTCTTCTGTTTCTATTTGTGTGCTTACGAAAACAACAGTACACCTCGACCCGTGTCAACGGGTCTTTCAAGTATTTATTTCTACTTCGTCAGGACAGAACTATTATTCTAGTGTTAAATGGTTTGCATATCCTTTACAGGACATCGCTGTCAACATCAGCATCTTTCAGCTGATTGTTGATTTCTTGGCAAGATTACGCTCAGTAGTTTGCCATTGCTTTCTGAGCGGCCGGCTCACATACCCCGTAAGTTGCCGACGCGATTCGAACCACTTCTGATTCACACCGTCGTCACGTTACTTACGAGAGTATACGAGATTACGGAGAAAAGTCGCTAACCTCTAGGCCAGGAAGCCCGCTATTCTAGTGTTACAAACTGGACGTTACGACTAAAGCCTTCGTCAGCACAGAACTATTATTCTAGTGTTACTCTTACGCAATGGACGTTACGGCTATAGCCTTCCTCAGCACAGAACTAATATTCTAGTGTTACTCCCACTCACCATGTTGATGAACTCCTGGTAACTGACAGACCGCCTCTGGGGATCCGCGGCCTTGATTTCCAGGACCGTCAGTGTGTGGGGGTCCAGCTCTGCTCGGATCTGGGGGTGCCTCAACAGGAAGACAAAATCCTCTATTGCTATTTCTCCGCGTCTGTATGGGTCGTACTGTTCGAAGATAAGTATAAGAGAATACTTGTAATAGGCCAGTACATGCTAGAAGTTAAAATATACCAATGCATGTTTGAGGTGAAACTAGACCAATACACACTTGAGGTAGAAGTGTACAAACACATTCATTCATTCATTCATTTATTCATTCATTCATTCATTCATATATTCCGCAGCATGTCCTCTGCAGAACCTCGCTCCCATAACAACCTTCCGGAAAACTTCTCGGTCATAAGTAAGGTGTCTCGTTTCCGATACATCCATCTGGAGATCATCCGCCACATCATGCACCCATCTTCTCTTTGGCCTTCCTCTTCCTCTCTTCCCGGGCATATACCCCTCCTTTACTGTTCTCTGCAAAATCTCATGACGTTTCAAGTGATCAAAATATGCAATCTGGACATTTTGAGGGAGGATAAATCGCAAAGACAGCTTATCACATACATCAGAAAGAGGCAGTCATAATTTTTGGCCACATTATGAGAAGATAAAAACTTGAATGCGTTGTGACAACCTGAAATATGTGTGGAAAGAAAGATATGGGAAGACAGCGTGACAAAATTCTTGACAGTCTTGTGTAATGGCATGGAAGGGAGTCAACATATAAATTGATACATGCCGTCGGAGATCGCAATTTGTGGAGAAGCATGATCGCCAACGCCAGCCTGCAAGACACTGAATGATGACACGAGGGAAAAGAAACTGGAAAACTTATTGCCATTTGGCACATTTACTGGGAAAAGAGTCAGGGAGCAACGAAAACGTGAGTACTCGAATTCTCTGGCTACATGGAATATTTAGGAAAAGAACACAGACCTGCTCCGAGACTTTGATGATTGTAAGAAATGCCGAGACATGATCGCTCTTACTTATCAGCATGACACATGATGATGATGACCTCCATCTCTGACTTACTCAGTTTTAGTCGCTAGACACGATCACAGATTTATATTAATTCTTTAAAAAGATAAACCTGCTTATTGAGTCAATCAATTTCATCAGTGAGTTTAATTCGCTTTACGTGTATCGATTTCGTGTGATATTCACTGGCACAGGAACGGAGCATAATGGGGACGACCCGTTGCCGTGAAGTTGGAACCTCGACTAACTAACTAACTAACTAACTAACTAACTGACTGACTGACTGACTGACTGACTGACTGACTGACTGACTGACTGACGTGTATAGATTCTTGATTCAGTCACTGTTTAAAAAAAAAATCCCTACTGAGTTTCTTGACTGGGTATCTTGATACCGAGAATACATTTCTTGATTCCGTAACGGGGTTTCTTGATTCCATCACCAAATTTCTTGATACCGCCACTGATTTTCTTGATTTAATCACCGGCGTTATATATTATGTCACTGCATTTCTTGATTCCATCACTACATTTCTTGATTTCCTCTTTGTGTTTCATGATTTCATTATTATGTTTCTTGATTATACCACTGCATTTCTTGATTTCATCACCGAGTTTCTTTATTTAATCATTAAGTCCTTGGCTCTAAAACCGAGTCAATCAGTCAGTTTTTTGTTTGTTCAATTCAGCAAACTCAAATATAAACATGTAAAAAGACAGGAGTTCACAGAAGCATAGATGGACAGACAGACAGACAGACAGACAGACAGGCAGGCAGGCAGGCAGGCAGGCCGGCAGGCAGGCCGGCAGTCAAGTAGGTCGGTGGGTAGCTAGGTGTATAGACAGACAGAGAGACAGACAGACAGACAGACAGACAGACAGACAGTCACACACACACACACACACACACACAAACACTCACATGCACACAGTCACTAACAGACACTTACCTGATCGAAAAGCGGTTTCCATTTCTAAAATGGGGACAAAAAGAGGAGGTTAAAGGTAATTAGTCTCGATGTGTCACAAATTTGTCAAAATAATACATTTGTCACAGCTAAAAGTACAACCTCTAAAATGTATCTAACCTTCGTTATAAAAACTAAAATAAAGGGACATTTTACACACCCCGTGACGTGGTGAGTGCATGGTGCCGTCCCAATAGTTTGGTAACCAATCGGCACCCGGTGGGTAATGTAGACAATATCACACCGATTCTTTTTACTTCCTAGGCAATTCCATGGCACTCATTTTAGGCTGGTTGAATATCTGTACTAGTCTAGAGTATAAATTAGAAACAAATTAAATATTGGTTATACTGTAAGTATAAGCGTCTTCATGAGCGTTTGGAATAATTACTAAATAATATTAGGTCATGACGTTTAAAATTTAGCTATGTGTAAAGTGCCCAGTGCTTATACGGGTTCACCCAATGTATCTTCCTAATCCGAAAAGTCCAGGCATTCAGTCAACTACCCCAGAATCAGAAGGTAGTATACAAGTAAAGGTAGTCCCATATCATCCGCTACCCCAAGGACAGAGGGCAGTATACGAAAAGGTAGTCCCATATCATCCATTACCCCAGTGACAGAGGGCAGTATACAAGTAAAGGTAGTCCCATATCATCCACTACCTCAGGGATAGAGGCCAGTTATCAGTTATCAGTTGGGGTATCTTCATTGCACTCCGGACATGTCCATAGGTTCTCAGATCCTCCCCCCCCCCCCCAGCATATGCATCAGCGTCCGGTGGCTAATAGTGCCAGTTCTGTGTTGGTTGACGAGGCGCTTTGTTTTCCCGATGTACCTCTCGCGTCTGGCTGTGCCGATTCTTACTCCCAAGTCTTTCATCCTGGACAGCGATGTGGAATCACTGACGTCAAAGTCCTCTGTTCTCGCCATATCTTTGAGGACGTTAATAACATCGGCACGATCCATGGGCTGGCCATCTACAGGGGGTGCAGAGCCAGCCAGTTTATCAGCTCGTTCATTTCCCTCGACTCCTGCATGTCCCGGGACGAAGATGAAGGCCAGTGTACGCGTAAAGGTAGTCCCATATCATCCATTACCCCAGGGACAGAGGGCAGTTTACAAGTAAAAGTAGTCCCATTTCATCCATTACCCCAGGGACAGAGGGCAGTATACTAGTAAAGGTAGTCCCATATCATCCACTACCTCAGGGATAGAGGCCAGTATACGCGTAAAGGTAGTCCCATATCATCCATTACCCCAGGGACAGAGGGCAGTTTACAAGTAAAAGTAGTCCCATTTCATCCATTACCACAGGGACAGAGGGCAGTATACAAGTAAAGGTAGTCCCATATCATCCACTACCTCAGGGATAGAGGCCAGTATACGCGTAAAGGTAGTCCCATATCATCCATTACCCCAGGGACAGAGGGCAGTTTACAAGTAAAAGTAGTCCCATTTCATCCATTACCCCAGGGACAGAGGGCAGTTTACAAGTAAAGGTAGTCCCATATCATCCATTACCCCAGGGACAGAGGGCAGTTTACAAGTAAAAGTAGTCCCATTTCATCCATTACCCCAGGGACAGAGGGCAGTATACTAGTAAAGGTAGTCCCATATCAGATACTGCCGCTGGGTGTGACGTAAATGACCTTTACGAGTTATAGGTCACAGCACATGATGTGAAGTAGTCAATTCCCTTCCTCGCTGCCTTTTCTTTCCAGAAAATTCTGAAAATCGTCTGAGACAATTAATCGTCAGACAGACAATCAAACACAGACAGACAAACAAGTAAATGCAGAGACAACTAACTGATCACTTGGCAATCAGACAGACGATCAGACAGGGAAACAGTCAGAACAAGGTGACACGAATACAGAGATGGTTTCCTCCCAGTACGGTTCTGTTAGTCCATCCTGCCCCATAAAACTGGTTACTAAACAGTTTTGAATTGTCTGGAAACGAAAGGCGGTGAGGAAATAAACTGGACACCTCATCTTATTATGGCGTAGCCTAGAATATATGAAGGCCTATAGCTTCACATGCTTGATTATAAAGTTGGTAGTAAGATAACATGACAGACATGTAATGACTATTAGAAATAAGACTAGGGAACACATATGTAAGGACAATGAGAAATAAGACTAGGGGACAAATATGTAAGGACAATGAGGAATAAGACTAGGGGACACATATGTAAGGACAATGAGTAATAAGAGACAAGGACATCATATAACAACACCCAGTAATGGAAATAAGAGAAGGGGACAGATATATAACAGCAGCAAGTAATGAGTCAAACTGGCAGATATGTAATAACAATGAAAACTAGGGCTGCGACCGATTAATTTAAATTTAATAGTTAACTTTTGAAAAATTAACGATTAATTAATAGTTAATTTCGATTAAAGTAAAACATTTATAGTCACATAACTCACATTATAGTCGTATTTGTCAAAAATCGAAATAACCCTGGATTGTCTTGTTCATATGTCATCTGAGAACCAACTATGCAAACAGACGAGTATGTTGACAACATTTGGTTCAAGTGACGAGCGAGTCATATTAACAATATAACCAGCAGAGCTGAACAATCATGGAACTGAGGTAGCCGGTATGCACAGAATGGTCTTGGCAAGGAATGCCAATTTTGGATATCGATGTTCATTAAATTTCCACCATTGTAAAGAATCAACCGATTCAGCAACTTTTTTCTCTATTTCAGACTCCATTAACTTAATACGCTTTTCGTTTGGTTCACATATAGTATAGTTTCATTGTCAATGTCAGTATCATTCGTTGCAGCAGTCTCCATCTGCTCATCATGAACATAAACTGTTATTTTTTGTTCAATACGTGACCAATCGTTCTTTTGTATCCTTTGACAAACACTTCAGGTATTTGTAGCGTGGATCAAGTGCTGTTGCAATCTGTAGTATTTCAATACTTGTCATATTAGCTACACGTTCACTGAAGTCATTAAAAGATACTGCCTTAAATTTAGCTATATATCCTGGATCATCATCGTATACAGTCATATGCTTTGTCAACGATGAAAACAGTGGCAATACACAGCTATATGAAACATAATCTTGACCGCCAAGCAGGACCGTGGTCTGACAGAATAAGTCCAAAACATTGACATATTTCGAAATCTTCTCCCAAATCCAACCTGACAGGTTTGGACCTTTGTAATGCATCTTTTCATCTGACATGTAGACAGCTAATGCTTCTCTGGCTTGTAGAAGACTGTAGCATAATAAAAATACTGTTTCATCTTGTTGGTACATTTTGCTGCAGCTTCCACAATGGTGACTCAGTACAATTTTGCAACTCGGTTGTGTTTGCAGCACTATGTTTAAAAGGTCCCACAATTTTTCGATATCCGGTTCATTTGTATAAGTGATGGGAGAAAAGTTTTCGATTAATCGTTAAAAAAAAATTAATCGTTAAAATAAATTAACGATTAATCCGATTAATTAATCGTTAACTTCCGCAGCCCTAATGAAAACTAATACAAAATTCAAACAATAATAAAAATTACTAATACGACAAAAGGACAGTGGTGTAATGACTATGAGTGATAAGACAAAGGGACTCACACGTAATATTACAATGAGTATTAAGACATATAATGACAGTGAGTAATAAGACAAAATGAAAGACGTGTAATGGGAATGATTAATAAAACTAAATGACAGAAATATAATGACAATGAGTAATAAGACAAACGGACAAATATATAATGACAATAAGTAATAAGACAAATGGACAGACATGTAACATTACAATGAGTAGTAAGACAAAAGATCAGACATATAACTGCATTAAGACAAACAGCCACACATGTATTATGTTGACAAAAGACAGGACAGCCATAATGAGACCTGCACAAAATCTGTCAGAAAATCCATTTCTGTGATGACCAGAACCTTTTCAGCCATTTCGCAGTTTGGCAGTTAGAATACGAAATCTGCGGCTGCAGAATCTGCTAATTAGAACACGAAATGTGTGACAGCAGAGCCTTCTGGTTAGAACACAAAATCCTTCACTTCAATCTGCTGGTTAGAACACGAAATCCTTCACTAATCTGCTGGTTGCAATACGAAATCCTTCACTATACAGTTTCCTACCACAAAGTATTTGTCAACGAAATTGGCATAGCGGCGAGTTATTTTAACAGTTATATTCACAACGTTTCTGTTAACATTGTTTCTAATTAAAGTACTTCTAATTATGAATTTTCAAATTACACATTTTCTAATAACAAATGATCTAGGTAAAAAAATAAATAGACACAACGCTTTAATAAGACTAATGATGACAACCCAGATAACGAATTTTAAAACTCTGAAATATCGTTTTACGAGATTTCTAAATACTGAAAGTTCTGTTTACTAATATTCAGTTTGCATAATGTAAGCATCACCATCATCTTTCACTTTTTCCGTCAAGCGTCATGGGGATCAATAGCTGACATTCCAGCGCCACATGGGTAGCACTATATTTTGTCATATGACTGTACAATGACTTTGATGTCGTCAATCCATTTTCTTCTCAGGCGTCCTCTTGCTCTCGTATCAGATCTTCTTTGATGTATCGCTAATGCTGGTAGTTGGTGGTATTGGATTCTAACGAGATGGCCAAACCATTTGCAATATATGTGGCACTTGGTATTGATCCCACTGTCTGTCTGATAACATCATTTCTTACTCGGTCTTGGATAGGTAAGTTGGCAGCACTTCTCAAGCTTCTCATCTAGCAAATGTTGATTTTACGTAAGTGTGATTTGGTTAATGTCCAAGTTTGACAAAGGTAGCATGGGGTTTATTTGAATATGCTATTTATTAACTGTGGTTTTGCGGACATACGTTTATTTGTATGTTTAAGTATTGGTGATATTTGATATATAAGTATTATAAGCGCCCATGCTTTTTGACATATGATTTCGATTTCTCTGTCTATTCTGAAATTTTCTGAGATCATGTTTTTTTAAAGTTAGTTGCATATCCTTTACAGGACGTCACAGTCAACACCAGCATTTTTTGTTGTGATTTCATGGCAAGTTTACGTTCTGTAGTTGGCTATTACTTTCTGAACGACCGGCACCCATAACATTTCGTAAAAACCAACGCAATGCGATCTGCTGCCAAATTGCCCGCAGCTGTGTTTCGAACGCGGATATGCGGGATTAAGAACTGCGTCGGTATCCCCTTGGCCACTGGATCATACGTCTTAGATAATTAAATTCTGTAATTTGTTTCAGAGATATCAATATATTTAGTGGACCGGGAGATCTGCTAACCTGCATTACTTTAGATTGTGTTGTGTTTATATTTATAATGTATCTGCTGCGAGATGAACTCGGCTTGTTAATATGATCTTTCTCATTGACATTGTTTAAAGTGTCTGTAAGGTTAACGAAGTATTCGTTTTTGTCTTCATCGATGTAAGTGTTGTTTACATGGAGCGTACGTCTGTACAAAATTTGGTATTTTTACTGCCTTCTTTAATCTATATTAATATTTATTTAAATATAAATTCAGTATTGCTAATGCCTTACGTTCTTCAGGATGGAATATAAAACACACTGCATGTTTAGCCTTTGCTCGCTGATCGACACCACGCCACATTAGAACGGAATTTCTATGCATTCGTTTTGTGTTTTGCCCCTTTCCCTTCGTATCTGCAAGTCCCAATATTTGGAGTTTGTATGTTTTCATGGCCTCTACTAGCGCAGGTTGTTTATCTCTTAGTCCAATAACATTCCAAGTCCCGAATATCGCTTGTATGTTTCGTATTGTTCACTTGTTCGGTGATATTTCCGATGTGCTTATCTTTCAATCCCCTCCATAATTCTTGAGCAATGGTACATGAACAAATAAATTCCCTACCGGTTTGCTGCACCTGTCGTAGGTTCATCCTTGTATAAACACTTTGATGCCAGAAAACACACACGAAACACATTGGTATCCACTCAGAAAATATGAACAATTTCAGATAATTAAGTACGAAAGATCGAGGAGCGGCGTTTAACAAAGGTTTGCAATCACGATCAACAGTTAATCCTTATAAGGATGCTTTCACAATAAAATCAATTAGCTTTAATTAATAAGGTTCTTTCATTGGTTGGAACTACAGCACTCTCTTAAAATGGAGTATACTTACGTTGTTTGATATTGGCAGATCAATGGTTACTAATGCAATGTATAGATTAGCGAGATCCCCAAGAGGAAGAGAGCGTATAGTTGTGGGAGAGTTGTGGGAGTGTTTGCGGGGTCGACTCGTGCATTAGACATCTACATCACACGCCATGCCCGTGTTCGGGAACATTAAAGGACCGACTGGCCGGCTTCAGGGGACACTGAGGTTGAGCAAAGGACAGATGATTATCACCATCATGTGGCTTGACAAGTGGCGTAGACGTGTAGGTCTCTCCACAGATATCGTTCCTTAGTTTGTATTTTACAACGTGGAGTGGGAAAAGGTGGCGGGGGAGTGGGGTTAAAAGGCCATATGGTCGTCTTCATTGCACCGGGTCATATCCCACGTGGCTCGACCTCCTTAAACATGGCGGACTGCCGAAACCGTCCACAAAGTACGAACTCCGGACCTCCATGAGTCTCCGAGAAAAGTACTGTACACTCGTGAACCAAAAACTCGTTCCCGGAATCGAACCCATAACCTTCGTGCGCGAAGCAGGCGGCTGAACCACTTCAGGCCCCGATCGGTCATTGGTATTCTATATCGATTCTATTGATGGCATTCGTCCATGTCACAGTATTGCAACATCCAGCATCATTTCTCCATACCATGGTATTTGACCATCCATCATCATTTCTCTCGTTCTTCCGGTGCTTCTACAGCTGACATTTCCAGTCTTCACGGTGTTTTCCAATGTCTCTCTCCTCACTACACGACCAAAGAACACCGTTTCTCTCTTTCTTAGACTTGTGTAAGATGACCTATTTTCACCACTCTCTTCCAAGTAGTCGTTGTTTGTTTCTCTAGTGTCCACAAGTTATACACCGTTAAAGAGATCCATGGCTACACTAGCAACAAGGACCGCGGTATAGGACGGAATAGAGGCGATGTTAACGAACTGGCGACTGAAACTATCAGTACCATACTTATGGTTATCTGAGGGAGTCGGGACACATATATGTATGCCCCAAGTGCGGTGACATTCGTTATGGGTGAAAAACAAATCTGACACAACCTGACAACGCAATCTGCGGACAGTAATAAGCTGACTGTAACTATACGCATTTTATATACGTTTTATCTAATATCGATGCTACACTAACTGTATGTATGTGCTTATTAAATAAATGTTTTCATCTAACAAAGATAATAAGCTGACCGTATTTATATGCATACTGAATATACGTTTTCATCTAACAACGATACTAAGCTAACTGTATCTATTTGTATCTTGAATATACATTTTCATTTAACAATTAAGACTGCAGTCACCGTGCACAGTCATAAACACATAAATGCGGGCGCGTTTCCGGATCGTTTTAGGTCACGCTTATAGCGTTATGAATGCGGTCGGACAATTGTTCGACGCCTACGCTCGTCGCCTGCTAAGTCAGGACAGGACTGGACACCTATGCCTCCGTGCTGTCAGAAATACACATTGTAATGGTTCTAACACTTCAGAGATCTACAGCCGGTCCCTGCCAATGAATCTGTTTCAGAATCCAGGGGGAGGGGAGATCTTCGATTTTTGGAGATCCATTCTAGCTTGGAAATGAATGTTGATTCAGTTGGCCGGCATGTATGTCTGAGTTGGCCGGCATGTATGTCTGAGTTGGCCGGCATGTATGTCTTAGTTGGCCGGCATGTATGTCTGAGTTGGCCGGCATGTATGTCTTAGTTGGCTGTACAGAGGGCGGTCTCGTAGAACATGTTCAGCAATTTCTTTGCTTAGTCCACGCGTGTATGGCGGTCGACAGAGCACACGAGACCCGTGATTGTGTTTGTTCCTCTACTGCTCACTGCGGCGGCGGCGTCTTCTTCTTCTTCTTCTTCTTCTTCTTCTTCTTCTTCTTCTTCTTCTTCTTCTTCTTCTTCTTCTTCTTCTTCTTCTTCTTCTTCTTCTTCTTCTTCTTCTTCTTCTTCTTCTTCTTCTGATCCTCCTCCTTCTTCTGCTCCCTACATGAACGTATATCGTCTAGCCAAACGCTACGGTAGCACCCTACATGAACGTATATCGTCTAGCACAACGCTAAAGCAGCTTCCAATATAACGTATATCGTCTAACGCCCACAGACAGATTCGCCCAGATATATGTCTCACATTACATACAGAGATAGATCCACCTTATTATATAACACCCACATTTGCACCACAGATAGATCCGCCCTGATGTAAAACACCCACATTACACACAGAGATTTAAAAAAAAAAAAACAGAGATAGATCTGCCTTGACAAAATATATATATATTTGCATCCACATATAGATCCGTCCTGATATATAACACCCACATTACATCCACATATCGATCCGCCCAGATATATAACACTGTAATATAACACGGAGTAGCACAGCTTTATAGAACCAAATTACGGAAAACAAAGGATGTCGCTGCGACTAATCTTCTTCAGCAACATAAACACGCGGAGAAGTCACTGCTGTGACTACTTTAAGACATAATAAGCAAATGAGAACAATGAAAATAAAATGAAAAATAAAATGTACTACCTATCTCAGAATCCCAGACTGTGAACCCACAACAACCCACATCCCCTCTGATATATAATATTTGCACCCACAGATAGATTTTCCCTGATTTATAACACCCACAGTTACAATTCGTTTTCACTCAACACTATTTCGTGTGTCCACTGAGTCTAAATTACATCTTCACACAACACACAATACCCCGCCTGTCTACAGATACAGAGATTGTATGAAGATGCAAGCCGTAAAATACTGAAACTCAATCTCACGTTTCATAATTACTTTCTTTTCAAACTTGTTCCTTTCACCTCCATTAAGAGAATCCTCTCTGCCTGTATTCTTACAATGAAAACGCACCATATGCTGGTTGGTATTTCGATCTATACTAACGGTGATCAATATCGAATTACAAAATCTAATATCAACAAACGCCTCCCACTATGAACGCGTATACAGCTGTGAAAGAGATGGAAATCCGCATGAAAACAGTAAGGTATGTACGACTCTGAAAAATAGATATATTACAAACACAGATACATTGTAAATACCTTACAGTACAGCTAACTTAAACCCGGTCGTTCAGAAAGCAAAGGCAAACTACTGAACGTAAAACTAGCCAAGTACATCAACAGCAGCGGAAATATGCTAGTGTTGAATGCAACGTTCTGTAAGGGATATGCAACATTTAAAAAAAAAACCCGGTTAATAGAAATCAAAACGGGGAAAACAATAATAATGATACTAAAGTAGCGTAAAGTTTTTTTTTAATGTTGCATATCCTTTGCAGGGCGTTGCACTCAACGCCAGCATTTTTCAGCTGCTGTTGATGTACTAGGCAAGTCGCTTTAAAAAAGTCGCTTAAAAGTCGACAGGGTCGACTTCATTGCATCGGGTTTCATCCCAGATGGCTCGATCTCTTTCCGCAGGGCGGAAAGCGTGGCACAAAAAACGAACTCCGTAGCTCTAGCGACGACTCACAGGAGTCTCCGAAAATTCACTCAATTTACGTTCAGTAGCTTGCCATTGCTTTCTTAACGACCGGCTCCCATACCAACACGTTATAACACAACGCGACATGGACTGCTGCACAAATCGGCCACGGCTGCGTTTCGAACGCCTGGTAAGCGGCTCACGAACCGCGTTCGCAAGCCTTTGGCCACGGAGAAAACCACAACACAACGAATCCGACGTTTCGATTTTAGTGATATTCTTCAGGAGCAACACAAATCTAAAGGGGGGGGGGGGGGGGGGGGGAGGTTAGCGAGGTGGGCGGAGTGTGAACTTCATTTTAAAGAAGTCGTTACAATGTAAAATTTAATTTAAAATTAACTATAATAAAACCGGATGATCATTCAAAGAAGGGGACAGATGACTTCCAAGAGGAGATTTTGTGCTTTTTTTTATTTGGCTTTGCTATGCTAGCTTGCTGGTTGGGTAGTCAAGTGATGGATGCTGCAGAACTAAGTGGTTCACCCTTGCACACAGCTATGGAGTCGAGGACTGGTGAAAACATTGTTTCAGCCCGCTAGGAGAACCAACGTTCATTCCGTACACACTTGTTACTGGTGTAGGAAAGGTGTGCAAACTGTGGTTCTGATCGTCTGTTGCTTGTTTAAACATATGGTCATCACACATTATAGACTATATACAAGATCACCACACAGCATGGACTATACACATGATCACCACACGGCATGGACTATAGACACGATCACCACACGGCATGGACTATACACATGATCACCACAAGGCATTGACTATAGACATGATCACCACACGGCATAGACTATACACATGATCACCACACGGCATTGACTATAGACATGATCACCACACGGCATAGACTATACACATGATCACCACACATCATAGGCTGTGAGACATAAGATTGTGGACAGACATGATCACCATACTGTATGGACTATAGACACGATCACCACACGGCATTGACTATAGACATAATCACCATACGGCATGGATAACAGACATGATTAACATACGGCATAGACTATACACAAGACCACCACATGGCATAGACTATACACAAGACCACCACACGGCACGGACTATACATAAGATCACCACACA
>OY992880.1:132615081-132637581 GCA_963921405.1 Cepaea hortensis | reverse complement strand
AACAAGTTCATCGGCGACTTGCTCCCAATGTGCATTATCAATGCCTATATCAATCATGTCCCGCTTACACACATCTTTGTATCGTAGTAGAGGCCGATCCTGAGATCTCTTACCCATCTGTAATTCACACAAAAAAAGATGTCCTTTGGTATTCTACCATCATCCATCCTCCTAACATGTCTTATCCATCTAAGTCTACGAAGACTGAGCATGGAACAAACCATCACACAACCTGATCTTTCCAATACTTCAGTATTTGCGATTTTGTCTTGCCACTTAATACCAAGTATTCTTCGCAGACACCGCATATGAAAGCTGTTTAAACGTTTCCCTTGATGTGAGTAAGTTGTCCAGGCTTCACTGTCATAAAGAAGATAACTCAGGAGACGGGCTTGATAGAAAAGGACTTCAGTTTTGGCAGTAACCTTTCTGTTCTTCCAGACTCTCTTTCTTAACCTGTTCATTGTTATTGCTGCCTTACCAATCCTGATGTTGATTTCCTTATCTACGGATAATTTGCTATTTACCTCTGATCCCAGATATGTAAAATGGTTTACTATCTCTAGTTCGGTGTCGCCAATAAAGAATGATGGTACCCCACGTGCACCTTGTGACATAATCTGTGTCTTCTTTTTGCTAATTGTTAAACCAGATTCAGAACAAGCATTGGGGAATGCAGATAGTGGACATTGTAATTCTTCCTCAGAGTGGGTCGTAACTGCAGCATCATCTGCATAAAGCAGCTCGCTGATCAGTACCCTCCTAATTTTGTTCTTAGCCTTCAATCTCTGAGCTTTGTAGAGGCCGCAATCTGAGCATGAGTGAATGTATACACCACCATCCTGATCACGAAATGCATATTTCAGTAGAAGTGAAAAGTATATTCTAAAGAGGGTGGGAGCTAGTACACAACCTTGCTTAACTCCACTCTTGATTTCAAACTCTTCTGAAGTTGCACCATCAAATTTGATTATATCCTTCATGCCTGTGTGGAACGATTCCACAATGGACAAAAGAGTTGGTGGGCAGCCAATCTTTTTTAGTGCCTTGAACAGACCCTCACAACTGACCAAATCAAAAAGCCTTTGTGAGGTCATGAAGGCAATAAACAGTGGTTGATTCTGTTCACGGATTTTTTCTTGCATTTATCGCAATGAGAACATTTTATCAATGGTAGACCGGTTCTGTCGGAAGCCACACTGTGATTCGGGGTAGACTTGATCTCCTAGAACTTGAATTTTGCGCAGAACAATTCTGGCAAATACTTTCCCAAAAATACACAGAAGTGAGATACCCCTATAGTTGTTACAGTCACTCCGATCACCCTTGTTCTTGTACAGTGTTATGATGCTTGAATCTTTTAAATCCTGTGGGACTTGTCCTTCTCGCCAGCATAGCTCTATTAGCTGGTGAATCTGTAGAGTGAGTGTGTCTTGCCCTCTCCTGATAACCTCTACTGGAATCCCATCCTTACCTGGGGCCTTGCCAGATGCAAGTTCATGTATAGCACACTTAACTTCTGTTATGGTGAGAAGTGTGTCCAGGTGGTCAAGAGTTGGTAGGGCCTCTAGGACGGTGAGGGCATTATCCGCTAGTTTGGTCTCACTTGAGTAAAGCTCTAAATAGTGCTATACCCATATATCTATCTGTTGTTTCTTATCAGTGATGATTTCTCCAGTCAATGGAGTCAATGGACTCACATAGCTTGATCCAATAGACATTTGCACACTGCCTGGCAGCCTTTTGCACATCCTTCCTAGCTTGCTTCAGCTCACTGAGAGTGTTACGAGTTGTTCTTTCCTTGTTTCTTACGAGGGCTATCTTCTTTTTATCAATCTAACGCTGCAGTGTCTGGCAGTTTGCCGCAAACCAGTCCTGCCTCTTATGATCAACAGTGCCGTAAACCCCTACCGCTGTTTTATAAAGAGTTTCCTTAAGTTTACCCAATTTTCACTTGCTGTACAATTTTCTGATGTATCAGTGAAAGCGTCTTCAAGTTGCTGTTGGAACTCAAAGCACTTATCAGGATCGTGGGTGTTAATAATATTAATCCTGGGGCTAAACTTGTGTCTAGCTGTGTAGATTCTCTTTGGTCTCAGTCTAACCCTTGCAACAACCAAAGAATGATCCGTATCACAGTCAGCACTGTGGTAACTTCGAGTTAATGATGTTTGGTTCAGATGTTGTCTCCGTGTGATGATCAATTCCAGCTGATGCCAATGGCCGGATCTTGGATGTTTCCATGTGATCTTATGCAGCTCTTTCGTTAAAAAAAAAAAAAGGAGTTTGTAATGCATAGGTCATTTCTGGTGTCAATGCTCCAACAGCCATTGCCCATTTTCATTCATGCGACCGATGTTGTATTTTCCAAGGCACATTGGCCATAAACTCGAGTCCTTGCCCACACGAGCTTTGAAATCACCGAGCATACAAATGTAGTCGGATTTTGGAACTGCATTGATTACGGAGTATAACTCCTCATAGAACGAATCCTTCACATCATCAGAGGAAGTGAGTGTCGGTGCATATGCAGTGATAATGGTGGCAAACCACAAGAGGTTACCAAGCGCAAGGATTATAGTCTTTCATTACCCCCAGCTGGAATTTCAATCATTCCCAGTAGCGAATTCTTCACTGCAAAGCCCACACCATGTTGCCTTTCTGCTTACTCTCTACCCTTCCAAAAAAAAGATGTAATTGTTTTCCCTGAGTGACCCTTCCTCAGCAAGGCGAGTCTCCTGCAGGCCAGCAATATCAATGTTAAGACGATTGAGTTCGGCATCAATCACAGCCGTTTTTCTCACATCGTCAATATTCGTCAGGTCAGTGGAAAATTCTGGACACTTGGTTCTTACGTTCCATGTTGCAAGCCGTAGCTTGAGATTTCTTTTTTCAGTTTAGTAATACCTAGTGCATTGGTTTTACAGCATGCGATACAGATTTTGTCCTAGCCCAAAGCACCCATTGAAGCAGGCAGGCTGTGACGGATCAGCACCCAATTGGCCGGGGGCTGCCAAGCTTGAGGCGAACGATAGCTGATCAGTGACACCTGTATGTGTCTCCCACCGTCAGAGGCAACCCGTGGCGCCCCATGTCTACGCCAATTGACAAGGACTTATAACCCGTAACTGCTACCTCTCACTTTGATTCCGAGACCGGTTAAGACCAGGGATGAAGTTACACCTCTCCATAGCACAAAGCCTGGGCTAAAATATAGAGACCTTGTGTTGCCCATGCAGCATGATCCCTCTCTCGACCTGTGCAGTTCCCTCCAGAGGAAAGATAACAGCAATACATCTGGAACAAGGCAAGCTGCAGAAGCTGCCGGATCAGCGAAGCAATGCTGTAACTGTCCGCATGTCGGATCTTCGATCCTAGATCAGCTGCCAACCAAGGCTTAGGGCCAGATCTGCCCTGCCATGTCATTTTGTCTTTAGGTTGCATTTCCTCGCACCAGGATAAGGCATGTACCCTCCCAATTGCGCTCTTCCGACCGAAGCCGTTGCCACAATGTGGGATGTCGGGTTTGGTAACCGCCGCCCAACATTCAGCGCTAACAGAAAGCAGGTAGTACCGTCTGCTGTCATACGGTAGCTCAGTCATATCTGACTCTAAGACCTGACTTAGATACATACATTATTTTCTATCAGCTCTAGTTTTTTAAGATAACTAAGAGTGATCTTCATAGTAGGGCAATTATTATGTACTAGCCTCTGGTTAGATGCCATCAGTAGCATTGTTACTTTAATCTGCATTCATATTATAGGTAATTACTGTGCATTTATTACCTTTATATAAAACACCAAAAACGTATTAAAACTGTATCACTGGCATTTTTTAAATCTACAGTCAACACACAAAAAGCTTCTCTTCGATTATTTCCTGGAATGTGATATGCCCGGACAGTCACGCTTAAAATTCCAACAGTAATCTGCCAACCAGTGGTCACTCAAAAGTCCCTGGTATCTCTCTTCCATTATGTTTATAATTTGGTGAAATATTTCACCTTGCTCCTCACTAAAGTCGCGCAGATTCTTGGAAAAGAAATCTAAACGATTATGGGGCGTAGTGTAATTTTATGCGCATGTTGCATCCAAGCTTACAAAAACTCGACAGCATGTTTTCAACTAATTCAGAATAATTGTCTGCTTTAAGTTACCCAGAAAGTTGTTCTCAACTAAAACAAATTATAACCAGGCTGTGGACTTTGTTATGTTCATCGAATCAATACAATTTGGATCGTTTATTAACTTTCAAATTTGAGGTCCATCACAAATTCCAGCTTTAAGTTTTAATATGCTAAATTCCGAACACTTTCTGCATAAATAATTAAATCAGGTAGCATATTAGATCAGTACCATATCAAATTGCTTCATCAAGCAAAGTTTTATATGTAATGGTGGCAGTAGAACTATTTTTCAATCAACGAGAGGCTTGTTGACAATATTTTCTTCTCCAACTTTAAATTAATGCCTCAACGGCCAATATTTATTTGCCCAGTACGCATCTTTTGCCCTCCTATCCCACAAACATATAAAGCATTGATATATGGTGAATCCTCTTTGCTGTCCAAGCAAGAAGTTCATCATTTTTAGATCTACACAAACCATTCAGTTATGTTCTAAATACTTCATTTGTTCCAGAACTGTGCTCATTGTAGCATATTCCTCCTTCATTGTAGTAGAATGAGGAATTTGAATTCAGCCATATTTGTTACCACCTTTCAAACTTCTTTTAGAGCTGTCAATGAAAAGTCGCCACTCATCTGATGTATAACTTACACCCATTTCGTTTGCAAGACCTCCTACATTAGCACAAAACACAAAGTTATTTTCTAAACCAAAAAAAAAAAAAAAAAGGAAAACATCTTCGCTCTTTGCTGGGATATAATTTAATCTTTGTTTCAGTAGTCAGTCATTTTTTATTTTACTTTCAATCTTGAAGCCACAATTTTTAAAGATTCCTTGGAGAGATATAGATCTTGGATTAGATCGCTCAGTTGACTCTGGTCGAAGCGTTGAGCAGCCGGAAAATCATCTTGGAAATCACTATCACTGTCACTAATCGTTCCATTACATGACGTAAAATAAATGAACACATTTTCATAAGTCACTGTACACTTTTTTTTTAGTACCATATTTCCTCCATACTAAAAGCATAATTGCAAATGTAAAATTCTTAGTGAAAACCAAATTTAATCTTCTGTTTCCTTTTCGTTCCTCTTTCGAGTTTATACAGATTCAATTCAAGGTAACGAGCTCTATCTACCCGGGGGTAAGTTCTTTCCCAGCAACTTTGCCTGCACAGCAGCATGAAAGCCTACATTTTCAAATATAATATAATAAACGGCACCTGTAATAACTGAAAACATGTTCATAAATCACCGTACTGTCTGTAATAAACGATCTTGTTAAATATGGAAGACTTATTTATTTTTAAGATACCGTATTTCCTCCAAACTAAAAGCATAGTTGAAAATGCCACACTCCCCGTGGATACCACACATAATTAATAAACGGCAACATTAATAACTGAAAACATGTTCACACAATACCGTACTCCTGTAAAATGACCTCGCGGGGTATTAAATGCGTGCGTATATATTACCGCATTTCCTATAATAAATGGCTGCGTTAAAACACGAATATGGACATCGCTGTTTCCCCCAGATGGAGCCGACAACAGATGCAAATATCGATGATTTGATAGAATCCAGTCTGTAAATTTGTTCAACGTGAGCGGGACACATCGATGTTGTCAGGTTGAGAGGAAACAGAGTAAACCCTCTCAGCCACGCTTTCAACTGGATATTTTTCCCCTCCTCCCTCCACGATCCCTCCAAGTTGATAGATAGAAAAGGAAACTTTGTAAGGAGTGACACGGGACACGTACACAATCACGTAAAAGCATGCAATCAAATCTGAACAAGCACCAGGAAAACTAACAGACGCCAGGCACAGCTGCTTCGGCGCATACGGGGGAAAAAGCACACGACAAAAGGGGCACCTCCCGTGAGGATGCGATTTACATTTGCCCTTTTGTGTTGCTGATCTGGTAATTTGCAGCTCGATTTTGTGACTAACTACTTCATTGATCGCACCCGCGCCACTCTGTGTCTGTGACCTTGTCCAGGGACCACGTGCACTGACAGTGAATTTAATTCATTCATTGGCACCTTGCCGTCTTGACAGACGATAGTTTGTGCTTTAAAAAGGCATAATAACTTTTAACTATGGCGGTAGCGAGTGTGACTGATAAGGCCAATTTGCGCTGTAAATGTCCGTTCACAGTGGGTGCATGTGAACACGTGGTCATTTCCACCATCATGCACCATCTTACGTCTCAAACGCTTGGTGTGTGACTTTTCTGCAATAATTTTCTCCTTTGACTTTATTCCATTTCTGATATTTGCCCTCCATGCAACACGTTCAGCGGCGACTTGCTCCCAATGTGCATTATCAATGCCTGTATCAATCATGTCCCGCTTACACACATCTTTGTATCGTAGTAGAGGCCGACCCTGAGATCTCTTACCGATCTGTAATTCACCAAAAAAGATATCCTTTGGTATTCTACCATCATCCATCCTCCTAAGATGTCCTATCCATCTAAGTCTACGAAGACTGAGCATGGAATAAACTGTCACACAACCTGATCTTTCCAATACTTCAGTATTTGTGATTTTGTCTTGCCACTTAATACCAAGAATTCTTCGCAGACACCGCATATGAAAGCTGTTTAAATTGTTCTCTTGGTGTGAGTAAGTTGTCCAGGTTTCACTGCCATAGAGAAGAGTACTAAGGACACAGGCTTGATAGACAAGGACTTTTGTTTTGGCAGTAAGCTTCCTGTTCTCCCAGACTCTTTTTCTTAACCTGTTCATTGTTGTTGCTGCCTTGCCAATCCGGATGTTGATTTCCTGATCTAGGGATAATTTGCTATTTACCACTGATCCTAGATATGTAAAATGGTCTACTATCTCTAGTTCGGCGTCGTCAATAAAGATTGATGGTACCCCATGTGCACCCTGTGACATAATCTGTGTCTTCTTTTTGCTAATTGTTAAACCAAATTCAGAACAAGCATTGGAGAATGCAGATAGTAGACATTGCAATTCTTCCTCAGAGTGGGTCGTAACTGCAGCATCATCTGCAAAAAGCAACTCTCTGATCAGTACCCTCCTAATTTTGGTCTTAGCCTTCAATCTCTGAGCATTGTAGAGGCCGCCATCTGAGCGTGAGTGAATGTATATACCACCATCCTGATCACGAAATGCATATTTCAGTAGAAGTGAAAAGTATATTCCAAAGAGGGTGGGAGCTAGTACACAACCTTGCTTAACTCCACTCTTGATTTCAAATTCTTCAGAAGTTGCACCATCAAACTTGATTATACCCTTCATGCCTGTGTGGAACGATTCCACAATGGACAGAAGAGTTGGTGGGCAGCCAATCTTCTTTAGTGCCTTGAACAGACCCTCACGACTGACCAAATCAAATGCCTTTGTGAGGTCGATGAAGGCAATAAACAGTGGTTGATTCTGTTCACGGCATTTTTCTTGCATTTGTCGCAATGAGAATATCATATCAGTGGTAGACCGGTTCTGTCGAAAGCCACACTGTGATTCAGGGTAGACTTGATCTCCTAGGACTTGAAGTCTGCGCAGAACAATTCTGGCAAATACTTTTCCAACAATACACAGAAGTGAGATACCCCTATAGTTGTTGCAGTCGCTCCGATCGCCCTTGTTCTTGTACAGTGTTATGATGCTTGAATCTTTGAAATCCTGTGGGACTTGTCCTTCACGCCAGCATAGCTCTATTAGCTGGTGGATCTGTATAGTGAGTGTGTCTTGCCCACTCCTGATAACCTCTATTGGAATCCCATCCTTACCTGGAGCCTTGCCAGATGCAAGTTCATTTATAGCACACTTAACTTCTGTTATGGTGGGAAGTGTGTCCAGGTGGTCAAGAGTTGGTAGAGCCTCTATGGCGTTGAGGGCATTATCCGCTAGTTTGGTCTCACTTGAGTAAAGCTCCAAATAGTGCTCTACCCATCTGTCCATCTGCTGTTTCTTATCAGTGATGACTTCTCCAGTCAAGGTTTTCAATGGTGCACTTCTTTTGATCACTGGACCACAGGCTTTCTTTATTCCTTCATACATGCTTCTTATGTCTCCCTTATCACTTGCGATTTGAATGGACTCACATAACTTGATCCAATAATCATTTGCACACTGCCTGGCAGCCTTTTGCACATCCTTCCTAGCTTGCCTTAGCTCACTCAGAGTGTTACGCGTTGGTCTTTCCTTGTTTCTTAAGAGAGCTTTCTTCTTCTTATCAATCAAGAGTCTCGCTGTTGGCCGCAAACCAGTCCTGCCTCTTATGATCCACAGTGCCGTAAACCTTTACGGCAGTTTTACAAAGAGTTTCCTTAAGTTTATTCCATTTATCATTTACTGTACAATTTTCTGGTGTATCAGTGAAAGCGTCTTCAAGTTGCTGTTGAAACTGAAAGCACTTTTCAGGATCATGAGTGTTAATAATATTAATCCTGGGGCTAGATTTGTGTTTAGCTGTGTAGATTCTCTTTGGTCTCAGTCTAACCCTTGCAACAACCAAAGAATGATCCGTATCACAGTCAGCACTGTGGTAACTACGAGTCAATGATATATGGTTCAGATGTTGTCTCCGTGTGATGATGAAGTCCAGCTGGTGCCAATGGCCGGATCTTGGATGTTTCCATGTGACCTTATGCATCTCTTTTGTTTTAAAAAAAGAGTTTGTAATACATAGGTCATTACTGGTGCAATGCTCCAGCAGCCTTTGCCCATTTTCATTCATGCGACCGATGTTGTATTTTCCAAGGCACACTGGCCATGAACTCGAGTCCTTGCCCACACGAGCATTGAAATCACCGAGCATATAAATGTAGTCGGATTTTGGAACTGCCTTGATCACAGAGTCTAACTCCTCATAGAACAAATCCTTCACATCATCAGAGGAATCGAGTGTCGGTGCATATGCAGTAATAATGGTGGCAAACCCACAAGAGGTTGCCAAGCGCAGGGATAATAGTCTTTCATTTCCTCCTGCTGGAATTTCAATCATTCCCAGTAGCGAATTCTTCACTGCAAAGCCCACACCGTGTTGCCTTTTTTCTGCCTGCCCTTTACCCTTCCAGAAAAAGGTGTAGTTGTTTTCCCTGAGTGACCCTTCCTCAGCGAGGCGAGTCTCCTGCAGGCCAGCAATATCAATGTTAAGACGATTGAGTTCGGCATCAATCACAGCCGTTTTTCTCACATCGTCAATATTGGTCAAGTCAGTGGAAAATCCTGGACACATGGTTCTCACGTTCCAGGTTGCAAGCCGTAGCTTGAGGTTTCTATTTATATTTTTGTTTGTACCTGGTGCATTGGTTTTACAGCCTGCGATTCAGATTTTGTCCTAGCCCCAAGCACCCATTGAAGCAGGCAGGCTGTGGCGGATCAGCACCCAATTGGCTGGGGGCTGCCCAGCTTGAGGCGGGCGGTAGCTGATCAGTGACACCTATAGGTGTCTCCCACCGTCAGAGGCAACGCGTGGCGCCCCATGTCTACGCCAACTGACAAGGACTTATAACCCGTAACAGTTGCCTCTCGCTTTGATTCCGAGACCAGTTAAGACCAGGGATGGAGTTATTGCCTCTCCATAGCACAAAGCCTGGGCTAAAATATAGAGATCATGTGTTGCCCATGCAGCATGATCCCTCTCTCGGCCTGCCTAGTTCACTCCAGAGGAAAGGTAACACCCCTACATCTGGAACAAGACAAGCTGCAGAAGCTGCCGGATCAGCAAAGCAATGCTCTAACTGTCCGCCTGTCGGAGCTTCGATCCTAGACCAGTCGCCAACCAAGGCTTAGGGCCTGGTCTGCCCTGCCATGACAATTTTGTCTTTAGCTTGCATTTCCTCGCACCAGGGTAAGGCTTGTACCCTCCCAATTGCGCTCTTCCGCCCGAAGCCGTTGGCACAATGTGGGGTGTCGGGTTTGGTAAGCGCCGCCCAACGTTCGGCGCTAACAGAAACCAGGTAGTACCGTCTACTGTTATACGGTAGCTCAGTCATATCTGACTAAGACCTGACTGACGAATTTAATTATAGAAAGGTTATACAATGCTTTACGTAACATCCTTACAAAGACGCCCAGTGGGCAACATATGTACGTGAAATCTGTCGATAGTGTAGTCCCGTTTAAATTCTAAAATCACCAGAACAAGAACTTATGTAGCACTACGTATAATGGTTTTATAAGTATCAGTCACTTCATCTCTTAAATTATTTAACTTATTTAATATTTGGTTGAATATATCGCCAAATATGACCACCCATTTAGACAAGAGTGACGATATATCGCCGTACTTGAGCCACCGTGTTATTTGTTTTGTTTCGTGGCATCGCTATTTCAACGCTCAGTAAGAGGAAATTATAATACTTGTTCATTTGATTGTCTGCCATGCTTGGTCCAAACCTACTCATTGTTTAGTACTGAATCAGTTAATCATAATTATATCTGACGTCATTCTTAACCGTAATGGCTCTGTGCCGTTTCCGGCTTCACCCTTCGTTGTTTAACATGCGTCTATGATGCACCCTGGTAATATATTCATCGTGTCTGTATATTTATACATTTGACACCCTCATCCTCTCTCCCCCGATATTCCCACCTCCCGTTCTTTATTGTTTTCTGTAGATTGTTATATCCTTTGATATGCAGAGTCTCCGAGGCAAAATGGTAACGTCATCTCCCTCGTACTCCGTAGGTTGTGAGTTCGATTCCGGGTACGTTGATCGGTTCACACGGCTGCAATCTTCTCGGAGACTCTGGTATCGTCGCTGGAGCTGAGGAGTCCTTGCTCTGTTCGAAGCTTTCGGCAGTCCGCCCTGTAGAAAGAGACCGAGCTGTGTGGGATGACATCCGGTGCAATGAAGTCGATTCTCTTGCCTTTCAAAACCCCATTTGTTTGTAATCGTCTGATGTGATCATAGCACGTGACCTTTCTCATTGCTTTGATCCCCAAGCAACGATTGTTTACGCCGAGTTGTTTTAGAACTTTCTTTTGTATCTCTTTTCCCATCCAGGAAACACCCGAGTCTTCAGGAGATTCACATTTCAAACGACTCAGTTTTATTCTCCATCTTTTCGCTCAAGAGATGGCTGTATGGCTTCACCACATACTTCATCGGGACCATAACACAGACCACTACTGGTGGCCATGTGAGATGGCGAATCCCATGACCACTGAGGTTTATCGGCATGGTAGATGTTGGTGATGTCATTTAAGGTCCATGTTTCCACTGCCAACTCGCACCACCATCATGGCTCAGGTACTTAGGAGAACCTGGCTCTTAGCGCGCTCCTCCGATAGGATTCTCTGTCTTTTGTCAGTTCTTCTGCCTCTCTCATTTTGATGTCAAAGATGTCTTCATTGTCCTATGTCCATCATCGAATGTGGTAGACAGCAGATGTAAAGTTTGCTGCATGCCTTTTACAGGACTTTGCAATCAACCCCATCATCTATTGGCTGTTTGTGATTTACGTGGCAATATTAATTTAGTAATTAGCTATTGTTTTTTGAACGACCGACGCCCCATACCATGGAAATCAACGCAAAGCGACCAACTTCCACATTTCCCGCAGCTATTTTCGAACCCTCGGCTCGGTATGACGTGGAATTATGAACTGCGCGTGTCACTATCCCCTTGGCCACAGTACAAGTTTGACCTCTGACAACTGGTGCAAATTATGGAAGATCCAATCACAATCTACTGCTGCCCCATAACCAGTGAGCTTGTTCGGTCACCACCAACTCTGAACTCCATAACATGTTGCCTATTGTGCATGCTTCTTGCCAACAGTTCACTTTCTGTCACATTTCTCCCGTTAACTTCTCATTGTAATCTGTTTGGTACATATGTGGCCTCCTTCTCTCTCTCTCTCTCTCTCTCTCTCTCTCTCTCTCTCTCTCTCTCTCTCTCTCTCTCTCTATCTATCTATCTTTCTCTCTCTATATATATCTATCTTTCTCTATCTCTCTTTAGCTCTCTCTCTCTCTCTCTCTCTCTCTCTCTCTCTCTCTCTCTATCTATCTAAAAGGCCGAATGTAAGAAGGGCCGGCGTGCCCAATTTGTTACCCTTTGAACATAAAGTGTTCGTTCGTTCGTTCGTTCTCTCTCTCTCTCTCTCTCTCTCTCTCTCTCTCTCTCTCTCTCTCTCTGTATATATCTATATGTCTCTCCCGATCAACCTCTCTCTCTCTCTCTCTCACTCTCCCTCTCTATCTTTCTTTATCACTCTATCTCTCTAACACTCCCTATATCTCTCTATCTCTTTTTATCTGTCTCTCTCTATCTCTTTCTCCCCCTCTCTCTTCTCTTTGTGTGTGTGTGTGTGTGTGTGTGTGTGTGTGTGTGTGTGTGTGTGTGTGCGTGCGCGTGTGCTTTTCCATGGAAGCGATACCATACGTCTGATCCAAGGCTGATGGTTGTGTAAGGTAGCGAACCATGACCGCTCACGCGTTTTCGGCACGAGGAATAAGTGAAGCAATTAATAATCTCAGAAATTACCCTCATTTAGTCACTGGGCAGAGGATCAGTAAGACCTCGGACCGCTGGACATTGTCATCTAGCATGAATACATCTGACCGTATCTTTACTGTTGTCATCAAATATATGACCATATCACGTCACGTATAGTGTGATTTTACTGTCGTCATCAACTATATGACTTTATAACGGCATGTATAGTTTGCTTTAACGGTGATTTTACTGTCGTCATCAATGATCATATCACGTCTTGTATAGTTTGGTTTGACGGTGATCTTATTGTCGTCATCAACTAGATGACTTTATAACGGCATGTATAGTATATGACCTTATCACGTCATTTATAGTTTGGTTTAACGTCCCATGTAGGACGTTGCGATCAACCTCATCTTTATTTACTGGGTAATTTTACCCAGAGTATTTTACCTTTGATTCCTGAACGAGAAGTGAAAGTTCACACCCGACTGACCGGCGCATGGAATTAACCCACTACCCCTCGGTCAACGCACATGAAGTTGAACAGCGAGCGCAGTAAACCCTTCGACCACACTGGGCTCTATAGCATGGTTTACAGGTCTGTGAACACGTGACAGCAAGATGGCAAGGATGCACAAAAGAATCTTGTAATTTCTCGATCACGTTCAAGAATGGTTCATTAATAAATCTTGTAATTTCTCGATCACGTTCAAATATGGTTCATAAATAAACACACATGTATTGTTAGGCGCCCACAGAAGCAGACGAAAGAAGTAGGGATCAGAGGACGCCATAGACAACATACGGTAACTGTGGCTTTCACATTTTGTTGTTCTCTAGTGCGTCCTCCAGCTCTACTTCCTTCTTCTCCTTCTGTAAGCGCCAAACAACACTATGTGTGTTTATTTAGGCAACATACAAATTAAACGCTCTAGTTACCGACAAGGATCGGAACATGTCATCTCTACATGACGACAGCGCCTCGTCGCAGGAACAAGTATACTAATCGACGCGCGACCAGCTAGACTCATCTCAAATGGTGTATTCTTTAGCCAGGTCTGTCATCCATATAAACCCACAACTATGAATTTGGACAGAAGGCATATCTAGCCTTTGATACAGCACCATAGGTTTCAGAAATTTGTACTTTTTTTTCTCGTTTGTTTGCTTTGAATTCAAGCGTAGTCCATAAACCACTACTTCTAGTGGACTGGACTGCTTTTTGCGTGTGGATTAGCTTTCGCTATTACCAGTGTCATTTACTATCAGGCGAACCATCTCCGACTTCTCGGGTACTTGTAATTTACGTCCCCAAGTCACGGACGAGAAGTCAACAATTTAGTCCAACTATTGAATATAGTGACCAGCAGAATATTGTGTTTGTAGATCAGGAAAAGGCTTTCGATAGAGTAGACAGATACAAATTATGGACTATCCTTGACGACTATGGGATACAAGGGCAATTGATAGAAAACATCATAGCCATGTACCACTCGAGCCGAAGTGCAGTAAGAACACAAGAAGGAATATCAGATATGTTCACAGTCAATACAGGAGTGAGACAGGGATGTGTGCTCTCTCCCCTGCTATTCAATATCTACATGGACAGAATTTCCAAAGAAGCAAGTCTCCACAGAACAGATTCAGAAAATTTAGAACTATTTACTCCAGATGAAACAACTGACCCATAGGGAATAAATGAACTTCTATTTGCAGACGATCAGTGCCTGGGTTACAGCGATGAGGGCAGACTACAAAATCATATTACTAATCTGAGTTCAACCTGCAGCAGATACAATATGAGTATAAACACAGCCAAAACCGAAGTAAAGCAAGTTAGCAGATCGCCAGGCCCACTAAGTATACAGATAAATAACACAACTCTGAAACAAGTTAAAGAATTCAAATATCTTGGAAGTATGATCACCGAAGATGGCAGATTGGACAGAGAAATTGAAATCAGATGTCAAAAAGCTAGTGCACTTACATATCAACTATCACCCTTACTGAAACATCCAAACATACCCATGCCCGCAAAACAACAGATAATAAACAGCATATTCACACCAACCCTATGCTACCAATCTCAAACCTGGACTCTATCAAAATTACACCTTCGCAAAATCAACACCTGCGAAATAAGATGCCTGAGGAGAGCTGCCAACTTAACAATCCGAGACCGAGTAAGAAATGCTATTATCAGACAGACTGTGGGATCAACACATTGTGCCACATTTATTGAAAGACAGAAGATCAAGTGGTTTGGCCATGTCGTTAGAATGCAACACCAACAACTACCATCACTAGCCTTACATCTAAGATCATCTGCGACGAGACCACGAGGACATCCAAGAAGAAAATGTATTGACGACATCAGAGACATTGTACAACCATACGGAATGACACTATCCAGTGCCGCCCACCGGGCGCTGAAACGCAAATTATTCCTCCCCACGACGCTTGACGGCAGAAGTGGAAGATGATGATGATGATGATGATCCGGTGCAAGGTTTGAATACGCCACCTCGGCATTAGCACACCGGAAGTTTAACAGTGTGCACTCCTATCCATTCTGCCATACTGACGTCCAGAATTATATACTTGTATTAAACTAGCATAGGTCAAATAACACACACACACAAACACATCGGAACGTAATGTGGTGTCCTGTACTGTATATAACGTTCAAGCATGGTATGTTTTAGCTTTGAGAAACGTGATTCATATACAGTCTAATTCTAAACGTAATTCAACGGTAAACAGTATTGCAGGGTTGTGAAGTGCACGACATTCATACTATACTAGAAAAATATGAATAAAATTAGGTGGAACTGCGGTAAAGCTGTGAAAGTGTAAACAATATAAAATGACACAAAGTAGTGCAGCTTTACATAACAGAGTTAAGACACATACAGAACGTTGCGGCGATTAGCCTTCATCAGCAAACAAACACATTGACAAACACAACATACAGTCAAGGAGAACTCATGTGACTACATCAGAAGGTGATGACAGGACGAGAAGAACAAAAGCATGGAATAATGGAAGCAATGAAGAGAAAATGAGAATTGAAAAAAATGAAGAACAAAAGCATGGAATAATGGAAGCAATGAAGAGAAAATGAGAATTGAAAAAAATTTTAATTGAAAAGAATGTTAGTTGATCTCTCTCTCTCTCTCTCTCTCTCTCTCTCTCTCTCTCTCTCTCTCTCTCTCTCTCTCTCTCTCTCTCTCTCTCTCTCTCTGTCTCTCTCTCTCTCGCTCGCTCTCTCTCTCTCCCTCTCTCTCTTCTTGCATATACTTTGCACATGTCCACATACACTAGCATTTTGTCTGTTGAGGTGTGTCTATGTATGCACGAGTGTTCACGCATATCAGTCCACCCAGACCTTAAGACTCGCCCCTATAATAACACAATGGGGTTTTGGTTAGTACCACCTTCAATCTTACGCGCCTCCTATCCCGCCCCCTTCCTTCTTTGTGGTCACTGAACCGTAACACCCAGCACCGGGTATAACAACACATCCGAGATTTTCTTAGTTACTTCCAGATCCGAACGGTGAGGTTAGTATGCACGTTTTTCTCTAGTAACATTTTTTCAATTAAACATTTATTTCAACTAACATTCTTTTCAATTAAATTTTTTTTCAATTCTCATTTTCTCTTCATTGCTTCCATTATTCCATGCTTTTGTTCTTCTCGTCCTGTCATCACCTTCTGATGTAGTCACAGGAGTTCTCCTTGACTGTATGTTGTGTTTGTCAATGTGTTTGTTTGCTGATGAAGACTAATCGCCGCAACGTTCTGTATGTGTCTTAACTCTGTTATGTAAAGCTGCACTACTTTGTGTCATTTTATATTGTTTATACTATACTAGATCACGGCACAACGAAGTGAGGCGACCAGTTCTTCTTCTTCTTCGTTCCTTATTTGCGGAAATGCTCCACACCCAGCTTTATATACACTTCAAAGGTCAGGCATTTGTATAATGTTTACTGCCTCTAGCTAGAGAGATTTCAATCAAGTTCTATTTCCGTGAAGTCTTACCTTACAGAGTAATTTCCGAAATCACTGAAAATTGTCAGATATCATTTTAAGAGAATGAACCGACACCAAGAGCTCTACTGGTCACACACAAACAGTGGAGTGGAAAAAAATGGGGGGGGGGGGGGGGGAATGAATCTTGCTATTGAGTTGGGTTCTCTGTGATGTGCAGTCTCAAAAGATAGACACACAGAAATCTTGACAGTAATTATCCGCATGCTCATTTTCTATTTAAACGGGCACAGTTAAAAGTAGCCACACGACAGAAACCGCACTTGGGGTGCGAAGGATAAGGCTATCACACATTCTAACCACAAGAATTATGATGTGAGGTTGCAATTCCTTGCCTCGACGCTGTCACAAACAATTCTCAGAACATTCTAACAATTCGTCTGGCACTCATTTCATAAGACTGGAACGACCCCCATCTCCCCCCCCCCCCGCCTCCAGGAAGAAAAAAAAAAGGGGGGGGGGGGTCGGCGCCGACGTGATCGAAAAAAGTAATACTGCCTTCACTGAGTTTTGAACCCGAACGCTCGTCTTCGCAAGCAAGAACTCTATTCACAAAGCCCCGATCGCCCCGATTCCTTTTCTTTTGAAAGAGAATTCACGCGACACAAAATTTAACAGAATACCTCTTCAGATATTTCAATATCTTAGAATGGATTATTCTGTCAACATCTTGTCAACGGTTTTCTGTCCTGTATTTCAAATGTGGGTAATTTTGTCTCATTTGTTACCATATACAGCTGCACATTTCGAATTCCCACAACATCTAATCTCTTCAATATTCCAAAACCCATTGTCAGACACGGGCCTTAGAATATAATGAAATGTGATATCTCAAATAGTTTTTGTGCGTCTCAAGAAACGATGTTTATAGAATTCATTCATCATGTGCCATGCCGATAAGCGTGGGCGGTCATGTTTCGCCATCTCACTCGATCACACGCGTCGTGGATCAGCTCAGTGTTCTTATCTCGACCATACCACATGGCCGAGCCACTCAGGTATTTACTTCTCTGCCTTCCCTTTGTTCTCTTCCCCCGATCTTGCCAGTTGTCACCAAGTTTTTCCAATTTATTTCTTCTCATAATGTGACCAAATCATTTTGACTGTCTACGTCTAATTTCTCTAATCATTTTACGATTTTCATTTGTTTCTTGTAGGACTTGGTCATTTGTTTTTCTGTCTGTCTATGGTATTCTTTTCATTTTATGAGAAGAGATGAAGGATATGGAACCACGGTGGCATAGTGACTAGTGTGACCGCCTGTCAAGACAGTTGTCCGTGTTCAGTCACACGCAGAGGCAGGCTGGTCTTTTGTTTTGTTTTGTTTCGAGCAGGTCGGCCCTGCGGTTGGTCCGGTGTGATAGAATAAGATGCCAGAGAATTTTGTGGGGATTTCCGGGAAAGGAAAGTTGCCGAGAAAGGGAATTGATAACCTCACTTCATATATCGTGGTTTAAAATATGTGTATTATACATAAATATCAACTGGGGGACCCTTTGAGGCCACTAAGATAGTGCACAAATAAATACACACGTATTCTTTGACGGTCATAGAAGTCAGGGAGAGAATTAGAGACCAGAGGACTTATTAGACACCATACCAATTGAGAGCTGTAGTTATCGACCGGGATTCGAACCTGTCATCTCCAAATGACTACAGCGTCTCCCTGCAAGAACAAGTGTATTTCGACGCATGACCAACTAGACACCCCTTAAAAGGTGCCTTCATTAGCCAGATCTGTCATCCACAATTATGGAATATGTACAGAATTCGTATGTAACCATTGAGATAGCGCCATAGGTCTCCGAATGTTATATTAAATCAGCATAGCTTAAATAAAAAACACACAAACACATCGGACCGAAATGCTGTGTCCAGTATGTTACTGAGCATTTAAACAAGAGTAATGATCGGTAGGTTCCAATGTTGTACACATATTACACATAAATATTAATATCAATATCAATCTATCTACAGGAGTGAGGCAGGGATGTGTGTTCTCTCCCCTGCTATTCAATATCTACATGGACAGAATTTCCAAAGAAGCAAGTCTCCACAGAACAGATTCAGAAAATTTAGAACTATTTACTCCAGATGAAACAACTAATCCACAGGAAATAAATGAACTTCCATTTGCAGACGATCAGTGCCTGTTTAACAGCGATGAGGGCAGACTACAAAATCATATTACTGATCTGAGTTCAACCTGCAGCAGATACAATATGAGTATAAACACAGCCAAAACCGAAGTAATGCAAGTTAGCAGATCGCCAGGCCCACTAAGTATACAGATAAATAACACAACTCTGAAACAAGTTAAAGAATTCAAATATCTTGGAAGTATGATCACAGAAGATGGCAGATTGGACAGAGAAATTGAAATCAGATGTCAAAAAGCTAGTGCACTTACATATCAACTATCACCCTTACTGAAACATCCAAACATACCCATGCCCGCAAAACGACAGATAATAAACAGCATAATCACACCAACCCTATGCTACCAATCTCAAAGCTGGATTTTATCCAAATTACACCTTCGCAAAATCAACACCTGCGAAATTAGATGCTTGAGGAGAGCTGCCAACTTAACAATCCGAGACCGAGTAAGAAATGTTATTATCAGACAGATTGAGGGATCAACACCTTGCGCCACATTTATTGAAAGACAGAAGATCAAGTGGTTTGGCCATGTCGTTAGAATGCAACACCAACAACTACCATCCTTATCAAAGATCATCTGTGACGAGACCACGAGGACGTCCAAGAAGAAAATGGACTGACGACATCAGAGACATTGTACAACCACACGGAATGACACTATCCAGTGCCGCCCACCGGACGCTGGAACGCAAATTATTCCTCCCTACGGCCCTTGACGGCAGAAGTGGATGATGATGATGATGATAATGATGATGATGATGATCAATCTATCTTTGAGGCAACTAAGACAGTTAATTAAACCCCCCAAAAAAACAAAAAAACAAAACACACACACACAAACACGCGCGTTGTCTTAAGCATCCTCTAGTCTCTAATTCTGTCCCCTACTTCTACAAGCACTAAAGAATACGTGAGCATTTAGAATATGTGAAGGTTTAACACATTACCACCGGCGGCGCAGAAGTTCCTATCAAAGAACGATTTGTGCTTTAATATTATTACATTTTCTAACTTCCTAACTTCCTTGTGTTGTTTCGTTCCTGATGGAGATTAGTATAATCGAAACGTCGTTCGTTGTGTCGTAGTATGCTATTTTAATTTTTTATGTACAAAAAATGTTATTATATATTTTTTGGGGGGAGATCGTTGTAAGGTATATACACTGTGTCCGTGTGGAGTATATCTCAATTATCGCAGGAGTTACACATACCTAACTGTTTGTATTTCCTACAATTATTGTCAAAATGCCACAAACTGTCCACGCAGGCTCGGCTTCCAGCGGCACAGTGGAGTAGTGGTCAGTCTCTTCATCTGTTGGCGGACGACGAACGCAGGTGTCGAACACTCATCTAACCGCGCTCATGACATTATCAGCGTAGGTCCCTATCAACTACATTAAGGCACCTGCCATTGCACTTCTACAGGTGTGGAAGACAACAGACATGAAACCTACTGCTCAATATTGAAGAGTTAACTCTAAAGACAGAGCGTCGCTGCTTCCCTTTGTGGCGCCTTGAGGCGTATTGGTTAAATGGTGGTAGCCCATATTTGTATATTCCAATGGGCACTCGGTGGGTGATGTTTTAATACCCGCCAGTCTCTTTTGCTTCATTAAAACATTTGATGGTACCAATGTTGGGTGGGATCGACGAGTGAGCCCAGCGTAATGTGTCACAATGTCTGCCTCTACGGGGACTCGAAAATATGATCACTGGGTGGACAGGTGAGTATGTAGCCATAGAGCTACATCTGCTCCCCGAATCACTACCTGTCTGCCTGCCTGCCTGCCTACCTGCTTGTCTCTCTCTCCATCCATCAATCCATCAGTCCATCTATCTATCTATCCATCCATCCACCCATCCATCATCCACCCATCCATCCATCCATCCAACCACCCATCCATCCACCCATCCATCCATCAACCCATCCCTCCATCCATCTATATCACTGTACATATGAACTGTTTACACTTCTTATACACATTGCACATACAGTGCCAGGCCAAACACTTGTATAGACCAATCGGTATTTTGTGAGTGACATGGCCAGTACACATACAACCGCCTGTACTTCCCAAACATGTCCAGGTATCCACTTTAACCCGGGTTAACCTGGCAGCCCAGATAAAAGACAAAAATCTCCACCGATGCGGAGTTGAACCGCGCCGAGTAGAGGAATATGGGACAGTAAAAGCGACCAGCACAACAATAACCATATCACCCCTGGAGTCCCGATTGGTTTATGAACATACGAGTGTAGCACCAAACACCCGATTCATGTTACAATATATTCAAGGGTCTTTTCGATGTTTTCATTTTCCTCCTTGCGCCTTTCTTCTTCTTCGAGTTTGAGCTTCTGTTGCCATTCAATTTTTTCCTCTGAGTCCATCCACGGGAGCACCTCTCCGTCTTCTATATAGTACGTGTAGTCGGGTTCATCCTCCCAGTCAGTAATTCTATCCGGGTATACTACCGGTCTCCTGAGTTTCTTGGGCTTCATCCTTTCTCTTTCAATCCAGCACCTTTCAAAACGCAAACTTCCAATTCCAATTCAAGGGTCTTTTACTTTTTGCCATACTTGTATCGGCTAACCGCCGCTCAACTGTCAGTCGCGACGCAATATTCATATTACTGACCCGCTTTAATCTCAAGTCAAATATATCGCCCCAAACTATTGTTAATCCTTTGCAGAATATGGAAGGATTTCTTAATACCACACGAGTGAGACGATTGTAGTAAATTTGTATCCACCACTCAACACTGGTCGATTGAACTTCAAAATTATGGGTCAAGCACAATATGCCGTGAGTTGTTTACAAGGGTCCTTTTAACCACACATCATCGCGGAAGAATATAAATATGCTATCACATCAACACAATCAAATCAACTATTAGAATATGCTATCACATCAACACAATCAAATCAACTATTAAAATATTCCATCACATGAACACTAACATATTGACTATTAGCACATTCTATAATATCAGTGCCAGTTCCGTAGCGGAGGGGGTTACGGACGCAGTTCGCAATCCTGCATACTCACGTTCGAAACACAGCTGCGGGCAATTTGGCAGCTGACCGCCCTGTGTTGGTTTTTTTTTTTTTTTTTTTTACGAAATGGTATTGGTGCCGGTCGTTTAGAAAGCAATGGCAAACTACTGAACGTAAACTTGCCAAGAGATCACAACAGCAAAATATGCCGGTGTTGACTGCAACGTCCTGTAAAGGATATGCAGCTAAATTTTTAAATATCAGTTCAATATAAATTATATTCAATATTATTTTATTATATATTATTTATATATATTATGTTATTATTTGATTATATTATAATCTACTATTAAAATATTATATTAACCCAACACTATATTTATCAACTATTAGAACATTCTATAACATCAACACTAAAACTGAATAATATTAGAACATTCTATTGCTGTAACATTAACACTATAAAATCAACTATTAGAACATTCTACCACATCTACTCTATAAAATCGACTATTGGAACATGCTATAACATCAACACCATACAATCCACTATTGACAATTCTACCACACGTACACTATAAAATCGATTATTAAAATAGCGACTACGTCTGCAAATATCCATTACAAAACCAGAAAACAACATCAGAAAGAAAACACCGGGCGCTGATTTGTCTGAAATCCTCACAACTCCTAGCACCATATCTAATTCGTATTTGTCATTCCCCGGCCT